>JARYZH020000010.1:3792659-4412645 GCA_030021035.2 Notholithocarpus densiflorus
AAAAAGAAAACAGATGTAGGTTTTGTCCATTATGAAGATATTATTGTGTGATCATGTGTATATGCATGGGTACAATTAAAAACAATCAAAATTACATGGTTCAAATCATACTTTTTTTGAGAGGAGGTTTAAATTATATATGGTATTAGTTTGCACATTTTTTAAACTATACATTTCTAAAATATGTAATGGTTTCTCATATTATATATACTAGCATATCTTTTGTACCCCTTATCTTTGTTGTTGATTTATGTTCTCACTACTGTTTTTGGATGGTTCTAAGTTAGTACTTGCTATATTGCTCCAGGGGAAAAAGAGTGCTTTAGGAAATGCAGAAGAAAATACAATAAATCAAATGTCACAAATTTTTTCATAATGATTGAGGTGACAGATTGGAATTGGTGAACAATAAAAATAATGTTTGTGGTCCTAGTGGAAGTAACGTGATATTGCATTAATCACAATTAGCCACCTCAATGAGATGTGAAATTTGTTGACTATAGCATTATCAAATGAATAAATATGTATTTGAATGTAAAATTGAGGAAAAAATGCTTAGAGACCCCTTGAACTTTGAAGTAGTGGCCATTACACCCCCTAAACATTTGTTTTAGCCAATTTATTCCTTAAAGTTTGTATATGTGGCAAATAGAACCATCTGTTAGCCTAACCATTAAGTGACTAACGAAATTGTCATGCAAGTGCACCTTATTTTTAAAAAACACAAAAAACAAATGTCCAGATTCCAGACCGATTGGGAGGGGGTGAGAAAACAACTTTAGAAAAAAAAAAAAAAAAAAAAAAAAAACAAAAGATACCAGTAGCAAAGCCATGGACAGAATCAAGACAGCCTCATCCTTATCCCCCACTGCAGATAAAGCTTAAGCACAAGAACATACTAGATCAGATCAAACTCTATTAGAAGAAAATGCAGATCAAATCAAACTCTATTAGAAAAAATTGCAAGCTAAGCTAAATGATTATTTGCTATCTCAATTTCTTTTTTTGAAAACATTTACTATCTCAAATTTAAATCAATTGTTATCTGTATATTCAAAGAAATTGTAATTTGTACAAAAATTAAAAATACAAGTACAAGCTCCCAAAATACATTTACAGGAAGCCACACTTATTTTCGGTCTCTACATCTCATCTCAGTTATTCAGACAACGATTTGAGGGTGGTTTCCAAAACCCAACTTCTCTCTCATCTCATCTCATCTCAGTTTTACAACTTCTCTCTCTAAACCCACACGTCAATCACCATGGTTGACTTAAGACCTCCATTGCCACTACAAGTCTCTTCTCTAACTTGTCTCTAGCCGTTTTCTCTCTCCGAAATAACCATAGCCTCCATATCCAAAACTCATAAGCTTTTGCTTTTTAGATTTAAACCCAAATCTAACCTCCATATCTCAAATCTAGGTTTCCCTCTTACAAAACTAAACGGTGAGATTGTTATTGGCAGGACCATGAACGTCTCTCTCTCCTAAGATGCAAAAAATTTGTGGCTTCCAGTTGATACTTGGATGTGTTCTCTCTCTCAAAATTGTTTTTTGTCTCATCTCTCCCTGGGTCTCAGGCCAGGCGATTGAATCTCACGTGCATGTCACATGAGTATTCTGTTAGTTTATTAATAGCAAACTAACTGAAGTACTAATTTGGCATATGTGTGAAGTTCATGGAGTAAATTGGCTAAAATAAAAGTTTAGAAGGTGTAATGGCCACTACGTTAAAATTTAGTGGGTGTCAGGGCATTTTTCCCTAAAATTGAATGTAAAATTCACAATGTTGTGATGATGATGATGATGATGATATATATATATATATATATTATGAATCAGAATTTTGTTAACAAACTGAAAAGTTTACAAATGCACAGCAGTCTAACACTGCTAACCACACAGAAAATCAAACTAAACAACAACAAAAAAGCACCAAAGCAAACTACACATAGGCTTACATCAACCTTTTGTTAACACTATTTAAGCCTATCAAGAGGAAAAAAATCAATTATTATCATTAGCCAGACCACATATATAAAAATCATTTTACTTGAGCTTTAACAGTTGATAGAGGAATACTCATCTACAAGATCAAACTATTCTTAATTATATTCATAACGTTCCCTTTTGCTGTTACACCAAACCTTATGATGTAGCACAAGTAGGAAATAGGAGATAAAAGAGAAATAAAAGTGACAACAGAACAAATTCTAAGCTTCACCACCTAGAGCTGCTTGCAAACCCTAGGCATCACCATCTAAGGGCGTTTAGCATCACCACCAAATAGAGTAAACAAAGAGGAAACATTTCTCAACTCATAAGAATGAATCTTATTCAGATTTATCTGTCTTCACCATTACAGGAGTGCTAGTTAAATAGTTTTAGGGATTATACTAATATGGATATGATGCAGGGAACCAATATTTTATCTTTTAATTTGTAATTAATTTTGTTTTTGAATTTGAATTTAGAAAATTTTTTTTCTAATAAAGAAAAAGATATTTATTAAGACTAAGAAAGGTTAGATAAATCAGCCTGATACACAGAAGCAACCTATGAAGGAATAGACTCCATCCATACAATAAAATCGGAAACAATAATAGCATACCTAGCTAAATAGTAATAGCATCCATAACTACCTTAGAATCACCCTTTAGAACCACCTGTGCAATACCCAGCTTCAAAGCAAACTCCAAAGCTCTTATCGCAGCTGAGGCCTCTATATCTATAGCCTGAAATTCCTAAGGGAGCAGTTGAGAGAGAGAGAGGCAATAACCATACCTTGAGAGTCTCGAATTTGAATTTTGAATTTGGTTATTAATATAGACAATTTTTAGGGATTTGATTAGATGCTTTCCATATTAGTATAATCCCTGAAACTATTTAACTAGCATTCTTGTAAGGGTGAAAGACAGATGAATTTGAATAAATACTAATTGTTATGAGTTGAGAATGTCTCCTCCCTTGTTTTCCCTGTTTGGTGGTGATGTTAAATGCCCTTAGGTGGTGATGCGGGTTTGCAGGCAAGTTCTAGGTGGTGAAGCCTAGGGTTTGTTCAGTTGTTCCTTTTTGATGGTGGGTTGAATTAAGTTCAATTCGTCCATGTTGGTCGTCCATGACCAAATCGTGTCCAGACCAGTTCACAAGAAAGGGAGCCGAATAAAAAGTACCACGGATAATGAATAGGATCCATTCACAAACGTTCTGACCGTCCAAAGTAGTCTAGTCGTCCATGTCACATAAAGGCATGGACGACCAAATGACACTTAGTAAATTTATGAAAATTTTTCTACAAACACCAAACAATGGAACCACGATCTATCATTCCAGAACGTGGGGAGGATTCCCTGAAATCTACTCCATTCTCTCCACTAATCCCACACATCTCCCATGATGGTAGTGGATCCGAACAAGTAGACTCATTAAAAACTTTCTATAAAAAAGATCTAACTCCATTAGCCCAAGGTACGTTTTATTATTCGCCTATTCACTATCCTTGTGTTCTAGAGAGAAACTGACTTAATTGTCAGAGGGTCCTTGGCCGGTTCACCTCGGTCACCCTTGACAGTCTTTTTCTTTCTCTTCAGGTCATCAAATTGTCGTTGTAGCCTGGAGCATTCAGCCTATTGATTTCCGTGCATCATCAGTTGGCGCCGTCTGTGGGAAAGCGGTGAGAAAAATTTCTAAGTGTTAACCACCTTGTTTTCCAAGACAAAAGGCTGTATGGTTCGGACTAAGTCAATGGCCACAAGTCTAGAACACCAGGAGAGTGGAAATGCCTCCAGTCATCCAAATCGTGCACCAGCACCGCCATTGGCGTCCGTCCAACAACAATTGCAGTCCATGGCAGTTGCGATGGCGGACTTGATGCAACAAAACCAGGAGTTAACCAGAGAAGTCAATAGACAACGTCGACAACGATGCGTCGAGGAACATGGGCAAAACTTAGAGAATGGAGGGGCGGAGTACGACGTTGAAGGAGGAGATCAGTCCAGAGGTACTGTCACTTGGAGGGTGCCGCATTTGGAGAGAGAAATGGACTAGATAAAGAAGGCCATGAAGGAGATGAAGGACTCCATGAGGAGGGCGAATCATGTGGATGATCTCGTCCACAGAACTAACTCTCCCTTCACCACATCCATCACGAGTCATCCTCTATCCTCCAAGTTTAAAATGCCTACCTTAGACTTATATGATGGAACACGAGATCCTTGTGATCACATTGCCATGTTCAAAACAACTATGCACCTCCAAGACATTCTAGATGAAATCATGTGCAGAGCTTTCCCTACTACACTAAAAGGCCAGCTAGGGTGTAGTTTGGTAAACTACCACCAAACATAATAACTTTGTTCCAGGAGTTAAGTAAGCTGTTCGCCAACAACTTTGTCGGAGGCTAAAGACATAAGCGCTCTTTGTCCAACCTACTGAACATCGAGCAAGGAGAAAACTAGAGTCTTCAAACTTTCATCAATTGTTTTAACAGGGAAGCCTTGTTGGTAGACGAGATGGACGAAAAAAAATCCTCTTGACAGCCTTTTACAATGGGGTTACTTTAGATTTGTTCATTCACAAGTTGTATGACCAAGAGCTGCAGACGATGGCTGAGCTAATACACTGAGCCTAAAGTTTCATGAATACTGATGATGCAAGTATTGCCAAGAAAAAGAAGAATGCTGAATGAATGGAAGCTAGGTACATGCACCATCCAGAATAAGGCCCTCGTCCAAAGAAGGCCAAGACGGGAGAAAAAAGAGATTAAGACAGCAGGAAAGCAGGATCGTCCTCAAGACGATATTCCAACTACACTCCCTTGAATGCCCCACTTGACCAAGTGTTGAGGCAAATCAAGGATGACCCATCCTTGAAATGGCTAGAGAAGATGAAAGGAGATCTTAGCAAATAGAACAAAAGCAAGTACTGTTGTTTCCACTGAGATCACGGACATGACACGGATGAGTGTTACGACTTAAAGTAGCAAATTGAAGTTCTCATTAATTAGGGAAAGTTGAAGAATTTCCTTAGACGAGACCACAAAGACGAAAGGCTACCATTGAAAGGCAAAGCAGAAGAACTGGTGCGTTAACCACTTGGAGAAATAAGGGTCATTGTGGGAGGAACATCAATTGGAAGTTCATCCAAAGCCAAGAAGACTTAATTACGGGTAGTTTAGAATGTTCAACTCACTAGCTACCCACCAAGGACATCCAGAGTAGACGAACTCGCTATTACTTTCACAGACAAAGATAAGAAGAGACTGCATCATCCTCATGACGATGCAATTGTTATCACTTTGACGATTGCAAATTACACAACAAGAAGAGTGTTAGTAGATAATGGGAGTTTTGTGGATATCCTCTACTATCCGGCTTTCCAACAAACGAGGGTTAGCAAGGAATTACTTCGTCCAGTGAATGTACATTTGATTGGGTTTGGAGGAATGAAGGTTCTATCGATGGACATTATTTCCTTATCAGTCGTAGTTGGTTCTTACCCATGACAAATCAATAAGGAAGTAAACTTCCTTGTTGTATATTGTTCATTCTCATACAATGGCATCATAGGACGACCAACTTTGAATAGTTGGAGGGTTGCAATGTCTACTTATCACTTGTCCATTAAATTCCCAACGGAATATAGCATTGGAGAAGTACAATAAGTCCAGCTGGCGGTTAGTGAATGTTACTTGGCTATGTTAGCAATGGACGAGCAGATGCAGACGATGAACATTGAAGAAAGAAGAACAGTTGTTGAGCCGATTGAAGTATTGGAAGATGTCTCCTTGGACGAGTCCAACCTGGAGAAGTTCACTAGAATCAGAATAAGTATAGAGGAGAAGATGAAGCAGGATCTCGTCCAATTCCTCAAGAAGAGTACGGATGTTTTTGCTTGGAGCGATGAAGACATGCCTGGGATTGACCCAAGCGTGATTACTCATTGTCTAAATGTGTCCCCATCCTATAAGCCCGTTTGTCAGAAAAGAAGAGTGTTCCCCCCAAAACGAGACAACGCCATCAAAGAAGAAGTCTAGACGTTGGTAACAGCAGAGTTCATCCGCGAAGTCTACTACCCTGACTGGCTAGCTAATGTAGTGATGGTAAAAAAAACTAATGGCAAATTGAAGATGTGCGTGGACTTCACAGATTTGAACAAGGCATGCCCCAAGGATAGTTATCCCCTTCCATGCATTGACCAGCTGGTAGATTCAACAGTTAGGCATCAATTGCTGAGCTTCATGGACACATTCTCGGGGTACAATCAGATTAAGATGGATGAGGCAGACCAGGTGAAAACATCCTTCATCAAAAGCCAAGGTTTGTTTTGCTACAAAGTAATGTCTTTTGGTTTGAAAAATGTAGGGGCCACTTATTAGAGGCTAGTCAACTATATGTTTCGTCCATAAATTGGACGAAATGTTGAAGTATATGTGGACGATATACTAGTCAAAAGTGCAAAGGAAGCATAACACTTGGACGACCTTCAGGAGACTTTTGACATGCTTAAACGATACAACATGAAGCTAAACCCGAGCAAATGCGCCTTCGGAGTTTCATCAGAAAAGTTCCTTGGTTTCATGGTTTCACAAAGGGGGATTGAAGCAAATCCTGATAAGATCTAAGTGATACTAAGCATGGAACCGCCAAAGAATGTCAAGTAAGTGCAAAGTCTCACTGGACGAGTAGCAGCTCTTAACAGGTTTGTCTCAAAGGCTGCTAACAAGTGTTTGCCATTCTTTAAGTTGTTATGGAAAGCATTTGAATGGACTGATGAGTGTCAGCAAAAGTTTGAAGAACTCAAGGCATATCTCACAACAGCTCCCTTGTTGAGCTTGTCCAAACTAGGTGAGGAACTATACCTTTACCTTGCAGTTTCTCCTCATGCAGTGAGCTCAGCCTTAGTCAGAGAAGAAGGAAAGGCATAGAAGCCTGTCTACTACACCAGCAAAGCTTTAAGAGGAGCTAAAGGATGATACCCCCAATAGAGAAGTTGGCCTTTTCGTTAGTAACAGCAGCAAGGAAGCTCAGGCCTTACTTCCAAGCTCACATCATTAACGTCCTGACAGACTATCCATTCAAGAAGGCCATGAACAAGCTAGAAACGGTTGGATGATTGATTCAATGGGCAGTCGAACTTAGTGAGTTTGATGTAAGGTATCGACCAAGGGAAGCGATAAAAGCCCAAGCCCTTACAGATTTCATTGCAGAATTCACTTTTGCCCATGACCAGCAGAATAGGGACTTGGGGGCAAAAGAATGGGTTGTCCGTGTGGATGGTTCATCTACTCAGCATGCAGGAGGAATTGGAATAGTATTGCAATCACCTGAAGGGAATCGTCTAGAGTATGCCGTCCGTCTACAGTTCTCGACGACCAGCAACGAAACTGAGTATGAAGCTCTTATTAAGGGCTTAGATCTGGCTAATGCATTGGGAGCAGAATCACTGGTCGTTCAAGGAGATTTATGTCTGATCATAGGTCAGGTGAATTGAACATGCGAAGCTAAGGAGGAAAAAATGAAAAGATATTTGAGCAAAGTCAAGGGCTTCACAACGACAAAGTTTCACCAGATCCCAAGGGAAGAAAACATGGAGGCTGACAGCCTAGCCAAGGCAGCGTCTGTAGATGAGTTGGTTGATGACCAAATTAAAGTACAGTACATCCAAATCATAGACATTCCTGAGGTGTACCAAATAGACAGAGAAGCCAACTGGACCACTCTAATTGTTTCCTATTTCAAGGACGGACTCCTCCTCGAGGATAAAGAAGAGGCAAGGAAGCTAAGGGTTAGAGAGGTGATATTTGTCCTTATGGATGAGGTATTATATAAAAGGGGTTTCTCTCAGCCATACTTGAGGTGCTTGACTCCAGACGAGTCCCACTACGTCATGAGAGACATACATTAAGGAGCATGTGGAAATTATTCAGGAGCAAGGTCCTTTGTCCACAAGATAGTTTACGCAGGATACTATTGGCCATCAATGCAAGCAGATGCCCAAGCTTACGTCAAAACTTGTGACAAATGTTAGCGCTTTAGTAGCATACCTAGATGACTATTAGAGTATCTTATCCCGATGATAGCCCCTTGACCTTTTGCCTAGTGGGGACTTGACATCCTTGGTCCTTTTCCCATCGGGATAAGGAAAATGAAGTTCTTGGTGGTGGGAATTGATTGTTTCACTAAATGCGTGGAAGCAGAGCCATTAGCAAAGATCACTGAGCAAAATGTTAGAAACTTCGTTTGGAAGAATATCATCTGCCATTTTGGAATTCCTAGGGTGCTCGTCTCAGACAATGAACACCAGTTCGACAACACACCCTTCAGAGAATTCTGTGAGCAACAGGAATCAGGAATCACTACTCTTCGCCCTTCTACCCACAGGCCAATGGACCTGTAGAAGTTGCAAACCGGTCCTTATTAAAGATCATCAAGACTCGGCTTGAGGGGGCAAATGGGATATGGTTAGATGAGCTACCCAGCGTCCTTTAGGCATATAGGACAAAAATATGTACTCCTACTAGAGAAATTCCTTTTAAACTAGTATATGGAAGTGACGTAGTGATACCTGTAGAGGTTGGCCTGACTAGCTACAGAGTGGCTCACTATAAGGATGAGAAAAATGAGAAACAACTTCGTCTAAGCCTTGATCTCATTGATGAGGTGAGGATGGACGCAGATTAGAGGGTAGCACGTTACAAGAACTTGATGACTAAGCACCATGATGCGATGGTAAAGCCTAGGCAATTCAACATTGGAGACCTCATCTTAAAAAAGGTGTCTTTGGCTACTAAGAATTCTGCTCATGGAAAGTTGGGACCTAATTGGAAAGGACCATATAGAGTCATTAACTATCTAGAAGCCTTGGATGGACGAAGCTGGAGCATCTATGGAACGTGGAGCACTTAAGGAAGTACTATCAGTAAAGATTTGTCGAGAATGTCAGCATGGACTACCTTAACCCCCACAGACTATTGGGTACCACTAGTAGTCTATCTATGTTATCTTTTAGCACTTATGTTTTCTAGCAGCATTTTATGTTTTCTAGTATTTGAATTCCCTAAAAAGCACTGGCTACTAGCATGTGCAATGTTTATGGACGATGTCATAAACAAAGTCCATCTGTGCAAAAAACAGTTTGAATTCCCTAAAAAGAACTAGCTACTGGCATGAGCAATGTCTATGGACGATGTTATGTTATGTCAAAAGTTCTTCATTTGTATATAAAGTAATTTGGGTTTTCTACTTAAGTGTTATCAATTCTCTGCAAAATTAAACTTCGCAAAGAAAAGGCTAAAAACCATAGATGAATAAAATCTCTGGATGCAGAGACGTAGCGTTAATTGCCATCCTTAGAAGACATTGATGGACGACAAAACACCAAACGGTGAAACAAAACCTTAAGGTAATAAAAAGTAAAGGGGGAAAGAATAAACACCTCCCGCACATACTCGTCGATGAGAAACAAATAAAGTAAAGCATGCAATAAGTGAAGTCCAAACAATGGACGAGCAAACACTTAAATATTTCAAAATCCCTAGATAAGTGAAGTCCAAATCACGGACGAGAGAACACTTAAATATTAAAGTTAGCAACAAAAAGGGATAAAATCAAACGTCCAAACCCGGACGAGAATGTATTTAAAAATAAACTTGACCAGAAAAGGGTAAACAACTACCATCCAAAAACCCTTAAGAGTAATAAGCCTAAAAAAGAAAGTGTATGAAACTTCCATCCTTAAACATGAATGAAGTGACTGTACTCAAAGAAATTTAAAAATGGTCCAAAACAATAGACCCCCGGCAATACAAATAAAAATAAATTTTTGCTTACAAATAAAAATTAAGAGGATAAACCACTGGGAACAGCATCCCCAGACTTTGAGTCATCCTTTGTTAGGAGATAAGAGGCATTGTCTTCAATATTCACGTCCTTTAAGCTAGCCTGAAGCAAGGAACTCTCAGCTGCGATGGGAAGCTTGATGGAATCAAAGTCCACTCCAGGGAAGGCTTCAGTGGCATCCAGACGGAAGTCCTCAAAGCCTGCAGCATAGTTCTTGTCCAAGAGTTTAGTAAACTCACTGGACGTCTTAAATTCTTGAATGGCCTTGTCCATAGCCTTGCTTAAAGAGGAATTAAACTCGTAATTTTGCTTCTAGAGATGGTCTGGACGAGTCTCCTTCTCGACGATATCTGCCTTTAACTCTTTGACGAACTTCTTCAAATCCTTTACCTCGTCCTCCAATTTTACTCTCTCCCCAGCGTTACGACTCGCCTCCTTCTCCATGTCCCTGATCTTCGTCTCCATCTTGATCCTCTCCTTATCTAACTTCGTGGCTTGCCTAGATGCCGCCATGAACTTAGACATAACTTGCAGCATAAAAAATCTTTAAAAGGCGACTTAAGGAAGAAATATGTAATTTGCTATGGACGAAGACAAGTTACCTTGAAAAGGTCATGGATCGTGGAATATTCAAATACTTTGATGGACATATTGTAGCATATGGAGACGTCCTTGTTCCTCACCACTTGCTTGAACCTACTCTAGGCCAAGTTTTCACTCCTTAGAAGGGTCATGAGACCATCCTCAGGAGGAGGTGCTTTGGGAGAGGAGCTGGACGGCTCTGTATCAGGATGAGGAAGGGGAGTGTTAACCTTAGAAGCCACAGGCGGTTGAACAGAGGCAACATGAGGAGTAGTAGGGTCAAGCACGACGACGGTAGTCTTGGACGACGTAGAGGAATCTATTTTTGGCCTCTTATTACCTCGACGGTTAGGAAGGTTACCCGTGTCAATCTTCTTAGACATGGTCTTCCTTTTTTCTGATTAGGCCGGGGGGATGAGTTTCAATGCCGTCGGGGCAGGTGGACAAGTCTAAATAGGGACATCCTCCCCCGTTTGGATGACTTCATCACCAACAGCAAGGCCCTTCCCCTTGTTCTCCTTCATGGTTGCCATTCCTACAAAAAAGGGAAAGAGGATCGTCGAAATTTGGGACGAATTTAAAAAAAAAAAGTATAAATATATGTATATAACTTACGCCAAAGGGTAGTAAGCTCGTGAGCTAAAGCCTTCTCTGTAGGATCAGGTCCAAGTCCCCAAGTTGCTAGACGGCGGGGCGTTACTAGGGAATGGAAGGTTTTGTCAGCAAATGAACGTGCTTGTTGGATGTGGTTCAAGTAGAAGTTGATCAAGGAAGGACGTTTCACAACTGAAAAAAAAATGGAGTTAGATAAAAAGGATGGAATAAGTAAGACGAGCTAAAGAAAGTAACATACCTTCAGAATGTAGATGACTCATCTTACTAGTGTAAGGGGAGAATGTGTCCTTGTCTACCTCAACAGGGTTCCCTGCCCAATACCTAGAGATGAAGAAAAACTCTGTCTTCCAGAGCCTAACAGATGAGGGGAGAGACCTAATCATCCTACAACTGGAACCCCTAGCCGAAAATTGGTAGAAACCTAAAGAATGGCTTATCTCAGAGGGTTTATAACCGTATAGGAACTTGTCCACAGTAAGAGGATGGTTCCCTTCGAAAACCTCTCTCCATAGCACTTGCATGGGCATTATGATTCTCCATGCATTGGGGTTAAGTTGGTTTGGCCCTATACCCATCCTATGAAGGAGTTCTCTGGCAAAGGCATTCAAAGGCAATCGAAGGCCCCCTAATAGTTAAGCTTCATATATACCAACCTCGAGAGAATGTGGGGTACAACACCATTCACCAGGGGCAACAAGACGAGGATTAACTTCGTCTGGGATTTGGTATTTGCCCCTAAGTATGTAAAGTCTCTTCTCATTTATTTTGGACGGAATATCCATAGCACAACAATATAAAATGTCCTCCTCACTAGGGGAAGGACTGGATGGCTGAGCATTTGTAGACGGTCTAGCCGACAACATTGAAGCTGCCCTTTTCCTCATCTCCTCTTGGAGGACCTCAAGAGGAACTCTAGGGACACCAGATGAGTACTGCTCATCCGTAGAGTTGCTCTCACTACTGCTACTATCACTCTCAGTATTGCTACCACTATCACTACTCTCGTTATGATACTCGTCTATCTCTTTCTTATCCTTATTGCTAGATGAAGACACTATGATCTTGGCCATTTGCAAATAATTCTAAAGAAGAAAACCTACAGATGAAGAGAAGAGAATACCTGATGCTAGATGGAGAGGACTAAAGACGGAAGAGGACTCCTAGATGAAACGCGAAGAACGAACTAAGACAAGAAGGTCAGAAGAGAAAATATGAGAAGAGTGAAAGGGTAGGAGAGGTATTGGCCTATTTATAGGCAACAAGGTGGGGGCATTGAAGCGACATGAACCAACCAAAAGGCGCCACGTGGCAACTTTCTTGAAGAACGAAACGATGCGACGTGCAGACCACTAGGATTAAGCTACATGGCGACATCTAGGACGTCAGATCCCAAGCCACTCTAAGATGCCATGTGGAAAACTCATCAACCAGTAAAAAATTTCCATGTGTAAAATAATAATAATAATAACAATAATTTCAATAGTGGTATGGACGACACAAGGACAAGGGGGCAATTGATGGTGGGCTGAATTAAGTCCAATTTGTCCATGACCAAATTGCATCCAAACCAGTTCACAAGAAAGGGAGCCCAATAAAAAGTACCACGGATAATGAATAGGATTCGTCCACAAATGTTCTGATCGTCCAAAGTAGTCCAGTCGTCCATGTCACACAAAGGCATGAACAACCAAATGACACTTAGTAAATTTATGAGGATTTTTATAAAAACACCAAACAATTGGACCACGATCTATCATTCCAGAACGTGGGGAGGATTCCCTAAAATCTACTTCTCTCCACTAATCCCACACATCTCCCATGATGGTAGTGGATCCGAACAAATAGACCCACTAAAAATTCTCTATAAAAAGGATCTAATTCCATCAGCCTAAGGTACGTTTTACTATTCGCCTACTCACTATTATTGTGTTCTAGAGAGAAAACTGACTTAATCGTCGGAAGGTCTTTGGTTGGTTCACCCTGGTCAGCCTTGATAGTCCTTTTCTTTCTCTTCAAGTCATCAAACTGTCATTGTAGCCCGGAGCATTCAGCCTATTGATTTCCGTACATCATCACTTTTGTTCCTCTTTTATTTCCTATTTCCTATATGTTCTGCACCAACTTTGTATCAGAGCGTCCGATCCTTTCAAACCCACTCCAAATTTGTCCACGCATAAACAACCACCACACCACCATTAACTCCGACAACCACCAAATCTGCTCACCCAAACTGAAAAAAAAGTCATCGTGTTTTCCACCACCAAAAACCAAGCCACCACACCACTGAAAAAAACCACCTTTCGTCGTTATGGAAACACCCCACCTACCAGCAGCCGAGAATCCAACCAGCCACACTCAACCCAAAAATCTCTACCGTTAACCCATGACACTGTCAAGCCCACAACCCATTTGATGCCATTGCAACACCACCGTACCACTCGATTTGAAGTTGATGCTGTCACTTCAACCTAGCGCCACTGCTGCAAACCCCTCAATGCCGTTAGTTTCGCTCCTCACTTCCTCTTTGATTTTGTCGAGTTCTTTGAAATGTTTTAGAGTTGTAAATCCATAAGTTTGTCACGTGTTTTTGGTTTTATTCAAAAAATCAAGATCCAAAGCAAGATTATTGGGCCTGATTTGCTGGTGTGTGTACCAGCCCATTGGCCTGATATCTTTTTTTACTTGTAAGCCTCTAATCAAGCCTGCAATCTGGGAAGCATTTGAACTGATCAGACCAGTCCATCCCAGACTTGCAATTTTGATAGCAACCAGCAAGGTCATGGGTACAACTTTTGCTATATTACTCTTCGTTAAGGCTTACTAGTGTGAAGCTCCGTGTATATGTATAAATATAATTAAAAATAATTACAATTATAAGATTCAATTTATATATTTTTTAGATGAGGTTCAATTTATATGTGGTATTACCTTACACTTTTTTTAAACTATATATTTTTAAAATATGTAATGATTTCTCATTCTATATAAAATATAAAATATAATTGGTTTTACCGTTTTAGACTTTTCGGTTTTTACACTCAATAATTCATTTAACACAAAATAAAAAATTAAATGGGACACATGGCGCAAAATTGAGAGTCCAATTAAAATTTAATTGAATTTTCTCTAAGCGTTGACTATATATATATATATAATTTAAAATTTAATTGGATTTAGTTTCTTCAGTTTTTGTACTCAATAATTCATTTGCTACAAAAATTAAAAAATTAGATGGATACGTGGCGCAAAATTGGACTCTAACTAAAATCTAATTTAGAATCTAATTAGATTTAGATTTTTCGATTTTTACATTCAATAATTCACTTAGTACAAAAATAAAAAATTAGATGGGACATGTGGTGCAAAATTAAGAATCCAATTGGATATTTTCTGAGTTTTGCTTTTAATATATACATATAATAGATGAGTGCCTCCAAAGTCCAAACTCACTAGAAAAATTATATGAGCTGAGGAATTTTTCTTTTTTCCTTTTTCCTCATGAAAAGTGCAATCATGAATTTTTCTTTTTCATCATGAAAAGAGCAACGGCATATAGTACTTTTGCTCTTTAATACTCAAAATGATTTTCTTTTCCTCTATTTGATGATTGAAGTTATGACTAGGTACTGTCCTTTAAATTTATGCTATAATGGTGTTTGATTTTGGGCCGAAGTTTGCCATTAAGATTGTGGAGAGCGTTCCATTAAGATTGCGTTCGGGAGGGTATACTCTTGGAAGTTTAAGTTAGGGAATGAAATTAAGGTACTGATAATGATAGTAGGTTTTGTATTTAACTGGGTTGAGGTGAGTTTCTGTATTTGGGTCCAAAATTTAATGTTTATTTTGTTTTCTTGATAACCATGGCCTTTTTGTGGATTGAAAGGATTTTCGTATGCATTGAAAAAGAGTGCTGGAATTTTTGATTAAGAGTAAGAGGGAGTACCTAGCAAAAAAAAAAAGAGTAAGAGGGAGTAATAGGACAACAAGCTTTTACTTGGGTTCATGTTTGAGTGTTTTAAAGCATTGACTTTTTTGCCGTTAGTATATTTTAATATATTTGGTATTGTCCTCAGCAGGGACTTAATGTTGGTTAAATTTTTGTTATGCCATCAAGAAATCAATTGTGATTATGATTGTTGATGTTATTTGAGGTGGCAAGATAATATTTAGTTTCATCAAGAAATTATGGTTGTAGTAAAATTGACATGGACTATTTTGTCAGGAAAAAAGAATTCTTAGTGTAAAATTTATGATGAAACTAATATATCTATAATTTTTTTTCCCAAGGAAGTTTCAAATTATAACAAACAATAAATTTTTCTCCAAAAAAAAAAAAAAAACAATAAATGATATTCTGGTCTATTGCTCCTTATAGGAAAGCTGGCCTTATACTAAAAATGGAACAGGCTAAGGTGAGATTCTTACTTGCGGATTGCATTTCCTGCAAGATATAATGAGGTGAATATGATACCTTAAACTTGGAAACTTGAATTGGACTTAGTAAGATACTTTAATCCTCTTGATGGGTGAATATAATTATGAAGAGTAGTTTTTTATTTTTTATTTTTATTTTTATTTTTTTTAAGAGAAGTAGTTGATTAACAAAGGAAAACTAAGAAGAATGTTTTGATTTTTAATTTCAGGATGGTAATTTTTCAAATAATTTTACTTCACACAAATATAATAATCTTTGCTAATTTTTTACACTAATATTGTCATAGGAATTTTTTTTTTAAATTTTTTTATTTTATACCTTGAATTAAATTTGAAGAATATAATGTATGTTCAAAATAGGGAATCATATTTCTTGGACTTCTTCCACTAAATAGTTCAAATTTGGTTTACTATTGGTAGTATGATTTAGGGAAAAACTTAATTCAGTTCTATAGGTGTTATATATTAGGTTCTCCAATTAAATCTAAACACATTATTGTAAACATGATTTCTTTTTCAATGACAATGAAATTCAATGCAGTGTTTTAGTCTTGAGCATTCTATAGAAACATGAAAAATGCCAAATGACATAATAGAAAAGGATCGAACAAGCAAAGAACTTGTTGCATGATATGATTCATGTCACAAGAAACCTATCTTGAATCAAACCTAGTCGCATTTATGGTCTCTCACCATTTCTTGCTTAAACCCAAGTCAATTCCCATTCTGCCACTGTATGCAACCCTTTTGAAATAGAGGAATCTTCCATTTAAGGCTAAAGCCATGAAACACTTTCACAACACTAAATACCTAAAGAAGGAAAAAGAGCTCATCTTGATATAGACAAACCAAGAGCTCAATCCACAATCCCTAAAGGAAAAAGATCAACAAAGAAGGAAATGGGTATTTTAGAAAAGGAAATGTTAACAAGTACTGCGCGTGCTTGTTAAGATTTTCCTATATGGATCCCACTTAATAAAAAGGACAAAAAGTTATTAAAAGGATTGTCAAAAAGGATAAAAAAAAAAACTGCTAAAAAATTGTTGTTAACGGGCACCTTACGGTGCCCGTTAACACAACCCTTTTATAAATAGAGTGAAAAGTATAGTATTTTTGAAGTAATATAATATATATAGTAGTCCCTTAATATAGGAGGCAGTGTGCAGTACAAGTATGTGCACTATACAGGTATGTGTGATGTGCAAGACAAGGTAAAGCCGGTTTAAAGCCCACCTTACACGTTAATAGCTACCTTCAAACTCAAGGTGGGTGTGAGATCAACTTGAGTTTGTCAACCTGTAATAGGCAGTGGGTTTTAGGCCCACTTTACATTATCTTGCACATCATTCATACTTGTATAGTCACATATTTGTACCGCACATTATTGCCTTCTATATAAAGGCACTGCTGTATATTTTATTACTTGAGAAATATAATACTATTCATCCAGTATTTCTAATATGGTATTAGTGCCACCTATACGTGGACATGGTAACCACATGCATCACTAAGAAGTTTTCTTCTCTCCCTTAAAGCCTTCCTTACCTGAATCTTCATATTAAGATTGGTTCAAGCAAAGGTACTTTTTTATTGGAGTTCCAAACCTCACAGTTCTGTATACCTTTGGGTTGAATGCAAGGCTATGAGAATGCGGGTCTACAACCTTGTGGCCCAATTTACTTAAAAGCATATTTCTTCATGTAGACAGATATATTAACCTGTATGGCAACTAACTTGCATTTGGTTGTCTTGTGGATTTGGATTTAATGTTTGTAGGTAGACGGGCTAGCTATTTTGTGGAAGGCCAGGCTCAATTCATTCCATAATTCCTTCGGCTAAAGCCCAGACTTTGTCCAGTTATTTTAGCACGTGTTTAGGGTGCAAGAAAAAACCCTCCTACACTCTCATATAAATATATATATATATCTTTATTTTATTTATTTATTTTGATCAAATAGCACCATGACTGTCCATGTTTTTACCCTGTTGAAAGCAAGGAAGAATGCACCCAAGCCACTAGCAAGTCTAATGGCCTGTTTGGAAGTTTAGAGAGGGAGGAGAGTAGAGGGGAGTAGAGGGGAGGAGAGTAGTGGGGAGGAGAGTAGAGGAGAATGGTTCCCTCCACCTTGTTTGGATATTTTTAAAATTAGTAAGGAGGAAGGGAGTAATTAGCCATTCCCCTTGTTTGGATGTTTTAAAAATTAGGATGGAGAGGAGAAGAAATGATTAAAATAGACAAATTTACCCCTATATGAAAATGGACTTGCAACATTGGTCTATTATTAATTTAGAAATGGTAAATTGAAAAATTTATCTAGCCAATAATTTATTTACTCTACTCTCCCTCCAAATCTCTCCAATTTAGGGGAATTAAAAATGAGGGGTTAGAGGTGGTTGAAACCCCTCCAAACCCCTCTAAACTCCTCCCCCTCCTTCCTTAAAAAACTTCCAAATAAGGTACTTGAATTACTCTCCCTCCCTCTGCTCTACTCCCCCTCCTTTTTTAAACTTCCAAATAGGCCATAAGAGCAGAAATGGAGAACAGGGCAGTGTTTAAGCAACTGAAATTCAGAGTAATTGGATTAGTCCAGAATTGCTAGAGGTGATTGAATCAGTTCCTTATCATGAACACTTCATTCACATGTATGAAGGAGCACTGCCACATGGATAGAAGCAGCAGTTACAGCTTGTACACATGGCTTAATGGTTAGGATATTTTGTAACTGATTTTCCCTCCAATTGCAGAGTTAGTTATTTCTTTTGCCTGTTCTGATTGTATATATAGATAGCAGTAGTGTAGAGATTCATTCATTCATTGTATTCACTTTTCTTCAATCAATAAAGATAAAAAATTCTATTTAGAGAGAGAGAGAGAGAGAGAGAGAGAGGGTTCTAGAATTCTTTACATGGTATCAGAGCTTCAGTGAAGCACAACAATGGCGTCCACTGAATCCACCAATCCCTCTGATCCTCAACCTTCACAATCCGCTTTGAATTCCAACAATGATTTTGCTAATCCTACTCCTCCCAATCCTTATTTTCTTAGCTCGAGTGAAAATCCAGGCAATATCTTGGTTACGCAACCATTGCTTGGAATGAGGAATTATCAATCATGGTCTAGAGCAATGATTCTTGCTCTTACTGCGAAGAAGAAAATTGGTTTTGTCAATGGTAAGATCACAAAACCAGATTTGGATTTGCCTCTGTATGAAGATTGAGAGAGTTGCAATATTATGGTGCTATCTTGGATGATCAATTCAATGCATATAGATGTGTCAAGTAGCATTATGTACTGTGAAACAGCTAGAGAGATGTGGATTGAATTGCAAAACCTGTTCTTACAAGGCAATGGTCCTAAGATCTACAATTTACAGAAGGAGATTTCGCATATCTCTCAAAATCAGATGTCAGTTTCAAAATACTACACCAAATTCAAGAGGCTTTGGGATCAATTGCTTAACTTTGAGCCACTTCCAGAGTGTTCTTGTGGTGCTATGAAGCTGCTGAGTACTTTACACAACAAGGCTTATGTCATGAGGTTTTTGATGGGGCTCAATGAGAACTATGAGACTCTTCGTAGTCAAATTCTCACATATGATCCATTTCCATCAATGAGCAAGGTTTACTCTCTGGTTCTTCAAGAAGAATCACATAAGAACCTTGGTAATGGAGGATCAAGCTCATCACAAGGAGATGTAGTAGCAATGTATGCTAATTCAAAGAACAATTCAGGAAATTCCTCTTGGAATAAAGGCAATGGAAAGAAAGAAAGGCCATTTTGCACTCATTGCAATATTCCTGGGCATACCATTGAGAAGTGTTACAAACTTCATGGTTACCCACCAAGATACAAGCCAAGAGGGAAGAATAATGCCACTGCAAATTAGGTCTCTTCACACTTGAGTAGTGGAGTTGAAAATCCTGCAATAGCAAGTTATTTGTGTCCTATTTCCAAGGCACAATGTGAACAATTATTGGCCTTTCTCAGTTCTGGTTCAGGATTTGCTTCTAGAGCTAATGGAACACACCATGCAGCTAATGTGAGGACTTCCAGTGTGGCCGGTGTGGAAGGAGATTCTAGTGGTACTTTTGATGTGTTTTCTTCACAATCACAAACCAATTCCTCAACCATAGCTTGTTCTGATCTCATGTCAGGTACTTCCTACAATTTCCCTTTCAGTCCTAATCTGACACACTTTATTTTCTCTGCAAAAACTATCAATAGAGATGCTTTTAGGAATTCTGATTGGGTCATAGACACAGGAGCTACAGACCATATGGTACACTCTATTGCTTCTTTCACTTCTATCACTGCAACTTTAAACACATTTGTGAATCTTCCAAATGGTGAAACAACTTTAGTCACTCATATAGGAACTGTTAGACTTTCAGAAAAACTTGTTCTTTCTAATGTGTTATGTTCCTTCATTCAGTTTTAATCTGATTTTTGTCAGTCAATTGGCAAAGTCCATTCTTTGTTGTCTCATATTTTTTGGCAATCTATGCTTTATCTAGGACCTTGCTCATTGGAGCACGATTGGTCTGGGTAAGGAGATCAATGCTCTTTATTTGCTGCTAAAGGGAGATTCAGCATCAACTTCAAGTTGTGTTTCCTTATCTGTTTCTGCTAATAAGGTTCAGCCACATATATGGCATGCTAGGTTAGGGCACTTATCAGATGCCAAATTGGTTTTGTTGAATAAGGACAATGTACATTGTATCAATTCTAATGCAAAAAAGGTTACCCTTCAATATAAGTACACATATTTCCAATGAATGCTTTGATTTACTTCATTGTGATTTTGTTTCCACCATTCATGGTTGTAAATTTTTTTTAACCGTTGTGGATGATTGTTCAAGATGTACATGGGTGTATTTGTTGAAGCATAAGTCCCAAATTGAATCATATCTAGAACAATTTTGTACAATGGTTGAAATACAATTTGCAAGGAAAGTGAAATGCATTAGATTAGACAATGGTACTGAGTTCTTTCTAAAAGATTTTTTTGCTAAAAGGGGCATCTTGCATCAATTAAGTTGTGTTGAAACTCCACAACAAAATGCTGTTGTGGAGAGAAAACATCAGCACATCATAAATGTTGCAAGAGCACTCAAATTCCAATCCAATTTGCCTTTACATCTCTGGGGTTATTGCATCCTCACTACTGTTTACTTAATAAACAGATTTCCCTATTCCATTTTGAATCAAAGAAATCCTTATGAAATTTTGTTTGGTGATCCTCTTATCTATTCTCATTTAAAGGTTTTTGGATGTCTTTGTTATGCTTCAACCATTTCTCATAATTAGACCAAGTTTGATCCAAGGGCTAAAAAATGCATTTTTCTAGGCTACCCTTTTGGGGTTAAAGGATATAAGGTTTTAGATTTGTCTACCAAAACTGTTTTTACCTCTAGAGATGTTGTTTTTCATGAAGATATTTTTCCTTATGTCCAAGGTACTACTGATTTTAGTGATCCTTTCTCTATTTCTTCTGAAGTTGTTACTAATTCTCCCATAGACAGCATTTTAGATTCATTTGTTACTCCTGTTAGCATTTCAGAAGTTTCTATTCACTCTCACACACCAAAAACCCCATCTGCATTGCATCCATTTGCTAGTGATACTGATAGACCTAGTCCCAAACCCAATGATACTTCTCTGTCACCTTCTTTATCTGTTACACCTTCTTTAGACACTTCACCTTCTTCTTCTCTGCCTGTACCTACACTTCAACATACCAAAAACTCCACCAGGGTCCACAAAACACCTGCCTATTTGCAAGATTATGCTTGCAATTCAGCTGCAACAGTTCCTGATCCAGTTACCCCATATGATATGGCTGATTTTCTCAGCTATTCACATCTCAATCCTTCATATCAGTCTTATCTTCTGATTGTTAGTGCATGCCATCAAGAACTTGCTTCTTTTTCCCAAGCAGTTTAAATTCTTGTTTGGAGGGAGGCAATGGATAAGGAAATACAGGCTTTGGAGAAAACTGGGACTTGGATCCTTACTCCTCTTCCTGCTGGGAAGACACCCACTGGTTGTAAATGGGTGTGCAAAGTGAAGTTAAACTCTGATGGTAGTATTGAAAGGTACAAGGCAAGGCTGGTGGCCAAAGGCTATACCCAAAGAGAAGGGCTTGATTTTTTGGAAACCTTCTCACCAGTTGCAAAGAATGTTTCTGTCAGAGTTCTTATTGCTCTTGCTTCAGCCAAAGGTTGGCCTCTCCACTAACTTGACATTAACAATGCCTTTCTTCATGGAGAATTGGATAAAGAAGTTTATATGAGTTTACCCCCTGGTTTTCATAGTAAGGGGGAGTGTTCCTCATCAAATTCTTTTGCTCTTTTGGTTTGTAAACTTGTGAAATCACTATATGGATTGAAGCAGGCATCAAGGTAGTGGAATGCTAAGTTGTCTGCTACCATCTTACAACTTGGTTTCATTCAATCTGAGGCTGATCATTCCTTATTTGTTCATTCTAATGGTGACTTGTTCACAACATTATTGGTGTATGTGGATGATATGGTCCTTATAGGTAATGATCCAGGTTGTATCGCTTCAGTTAAATCTGTTTTAGACCAGAAGTTTGGGATTAAAGACCTTGGTTCCCTCAAATACTTCTTGGGTCTAGAAATTACTAGAAGTGATATGGGTATTAGTCTAAATCAGAGAAAGTATGTCCTTGAAGTACTTAAGGAGGCTGGAATGGTTGGGTGTAAGCCTGCTAAGACACCTATGGAACAATAGTTAAAACTGTCAAAGAGTGATGGTGAGCCACTTAAGGACCCTGGTCAGTTCAGAAGATTGATAGGGAAGTTGATGTATTTAACACTTAGTAGGCTTGATATTACCTATTTTGTTCATAGACTCAGTCAGTTCTTGTCACAACCTAGAGTTCCTCATATGAAGGCATCTACAAGGATCTTGCAATACCTCAAAGGCACACTAGGTCAAGGGGTTTTCTTTCTTGTGGATTTAAATTTGTGATGCAGATTGGGCAGGTTGCCCTGATACCAGAAATCACTCATTGGTTATTGTGTCTTTCTTGGCAATGCATTGGTTTCTTGGAAATAAAAAAAACAGGCTGTGGTATCAAGGTCTTCAGCAGAGGTAGAGTATAGATCAATGGTTTCAACTACTTGTGAAGTTTTCTGGCTATTGTACTTGTTGAAGGATCTCCATGTTTCACATGATAGACCTGCCTTAATGTACTGTGACAACCATGCTGCGCTGCAAACCCAGTCTTTCATGAAAGATCCAAGCATATTGAAGCAGATTGCCATATTGTGAGGAATAGAGTCTTAGATGGAACAATCAAGACTTTTCATGTAAATTCTAGGAACCAATTGGCAGATATCTTTACTAAAGCTCTAGGTGTGGATAATTTCCTAAGATTGCTAAAAAGGTTGGGAGACATTAATATTTTTGCTCAAACCATTCAATATCCTGAGTATTCATCATTGAATCAAGCAGCAAGAGCTTTGCTCTTGAGGGGGAGTGTTGAAAGCAAGGAAGAATGCACCCAAGCCACTAGCAAGTCTAAGAGCAGACATGGAGAACAGGGCAGTGTTCAAGCAACTGAAATTCAGAGTAATTGGATTAGTCTAGAATTGCTAGAGGTGATTGAATCAGTTCCTTATCATGAACATTTCATTCACACGTATGAAGGAGCACTGCCACATGTATAGAAGCAGCAGTTACAGCTTGTACACGTGGCTTAATGGTTAGGATATTTTGTAATTGATTTTCCCTCCAATTTTGGAGTTGGTTATTTCTTTTGCTTGTTCAGATTGTATATATAGATAGCAGTAGTGTAGAGATTCATTCATTCATTGTATTCACTTTTCTTCAATCAATAAAGATCAGAAATTCTATTTAGAGAGAGAGGGTTCTAGAATTTTTTACACACCCATATCCATATTCCACTTCTATTCGACACTTTCTTGTCTAATTTCATTTTTTAGGTAATAATTTATATTTTTTAACAAACCAATTTTCAAAACACTGAAAAATAAAGTGTATGATTGTGTCAAACGCACATGGCCACAGTCAAAAGAATCGTGATGGGTCGAAACCTCACCGAGAAGTGAGATAAGAGACAACCTTTTTCCTACTTTTATCTAGAATATTGTTGACTTCTAAATTTTATTCTCAGTTGCGAAAAGGCCATTGCAGGAAATGAACTATTTCAACACCTTTTATAATAAAGATCCTAGGGCCTATTATCAAGAATAAATATATATATATATTTATATATTTTCTTTCTACTAATCATAGCGCATAATAAGGTATAAAATGATACGTGAATAGCATAGCATATACAAGTTATTTTTATATAATAATATACTTAATAGTTTGAGCAAACGAAATATCTAGATTAGTGCATAAATGAGTTGGACTTCATCTAGATAATAGCCCCATTAATTAAAGCTAATAAGCAACTACAAGATGATGGACTTGTTCAACTTTTTCAAACATGATCATATCCTGTTTAAGGTATAGCTGTAGTTTTGCACAACATATATAAGAAACTAAAGAAAATCAACCCATCTAAAACACACTACACTAGATGACTATACTACCACAACAGCCTTCTTGTTTGACATTCATAGCGAAGACCATAGCATATATAGCATAATCCTTCTTCTTATCTCTCTCTCTCTCTCTCTCCTCTAAACAAAATTTAATGTAATCATGCAATCTTAAGATTCTTAATTAACTAAATTATCCACTGCTCATGGTTTTGCATGTGCTCAAAATTAAATGAAAAGATTGACTTTAACTAAAACAAGTACTTGAGGATTGAAATTTAACGCAGTCAAAATTAAATGAAGAGATAAAATATCATCAGTAGCCTTTGAATATTATAGATCCATTCAACATGAAAGTTCATCCACAAATTTTTAGTGACCGACAAATCATTAGTGCAAAACACGCACATTAAAATAGTGACATTATTCAACATTTGACTTTAATCCCATTGATCCCTCACGAATTTTAGTTGGTTTCTAGTTTCCTTAGAACTTTCATGAGTTAATTAATATAAAAGCGCCTCCAAAAGATTTTGTGCGAGATTATTGACTCCACTCTTCAGCACGTTAAGTCTGAGTGCGATTTTGAGAGGTTTATTAATCAGAAGGGTTAGGACTGAGATGAGGTTGCCACTAAGAATAAAGTCAACGCATTTTGAACTCCATACTTGGCCAAAACTTGAAAAGTTTCGTCTATATATAGAGTTCTTGCAGAGAATTACACACCCACAAAACCAACCTTCAATTTCATTCAACATGTTGTGCTCAAGATATATTTCTGTCAGCTTTCTATTATTCAGTCTCTCCCTCCATGCAGTCAATTGTGCTGGCCCATTATACCATTTTTGTTTTAGCCAGGAAAACTACACTGCCAATAGCCCTTATGGTACAAACTTAAATGGCTTGCTCAATCTTTTGTCCACCAAAGTTCCTTCAACAGGGTTTGGGCTCGGCTCGACTGGGGAAGGCCAAGATCAAGCAAATGGTTTGGCCCTATGCCGAGGTGATGTCTCAACCACAAACTGTAAGACCTGTGTCGTTGATGCAGGCAATGAGCTTGGTGATCGTTGTCCTAATAAAAAAGGAGCGATAATTTGGTACGATAACTGCCTTTTAAAGTACTCGAACATAGATTTCTTTGGAGAAATCGATAACAAAAACAAGTTCTACATGTGGAACGTCAAAGATGTAGAAAATCCCACTTCATTCAATCCAAAAGTTAAGGATTTGTTAAGCAGCTTATCTAATAAAGCTTATGCCAATCCAAAATTCTATGCTACCGGGGACCTAGAGCTTGATTCATCAAGCAAACTATATGGTTTGGCTCAATGCACCAGGGACCTTTCAGGTCTTGATTGTAAGAAGTGTCTTGATACTGCGATTAGTGAACTTCCCAACTGTTGTGATGGAAAACGAGGTGGGCGAGTTGTTGGTGGCAGTTGTAACGTTAGATATGAACTTTACCCCTTTGTTGATGCCTAGACTGTTATGGTTTCTGATGTTTATGTATCAAACTGTGTAATGTAATATGTTTAAAAGGTAATAAAATTGTCCAATGGGACAACTTCTCTTTGCTTCGTCACTTGCATAATTTTGGCCAATAGTAATCATTTGGTTAGATTTTTGGTACTTAGATGATGAAATTTTGCATGGGGCAGGGGTTTTGCTAAATATTGTTATTTTAAAAAATAAAAAAATGGGCAACTTTTACTGTTTTAAAAATATATGGGAAAGAGATAACTGGATGAATGTCCAGCCCTCAAAGCATCTCATTCTCATTAATGGTCACACTCACCAAAGGCCATGGTTTGAAGGAAATTCTCAATTGTCCTTTGCTGATCCTTATGCTCTTGCTGAATGTTGGGGAAATTATTTCAATAATCAAATTATTAATGTTGCTCAGGACCTATGGAAAGACTATCATTTCATGGGATGCACAGACAGAATCTCTGTTTTATATTTTATATATATATAATTAGTATTAGTATGAAGAACCGAGAAAATGCTGCTCTACAATTAGTTTTTTTTTTTAAATTATTAAATATATAATATATATTTAAATATATATATATATATAAGTGCCCTACAGTTGGTTTAATTTTTTTATTTATTAAATATATAATATGTTTTAAATATATATTAAATATGGATGGGTCGGGTCGGATTTGGCGGGTTTGTAATTTTATGATCCAAATTCAACCCGATCCGCTATAAAAAAAATTTTGTAACCCAACCCAACCCACCAAGCCTTAAAAACCAATCCAACTCAGCAGATTGGGTTTGGCGGATCGGTGGGTTTTCTACACACCCCTACTATGGATGACGAGGGAGAGGGCAGAGGGTGATTTTTACAAAAAATGGAGGATATATAAAAGTTTTAGTTTGTGTAACAGTCCTACTCTTATTCTGTTACGGCCATACCACCATTGAGTGTTCATATTTAATTGATACTAAAGCATTTAATGCTTTCGCAAATTTCTGCCACCTTTGAGTGTTGGTGGCATCGGAGATGCTTTGGTACTTATTTCAGTCTTTGGAGGTTATTTTCCGTTCTTTGAAAAAAAGCTATGTAAAGCTAAAGATGTATATGAGTTATTTGATTAATGTACTGTGAGAGAATAGGAGCTGATGACATCATTTGTTGTGATATGACTCCCACGCTTCTCTCTTAGGTATAGTTGTTGTATGCCACCAACTAACTAAATTTAATATTTTTTAAAAGAAATTTAATAAATTTTCTGCAATTTGGTACAGCCATTTAGCACGACCACAACTTCTAAGCCTAACTTTTATTATATAGTATACTAGTCGCTAACCCATGTGATGTACGGGATAGTTAAATAAAAGTTAAAAGTATTTATTTTGCTTAAAGGTCTATGACTTGACTTAAAAAAATGTATAACTTGAAAATGAGTGAAAAAAAGTAATTTTTTGTTCAATATAATGGTTTAGAAATTTTTTTTTTCTTTCATATTATTGGTTCCACATAACACATCCCGGTATGAGCTATTTTATGGTGATGACTTCTCACAATACACAACTGCAATTAAATCTACTATCTACCACCAATCTAATCTATGTTATTATGATAGTAGATCTACAAATTGCATTCTCATATCCTCCATCATTTAGATGGTAATTGAAATAATGATTGTATGTAATGTATAAATTTTATTCTTTTACAATATAAAATTATTAAAATAATTAAAATAAAATCTAATGTTCTGGAAATTTTTTGAAATAGAATTTTAAATTTCTTAAAACTTAGTTAATAGAGTTTCTATTTTACCTAAAAGTGAACTATCACAATTAATGAGAATTTAACCATTTTTTGCAAAGAGAAGATAACCACATGCCCAATTTTTATTTTATAGCATAGGATGTTATAGTTAGATTCGTACCATGTATAATACATTAGACCATTATGATAGTTCCAAATAATATCCTAATACATATCTATATGAGTTTTCTTTTTAATAATGCCATAAAGGATTGAGTTTAATAGAAGTCATTTAAGATCCAACGTATCCAATAATTCTTTTTAAAAAAAAATGTAATTTCAAAAGTCTTTTAATTGCAAATTTTTTTAATCATAAAATGGACTCTATCTAAACTCTAAAGAAAAGCATTCAGAATGATCACATCATTGATACCATATCATGATGGTTGCAAATAGCAATATTATTATTCATGATTAATAGATGAACAATGAAACTGTGAATTAACAATTTAACAATTCAAATACCAAATTTAAACTACAACAACACATATACAGAAGACTCCAAATATTGGAACATACTTCTTCTACCATTTTGCATTATTCAATCAAAACCAAAGTTTCAAAAATAATTCCAATTCAATTAAACCCAATACATACATACACATGAACGTAAAGAATTCCAAAAATAAAAACAACAATCTCCAAAAGCCTCTACCTAATACAGTCACTATTTATTTATTTTTTTAGATTGTGCGTTCTTTAGTTCTTTTTCCTTTTATGTTTCATCAAACTTTTTCTAATTGACCAAAATATCTTCATATATGTTAACATTAAACCTGATAAGAAAACTTTACATACCTTTTGTTTTGAAGCTGGCGCTCCAAGAACCAAAATCAATGCAAGAGACTGTACAACAAAGTGGTGTTGGAAGAATAATCACAAAAAAAAAAAAAAAACTATTAAAAATATAATATAGGAATGAAAAGCCGAGTTGAAATTGTAACAAATAATCCCTAAAAAATAACTATTTATAATATAATATAGGGTTATGGATTCCTAATCAAATTTGGTTAGGGTTATGGATTCCTAATCAAATTTGATTATATAATTTTTTTTAAAGGATGAATATGATGGTAGAGTCCATTTGATATAAAATTTAAATCCTATTGAAATTAAAAATAATATATATTTGTTGAGTCTCATTTGATATAATTATAAAGTTTAAATCCTATTGAAATTATAATTTCTAATCAACGTTAATATATATATATATAAAAAAAAAAAAGAGAGAAAGAAAACGTGTGTGGTGGGCCTTTTTGCACTGTTGGGCCTCAATCCCTTCTGCTGCGTTGCAGCCCGTTAGTCTGAGGTAAGAGAGTTGGGACTGGCCTTACTGAGGCAACGATTCAGGCCAGGTTGTGCACAAGTTGAGCTAACCCAATGTAGACGCGTCTTGGCATGAGTGCTGTGGGTCGAGGGTATGGCGTAGTCACAGTAGGAATAATTGTTACAAGTGTTATGATAGGAATACAGTACAGCAGGATAACTGCAATACTAAATGGAATAAATAAAACTAATACTGAGAAGATAGTTAACAGTGTTACGGCAGAATAATATAGCAAATAGAAATAACACTATAGCAGAAAAAAAGTAAATAACTCAATAGCTGAACAGTGGGCGAATCACCCAATAAATACGACCAATAAAAAAAAAAGCTTGTCTGTCGGATGATAGGCCAAACTTTTCAGCAGAAGCAAACCTAAGAAGGGAACCAATCTCCAACGCGGGTAACCTTAAGAAAGGCTCCTACCATAGAAGTTACACACTTTGGAGAAAAAGGCTTAAATGGTTTGAGCTTCGGTTCTCAATCTTTAGAGAGTGGGTCTGTCAAGAGGGAGAGAAAATGTGGTCTATTGATGCATGCCTCTATTCCTACCGTTCACTTTCCCTCTCTGGTTTTCTTTCCTATCTTTCTTTCTTTCCTTTATGTTTTTTTCTCGTGTATTCTTTTGTTCCTTCTTTTTCCTATTTTTTCTTTTCTACCTCCTCTGTCCATCCCCTTTCACTGTTCATGGCTACTCCTTCTTATACCATCTACCATTGTGAGATTTACCCTTTTTGTCCCTCAACCGTTTCTGGCTCGTTATGGGTATCCATCCAGGACTGCCCACTAGCCTGCCAGTTGCCCAACCACTACCTCTGCTCAGAGTGTGTTGGTTGCACCACTCTCCATTCCCAGAAAAAATTACTTGTCTTGTTTCTTATCTCTCTCTGTTTTTGTTTTACCCATCTAGATAAGGATTAAGCTACATCACCACCTACCTTTATGGCATGCATCAAGTGGTCCCAGCCTATACTTACCTCTTTTGGGTGAGATGCCATCCCAGCAGGACATTTCCCCCAAAGAAGCTTGAGCGGGAACCCTAGAATAGACCCCCTCTGCTCCCCACCGCCAAACCACACCCTTTGAATACCTTGACTCGTGGCCCACCTCCCATGTATTGGCTGGGTACAAGTAGGTGGTGTTCTGGCCCTTTGTGCATGCTCCACTCCGTCTGAATTTGTTTCTTTTTGGCCTTCACACCATTTCTGCTGCCCTTGCGTTGTTTGATTCTGTTGTACATACTGGTTGATGTTTATCTTTTGTGGCATGAAGGGTGTGTGGGCTTTTGGGCTCATATTTTCTTCCTCTCATCCCTTCCTGGACTAGGTGTTGCTTGGGCAAAAGCTTTCATCTTCCTGCTGAGCCCATGCTTCATTCTTTATGGCCGTGGGCCTTTTTGGCCACTAATCTTGCCATATTGCTTCATTGTGTCTGCCATAACTTTGCCTTTCTTTTTATTTCTTATCATCCCGTGGGCTTGCAGGCTAATGTTCCTGCCATATCAACCCACTTCTTCATCAACCCTTTGCTCAAGGCTTCCTTGGTCTACTTTCCATGTCTTTACCTCTTTTGGGCTTATTGGCTAATATTCTTGCCATGCCAGCCCATTTTACCACTTTATTTCTTGGGCTTCTTCGGCTCATTCACTACCTTTTTACCTCTTTTTACTCTCATGGGCTTGTTGCTAAATTCCCTGGGCTTCCTTGGCCTTTTTACTACGCTTTTACCTATTATTACCTTTTTGGGCTTATTGGCCATTAAGCCAGCTCATTGAGTTTACCAATTCATTCTCTGGGCTTCCCCGACCCATTTACTTCTTCTTTACCTCTTATTGTTCCCATGAGCTTACAACTTCATTCCTTGGGCTTCCTTGGCCCATTTACTACTTCTTTACATCTTTTTATTTTCGTGGGTCTACTGGCCATCAATCCTGCTGCTTCAGCCCGCTAAGCTTGTTTCCTTATTTCTTTACCGTTTTGCCCTCCATTTCCTTCTTACCTTCTCTATTGCAATAATGGGCATTAACAACGTGATTGATAGATATAAGAAAATATGATAATTTTTTTTTTATAAATGTCATCAACATAGAAATTATCAAATTAATGGAGATATATTCCGTTTTTTGGGATAGATTTATATTAATAGAGTTATTATATAATTTTTTTAGGATTATCTAAAAATCCTTGATTAGGTGACAATTTAGGTCTCCTTTAAGTATAGTGGTTGTATGGCACCAAATAACTAAATTTAATTTAAAAAAAAAAAGAAATTTAATAAATTTTCTGCAATTTGGTGCTATAAAATTGAAAGAATTAAATCAAATTAAAAAATATAAATAAAAAATGCTGATGTGGAAAATTGTGGAGAGGCTAACCAAAAGTCAAAAGTTTCGGTTATATATATATACATTAGTCGCTAACTCGTGCGATGCACGGGAATAGCTACATGAATGAGTTTTAGGGGAAAAAAAAAAGTCATTATTTTTTAGTTGCAGTAGTAAGCAAAAATAACACAAAGTTTTATTAGTTAGGCAGAATAAAGCAATGTTGTTTTATTTATTAGTTTTTTGTGGGAAGAAATAAAAGATAGAATGTTGCGTCTCTAGTTTAGTTGGTGTTGAATACATAGGTATATATAAGATAGGTTATAATATATATGCCAAAAAGTGCCTATTGAAAGGGCATAATCCTTCAATTTTGATATACTAAAAGGTGTCTATTGAAATGTCATAACCCTTCATATTGGATATACCAAAAGGTGCATATTGAATGATTATATATAGATAGACATAGATATAGATATAGATAGATTAACTTTTTTTTTTATTACCTTTGATCAACAATGGCGGCTCTAGAAATTTTTTTTAGGAGGTCATTAAGAAACTTAAATTAAAATTTTTTTAATAAAAAGAGAACTTGAATATATCAAGTTATCGACCAAAAAAAAAAAAATGAAGTTTTACAATTTCTTTCTACAAGTTTTCAAATTTTGAATTGTTACATGATAGTTCATTATGAGTATTTATTGCCAATGTGAGTAGTTATGACTATTTTATTTTGTTAAGTTTGTCTAACATTTTTATTTTTATGCAGTTGCTATTATTTGTCATTATTTTTATAAAAATATTTTAAACTAAATGAATAAACTTAACTCATTGGCTCTGTATTAATTATTGACGCACACAACCACACTCATTCATACATAAAATAATACACTACATGTCTACTTAACCAATTAAATGCTTGAACAATCACTAACTTTACAATTTTTCTGACTTTATAACAAAAATTTATTATAACATGATAACAATAAGTTATTATAACATGATAACAATACACAAACATTTAATAAACCCTCACTATTTCCTAATTATTAAATTATATAAAGCTATATTATATTTATATTATACACACAAATATCCTCACACATCATTATTTACACAAATAACATTATAACAAAAAGTAATGCACACAATTAATATTAGACACACTCACACACATATAATATACATTTATAATAAAGAGTGATACTTACAGTTCACAAATAATTATTTGTATTCTTAGAGTTGGAAATACCTGTAGTAAGGGTGTATAAGACTTAAGTTAGGGGGTGCAAAAATATTTTTAAGAATAAATTATAATATTAAACTAACAAAAAAAATTATAAATATATATATTTTTTTGTGGAAGTCAGGGGTTCATTTGAACCCCCTAAACAAAGGGTAGAGCCGCCCCTGTTGATCAAAACCTTAAAAAAATTGCAACGCAGTAGCATAGATAGAAAAAGAGAGACGGTGACAAAATGAAGGTGAGTTTATTTATTTATATTTTTATATTTACAAATATATATTTTAAAAGAAAATTGTTTTTTAAGTTTGTAATCAATTTATTGATTTAGGCCTTTGCTAATAAGCCTTATATAGAATCCATGTTGTGACTCACAAAGGCTCTCTAGTTAATTGTTGAGGTAGGAATATGGGTATTTGGATTAGGTGCAGATGGTGAGATTGAACTCTTTTGTAGTGAGTCTTGTATGAAATCCAAATGGTAACCTACAAATGCTCTTTCAATAATTGTTGAAGCAGGAATGTAAGTGTCTGGATTGGGTGAAGATGGTGTGATTGAACCCCTTGGTAACATGCCCGATAAAGAAACCATGTTGTGACCACCCACAATAGCCCTTTGGTTAATTGAGTTTTTGTTCATCAATTCTTGCTCTCCTCCAAGCAAGATTCTGCCAGCCTCATTTGCATGAATGCTCATAAGAAAAAGCAATGTTATGACTACGGGAAACGCATCTGGATACCCCATCTTGTTGTGTAAGCTATAAGATAGAAGTTAACAATTTGATGAAGATTGATGAATATGAGGACGAGTTGGGTTCCATTTATATGCATCAACTTGTATGACTTGGAACAATATGTTCAAACCATTTTACTCTTGACTCTCTTTGCTAAGAAATAAAAGTTGAATGGGTCAGAAAGTAGGAAACTGTTGTTGCTTCTCCAGCTTTCACGTGCATGAAGAAGTCATGCATTGAACAGTTTTATGGAGATAGCATATTAGCCAGTCTTAGGGGTTAGGGCACACAAATAAAATCGAGCCCAATGCTGTCTGGCCCACTTCTAATAAATAAGTTGAAATTTGTCCATTAAAACCCTAAGATATTAACATGCTAATCATGACTTGTTTGTTTGTGGCATTGAGCAAAAGTTTTGCCTAATGCGAATGCCTCTTTGCTTTAATTTTTACCCATCAGTGCATCAGTATATCTTCAAAGATTTAACAAGGTTAATATGATACTCTCTAAGAAAATTTTTAGAGATTCAGTTCAAAATTCAAATGATTTCCTTATCTTAATTTTGTGTATTATTTACAACATCTACAAATAGGTCCAACACTTGCTTTCAAAATTAATTTTGTGCATCCTCTCTTTCAAAAAATAAAATAAAATCGTGTATTTTATATAAACCTTATATCGGTTTAGTTGAAATCAATGATTACAATATAAATTAAAATTCATGATTTTATTAAGATTTTGCTAAAATGATAGAGAGGTGGAATGGAATTAGGGAGATATTATAAGAGGAACATAATTAGGTGATATATGGCCCAAGCTTTCCAGAGTTTTCATTCTCTATAACTTATAACCCTCTGATCAATAGAATAATTAAGGTATACTTTTGGGAGAGAGAGATCAAAGTCATCAAACTATACTTAATATAAGTTTTTATTATTACATATCATTTAATAACTTTTATTATATTAATATTTTAAAAAATTCAACCATCACACTTGGTATAATTTTTTATTCTTTTATTCTTGACATTCACGTCAAATTTCGTATCAAACACAATCAAGTTACACCTGTTAAAATTTTTTGTTAAACTTTTAAGTAATTGGATTAATACTTGTATATACTTTGCTGCTGAAACTATACTTACAACTACTTCTAACTACTTTGCTTTCTCTTCCGGCATTTAGAATGGAAAAAGAAATTGAAAGGCTTAAAGTATCACAGCTGTTGAATAAAAAATCCAGAATTCGAACCCCAGCTTACAACAAAAACAAATTGTTGTCTTGGCTTAATGATAAAAAATAATTATCATGGTTGAAATTCTATCATATCTATCAAAAAACTGCTAAAGTCTCTTGTCATAGAATAATGAATTGAGTTTCATGATAGCTTTCTTACTAATCATGATATGGTTGGTTCAAGATAGTAATATATGAGTGAGACTTGAGCTACAAGTAATTTGTTTAACGTTTCTGTAGTGTTACATGTTGTTAAATGTGCAGGGAGATTTGTATGATCATAGGAGTTTAGTGAGGCCAATAAAGGAGGAGGATGTGGTGATTTCTACGGTTGGTCACTATTTGTTGGCTGATCAAGATAAGATCATTGCTGCAATTAAAGAAACTAGTAATGTTAAGATAATATGTAAGTAATGAGATTAAATTCAATAAGGATGCGGTGTAAAACCCTTATTTTACACCCTCCAATCTCAATATGACATATCATCATTTCACAAATAATTACAAATTATCAAATAGGGTGTGCCACACACAATCAATCGTCACTTATACCCATCAGAAAATCAAAGCTTAGCAACGCAAACTCAAATCAAGACAGTCTTCTATGGCCTTTGCTCCAACCAGCAGCAGCCCATCCCTCCATCTTCATCAATGGCGAATTCTTGGGTCATATCAAGACCATCATGGCCTGCCAAGAACGCAAAAGTCAAATCTAGGATTAGAAAGCTTCATTGATATCAATTTCCTAGCAAATGCAACACACCCTTACCATCCCTACCAAGAACCCTTTAATCCCATATCTCTGGTGAAGAATTGAAAATAATTTTTTTGTGAAACAAACCTAGTAACAAACATTCACACAATAGCCTGACTTTACTACCCTTTATTGCAAATTGAAAACAAAAACTCACGCTTTAAAATAGGCATATAGAAAACAACGTGAAGGCTTTGAGGATGAAGAAGGAGACAAACTACAAATAGAGTTCAGCCATGCTCCTCCTTGTCCTCCACCTCCCAAGAACTTGCGGTCAATGAAGATGTCCAGATGGGTTGCTGCTGGTTGGAGCAAAGGCCATAGAAGAATATCTGGATTTGAGTTTGCGTTGCTAAGTTTTGATTTTCTGATGGGTAACAATGAGGATTGATTGTGTGTAACATACCTTATTTGATTATTTGTAATTATTTGTGAAATGATGATGTGGCATATTGAGATTGAAGAGTGTAAAACAAGGATTTTACACTGCTTCCTTATTGAATTTAATCTCATTACTTATATATTACCTTAACATTGCCATTGAATTTAATCCTAAGTATAGACAAAAGTAATAACATATTATAATACTCATTTAAAATCTATTTACAATAGTCATTTTGTTGTATAATATTTACTTTTTACCACAATATTCCTGAATGCTTTGAAACTAGGTTATTTGAAGTGGGTTTCCTTTATTTCCTCAACCCATTTTAGGAAAATTTAGGCTTTTGCATTAGTGCTTCAAATCTTTTTTTTTTTTTTTTTTGTTTATTGCTAATATTGTTCTGGAATGTGTTTTTCTTGTTCCAATTAGAAAGAACAAATGGGTCTTAGCAAGGAAACTTCTTGCTTTTTGTTAATGGATGGGTTTGTGGATCTATGAATATAAAAAACCTCATTTTTTAAAGCTTAAGATTTGTTTAGGTGAAGTGAGTTTTTATTTATTTTTGTGAATATTAATTGGCATTGGAGAAAAAAAAGGCGTAAATGCACTTTTAGTCCCTACATTTTAGATTTTTTCTATTTTAGTCCCTACATTCCACTTTTAGTCCCTAAACCAATTAACGCGTGTTATTTTCGTCCTTTCCGTCAGTCAACCGACAAAAATAGCTGAGGTAGCAGCCGGAGGAATTAAAATATTATAAATATGCCACATCACCCATGACACATCAACATATAAATTTAAAAAATTAATTTATTAATTTTAACAAAATTTAAAAACATAAAAACAAAATTTAAAACATAAAAATACATCAGAAAATCAAACCCAAGAACACAAATTCAAAATTAAACTCATTGAATCAAATTAAACCCAAGATCATCCGTCAAAAGCCCACAACCCAGAAAATCAATTACTTTCTTCTCTCACTCTTCTTTCTTCTGTATTCTTTCTTGGACTCTCTCTCTTTGGGTCATGGATCTGTTGGCTGGGTTTCATCAACTCTTTCTCTCTAAAAACTCAAACCTCTCTCATCAAATTAGGGCTTTCTCTGCCAATCTCTCTCGATGGTGGTGACGCTGTGCTGGTGGCATGAGGGTTGTGGGTTGTGGGGTAGTGGGTTGTGGGTTTTGTGGCATGGGTTTTTGCTGGGTTGTAGGGTGGTCCGATGGTTGTGGCGCGGTGGTGGAGTGGTCACGGGCCATGGTAGCATATGGGTTGTGGGTTGTGGGCTAGGGATCGGTGTCGACGGCGTGCGGTGTGTGGCTGGGATCAGCAGCCCCTCTCTCTTCTTTCACTCTCTGATTCTCTCTCTTCTCTATTTCTCTAACTCCGATTCTGTCTCTCAGATTAGGTTTTGGTTTTGATTTGATTTTTTGTTATGGGTATCGGTGCATTTGCAGATTCATGGTGGTGGCGGTGGGGGTTGCTATGGTGGTGGTGGGGATGGGTTCATTGTGGGTTTATGGAGGTGGCCACGGATTTGGGTGGCGATTGGTCAAAGTTTGGGTCGAATTTAATTGATGTATGGGTCAGATTTAGTGGGTCTATAAGTGTTGTAGTGGGTCTGTGGGTGTTTCGGTGGTGGTAAGGATTTTCAGTGGTGGTGGTTGGTTGGTTGGTTTGGTGGTTGGTGGTGACGGAATTGGTGTTTGTGGTGTTTGTGGCTGAGTGAGAGAAGAAGGTAATTGATTTTCTAGGTTGTGGGCTGATGAAGGATGTTCTTGGGTTTAATTTTGAATTTGTGTTCTTGGGTTTGATTTTCTGATGTATTTTTATGTTTTAAATTTTGTTTTTATGTTTTTTAATTTTGTTAAAATTAATAAATTAATTTTTTAAATTTATATGCTGATGTGTCATGGGTGATGTGGCATTTTTATAATATTTTAATTCCTCCGGCTGCCACCTTAGCTATTTCCGTCGGTTGACTGACGGAAATGACGAAAATAACACGCTTTAATTGGTTTAGGGACTAAATGTGGTAAAATTAAAATGTAGGGACTAAAATGAAAAAAAAGCCAAAATGTAGGGATTAAAAGTGCATTTACGCAAAAAAAAAAATCATGGCTTTTTCCAAAGTTGCAACAAGGCATGTATTGCTTTGTTGAAGGAGAGAAATGATTCAGTTGTTGTTCTTGGTTTTCTTTGCCGTGGTGGTGGGTGGTTGTTTTGGGTTTGGGTTGATGGTGGGTGGTTGAGAAAGAGAGAAACAGAGAGACAAGAATTAGAGAGAGAACGGAGATAAAGAGAGAAAAGAGAGATTTTTTTATATATTATTTTATTGTGTAATTTATATTATTTTATTGTGGTCTTAGCAACGTTTCATTCGTGCTCTCTTGGTTCTCATTGTATTAGTATAGCCTGTACTAGAAGTATAGGATATACTATTGTTATACCTATTTCTTGCTTCCTTCCGCATCAAATTTTTATACTGATTGATTGATTGCAAAACAAATGTTCAATCAAATTATTTTTTTTATAAGTATAATAGATTGATAAGTACCATATTTAACTAGGTGAATCTTGAGTTTATAAATAATTACAAGACCCTAATTGTAACTAATAGAACATAATTTTTGGTAAACTTGATTTGTTAATATATATATCCTAAGTATAGGCAAAAGTAATAACATATTGTACTACTCATTTAAAACCTATTTACAATAGTCATTTTGTTGTATAATATTTATTTTTTACCACAATATTGTTGAATGCTTTGAAACTAGGTTATTTGAAGTGAGTTTCCTTTATTTCCACAACCCATTTTAGGAAAATTAAAGCTTTTGCATTAGTGCTTCAAATCTTCTTTTTTTTTGTTTTTTTGTTTATAGCTAATATTGTTCTGGTTTGTGTTTTTCTTGTTCCAATTAGAAAGAACAAGTGGGTCTCTACAAGGAACCTTCTTGCTTTTTGTTAATGGATGGGTCTGTGGATCTATGAATATAAAAAACCTCATTTTTTAAAGCTTAAGACTTGTTTTGGTGAGGTGAGTTTTTATTTATTTTTGTGAATACTAATTGGCATTGGAGAGAAAAAAAAAATCATTGCTTTCTCCAAAGTTGCAGCAAGGCGTGTATTGCTTTGTTGAAGGAGAGAAATGATTCAGTTATTGTTTTTGGTTTTGTTTGCCGTGGTGGTGGGTGGTTGTTTCGGGTTTGGGTTGATGGTGGGCGGTTGAGAAAGAGAGAAACGAAGAGACAAGAATTAGAGAGAGAACAGAGATAAAGAGAGAAAAGAGGGAGATTTTTTTTTTATATTATTTTATTGTGTAATTTATATTATTTTTGTAATGTGTTGTATGTAAATTTACTAAAGATTCGTTGTCCAAGACTTTGAGCTGTGCATTCTTGATCAGGTAATATTGTTTGAATTCACTTCTGCTTTGAACAGGTTTTGCCTTTCTTTGTAAATTAGAGACTAGATTGTCCTCAGCAATTTGGTCACAAGAGTGTGATGTTGACTAAAAGCTCTTGCCCTCAATAACATAAACAGCTGCTTATGACACCATTGGTTAGTTGTGTTTAGAATACATGTCACTGATCCTGATTAGTCTGTTGAGTAGCCAAATTTGATCCCAAAATTCTGGGACCAATTAGTTGTGGTTGTTGTTGTATTGATTGGTTGTGTTTCCATTTTCAGAAAGGTCTCTCTCCTTCTCTCTCTCTAGTAATTGTGTACCCTCTTGTGCTCTCCTCTTGCATGAAAGATTGAATTTTTCAGCAAGCCATATAGCTGATTGATTGTCATGCTATATTCACTTAAAGAAACATAAATTGGCTGATCGAAAATATTTGTTAGCTGTGTTGGTCATGACCCTGTTCATCAGCTGCTATTACTTTTGATCTGTACTTTGCCTCTGTAATTCTGGAAGATGCTCCCAATTCCTTTCTTAAGTCAATATAGGATGCTCAGGAGATGTCTAAAAATTACCAGTTTGGACTGTTGACTGACAACGGAATCTAGAGATTTATGTAGAGTCTTATGTGTGAAAAGAAACCTTTTCTTAAAGGTTCACTTCATTGGTGATGTTAGGAAAACTAACTCTCTCTAGCCCCCTTTTCACCGCCTAGTAAAAGAAGTAAACTATAGTTGGCTTTGAGTTACATGTTGGTCTGTGAGAGGTCGAGTCTTCAAGTCTTATTTCACCTTTCAATACATTTTAGACCTTTGTTAATATATGCATTTTGTGGGTTGCTTTCATCCAGGGAGCAGCTAAATTAGTAACATTCGCAAGAGGTTAAATCAAGATAAAAATCCTACTATAGGCTGCTGCTATGACAACCACCAAGGTCTATATAGTGTAAGTATCTCCCCCCCTCTCTCTCTCTCTCTCTTGCTCCATCCTCTGTCTCTCAGATACACTACTACACAAATACACGCACACACACATTTGTCATATGCAATGATTTTGAATTCAAATGAGAAATTTCTCTTCTTTTCTGCCCTGAACAATAACTTGGAACATTAAATCCCCCCAGGTATTACTCCTTACATGGACATGTGGAGACTATGGCAAGGGAAGTGCAGCGAGGAGCCAATGCAGTTGAAGGTGTTGAAGCAACACTTTGGCAGGTAAATATGGCTAAGAATGCATACTTAAAAAAAAGAGATAGAAGAGGGGGGTGGGGGGGCTTCTATTATTTTGTTCCAAGTTTTGTTTGACTTGATTAGTACTGTACAGGTACCTGAGACACTTCCTGACACGATATTGCAAAAGGTGAAGGCCCCTCCAAGAGCAAATGATGTGGCAGAGATTAGGCCAGAGCAACTTTTGGAGGCTGATGGATTTCTGTTTGGATTTCCTTCTCGTTTTGGCGTGATGGCATCCCAGTTCAAGGCCTTCTTTGATGCCACCCATGAGTTGTGGGCATCCCAAGCACTTGCTGGCAAACCTGCTGGAGTCTTCTGGAGCACTGGTTTTTATGGGGGAGGTCAGGAGCTTACTGCGTGAGTTCCTTACTTTCGGCTTCTCCTATGGTAACATTTCTTTGAGCTATATAAATTGACATGCTTATAAATCTGGTAAAGGAATATCTTCAGAAATTGTTGTTTCTCCTCTGGAAACTATAATAGCTCTAAGTTGAAGGTTAGGAGATGAAGTTTAGGACAAATCTTTATGTCTATCCTCTTATAATCCAATTACACTAAAACTTAATAATATCCATCTTAAAAAAATGTTACCAGCCGTTTTGGCATGTTTTCATGAATAGAATTGAGGTGCAGGATGAGTTCTAACATCAACAGAATGTTGTTGTATCTTTGAAGGATAATAATATTCTTTGCACATATTGTTAATGTTCGCCCAGTCCTCCTATCATTATGTTTACCCACTTTTCTCCCTTTGTCGAGGCATATGTTTATGTGCTTGGTTTTTGGTATTTCAATATTTCCATTTTTGTCTTTTGTTTGCAGATTGACAGCTATAACACAGTTAGTACATCATGGTATGCTATTTGTTCCTCTTGGCTATACCTTTGGAAGCGGCATGTTTGAGATAAATGAGGTAAAAGGTGGCTCTGCTTATGGTGCTGGAACTTTTGCAGCAGATGGATCTCGTCAACCTACAGAGCTAGAACTCCAGCAGGCCTTTTACCAGGGTAAATATGTTGCCAAGATAACAAAGAAGCTGAAAAATCAACCCCTTTCCTCGTGAGGGATAAAGAATCAACTGGAAATTATGAAGACACTTCACACTTGACACTCACCGGTGGAAACACAAACTCGTTGCCATTGACAGGTTATTGTGTTAAAAAAAAAAAAAAACATGTGTTGCCTTAACAGAATTGGCACAATAAAATTGTAACAGAATCCAAATTCTTGCAACTAAGGTGTAATTGAGGCTGAAATCTCATTATCTGCATGCATTTTGTGCATTTTGGATTTTCTTATCTTCCTGTTTAGCGATTTCATTTCGATGTTGTGTTCAGTATGCTACCAAATCTGGAAGGTACCAAGTATCCAGCCTTGTATGGCCGGATTGCCCTGAAATTACTAGTTAACCTTTGGCATTGCTGATGATATAATGACGGGAGGATGGCAGTGACAAGTAACTCCACCCCTCCCCCCCCCCCCCCCAAACAAAAAGAGAAGCCAATGGTGCTTCTAATTCTCTAGCCAAATGGTCTCTTAAGAATAGATTTGTAAGTTCTTTTGACTTGTGCAACTGCCCTCCCCTGTATTAGAGATTTTCTAAGGGTCCTTTTTGTTTGTAGCCTTGTTTCTTCTTTTCAATAAAATCTTTCTTTTCAGCAAAAAAAGTCATTCCCCTTGAGATATTTACAACTTTCAATGATGTTTTAGTTTCTTGTTTTCTAGACATTTTTAACTAGCATGCTACTTTGCAATTTGCTGCTAAGGAAGTAATCCTTCAAATTATTAAGTGTATAGGGTGATCGCACCATAATATGGGTGTATTGTTTGGTAATTTAGGTTTTCTTTCAATTATTTATACTCATTATTCACTAAATGATTATAATTTACACACTTGAGGCTAATAGTTCAATTTACTCAAAACTAAGTCTCAAAACACAAGAATAAATAAAACTAAAAAAATTAAGCAAAGTTTTAAAACTCAAAATATCGAACTAAGAAATTTAATATATATATATATATATAATTCTAAATAGTTAATCGCATGGGTCAATATCAAAAAAAAAAAAAAAAAAAAAAAAAATCGCATGGGTCAAGTTGGTTACATTAGTTGGAAAATGTTCTAACTCAAACCTAACCCAACTGAAGCTTTAAATAGAATTATTGCATAAGTATGCAATATAAATTGATTCATTAATTGAATATATACCAAGTTTATAATTGTAGGGGCTTGGGCCCATAAGACCGAGAATGGCCCATATGACCTAGGCCCAGCATAGTAGGAATAGGATTAGTCCATTCAGAAAATGGGCAAAAGTCAAAGGATACTGTTTGAGGTAAACCATATTGCGTTTGGGCTGAGTTGGGCCCAATACTAATTAGTAGGCTAAAGGGAAGTCGGAGAAGGGACAGTCAACTTAAGGTCGGTAACTGAGCACTATCAATGCCTTTGGGGAATCCGCTACCAAGCACTATTTGACGTCTGGAACAAGTTCCAAGAGAATCCTCTGAAGTTGTGAGGATTTCTTGGGATTTTGATGGATGTGGAAATACGTGCGAAATGGGAAAATAGTAATGATAATAACCCCACTAATAAGAGACTATAAAAGGGGGAAGAGAGTCAACAAAGAAGGGGATTGGAAAAATAGAGAGAGAGGGAGATTGAGAAAAATAGAAATTATACTAAAGAGAAAAATAGCGGGTAACAGTGGGGATAAGGGGAGGAAGGTTGAGTTGGACTGACCAGGTGAAGTTTAGAGCTCAACTGGTAGGATTGAGATACAACCCACTTATAAATTAATTGGGCCCAAATATTACGAGAAGAGGTTTGGGGGACCACAATAACAAATATACTTTATGTAGACAATTCATTATAGGATTTGCGTTTTGGCAATTATATTTTTGTAAATATTTACAACATTTTTCTCATTTTGTTTATAATTTGTTAAATGTTATTTAATCATATGGTCATAAATTTCATTCCATTTGTAATAGATCATGTACTAATTGAGACATTTGATCTTTTATTATCAATTTTCATATTAACCGATTAATCAATTAATTTATTTATAATATATAAAGAAAAAAAAGGACTTGAAAACTGGCTTGATGAGTATTGACATATTAGAGGTTCTATTTAATATGATGTTAAAGGCATTATTTTTAAATAATTTTGAAATTATAAAGACTAAACAGATGTCAAACATTTAAAAGAAAATACACCCAAAAATATTGTCTAAAAACAAAGTTTAGAGATTGTAAAATCTAAAAAATTAAAAAAAAAAAAATGCAGAGAGAAAATACTTTTAAATAAAAAATAAGGGTTAAAGTTTAAGAGTGTTTGAGTTTTACACCTTAAAGTTTCAAAATTTAGATTTTACCATTTGAAATTATATTCCATTTGCATCAATAATTTTTGTTCATTCATGTTTTCTGTAAACTACTACATTATCTTGTTAGTTGCCACGCATGTTTTGTTTGTCAAATAAAATGATCACACACCATTTTTATTATATTGTTTCATTTCTTAGCTTAAAAGAACTTTAAATAATTAAAATGAATTTTTTTTATAAAAAAAATTACAACAATGAATTTTTTATGACAACCAATTTTAGGACACTCTGATTTTAAAAAAATAAAAAATAAAAAATAAAACCAATTTTTGGACACAAGAAAGTTACAAAACGCAACGTTTCAACCTCCACCGAAACCCAACTGATATTCCTTTTTTTTCCAAAGTCCCAACAAAAATTGCATTGAGATTTGGGAATCCCAAACCCCCAAAACACAAGTTAGATCGATTCGATCGAACCAATATGGAGAATCTATGGCGAGCAGCGACGGGCCAAGACCCGAGCCCAGAGGATTACAGCGGCGTGGAATTCTGGTCGAACCCAGAGCGGTCCGGGTGGCTAACCAAGCAAGGCGAGTACATCAAGACTTGGCGGCGTCGCTGGTTCGTGTTGAAGCAAGGAAAGCTCCTCTGGTTCAAGGACTCTCACGTGACAAGGTCCTCGAGTCCACGTGGTGTGGTCCCAGTGGGCACGTGCCTGACCGTGAAGGGAGCCGAGGATGTCCTCCACAAGCCCTGTGCCTTCGAGCTGTCTTCGAATCAAGACACGATGTACTTCATCGCTGACTCCGAGAAAGAGAAGGAGGAGTGGATCAACTCCATCGGACGATCCATTGTCCAACACTCGCGATCCGTCACTGATTCTGAGGTTATCGATTACGTTAGCAAACGCTCATGATTTTTCACAACAATCAAAGGTGCGCGCGCAAAGGTTATATAACGTTGTGTATATTTTGTTGTTAAACATCATTTCCCCTGTTTTATAAGACTGTCTTCGACTATTGGTATAGTAAGAGCTTGTAATTTTGTGGATCTCTCTCTCTCTCTCTCTCTGATTTGCTAATTATAAATTGCGGTGTTATCTTATTTATGAACTATGTTGTCCGTTTGTGTTTTTTTTTTTTTTTGGTCAAATGTGTAGTGGATAATTGCAATTCAAGAGTTTTAACCTATTTCCTTGTTTTCCTTCTCTATTTAGGAAATATCTGTTGATCTTTGGTACTTTTTGGTTGATAGATTAATTGAGTTTAGAGGAGGAAGAGGCTTGCGGGTCTAGTTAGTTAGAGTTTGCATTTGTGATTGGTTGGATATGTTTGGAAATCAATAAGGCTTTGCTAATTTCTTTAGTTTTTGGATCTCAAAACAAATTGGTGATGAGGAAGACATGCTTAAATCTTTTATGGCATTTGACATCGTCCCCAGTGGACCTTTTTTTTAGAGCAAAGGAGCGTACCGGTCTCCCCCAACAACCCAAGTTCAGCTTTATTTTTCTTGGTGTGTGTGTAAAATAAACCATCTTTCCGATGAGACATAATTTCATTCTGAAGGGTAAACTTTGGAGTCTTTCTATGTTATTGTTTTCATTGTACCCTAGAAGAATCTAGGGATATGGAGCCAACTATACGTTTAGGGATGTGTTTAGGAGTGCTGATGCTGATGAGCTTTGACTCAAATGGCACTTCCTAGTTTCCACCTTCCATAAAAGTGGTTGGGGGAGAGGTATTGGATTCAAAAGAATCAAAATCCACTAGGTACATGTGTAACCTGTGAATAAAAGAAATGCTTGTGCTTATGAGTAATCTAATTCTATCGTTTAAAGTAATTTGTAATACGCACAGTAATGTAATAGTTATTCCTATAGTTTAGCTACTTTTTACTTTGGTTATGTTTTTATTACTGGAATAGTCATTCTTTAGAAATAGCTATTCTTCAAAATGAGGAATAACTATTCCTCTCTAAAAGGGTTGTAATATATTTCCAAATAAAATTAATATATTTCAAAATAAACAAATTTTCCATGTGCACGTAACAATTATAAAAATAAAAAATCATAAAAATTAACTCATCTCTCTCTCAAATTTAAAAAAATATTATTTTTAAGGAAATATAATTGTATCATTTTATGAGTAAGATATTTCCTAAAATAAATCTTAATTTTTATTCTAATGTTACAACTCACAATTAAACTTATAAATAGGTTTGGTTATTCTATTACAACACATTTTATTCCTAGTAATAAAGATTACAATTCCTGTTGTAATCCTCATTAAGTGTACCAAACGTGCCCTTAGGCGTTATTCCTTGTTGTGGAATCAATAATGGAGTTTGAATAGACCTAAGCTTTCCTTCTCTCTGGAGCTTGTAACAAATAGTTTCGTGTTGTGATCATGTTTGTGACATAGAAATGGATCCCATCATCAAGTTTGTGCTTAGTTATATACTACTTTTCTTGATAAAGCGGGTTATGGGGTTGGAATAATCCTACAGTTAATATGGCTTAAACTATTTTAGTCCTGCATTCATGCTTCAAATGTTTCATTTTATATGATAATTTGGTCCTGTGCAGCATTTCTGCTGGCTTTACCTATTATCTGTCAGTCAGCATAGTGCATTTTTGGCACAGGCCATTAAAACTCTTTTTCTTGCTTCCTTAGTCACAAATGTTAGCACTCTTCTATTATTCATGCTGAACAACTTTTGACACCACTCACTGTAAAGTAGGTTTAGGTAAGTAGGTATGTTCTCGAAACACTGAAGAAGTCTACAGAAGAGAACAACTCAAGGTGTTTAGCTTAAAAAAATACAAGTTGAGACTTCAAGAAATTTGAGTTACACTCAGACAGGGTCATTCCTGCAGATACAAGCCTATATATATATATTAGAGTCATTCAACAAAGTCATTCAAAATTACATAAACCTAGAAATTCCTCTAAGGAAGAAAAGGAATGTCCACTAAGAGCAGCCAACCAATCAAATATAGTTTGTAAAAGATGCAAGTCTATATTATGGCATGGTATTCTTTTTTTATCTATTAATCTAGGTGTTTTTATCCATGTTCTTAAGTCCAACTGCCACAGTTCCTTCAAAATTTGTGGAAGGCGTATCTAGTTGAGATACAGACCTTCTAAGCTAAGTCCAAATAGCATTTTACACTTCTATTTGCATGATTATGGTATCAGTATGAGATTGATGAGAAAATATTCACTCCTATAGGGGGAGTCCTCCCATAGGAGTGAATAATTTTTCAAGATTGAGGGCAGGCTTCACTGTCTAATAGATTGAAAGAAAGATGACTAACAACCCCAAGAGATTGATTTAGTGCTTGCTTGGTCTCAATATTCCCATCATGAGGTAATGAGTTCAACTCTCTCTGAGAATTCCTGGTGTTGTTGGGGCAGGCATAGAAAGAATGACCTGTGAGGCTGTGACTTTTGTGCTGTACAGATCAGCTGAATCTGTGGAGACTTTGTTCATGTCAACTTTTAATAAAGTTGTTCTAAAACTAATGACACAAGTTGGCGAGCAAGTTCCTTTAAAAAAAAAAAAAGTTGGTGAACAAGTGGTTATCATTTATTTCTTTCTTTTATTCTCTAATTTCTAATTTTTGTTTTTAAGTTTGTTTCTTTTGTTATTTTGCCCCTCTGAGTTACTCATTAAGCCTTTGCAACCTATCCATCGTAACCAGAAGACAGGAACACCGTTTGATTGTTCTGGTCATAGGAAGAGAAATAAGATGAAGGTGGATAAAAAAAAAGTAAGGTGCAGGTGAGAATAAAGTTGGAAGGAAGCTTCGCATTACTTTTAGGAGACTCAGGAATAATCTTCTTATATGTTGTGGTCATGGGAATACGATATGTAAAATATTAGAAGAGCTTGTTGCGTTTCCTTTTAAGATAGTGTGCTTCCAGGGGAGGGGGTTATTGAAAAACAAAAGGATAATGCACAATAGTAACTTAGAACTAGAAGTGACTGGGAATTTTTTATTTTTGAAAGTTTATTTATTTGGGAGAAACAGCTCATGTAGAGTAGTAAAGCTTCGCTGTGTGTTTAAACATGGGATGGGCTTGAGGTCCGAGAAAGAAGCTGAAGTTGCTTGGGTGAGAAAATGTAAAATTCAGTAGATAGATTTGACTTGATAGGAAGAATGGTACCCCCGTTTCGGCTTGGACTGCGGGAGACGCCTCTGGCGAGCCACTATGGGCAGAGCAGCTCTTTTTGTGGGCTGTACCCATCTCAGTTGTCCTTTTTAGAGACCAACTTTGCTATTGATATAATACTTTTCGCAACTTATTGAGATGTCAAGTGATGATGGGTGGATTCTCAAAAAAAAAAAAAAAAGTGATGAGGGGTGGACGGTCAATATTTTTTATAAGAACCCATTACTAAAATCACATTTACTTTTCACTGCTCACAATTTACAACTTTAGTAAATTAAGGAAAAAGTTATGTAAAAATTTATATGATTAGACTTATTCTTATGGAGACTCAGATGGCTAGGTCTCGAAACTACTTGAAATTACACGAGTTTTATACACTCCCGAACTATGTAATAATGTAAAGAATGGCAAAACATGATCCCAAAACAGCAGGGCTGAAAAAAAAAAAAAAAAAAAAAAAAAAAAAAAAAACAGCAGGGCTGATGACATCACATTTATCGTGTACTACCAGACCAATTTCTGTACTCGTGTGTAGTAGATTGAACGTTTGTGAACTACAAATAGTGATGACAAGAGGGTGGGGTGGGGAAAACCTGCACGAGGTAGATCGAATTTGGGACGAGTTGGATGTATTTTGTCAAACTTAAGTGTCTTCAACATCAGTGAGGTAGAGATAAAAAAATTATAAGTTGGTTATGTATAAAAAAAAATTATATATATATATATATATATATTGTGGAGACCTAAGGACCGAGGAAGGATGCAACAAGCTGTGACTATCGTTATAAAAGCATTATGAGCTTGAGGAGGGGATTCACCCGAGGATAGGAGAGGAAGGGACAAAATACTTCCTGGTAGTTCGAATGGAGAGGATGGTGTCTAGAGAGAGTCAAAGTAGGTGAAGGAAGTTTCCAGTGAAAGCTCACCTACTGTCTCCGCATTAAATGATTGGTAACAGTTTTATCAGCTGCATTAATGAAGAAGTGACATGAACAGTAGAATTTACAGATAAACAGCTCCTTCTACCACATTCAACAGAATTTTAAAGGGACAAGTGTCCTAAAGAGAGTCTAGAGGATCGTAGATGGAGGGTTAAGATGCAATAAGGTTAGAAGTATATAAAAAAAAGGACTTCCAGGTGAAAAGGGACCCTAGAAAAAATCAAGGAAAAGATATTAGAACACGAGAGAGAGAGAGAGAGAGAGAGAGAGAGAGAGAGAGAGAGAATAGTGTACTTCTTTGTGCAAGAACATCGTCCTCGGGCGAGATTGTAAAGAACTATTTATATACTTAATCTTTGACTTTCGTTCATTCCTTCTCTGTCTGAATTCTCGGGCTAAGCCCAACTTGTTTTACCCCACTTTCTTCACAAATATCTATTGGTTTGGGCTTAGTTGAATAGCACAAATTTCACTATTCTAAGTGACTTTGGATAGCCAGATTTTTTTTCTTTTTGAGAAAGTTGGACAGCCAGATTTTCGTGCTCATATATAAATATATATATATAATTTAAATATGTACTAAACAAAACATATAATATACATTTTTAAGGACAGAGCATAGCAAAATGGGTCAAGGTGAGCAAACTCGTCCTGGATGGAAAAACTTAAATAGTCAGAGTGGATTACGGAGGGTGAAATTGTTTCCATCCCTAGTCTTACAAAAAATTTTCATTTTTCACTTTTTAACTTTTTTTTAAAACATTTTTTAATTAATAATTAAAATTAAAAATTATTTTTTTTCAACTATCAATTTCAACCATTCATAGTAATTAAATCAGTTACCTTATATATTGCACCTAATCTCATTGCCTAGTCACTCTATCATGTTATGCAAGTCAACTTTTCTTGCGTAACAGAGAATTCGAAATAAATAGCTTGCAACTCAACCATTAAACTGCAGACCGAGCATCTTTTGAAAAAAAGAAATGAGTAATGAGATGAAATCTTTCTCCAATGATTAAAAAAATGCTTAAAATTAAAGGAAATAATTCTCTAATGATTAAAATGCTTAAAATAAAGTGGGATGTCTTTGTTGGTGTGCTTTTCTTGTAGGGATAGGTAGGGAAAACGCGGGACAAGACAAGAGCACAGTTGGTCGAGGAGAGGATGGGAGGCAGTGTTTGGTGTAACATGGATATCTCACCACTCCCACGTGTGATGGATGTTATAGATATACAAGTTACAAATAATAATAATAATAATAATAATAATAATAATAATAATAATAATTATTATTATTATAATAATAATTATGGGGCTGAAGCAGTAGTGACTAGTGACCACTGATTTGCCTAAAAATTTTTATATTTTGTAATTTTTTTTATTATAAATAACTAGTTTTAAACTAAACTATTTTGTCACCTCACGATATTTGGGTTCAACAAGCATAGAATGATGATACGTCCACAATACTTTTATATTAATTTTACAAAAAATCATAAATGACAAGTTGTTATGTTTTAAAACTAAGCTAATCATTGATTTACTTTTATATCCATTCAAAACAACTTGTCATCTAAAATTTGATAAAATATTGTGGACGTAACATTTTTTACAAAAATAATTAACATAGACAAAATTTGGCTACAAACTTGGTTGTAGCCTAAGACTACGACTCTTACTAAAAAATCAACATGGTTATATATTTTGAAAATCTAATTGTTGAATTACATGTTTTTTATGTTTTTGACACACATGTCAAATTTTATGTCAATCGAATGTTATTTACTATTTCATTCATAAACTTATATTTTATACATAATTCTAGATTATAAAACTTGAAATTTAAATATTTGATTGATGATATAACTATTGATATTTGATTTTCAATAATTTTTACAAGCGTGGAGAGATATAAGAAAAAAAAATGTAATCTAATAGTGAATTTGTCAAAATTTACATCCAATTAAAAGATAATGAGTAGAGTTGTAATCTTAGGTTACAACCAAGTTTATTGTCAAACTTTGTCCCCTAAACATAATTCTTAACCCTTTAAATAAAAAAAAATATATAAGCCTAAATAACAGCAAAAATAGGCCAAACAACAACAAGATTGGGTCAAAGAACAACAAATGAACAAAATATTCAACAACAAATTCATTGAAAAAAAAAAATTCTAATAATTCAAATTCGTAACTTGTTCAACCCATTTCATAAAAATAATCTTTAATTTCATTTTTTTCCCTAAAATAAAAAATGATACCATCATTTTAGACTTTCTCTCACTTTGAAACTCTCATCTCAACATTCTCGGTTATCATTTTATCTCTCATTAGTTCCTTTTTCCCTTTTCATTTTATAGAAGGAAATTATAAAACTTCATATATTCGTGTTTTTTTTTTTTTTTTGGTGATGGAAATATATTCAAGTTCTCTTTTTATTAGATTTTGTATGATTTAAGTTCCTTAATGACTATCCTATAAAAAAATTTTAGAGCTGCCATTGATATTAGAGGTATTTTTTTGTCCTTAATAAGGTGGCTTCGATATTAATGAGGTAAATATGAAATAGTATGGGAAGGGGTAGGAGAGAGAGAGAGAGAGAGAGAGAGAGAGAGAGAGAGAGAGAGAGAGAGAGAATATTTTAAAGGATGGTAGTAGTATATGTAACTTGCAACCTAACTCAACCGAACTTGTTTATTAGAGAAAGGAACTTTAAGAAAAAATCATTTTGATTATTTTTTTTATTTGACGGTAACACGCAAAGTTGGATGATATTTTTTTTGGTAGAAAGAGAATTATAATTAGATTTTTGAGCTTTAGTTAATCACACTTGATCTTTGAGCATTCTTATAATTGTGGTTGTTTTTGAATCAACTTTTAGTACTAAAGGTAAAATTTATACTTAGTGTCTGTTTGGCAAAAATTATTTTTGCCAACTTATTTTACTATTTAGCTTATTTTTGGTACTATTCATGGGCCCCATTACACTTTTTGGTACTATTCATGGGCTCCACTGTACTATTTTTGCTAACTTTTACCTTTATCTACAGTATTTTCAGCAAAAAGTTTTCAATTTCAGCAAAATAAGCGGATCCTAAACGAACCCTTAGTAGTAATCTTGTTTTTTGCCCGAGAATGTGGAAGGTTTGATTTGCACTCAAAGTTGGTTATATGGATTTGAAGGTAATATTTAACATATTAAAATCATAATATAAAATTTTAATTATTTATTGGCTCATTTTCATTATATACTAAAATATAAAAAATTTATATTGTAAATGAAAATGCTAACAAAATTACTCACCAATTTGAAATGCAATTCTCAAGTGTGAATATTTCCACCATAACTAGTTTACTACAACATTGAGTAGATGGAGGTGTAATTCATATTAAATATTTACTACAACATTGGATTTACTTGGTATTATGAATTAAATATTTAATATTTAATTCATATTAAGGCTTTATTTGTTGAGTTATTGTTTTAGGTAATTTAACTTTATTATTATTTTATATGCAACAAGTGCATCAAGAGAGGTTGGTAACTTAATATGATCCATAGCATCTAGTATTTTTGTTGTCTTTTGTGTTGTTGATAAGATTTGTGTAAAATTTTAGAAATTTATAATTTTTTTAGTAGTTTGATATTTATTATTATTATTATGTGAAAAAAACAAGTCAAAACAACGAGAAATTATAAGGTCCTCATAGTGGACAAATGACGTGGTCTACCATTCCACTAAAAGACTCCCACTTGTTTAAAATTGTTGAGTCATAAATTTTTTTAAAACAGAAACTGATTACTGACTCAACAATTTTAAACAAGTGAGAGTCTTTTAGTGGAATGGTGGACAAGTGACGTGGTCTACCATGAGGATTATATAATTTCTCCAAAACAACCCATTTTATAATCCGTTTAAGAAAATCAATTTTTGACCTAACTCTAGATGGATCAAATTCAAATCCAATCAAGCTCGACCTATTTGCTCTGCCCATGTCTACTGATGAGCATCTTATGCAGTGTGATCCTTCGCTCACCTGTGTCATCCCATATGATGGTACTTGGATCCACTCACACGATCATATAATTTTATTTCCTTTTCATTTCACATTGAAAATGGCTATCTGTGAGTAGGTTGAAGTTTGATTTTTAGGTGAACCACTAAAGAGTAAGAAAAATGGATTACGAGTGTTCTTTTTAAATTTTAACTGGGTTAGTCAGTAGAGAATCTAACAAAATCCCCAACTAGTCCCTTAAGAATTGAACCTGAGTAGTTTTGAATTGTTAAGGGGCTGTTTGGTTTTTAAAAAACCATCACTTCTCACTCAATTTTCTTCACTCATCACTCACCACTCATCACTCCTCATTCATCACTTAAAATACCCCAATTTTCTAAACCCCACACGTTTGGCACATATTTTCAGCTTCTCATCACTCAAATTTTTCTACTTTTTGTGGGACCCATACCTCACTGCATGAGCACCCGTACGGGTATACATCCCACTTTTCTCCTTTTTTTTTCATCCTCTCTGATACCCGGTTCTTTAGTTCTCTCTTCTCTCAGTACAAATAGCGTTGATCTCCAACACCGATCTCCCCCTCCAATGGGTAGCAGGCGCCCGATACGTGGGTATATCGATTTGGTGTAATCTTTGAATGGGTTTGGTACTTGTAGTCTGTGTGGGTATATGGGTTTCCTTTGAATGGGTTTGGTGCTTGTAATCTGTGGGTGGGTTTGGTGCTTGTAATCTGTGGGTATATGGGTTTCCTTTGAATGGATTTGGTGCTTGTAATCTGTGGGTATATGGGTTTCCTTCGTATGAGTTTGATACTTGTAATTTCCTCTTTGATTCATTCATTTTTCCAATCCATTGAAAGAAAAAGAAAAAAAAGAAAAAAGCAACTAAACCCAAAAACCCAATGTGAAAAAAAAAAAAGAAAAAAAAAGAAAAAAAAAAAAAAAGAAAGAGGAAAGAAAGAAGAATAGAAAATGTGATCCAAACCTAGCATGAAAGACAAAAAAGAGAAGAAGAAGACAATTGTGTTGGAGAGAGCAAAGGTCGGCGTGAGTCCCTTGATGTGTGTTACAAAATGTCGTTATAGCTTCTGTTTCCATAACTTGAAAGCTTCTTTAAAAAACGTGTTTTGATTTTCACATAACTTATCACTCCAAAATCGGAGGTGAGTGATGGAAATAAGAATGGCAATAATCCAACAAGCTTCTCTCCATTGGGTCCCACCATTTTGGTGATGAGTGATAGAAATAGAGTGATGAGTGGTGGAAACACTAAAAACCAAACAGCCCCTAAATGTTCCTAAAGGCTATAGCCTTTTGTGATGTATATTTAAAAGATCTTTGTGGACTATTCAAAAGTACTCCTAAAACATTATAAATAAAAAAAATGATGTTTTCCCCACTAAATGTTATGGTTTGTTGAGGCTCGTTTTGACAAGCCGATGAAGAGAAAAAGGCCCGGCAACACGGGCAGACCAAGTTAAAAAACAGAAAAAGCCATTACAGGCCCAAGTGAGTAGATAAAGATAGCTCATGAGCTCATAAAGAGAGTGGGTCCGCAGAAACAACGGGCTTGAATGGGCCCGAAAAGAAGAAGCAAACCCGTGGGCAGTTTGTAGAAAAAGCGAGAATGGGCCGCCATGAAGCCCAGTGATGTAAGCGAGAAAGTAAGGGGCTAATGGAAGACCCATCAACCCCAAGAATGAGGTATAAAAATGGTGGAGCGGGAAGCCCGAGAGAGTTAGTAAAGGCCACTTAGGAAGCGGGGATTGGAAAAGAGTGAGAAGCCTAAGGAAAGCAAATGGGCCAAGGATGCTTGAGAGGGGAAAATGGGACACGGGAGCTCCCAGAACAATGTATGAGAAAAGGCCTAGTGAACACCTTTGAGTCCTTTGGGAGGGAAATAACAGCCGGGCCTAAAGATGCCCGAGGATTGAGTCAAACAACATTACGAGCGGAGTAAACGGAATGGTATGACAGATAACAAGGCCACGAGTGAATACGAGGCGGCGAGGCCGGGAAGGAGGCCCGGCCCAGTCAACAGGCCTAACCGCAGAAGGAGCTAGTGATAAAGAATGATTGGAAAACAACCCACGCCATAGAAGCCAAAAGAGCACAGAGCGAGAGCATCTGAGACCAATCTCGAACACGTGAGTCGCAGCGGCGACGAGAGAAGGTGAAACATGAGACCCGGGCACCTGGCCTGTACCCGGCCCGATAGGAAGTGGTGGGTCATGGAATTTGAGTAAGAGGGCGTGGTCTAGCGGTGGGAGGAGGAAAAAACCTATTACAGGGTTCTTGTTCGGCTGCTCTTTTGGAAGTATCTGCTGGGATGACATGTCACCCGAAAAGAAGCAAGGATGAGTTGGAACCACTAGGTGCATGCCATGAGGGATAGAGAGAGAAGCGTACACACGGTAGCAGGTAGAAAAGCCACGGCAAGCAAACAAACAAAATAGTCTTCTTTGTGCAGCGGAGGAGCGGCACGGCCCGGCCTTAGGTAGTGGTGGTGGTTGAACAGGCGAAAAATAGTAAGTGGTCGGCAAGGACACTGCTGATAGCGGTCAAGGAGCTAAAGCAGTAGATACCCGATCACGGCGAGGCTCTATAAAGGACCCACCTGTGTACTTAGCTGGAAAGGAAAAAATCACCGATAATAGGAATTTGAGAAAAACCATAACCAGTAAGCATTGAGAAGGAAGGAAGTAAAACAAAAGATAAAGAAAAGTAAGAAGCATTGAGAGAAAAGAAAACGAGAGAGTTTAGGCAGCGGACATGCACCAATAGGTTGATTTCCTCTCCTCAATAGCCTTGCTCTGCATAAAAGATAAAGATGTATTTGGAGCTTAGACCATTTAGGCACATTCTCTTAAAAGCAATTAATTTCTTCTACGAGATTACTCGCGTTGAAACGAGTTTGCCTCTTGGTTTCAATCTCGTGTATTACTTGGCATGGCAGACTAACACTTTGATTTCTGCTCTGCATTTTATCTTTCAACAGCTTATTTTGTGTACGGAGAACCTTTTGTTGCTTCGGCTTTTATTTAATATGGCCAAAAGTAGTGATTGTATTTTCTTGTGTTATCCATATTATCTGGCCATAACTTCTTTATAAGCGGCTTTGCTTGCCATGGGCATGTAACCAAAAGCACAGCGGGCGTGGTGTAGTTGTGCACAAGGCTGGACAAAGGTGGGTTCAGTTGGGTAGTCCACTCCCTTATCCGAAAACTTCGGCCCTAGTGCGGCGGGAAGCGTGACATTACAAAGCAGGCCAGCTTACCTTACAATTGGCGACTCCGCGGGGAGTTGGGGAAATGGAGTAGGACCAGTACATAATCCCTCACCAAACAATGCAAGATCGAGGACAACCACGAAGCATGGCGCAGTGCCTACATGGCGAATCAGAGGCCAACAACACCCCGCCGTAATGATGACGGACGGAGGAGTGCAGCGAGCAGGAGATGAACCCGACCACCGCCAGAATCCTCACGAGGCAATGCCATCTTCGTACAGAGTGTTGTAGTCATTACAGCACTTACTAACGGCAAATGATGGAATAAATCCGTGGTTGAAAACGAACGAAGACAAAGAAAGGGAGCCCGATGACCCAAGCATGTGGCGGACAAGCCCTAGAAGGAGGTGTCCCGCGAGAATACGGACCAACGTTTTATCCTTATGGCGAAGTTATGGCTCTCTTAGACGAGAGAGGCGGGCACCTATGGAAAGATTGGCGCGCAAAGACCTCCGTACCACGCTGGGTACTCGGCCCGAGCCATACCACAGGAGGTATGAGGCTATGGAGCCTTTGTGCGTGCGGCAACTTGAGGAAAGGAAATGTCGTGGAGCACGTGACAAGTTTATTGATACTCTTGGCCCTTACGACTTAGGCGAGACTTATGTCTTCGGGAGTTTTCAAATCACTATGTGGTAGGCATACACAGTACATGAGCTAAGCCGAGGATCAATCTCGACTTGGGATGACATGGTTGGCGTATTTTGTACTAAATACTTCCCACGGGAAGAAAGCATTGACACTTGCAACCACTGCGAAACAACGAAAAATAAATGGTGAGGATTTGATAGAATACATCAAAGGTTTAGGGGCCTTAGCGTTGCTATGATTGTGAAAGAACTTCTTGGTAGAAATGTGTATGACGAGCGGGATCGAGTACGAGCCGTCTGGAAAATTTAGAAATCTCCCGGTTTGCCGGCTATTGCAAGACGGGAAGGCGGCCTAGTCGAAGTAAAACAAGCGCGACCGAAGCCCCGCGGTGAGTGTCCACGGGGAACGAAGAAGGAAAACCGAGGGGAGGGAATATGATAGCCATACGTGTACCCAAAGGGAATTGGATGTGTTGCTAGACAAGTGGATACTTGAGGGACGGGTCTTTAAGCCCAACAAGTCCCGAGAGAACCCTGGAGGAGGAGAAAAGAGACCCTACGCTTACACCGTCACGCACGATTATATGCAAACATCCAGCCGTAGAATGTTGGGCGCACCATGAATCTTTGGGCGCTCATAGAATGGTATACACACAATTAAAGAAGGGACTACGGGCTGTCCCGATGAAGGAGAGTTCAAAAATCCACTCCCGAATCACAAGGGAAGGTGTAGCAGCGATGGTAACCATATGCATCCTAGGGAGGATGAGGAGGAGAATCAGGCCTGCACACTTGCGACAATTACCACCTTCTGACAAAGCTTCAAATTCAAAATTTTGTTTGACCAGTTGGGGCTCACGGTAAAGAAATGAAGATAGCCCTGAGAGGCTACAGGTGAGCATTTCCTTCGAGATAGGAATAGAATGTTTATCGGTAGAAGTCATAGATGAGTAAGAATACTCTTTACGAGTCAAGTGAAATCAACTTTTAGCAATGAAGATATGAAGGTAGGGTACCCCGAACCATAATATGCCCTTTACTTAGCTGCATCTATAAATCAAATTCACATTAAGGAGCCTTGGTAAGATACGAGGGTGCTTTACGTAAATCTCATTCCATTGAGCACTTTACAAGCGGCCCAGGAATTGAGAAAAGAAAGAATCCAAGGATGTCATGGAAGTAACGGGGTTCGTGAAGGAGCGAATACCCACGTAGGCCCATCAACTATGGTTAAAGGTAGGCCCCGTGGCTTCATAGCTCGGGTTCCACGTAATAAAAGCAGGAGAGTCTCATATCATACTTTGGGGAGGCCATGGTTGCACGGAGCACCGGTTAGTCCCATCCCGACTACCACCGGTGCGTGAAGGGGAAAGATTGAATGGTAGGATGATACGCGAAGCGGCAAACCAATCGCCATTTGAGTAGGTGGAAGCCCATTGGTAGAAACTATGTTCTATGACCAGTGGGCACCCTGCGAGAAGCTTCGATATTAAAACCACGAGGCAACTTTTCGTACCTAAGTGGGAAGACATCACAGTGACCTAGGCAGGCCCTAAAGGGGTGTTGGCACGGAAGAAGAAACGGAAGAAGGCACCGCTGCAGAATCGAGATGACACACCACAATGTGTCGAGGGTCAGAACCTGATAAACGGGAATGTACAAATTGAGTGTGCGGGCCTTGTGAAGCCAATGCGGGTCAGGCCCAGAGTGGCGGCCTGAGAGTTCGGTGTGTTGTGTGGCTCAAAGCTTCCGGAAAAGAGGGTAATGAAAGAAGGATGAAGAAGTTGTGAGCGAGAGAATGATGTACAAGTTGAGGCGGAAGAAGAGAGTTGGAAGAAGTTAACTTGGGAGTCGACTACCACTTGAGAACTGAGAGCTGTTCAATAAGTTGAGTTTGACGGAAAAAGGAAAAAGACGGGCGATACTATTGTTGAAAAGAGTTCAAAGGCATCTTAGCTGGGATTACGGTGAAATGCGGGGGCTAGATCCCCCGGGCTAGTGGCGCATCGTTGAATGTGGACCTAGAGGCGAGCTGGTGGCCCGGCACGCGGGAGATTCTGCACGAGATGAGGGGCAAATAGTCGAGAGGTGTGAAGCGCTGGCAGAGGATTCATTAAGCTATTGTCAACACCCGTGTTGGCTAACATAGTACCCGATGAAAGAAAAAGAATAGGCAAATAAGATGTTGTGTAGATTCGGAAACCTGTGAGTGTACGAAGGATGACTTCTATTACGAACATGGATTTATTAATGGAGTGCGGCGGGAAGCGCAATGTTCTCATTCATGGATGGATTAGATTAAGGTACAATCGATTAGAATGGCACAGGGATGCGAGAGAGAGGCGCTTTTAGAACACCCATAACTTCACTAGCGAGATGCCACTTTCGGGTTGAAAAATGCGGGTGCAACTTATCGAAAAAGCAATGGCGGCCATATTTCACGACATGATGCATTAGGGCTAGAGGGACTGTGGATGACATAGTGGTGAAATCAGGAGGAGATAAGAACACTTCCGCGTGCTAAGAAGGGTATTTGAGAGGTGTAGAGCTTTCAAACTAAGAATGAACCCTCACCAATGCGCATTTGGTGTCATCGGGGAAAAATTCTTGGGCTTCTGGTTAGCGGTAAGGGGGATAGATATGGACCAGTAAAGCCACGGCCATAGCAACTATGAGATCTCCAGCCACGGTAAAAGAATTGAAGAAGCCAAGGGGAAGGTCTCATATATCACGGAAATTCATCTGAAGTACATGATTACTTCTACTTTCACCAAAATTACTCGAAAAGTAGCTTTGAATGGGGAGAAGCGTAGCGACGGCCTTCAAAGGCCTGGCAGTCATGATGAACCTCCCTCATTGCAAGCCCCAATCCGCAAAAACCATTGCTACTCTACGGCTGCCAACTCGTATGCCATGCGGTACGTGATCGCGGGGATGGAGTGGCATTGAGCAACCCGGTGTACTACATCGGTCGTGCCTTAAAGATCGAGCTCGTTACCGAGGTGGAAAGGGCGTGCCACAGCTATTGTGTATGCTTCTGGAGGTTGCACCATTATTTCTTGGCTTCACAGTATGGGCGTGACAAGTCTCATGCCATGAAAACTTTGTGCGGCAACCAATCCTCTTTGGCGAAGAATATCCCGATGGTTGTACAATTGTCTGATACAACAAAAGCGGAACACTCGAGAGCGTAAAAGCAGGCTTCTCATGATTTGTTAGCGCAGTTTCCGAGGAGAAGAATTCCCGCTGGATGATGAAGTTCTAGAAATGGCAGGGCAAAAGAAGATGGGGAAGCGATAGGTAATGAAGTCCAGTGGGTGCTTGCCTCCCAATCCCGGGGGGAGTGGGAGTAGTTTTTGGCTACCATAAAGAAGATCGGCGATTGGCGCTATCGTTCAAATGGGAATTCCACTGTTCAAACAACATGGCCGAATATGAAGCCTATCTATTGGTGTACGGCTCTCGAAATAGAATTGAGCATTTAAGGGTAATAGGTGATTGAACACGGTGATGCCAAGCCAAGGAGCTTCTCACTTGAGGAACCTAGCCTAGCCCCATACAGGCAATGGCCCCCGAAGATGGAGAAAAATTTTCAACCTTCGAAATAGAACATGCTCAGAAATGGCCCGGTTGTAGACGCGTTGGCGCGTTAGGCTCGAAGTGATTTTTGAAGGGGATAGCACCCGGGATAGAAGTTGGCAAGAGGGGAAAGAGGTCTAATGTAGAGGCGTTGAAGGAAAGGTTCGGGAGGAGCAGTGTGAAAGGAGATTAGGCGGATTCCTATAAGGGAAGTCTGACGGAGAAGAAGACCACTGGCAAGGAATAAAGATCCACAGGAAAAAGTATGCAGTAAGAGGAGAGTTGTACGCGAGGATACGGTGGGGTTTTTGTCCGGATCGTAAGCGGGGAGGAGGCCCAAAGAAAGCTAAAGAGGTACATGACAGAATTGCAGATCCTGCGGAGATCGACCTTTACCCACAGGACGCTCCAAAAGGCAAGTTTCTATTGGCCGGATATGGCTGAGCGCAGTCGAGTTGAGTGATGTAGGACACTTTGCTTACGCCGAGCGGACAGAGCGGAAAGTTATGTTGTGTTCTGCGAGGCGGAAAGCGCATTCATACGATTACTTAACGAGAAGGCATCTTGCATAGCACTCGAAAGATATAAGCTCGAGGTTGGCAACGCAGCATTTACTTTTGCATAATGAAGTCATCTTGAAAGATGCGATGGGGACCCGCAAGATGTGCAGGTCAGAAAACAAAAGAAATGATAAAAAGAAATGCACTCGGAGAATGTGAAGCACCGAGGGAAAGAAAAAAGCTATATAGATCTTTTCTTTGCAAATGGGTTACCTACGGCCCGCCCATGAAGAAAGATGCGGCGAGAAATTTGTTAAAAAGATGCCGTAGAGCCAGAAGTACGAGACTGACTTGATTCACACCCATGCAAAACTTACACGGCATGAATCACCCCATGGCCCTTCCACACCCAGGGGCTTGATTTAGTGGGACCGGTTAACCCCCATCGCATGGGTAAATATGGATTCTAGTATGAATACTTCACCAAATGGGCGAAAGAGCGGTGCCAGCTCATGAAAACTACAAAGAGGAGCGATGAAAGAAAACTCATCAAAGGAAAATATAATTGTAGAGGTTTGGGTACCTGAAATTACTCGACAACAATGGCATGCCCCTTTGTCAACATTGAAGTAAGGAAATGTTGGAATTCTATCAAGTCAAGCATTGCTCGTTCATCACCTATTACCTGAAATGGGCAAGCGGAGAGCAGACAAAATTCTCGTAAAGATCATCGGTAAAATGGGCCAGGTATACGGGAGGATGGGCAACGCACACGGGCGCCCTTTGGGCTTACAAAAAATCACCAAAAAGATGCGCCGCGATTTTCACCATTTTCCTTGGTATACGGGACGAGAGGTAGTGACCAGTAGTGATGACCCCATCTTTGAGAGTTATGCGGTCTGAGAAGGAAGAAAAAGAGGAGGAGAAAGCCTTTGCGAGCGAGAAAGGTGTGAGGATGCGGAAGGAGCAGTGAAAAAGGAGGGAAGCCCAAGAGTGTAGCCGCAATCTACAGGACAAAGGATGGCGAAACCTATGGCGGATGACTAAAAAGAAAGGGTGTTCGCGGAAGGACAACTTATTAGCTAAAGTGGCGGACTATGTCGAGAGCGAGGTATGGAAGGACCATCTAAGTTTGCACCAAAATGGAAGGGACCCCTTGTGATAAGAGAAGCGCACCTAAAGTGGGTATTATTGTCCTAGCCTAGGTGGATGAGACCTAATGGATCAATCGATGGGAAATGGTGGGCAGTATGCCTAAGATGAGGTTATGTAGTTATCCACTTTCATTCAATGAGTTTAATGTTTGCTTTTGTTCTCTTTGTCGGAGGTTCTTTTACGTTTCTTTCTAAGAAGGAAGTCGGACCTCGCTCGCGGAAATGGGCTCCAAAGTACCATTTTGCGGCTGGTTGTGTTGCGTAAACGTTGAGTCCAAGTCTAAGGGGAAAGCTGACTGCAAGTGGGGCTTATCCTGTTTATCGCAAAGTAACTTTTCTCTCCGGTTCACCACAAGGCCGACTTTTCTCCTATGCAACAAAACTTTACTTTGTGCAATAAAGGTTCCTCTTTTGTGCGGTAAAGCTTTCTTCTATACATTGAAGTTATGCATTGTGCATTCTAAAGCCTTTGTCGTGCGGTAAAGTTTTTACGTAAGTAAAGCCTTTCTTTGTCTTGATAAAGGTACATCTGCTTTGTGCATTAAAGCTGTCTGTAGCGTGGCTAAAAGTATGTGTGCTTTAAAGCCTTAGGTGCGGTAAAGCCTTTAATGTGAATGACTACTCTTCGTTTCTTTGCCGAAATATTTTCTACTTCACGCACATAAACAAATCTAAAACCCGAAGAAATACCCATCGAACAAATGTTAGTTTAAATGGGTTAGCATATTCTCAAATATATACATACATATATGAGTATATATACTTATACGTATTCATATACATATATAAAATATATTTGCGAACATGAGAAACAAGATATATATATATATACTTATGGCGGGATAATGATTAATTTGTGTCAAAAGTAAAACACGTAATAACAAATAAGAAGAAAGCAGTAGAAAAGGTTTAGCTAGTATAATAGCTAGCATGGTAAATATAATGAAAATGTGCTACAAACGAGAATAACTAGTACAAAAGTAAAGATACCACCAATGAGAACAGCGATGCAGCAAATGTAATAAAAACGTGCTACGGCCAGTATTCATCTGGCGGATATAATTTATAATAGAGAGAAATCAAATATATTTGCAATCAATCAAGTATTGAATCTTTCTCATGGATAAGTAAACCCAGAAAGAACCCAAACCCCAACTTGAACAACCTTATGTGACTTTTCTTTATCAAAGTTGTGCATTTTGGAGAATAGGCCTAAATGGCTACTAGCTATTACTTTTAGGGACATCGAAGAGTGGGTTTGCTAAAGGAGTGAAAAGATAGTGTTGATGCATGCCCCTTATTCTCACTGCCGTATTTTCTATCTTCTTTTTACCACTTCCTTTCTTTCACTCCGTTCCTTTTTTTACTTTTAGTTTTACTACTCTGCACAGTGGGTTGTTCCCCATTTGATCTTTCTTTTCTTGGGTTCCTGCAAGTGCTTATTACTCTCTTACTATGGGTTTCCTTAGGTGCCTCTGCCCCCTTAGGTCCCTTCTTTTGGTGTTTTCTCTTCCATGTTTTTCCTCCCCCTTTCCAGTCGGTCCCTTCTTTCTACCATAGTTTACCTCTTCCTTTTATAGTGAAGCGATTCAATGGGATTTCTCACTTACCCAGGTACTTCACCAATTGTTTTTGGTTTTTGTTGTGGGCATCCTTCAGATTACCCATCCATTGGTTGCCCGGACCCTTTGCCATTGTTCGAGTACATGTCTCTTTGCACCACTACTCATTTCGACAAAATTCCCTTTTGTTTGTTCTTCTTTGTATACCTCTGCCTCACTACCTAGCTACATGGCATGCATCGGATAGTCTGACCATTTATTACTTCTTTTGGCTGAATACCATCAGTGAGTATTCCCAGCGAAAGAAGCCACGAGAAGCAAATATAGACCGCACCCATACGAACCCACCTTTGAATCCGCAGTGACCCACACTCCCTTGTATTGGTTGGATATAGGTTGGTGGTGCTTTATGCACTATTGCTTGCTCCCTTGTATCTTGTGTTTGTCTCCCACGCCCCGTTTTGCCGTAGCAGATTAACTTTGTTTTTGTTACTACGTGGCTCTGTCTTATTTCTTCATGCATTTCCTAGCGTGTTTGTCTTTTCCTTTAGTTTGGCTTTCTTTCCTTCACGCGTTTCTTTATTTGTGACACTTCCTGGCTGTTCCTTATTTCTTTTCATTGTGCTTTTTCATTTTAGTTCTCACATCTTTCATACAAAAGGATTTAGGCCGTTGTGGGCAAATAATGTTTGGATCAAAGGGTCTTGGGCTATTTATCTTCATCTGTAGAAGCCGATACGCGGAGAATTGTGATGCGGCGGATACGTGATAACTGAATTCTGCGTTTCTTGTAAATTGCTTTCCCTTTCACTTCTTTCTTTGGACCTTTCTTGCCTGCCGGTCTTCTTGGTGGATGCTTTGGGCCTTGCTTTTCGGTGGGCTTTTTCCACGTGGTATGGATTCAAAAATAGGCGTAACATTCGCCCCACGAGCATGGATTGCTCCACCAGCGATTCATATCACGAAAACTATGCGATTTTCTTTGGCCCAGGTTGTTCCCAGCTATGCGAATCTTCTCTTCTTTTCTTTGCCCGGGCTTGTTGTTTCAATCTTTACTCTCCTTAGGCAAGTCGTTCTCTTTCTTCTGCCAAATTCATGACCCTCCCGGGATAGCCAAATAGTTTCTCTTCATGAGTGGTGGCTTGTTCTTTGTCACCCCAGCGAGTTTGGTGAAAACTTTGCCTCTCTTTAGCCACAAATTGTTTCTGTATTTGCTGTATGTTATTATTGACTTATACTGTTGGAGCCTCTTTTGGGCTTTGTTGTATACTCCTTTTGCTAAATTCCGGTAGCCCGATATATCATTAGGCTTGTACTATCTTGTTTCGGGCTTCCTTGGCTCATTTCATTGCTTTCGGGCTTTTGTCCATTTTATTCTTTTGGACATCCTTGGCCCGTTCATCACTTTACGGGCTCATTTGTCATTTATTCTTTGGGCATCCTCGACCCGTTTAATAAGCTTCGGGCTCCTTTGTCCCATTTTATTCTTTTGGGCATCCTCGGCCCGTTCCAATTCTTTATAAATGGGCCTTTGCTAAGTCTTTTGGACTTCCTGACCCCAATTACCACATCCTTTACTTTTGGGGTTTATGGGTTTCCATCGACCGCACTCCTTAATTCAATACTTGGACCTCTTTGGCCGGTATTGATTTCTACATCACATCTTGCCCATCAGGTTTGCTATTTCTCTCTCAAGGCTCCTTTAGGCTCATTTGCTTCCTTAAAAGGCCATTTGTTTTATTTTATGGGCCTATGATCCATTATTCGCCATTCGGGCTTAATGGTTTCTTACCGATTTAACTCTTTTCTTCCCGTATTGTTGGGCTTCTTCTGCTTGCTATTGGGGTCCCTTGCCAAAGTGATCAACTACCCACTCGTCCAAGGGATTGTCGATAAGCGAGTAAGTGTAATCAGTTCTATTCTCTCTTGCTATCATTCCTTGCTTGTTCTATTTGCTTCTTGGAAATTTCTTGTGATCTTGGACTTTTACCGTATTTTCATTTCTTTATGTGGCTTGAATTTGTATACTTATTTCACTGCGTTTAACGATATGCAGTACTAGTTTCTTAAGCTTTTAGGACAAATACTCATTTTTACGCTTCAGCGAGAATAATGTGAACACTTTACTGCTGCAATACATGCACTTATTTCTCTTCGTTAAGCCACCTCTTACTCTGCTTTCTTTATAGAGCAACATCTATCTTGTAGGAAGTGAAGGTTGTAGCGGTCTAGCGGAAAGAATTGGAAACTGACTTCTTCGGCTAACACTTTCCCCCATGTATTCCTTAAGTATCACCTCTTCATTCTTCCATAAGTGGTTGCTCTCTACCAGAATGGTCGAGGAAGACACGATATCATGGAATCCTTCCGTGGTAGATTCTTCTTCATTATGATGTTCTACATACGTAGAATGCTCAAAATTGGCTCTTTGGATTCTTTGACTCTTCTTTCTCTTTTGCCAACTTAGTGAATAGCACTTTGTGGAGCGAGGATCCTTCTTATGGTCTTCATTTTCTTTTCTTTTAGCCCTTATAAGGTTGCTTCATAGGAGCTTCATTCATTCTCGAAAAATAGAAAGATGTTGTCTTCTACTATCTTCGCATCTAAAAGCTGGAGTAGTGAAAAGAGTTTCATCAAAATAAACTCCCTGCCACTTCACTTTCTTCAGTAGAGTTCTTTCTGAGGAAAACTTCCTCTAGGTGTGTAGATCAAAGGGTGAAGCTGCTCCACTTTTCTTATGCATGCACCTTCCATTCCACGTATCTTCATTTTCTTTTGCTTAAAACAAGTAAGGCTAACATTTTTAAGCCTTCATCCCATAAGTAGAGTACTCTTTCATTTGGCGATAATGTATTCTTTGCCAAGATGAGTTTACGAAAGAATGATGGTGGGCCTTGTGAAGGCAAGTTTCTTTCGGTGATGATGTATTTATGGAGGCCTCCTTATTGAGCTACTACTAACATGGCAAATGTTGCAATAGTAGAGGACCTTTTAGCCCCCGAATAATCAATACTCTCTTGTACCTTTCTTTGTTTGCATTGCGGGCTGTTTCTAATTCTGCCATAAATTTTGGTTACGCAAAATTGATCTTTCGTAAAAGTAGTAGTGCGCCTCATTTTAAAACTACAAATTGGTGTCATTATAGATATTTTCCAAGGGGAAATGAGGATGCTTTCATGAAATCTTCACTTTCTAAACATTTTCTTTGTTGATACGCCATCATAACTATTGATTCCTTCGTGTTTGCTTTATTCTTCTTTAACATATTCTTGTCATTACGCACGGCCGCTGTTAGTAGTATATCCTGCCTTTTTATGAAAAGGCATAGATATTTTGTGAACTAGATCCTTAACTTTGTTGTAGTCTTATGAGATCTTATTTTCTCCAATTCTTCTTTCTCGTATTGCTAAACTTGGCGATTAATAACCCGATTCTTGTGGAAGGTGGTATGCTGCTTGAATGCGTGCTAAAGAGATGTTGGACTTCATCATTGATTTCCACCTTTTGTTCTTTGTGAGTTCCTTTGTCACTCGGCTTTTACGGAGCACTCTTGAAGCAACAAAGTCTCACGAAGAGCATTTATTTTCTGCTTTGTAGTGCTTGTTGGTTCACCTTTACATATGTTTACGCGGAGTGCTTGTAGGCCTTCTCTTCTTGCTTCCTTTCTTTGGCTTCTTTGATATTTCCACAACAAAGGGTGTAGAATTTCTTCTCATGGATTCATTCTTTGCGCATAGACTTTATATCATGTGAGAACTTATTCTCCAATTGCTAGTTATTGCTTTGAAGATAGATGATGTTGCTACTTTATCACATACTAAATGTTACTTGACCATGGTAGGTTGCAACAAATTGCATCAGGTGTTGCACTATGCCATATCATGAAGTTTGAAGTTCTTTGAGATCAAGTGGCCGGATAGTTGTATATTCTTTGGTGCCACGATTAATACTTATTTTGTGGTGAGAGTAATGTTCTTTGTGCATATTGATACTTTAGCGCTTTGCGGAAGGCTTTCATCTATTTGAGAATGGGCCTTAGCACCCGACATATGAGATAATTGGATGAGTCTTTAGCTTTTGAAGAAGGCTTTTTGTATTTCTGTAGAATGAGAACTGACCTGGTATGTGAGAATGAGTCCTTAGCTTTCTACGAGAAGGCTTTTTGTATTTATAGCAGAATAATGCAGCCCCAGTATGAAAATAAGTCCTTAGCTTTCTACGGCTTCCCGGATTTGCAAAATGAGACTTAGCCCCAGAGCATGTGAGACAATTGGATGGGCTTGATATCACCTTCTCTTAGTGTTGATGCTGCCCTTGCATCATGTGGTTCATGCATTCTTGATAAAAAAAAAAAAAAAAAGATGCCATAGATACACCAAGTTGTCATATTGTAGAAATTCTTCGTTGCTAGAGAATTTGGAAGAGTACTTCTCGAAGCGTAACTGGCTTCATTCACATAAGCATAATTGCTTCCAATGTATGTTACTGCTACATATGATTGTGGCTATAGCTTTTACGATTCTTTCCAGACTTACTACGATCATGGCTCGGCTGCGGGTTTGATTGAGTGTGGCCCCATTATGGGCTTTTGCCAAAGGCTCTAACCATGGCTCTTTGTTGGCTTCTTAGCCAAATTCATAACACGACCCTTTTCTTTGGCTTTTCTCTGGAGCCCATATTTCATGGGTTTCTTCTTTACTTGCTTTGAGTATGGGCATATTTAGATGGAGTTTGCTACGTCTCTTGCTATGGTTGGCTAAGTAATGGCCAAAGAGTCAACGACTTCTAATGTAAATTTTTCCTATGACGTATAACGTCTTCTGGGACATCATGCTTCTTTATTCTTGTGGCGAGAATGCCCTTGCGATGAAACGCCTTCAATAAAACCGCATGTGTAGTTTTTACGCCGGCAATAAGATAAGTAACTCTATTCATGGCGGAATGTGTACGAAGCAATTGTTTCTACAATTTCCCTTTGTACACAAGCTAAAAGAACTGAGTTTGTCACTATTGCAAAGTTCTTAGGATGAGACATGGGTATCAATGAGCTTCATGACTTGAAAAGTGATGGTGGAATTCTGTGATACAAGTGATCGATACATTCTTTCTTAGAAATATCATAAGATCATGATCGTAATGTCCTCTAGGGCAAAAATCCTCGAGGGTGCTTCAAAGAAAACTTCTCAACTCTTGAGGTTGTTGAGTCGGTTTGCTGAACCCGATAGTGGTGGGCCGGTATTAACCCATTTAGTAGCGGGCGTCTGTGCAACTTTTTCTTCCGCGGTGTTCCTGCTTTCTCCTGCGTGTACTTCTTTTATCATCTCTTGCTTCCTCGGGACGAGAACATCGTAATGGGTGTCATCCACTTTTTTTGAAAAGGACTCCATTATGCCAAAAGTAACGTGTTGCCGGCCTCCTATGCTTGTATCTTTCAACGTGTGCTTTTGCGTGATACCTATACATCCAATCTTTGCATGAATGGACTTCTCCCGGTCTTCTCTGGCGAACACGGCGAACTTTCCTCATCTGCTGCAAGGCTGGCGGGTTTCACATTAGGTTTGGACTTGATGCATTGTCTATACCCGTACTTGTATCGAAACACACTTGGCACCCAGGCTGCAGTGGGTGACCTGCGGGATGCGCGAGTCCCATCATGCATTTCCTTCAAACTTTCTCTGGGCCTCTTCTCGCCCCACACATGACGGGACCCCACGGCGTACGTGAATACAATTCCCCTTTTACCAGGCGTAGTCCCGGCGCCTTCAGTGCATCATGTCTTCTTCTTCGTGAAGCTTCCTTTATAGGAATCCTCAATCTTCTTCACATTTGCTCCTCTCGGAACCTTTCCTTTAACATCTCCATAATGGACTCCTTCCTCTTACTAACTTCTATCACAGTGCTATTTCCTTGAAAATTATCACGTGAGCCCTAATGGGCCCAACGCTTTGCATACCGGTTCCTCGTTCCTTGGGGCATCACTCTGTTCAAAAGTTGAAAACTTTCCACCATCTTCCAGGCCATTGTTTTGTATGGGGCTGGGCTAGGTTCTTTGGGGAGAAGCTCCCTTTGAGTGCAGCGGACCACTAGGTTTGAATCATGCATCACCTTTGAGGTGCTTGATCCCACAGCAATTTCAGGACCGTGGCTAACCCGAGTTACATAGGCCTCATGTTCTCCGTGTTGTTTGAACAAGAGAATTCTAATTTGAATGAAAAGCGCCAGGTCTTGTCTTCTTCATGATACAAAACTACTCCCACTCATGCAACTTGGGTAGTAGAAGGCCCATCAAACTTCATCACTCATTGCTCTTTGACTGTACACCGCTAGCCCTTACTCTCACAGGTCACTTATCATCAGGAGGGAATTCTTCTTCTCACAGGAATTGTGCCCGACAAGTACGTATAGCAGCTCTTTCTTGCTGGGCGTTCTGCTTTCAAGTTGTATTGTGACAATTGTAGCAACCAGGATATTACTGCTTAGATGAACAATGCATTTTTGGGATACCTTTCTGAAAAATTCTGCCAATGAACATTACGCTACGGGATTACCAGCTGTGAAATGTGCACTTAATGAACGATGCATTTTGGGATTCTGTACATGAAATATTACGCTAATAGACATTCTAAATTCAACAAATTCTCCTATAAATAATACGAAGAGATCTACATTACGGCTTCTAAAATTTTCTACTATAAATATTACGCAAATAAACATTAGTAACAGAAATTGACAAATTACCTTTGTGAGCAGTCTATAAGAATTTGCACTTTCTACTACGAAATTTACGCGGAAGGACATTTTGCACTTCTGGAAAAAATTCTCTTTGAAGGATACTTCGCGGAGGGAAATAGTGATTCCGACGGTATAGTAATGATGAAAGTTTTTCCTTTGCATTTGCTATGGCAATTTTGTTTCTAGCTTTTGGTTTTGAAGTAGAGGCTAGAGTCATTAGCATGGAAAAAATGATTGAAACCTTGTGAGGGAATGAAGGAATGAGAGAAAAAACGTGATAAATGGCTTAGAAAGCTTTTAGGAGAGTTGCATGTTTTGAATAAGTGGCTTGCCACATGTTTTACATGCATGACAAGGAGAACAAGTGGCATTTAAAGGATGGGAATAAATTATTGTAAGGCCTTCTGTATAGAGTTCTCAAGATATTTACGTTGTAGAAATCATATGGTATTTGTAGTGATATTTTGCTACCCACGTTTTGATGTAATGTTAGACTCTACAATGGTATTGTATTCTACCACAACATTCTGTATAAATATTCTACCATAGCTTATTACTCAAATCTTTACTTTCTGTTTTTAACGTTGCTGTGTTTTGCCATAGAATTACCTTTCTGATGCGCATCTCTTTGTAACGTTCTTTGTATTACCATGAAGTCTTCTATGTTATTGTCTGTTGTAACGTTCTTTGCATTTGCCGCAGTGCGCTATGACAGTCACCTTTCATAGCGTTGGCGTATTTTGTCGCGAGTGCATACGGTATTGTCTTTGGCTGCAGCGTTGCTACGACCCCATACAGAGTGCATAATACGTCACTACTTGCGTTGCTGCAATGATACGCTATAGAATTCCACGTTGTTTTGTATAATGTTGCGTAATATTCCTCCATAAGAATTTTGCTATAGGATTGCTATGAGAGCGTTTTGCATACTTTCTGAGAGTATAGCTTGGAAGGTTTAAGAACATGCGCATATCTTGCTGGTAAGGACTTGGAAACATGTTTAACGAGGAGAAATATCTCATTCTCCCCATCTTGATCCCAACTCCCGGTGGAAATTAAGCCAAAAATGTCGGGGGTTCTTTTACGTTTCTTTTTCTAAGAAGGAAGTTGAAGCAGTCTTTCTGCGAATGGGAGCAAAAAGTACCATTTTGTAGTTGCCGGTTGTGTGCAAGCGTTGAGTCCAAGTCCAAGGGAGGGCTACAAAGTGGGCTTTATCCTGCGACTTGCACCGCGAAGGAACTTTTCTCCGGTTTACGCGCAAAGACTTTTTCCAATTTCTCGCCCGGGTGACTTTTCTCCTATGCGGCCAAAACTTTTACGTAGTGCAATAAAACTCTGTGCGGTAAAACTACCAGCGTACGTGAAGTTATCTGCTTGTGCATTAAAGCTTTACGCCATGCGGTAAAACACTCTGCCAATAAACCTTCTCTTTTGTGCATTAAAGGTATGCTATGCTTTAAAATTTGTCTATTTGTGCTTTAAAGCCTTCTGATGCGAGTAAAGCCTTTGCAATGTGAATGACACGTGAATGACACGTGAATGACTATAACCGTTTCTTTGGAAATACTTTTCTACTTCACACTTTTATAAGCAAATCCTAAAAAACAGAAAATACCCATCAAACAAATGTTAGTTTAAATGGGATTTAGCATATTCTGAATATATACATACCTTATATGAGTATATATACTTATACGTATTCACATATACATAAATAAAATATACTTTCACGAACATGAAACAAGATATATGTATATATATACTTATGGCGAGGATAATGATTAGTTTGTCAAAAGTAAAACACGTAATAACAAATAAAGAAAGCAGTGGGAAAGGTTTAGCTAGTATAATAGCTAACAGGTAAATATAATGAAAAGGTGCTACATTGAATAACTAGTACAAAGTAAAGATACCTGAGGACAGCGGTCTGACAAACGTAAACGTCTTTGCGAATGGTAAATCACGACGGATATAATTTATAATGAGGAGAAATCAAATATATTTGTAATCAAAATCAAGTATTGAATCTTCCCGTAGGATAAATGTAACCAAGAAAGAACCCAAACTGACTTGAACAACCTTGTCATAGGTTTTGCAATCAAGTTGTGCATTTTTGAAGAATAGGCCTAAATGGCTACTAAAATTTATTACTTTTGAGGACATGAAAGAGTGGGTTTATCTAAGAGGAGGGAAAGATGGTCTGATGATGCATGCCTCTATTCACACCATAGTTTCTCTCTTCTTTTTACCACTTCCTTTCTTTCACTTTGTTTCCTTTTTACTTTTAGTTTCTTACTACTCTCTTCTTAGTGAGTTGTTCCCCATTTAGTCTTTTCTTTTTCTTGGGTCCTATATAGGTGCTTATTACTTTCTTACTATGGGTGTTTCCCTTAGGTGCCTCTCCCAGCCCCATGGGTCCCACTTCTTTCGGTCATTTTCTCTCTTCCGTGTTTTCCTCCCCACTCCATTCGGTCCCCTTCTTTCTACCATGGTTACCTCTCTATTTATAAGCGAATTGATTCAATGGGATTTCTCCCATTTACCACAGGCCATGAATTGTTTTTGGTTTTGTTGTGGGCATCCCTTGAGATTACCCACCCATTGGTTGCCCGAGACCACTGCCATTGTTCGGTACATGTTTGCTGCACCACTACTCGCTCACGACAAAATTCCTTTTTGTTTTGTTCTGTATATACCTCTACCTCACTACCTGGCTACATGGCATGCATCGAGATGGTCCCAGCCATTTATTACTTCTTTGGGTAGATACCATCCCGACAAGGCATATTCCCAAAAGAAATCACGGCGGAAGCAAATATAGACCCACTTCCCCACGCCTGAGCCACGCCCCTACAATCCATGATTGTGGAAGCCCGCCCCTCCCTTGTATTGGGGAGTACGAGGTTGGTGGTGCTCAGACTTCACCTGCTGTGCCTTGCTCCCTTATCTTGTGTTTATGCCACGCCATTTCTTTGTAACTTGAATTTGCTTTGTTTTGTGCATTTGCGTGGCTGTCTCTTATTTCTTCCACGGCGTTTCCTCTTTGTGTTTGTCTTTTCCTTTAGTTTGTCTTTGTAACCGCTACAGCGTTTTCTATTTGCTGACACTTCCTGCTGTTCCTTGTTTCTTTTTCATCGTGCTTTTTCATTTTAGTTTCCATGCCTATCTTTTATACAAAAGGTTAGGCCTTTGTGGAGCTTAAATAATGTTGGCTGGATCAAAAAAGGTCTTGGGCGGTATCATACTAATCTGCCAAAGCCATTGCGAGGAAGGCGTATTCTACGGTGGGTGTGATAGCTGCGAGGTTTGCGTTTCTTTGTAGATTGCTTTCCACTTGTACTTCTTCTTTGGACCTTTCTTGCTCTTGATCTTCTTGGTGGGTCTTTGGGCCTTGCTTTTCATTGGGCTTTTTCACCGTGATGCAGTTCAAAATTAGCATTAACAACTCTTTCCTTCAAGTGATATATCAGAGACAAGTTTGTAACATGCTTTTGTGGTACCTGATGAAAAAAAGAAATAGCGAGGAAAAATAGAAACCAAATTATGGCATCACTAAAAGTTACAAACCCAATTGTGGCAACTATGTCGAACTAGCGAATAAGTGCCATAAAATATAGATAAAGCGTACTAGATGGGGTAGTAAAAGAAGGAAAAGAACAAAAAAGAAGGGGACTACATCAAGCCCGAGGAGATGATTTGGTCTCCCAACAGCTGGACCCACCAATGCAGCAGAAGGCGCTCACGATGACACCTTCAAGTCTGCCACCTCCTTCCTCCAAAATCTTAATCCGTGTGTCAATGGCATCATAGCGAGGCTGAACCTTAACATGAAGGCTGCAGGAGCAATCTCGTGGGGATGATGCAGGATGAACTCCGCAACAAAGCCCTTTGTTTAACGAGTTCTGAGCGTAACTTCTCCCGCTGAGATCCTTTGGAGGAACCGATATCAACGAAGTTATACTTTCAATGTCATTCATTCACATCCCCGGTGGCTTGAGAAGTATACTAGTAGAGCGACCAAGGCGGAATCCTGCGTGAAGTCGCCGGCTGCTGTAAATTGCCTGCAGGTGAGAAACGTAATCTAAAGGGAACCACGAGCCATGAGTCCGCGCCAGGAGGCTCGAACCACATAGTCTGCCAGGGTAGAGTGGATTAACCTTGGTGATCAAAATGTACAAAGAAGAACATGACCTCGCTCATGGGTGCAGGCAGTAATTTCTTTACCATAGCCCTCAGGCGAGAAGGACAGTAGGTAGCAGAACCTAACAAACTGAGATGTAATATGAGAAACCATGATCTAGGAAGCGATGAACTCTAAAGAAAGAAATGAGGAGATGAGAAAACTCACGGGGCCTAAGTGAGAGAATGGGAGTCGTAAAATGACAAAAGCTGGTCTTGTAATGAGTAGCGAGCTGGAATGAGATCACGGTCTTTGTGAGAAATGTGGCCATAGTAACGTGGTAGAAACTAGAATGGTAGATCTTTGGCGGCTGGGAATCAGCGAGAAACATGTGTCGTAGGTGTGGCGAGGAGAAGTAGCTATAGGCATCCTTGTATGCTGTGACTTCTAGCTCTTTAGAGTCATACGCAATTAGAAGAATGAATATACTAAGTAAAGGAAACTGCGGCAAGAGGGTGATACAAGTATATATATGAAGAAGAGAGAGGGAGGAGGAAACTTAGCAAAAAAAAAAGAAATGGAGGAAAGAGGCACGTACCCGTGAATTCAATCTAAAAATCAACCTTTCTCGTCCTCATCGGACTCAGAAATCCTTTTCTTTATGGTGGGCTCGTCGATCGGGATACTCGAGACGTCCTCGGATCCCTTAGAGGACAAGTCATCGAGGCCCACAGTAGCGGAGACTAGGGATGGAAGAGAAGGGGTAACCCACTTAGAAGAAGAACCATCTTTCCACGGCTGAGATAGAAGCGGAAAGAGTGGCCGGTTGAGATGACAAGAAGTGTGGTAGGTGAAGCAACTGATGCGGGCGGCGGAAGGAATGGCCCCTCTTGGGGAGTAGGTGTCCGTGAAGGGAGTGGCCTCGTAGCATCTCGGTATGAGTACCTGCATGGGTACCCGGGCAGTGGGAGGATAGACTCGGCGAAACTCCTGTGCAGCGGTGAAGCGGTGTGGTCCCCGAAACATAACCCGGCTCTGCCGAAAGGAAACCTTCCATGGGTGTGCCGTGGAGCAAAAGCTCACCATTTGTGGGATGATATGAAGATAGGCTCAGGGAGCATCACGGAGAGATGAAAGTGACGGGAAGAATGAGAGTGAGCCGTAACTAGATGATAAAAAAGAAAAGAGAAAGGAGGACACAGTTAAGGTATGGCAAAGGAATGTAAGAAAAATAGAAGGAAGAGTTGTACACCTCAAATTCGGGCTCGTCGAAGTAATATGGGGCCAGTAGCGAGATACATCATACTTATACTTAAACTGAAAAAGAAAACGAAGCCAAAATACATATGTTTAAAAGACAAGTGGATTTAGAGATAACATACTCGCTCGGTGGTGGCGCGAGGATGTGGGGCGTCTTTCTCTTCTTTGCCAGTGTCACTGTGGAAGGAGGAGCATCTGTGGATGGTGGTGGAGGCTGATGGAGCAGGCTTGCGCAGCGGGCGTGCATTAGGCGGTGCGAGTTTGAAGAAGGAGAGCCCTTTAAGGCTTTATACGGCCTATAGGAGGAAGGTCACTCTCAAAGAGCACCACCTTACCACCCTTTTGGTGGATTTGGGCTTGAGGACCATGCTTGCCCGGTACGGAAAGGTTTGTAATCTTTACCTTTTTCTCCTGACCCTAGAGGTAATCACCGGCATGCCAATACCACCTCGCCTCGCACATCCCATTCAAGGATGGCGGACCCGATTGCTTCTGGCATAGGCTAAACAGTTTGGAAGGAAGGGCAATCGATAATTAGCGAAATAACCATGCGAGTCCATCGGGGAATAAGGGAGAAACCAGTTACCCGGTAATTCTTGCGCAAAAGAGGTCATCACGGCTTTGCCGATATCCATGCATGGCAGGTGCAAATGCCTTCTCTCGATGAGCACCAGAACGATAGCTGCGATGCTGACGCCTCCAGAAATCAAAAAAGCGTTATGCCGCCCAACGGTCTAGCAGTAGGAGACTCCACGAGAAGAAGAGGTCATTAGGAATGTCTGGTCTAGCCATTATAACTAACTTAATTAGTAGGATAATGCACAAACGGTCCCTCGTAGCGGATAAGGCACCACCCGGCATTGGTAGCCAGCTAAATAGGTAATCCCGCTCTCGAAAACCGACCCGGTGGGGTGGTAGTTCGGCCCAGTATTAATAAGCGACCCATCACGGAATCGTACGTATATAGCCAGCGCAGTGTCTGTATGCTCTCGAGAGAATCCAACTCCTTTATAAAACTCAACGGCGGGATGATAAATTGGCTTGAGCGGACGATGGAAAGCCAGCGAGCTCGATTCGAATCACGAAACAAAATCGATAATAGCTTCCGGATAAGACCGATGCTTTCCTTAGCAGCGAAATAGGTCTACACTTAAGCCAAATGTTTGGCGCCTTGGCTAAATATAACTTAGTCTTTGCGAGCGGTACTATGAGCAAAAAGAAGCCAACTATGTGGCGAGGAGCACGCCTAGTGCTGCTCGCTCGCGGGATGTCTAACTATACATACAAATATCGAGCATGGGGCAGTGGCGGTGCAGTAGATATCTTAATAGCTAAGCGGAAATACAAAACCCCAGCGGCGCATAATGGGGGTGGGAACCAAAATAAACTTACAAAGCCAAAAAGTGATGAAGGTAGCATGGCGGGCAGCGGCAGAAAACTTGGAAGAAAGAGAACCAACTGTCTGATAACTTGGCATTCCACTCATTCTTTTCTTCTTTCGGCTGCATAGCTCTTTCCTCAGGGAAGCTCTAAGAGCCGGGATCGAGCATCGCTAAGGATGGAGCGAGAGGCTGATTCGCCACGTCTTCTAGAGTCACGGTGGTCACCGCGGGAGAAGAAGAAGTGTGAATGGCGGTGCACCACTATTGAACTAGATGACGGAGGTTGAAGTGGTCCTATGGATTGGATGAAGCGGCGAGGCGAAACAATGGCGTTCATCATGATATTTATGCGAGCCCATGAAGCACATGTCGGATAGCTCTCTATGCGCGAACTCCTTCCAACCCGAGGCCATGCTCGGCCCAGGCACAAAATGAATAGGCACGAGGCGAAGTGCCACAGCCGGGCTGGCGAGATCGGGAATCGAAAAAAGCCAATGGTGCCTAGGAGCCTCGGGTGTTCTGCGACCGGCGGAAGAGCAAGCCACGCACGACGAAGATGGCGGCGATGGAATAGTGAACCTTTAGAAAATGAGAGTGGACATCGTACCAGGATCTATTAGAGGCGTATTCAGCATTGGGTGGGCCATTTGCGCCTCCTACGCCATCGGAAAGTCGGGCTTGGAGTACACGGCCTCTGCTTAAATGCGTGGGTAGCGGGAGGATGGGAGCAACCTCTTTCCCACTACGACGGAAGAGCTTTGACCGCCGGCGTCGTAGTGCGGCCAGTTGATCGGGAAAAAATGGGTGAAAATACTTGAAGAAGGGAACCACGGTGAAGTAAGGGAAACGGAAAAGGCGTTGTGTGGGAAAGGAAAGTGGTTGAAATATGAAGGGAGACTTCATAAATATCCAACATCATTAAAACCGAAGTGAAGAGGCGTCGTTCGACCACCGGGGATAAGGGAATGAAATTAATGAAGCAAGAAATTTGCATGTCGCCAACAAGCGCGGTAGGAAATTCGAAGAGGCAACATTCGAGAAAGAAAAGCATGAGTTACTGGTCCCTTTGTTCAAAAAAACTGTGAAAGGAAAAGAAGAGAAAAAAGGCCGAGAAGGCGAGAAAAGTATTTTATTAGCATATAAGCACTTGAGAACGTTCATATGCTCGGGTTAAATGTTGAGGCTCGTTTGACAAGCCCGGTAAGAGAAAAGAGCCGAAACATAGAGCGAAGACCAAAGTTAGCAAACAGAAAAAGCCATTGAACCTTAGAAGTGAGTAGGAATGAATGGCTCACGGGCTCGTAAAGTGGTGCTTGAGGAAGCCAGCTTGAGCTTAAATGGGCACGGAAAGAGAGAAGAAGCAAACCCGTGGGCGTATGTAGAAAAAGTGAGAATGGGCCCGCAATGACCCAAGTGATGCAAGCAAAAAGTAAGGGACTAATGGAAGACCATCGGCCCAGTTAAGGTATAAAGTAATTGGCCGGGGAAGCCCGAAGAGAGTTAGTAAAGGCCCATGGGAAGCGAGGATTGGAAAAGGCGAGAAAGCCCGAAGGAAAGCAAATGGGCCAAAGTTAGAGGAAAATGGGACACGGGAACCCCTGAGCAATGTAAGAAAAGGCCCTGATGAACACCTTTGAGTCATTGGGAGGGGAAATAAGCGACGAGCCCAAGAGGCTCGGCGGGATTAGGTGAGCAACATTACAACGGGAATGGCAAAATGGTATGGCGGAAATGCTAGCAAGGCCACGGTGAATACGAGGCAAGCTGGGGGAGGCCCACGTGATCCAGGCAAGGCTGACCACCGAAAGAAGCAAGTCACAAGAATGACAAATCGGAAAACAACCGCATCATAAGAAGCCAAAGAGCACGGCGAACGTACGGACCAAATCTCCCGAGAACACGGCCAAATGCATGAGCGGGCGAAGAAGAAAGGTGAAGCACGCGCAAGACCCGAGCACCACCGGCTTGTACCCTAGCCAATATAGGAAGTGATGGGTTATGGGTCGAGGGTAAGAGAGAGGCGTGGTGCAGCGGTGGGGAAGGAAAAACCTATTTTGGGGTTCTTGCTCGGAGGCGGGCTCTTTTGGAAATGTCCTGCTAGGATGACATGCCCGCCAAAAGAAGTAAGGATGAGTTGAGCCAGGTGCATGCCATGAGGATGAGAGAGAGAGCACACATATGGTAGCGGGTAGAAAAGCCACGGCAAGTAAACAAACAAAATAGCCTTCTTTGTCTGGTAGAGGGGAGCGGCACGGCCCGGCACGAGAGGTAAATGGTGGTAGGCGAACAGCTGACGACCGGTGGGAGTGGTCGCCGAGACACCCGCACCCGGACAGCGATTGGGCTAAAACATTAAATACCGATCACGGAGTTCTGAGACCCACCCTAGCGTACCTTTGGAAAGAGAGAAAAATCACGGTAATAGGAATTTCGGCAATATAGCAAGTAAGCATTGAGAAGGAAAGGAAGTAAAACAAAAGATAAAAAGAAAGTAAGAAGCAAGGAGAAAAGCAGAGAGTTTAGAGCGGCAGGCATGCACCAATTGGTTGATTTCCTCTCTCTCCTAAATAGCCTTGCTCTATAAGATAAAGATTTGTATTTGGGCATGGGCATTTGTTTGTTCTCTCAAAGCAATTAATTTCTTCTCTAAGATTACTCACATTGAGACGGTTTTCCACTCTTGGTTTCAATCCCCGTGTATTACTTGGCATGGCGGGAGCTAGCACACTTTGATTTTGCTAACTCTGTTTATCTTTCACTTAGCTTTATTTTGTATACGAACCTTTTGTTGCTCACTTTGACTGTGTGGCTAAAAGTAGTGATTGTATTTTCTTTGTTATCAAGTATTATATATCTATGAAGCCAATAAACAGCTATAGCGGTTACCTTTGCTATGGGCGTATAGCCAAAACTGGCGGACGTGGTATGGATTTGTCACCTTGGCCGGATCAAGGTGAGGTTCCAGTTGAATCAGTCCCAACTCCCTTATCTAGAAAGCTCAGGCCTGGTGCAGTGGGGAAGCAGCCCAACGTACAGAAACAAGATTTACTTTACAATGGCAAACTTCACCTATAAATCAAATGTAAATCAAGAAGAGAAAACATCATACTCAGTAGAGTCGTTATATACGTGTAAAGTCTTCCAGCTGCCAGCTTTTATATTTCAAATATATTTTTTAAACATAAATAATATTTAATAGACGTCACCCATGACCCATCTACCAAAAAATGATTAAAATGAAATTATTTTTACTACAAAAACCACACCACAAAGAAGTAGAGCAGGGAAAAGATAAGTCAAGTCACAACATCTTAGGAATTTGATAGGAAAAGCAACAAGGATCTCAAACTCAAAGATGAAGCAAGCAGCAGAGCTGATCTTCGTCCCAGTGCCAGGAATTGGTCACTTGGTGTCGACCCTTGAATTTGCAAAACGCCTAATTGATCTTGATGATCGACTTTTCATCAAAATCCTTTCAAAGTTCCCTTTACTTCCTGCAGATGCATACACCAGATCCTCACTGCTTCACAACCTCAGATCAAATCCATAGATCTTCCTCCGTCAGACCCTCCTCCATCATTAGATCTATCCCGTCTCAACCGAAAGCTTCATCTATCTCTTCATAGAAAAACATACCCAACGTTAAAAGGCTGTCACAGATATTGTATCCTCCAACTCCAGGTTCATCCCATGTTGTCGGTCTAGTCCTTGACTTTTTGCCTGTCCATGATTGTTGTGGGCACAGAACTCAATCTCCCATCTTGTTATTCTTAACTGCTAACTTAGGATTTCTTGCTCTCATGCTTTGTCTTCCAACTCGCCATAACCAAATGGGGCACTGAATTTGGCGAGTCAGATCCTGAGTTCTTAATCCCAGGGATAGTCAGCAGTACCTTCTGGTGTTCTTCCTTCAGCTGTGTTTAACAAGCATGGTGGCTACACTGCTTATATTAAGCTTACTCAAGGTTCAGAGACACCAAAGGAATTATGGTGAATTCGTTCAAGAGAAATTGGAGCCATATGCTTTTGATTCATTTTCCGATGGCCAAGCCCCTCCAGTCTACACGATTGGACCAGTGCTTGACCTCAAGGGGTCCACTAACCCTACTTTGGATGAAGGCTCAGCATGACAGCATCATGAGAATGGCCAAGTGATCAACCTCCATTGTCCGTAATTGTTTCTATGCTTTGGAAGCATGAGGAGCTTTGATGAGCAAGTGAAAGAGATGGCTCTTGGGCTGAGTAGTGGACATAGGTTCTTGTGGTCCCTGGTGCACACCCCCGATGCTTTGTGACGATGTCTTGCCAGAAGGTTTCTTGGATCCGGATCAAAGGGAAGGGATGATATGTAGTGGGTGGGCACCACAGGTGGAGTCTTGGCTCACAAAGCAATAGGAGGATTTGTATCTCATTGTGGATGGAATTCCATATTGGAGCTTGTGGCATGGTGTGCCCTGTGTAACGTGAAAGCCTATATATGCTGAGCAACAGCAATGCATATAGGATGGTGAAGGTTGGGGTTAGGTGGAGCTGAGGGTTGGATTATGGAATGGTAGCAATCTTGTGATGGCTGATGAGATAGAGAGCTGTAAGACGTGTGGTGGATGATCATGAGAGGTTAGGAAGAGGTGAAGGAGATAGGAGAGATGGCCAGAAAAGCTTTGATGGATGGTGGATCTGCTTCGTTCAATTCTATTGGACAACTTATTGAGGATATGATAGGCTGAAGTTGACGTGCAGGGACAGAGTACGTTCCCGGCTCTATTGTACACTAGTTTGCTTTGATAAAAGATTCAGTTGAGATAATGTTTTGCATTCAATAGGGATGATGCTTTGCTTGGAGTGTTTTGTTGGCAATTTGTCGGCTGACAATATCTGCGTGGACTTGCCGTGTTGTCACTAGTGATAATAAACACTTGTAGATTTATTTTATCAATAAGAAAAGTTTTACTGATTAAAAAAATTCATTTGCTCAAAGTAACATTTCAAAAAGAAAGTTGTCAATTAACCTATAACTTGTGTCCCTAATCTAAATTTCTAAGATATTTTGTTAACAATATTTATTATTTTATTTTGGTTTTATGCAGTTAAAGTCCTTTAGTAAGCCCGAACAAAAAATACTTAGGATAAAATAAAAACTATCAAGAATTTTGGGCTAATTACTATACTTAAGACTCTTTGAAATTTTCTTACTCTTACTACTCTTTGTTGATGCCCATTTTTTGCGAGATCCGTATCCAAAAAAGCCCAATGAAAAGGAGGCCCAAAGGCCTACTAAGAACCAAAGAGCAAGAGAGGTTCAAACAAAAGAATGCAAAGGAAAGCAATCTGCAGCAGAATACAGATCTATCATAGAATACAGATCTGCCGCAGAATATAGTTCTCTGGTAGAATGGCTTCATGGGATAAAATAAATTGGGCCCAAGACCCTTTTGATTCAGTCAACGTTGTTGTAACAAAGTACGAAAATCCTTTTGTATAAAAGATGGCGTGAAATCACAAATGAAAAGCGTGAAAAGAAGCGAGGCAACGGCGAGGAAGTGTCGGCGACGAAACAACGTGAAGGAAAGCCAAACTAAGGAAAGGCAGCAAACACAGCAGGAAACGTGTGAAGGCGGAAATAAAGCCCGAGCAGCGTGCGAGCAGCAGGCTTGTCTCTTTATGACAAAAAAACGGCGTGGGGGACAAGCGCAGAAGGGGCGAGACTGTAGTCGCTACTTATGCAGACCAATACAAGGAGATGGGCTACGGTCGAGGGATTCAGAGGGTATGGTTTGGTGGTGGGGGGAAAAGTGGTCTATATTTGGTTTCCTGTCGTGACTTTTGGAAAATATACTTTGCTGGGATGTTATCTTACCCAAAAGATGTAATGGATGGTTGGGACCATCGTACATATAGAGCTAGGTAGTGAGGTAGCCCCACGTCCTTGTGGTTAGTCACCTAGAGGTAAGTATCACGGCAAGAGTAGACAAAATTTTATCATGAAATGAGTAATGGTGCGGTGGCGTGGTCGAGAGCAATGCCGGTGGTCGGGGCATGATGGGTTGGTGGGTGGTCCTAAAGGGATCGCAGTAAGCCGATTAGTGAAACCCTAAGGGTAAGGGAGAAATCTCATTGAATCAATTTGCTATAAAAGGAAGAGGTAACCATGGCGAAAGGGGAGGAGGAAAAACACGAGGAAGAAAAACTGCAGAAAGGAGACCCTCCAATGGAGGAAGCGCAAGGAAAACCCACGTATTAAGAAAGTAGTAAACACCTAGAGAGAGGGACCTAGGAAAGGAAAGACTAAAAAGGGGGAACAACCCATTGGCAAGGAAGTAATAAGAAACTAAGAGTAAAAGAGACGGAGAGAAAAGAAAGCAGGAAAGAAAGTGAGTAAAAGAAGAAGAAAAACACGGGAGGAATTAGGGGCATGCATGATAGTCATCTTTTCCACTCCCCTGTAGCAAACCCACTCTTTGAAGTCTCCAAAAGTAATAGCTATGGCGCCATTGGGCCTATTCTAAAATGCACAACTTTGATGGTGACCTATGACAAGGAGTTGTTCAAGTTGGGAGTTTGGGTTCTTTGCTTGGTTTACTTACTACGTAAGGAAGATTCAATACTTGATTTTCTCTCATTATAAAATTATATGCTATATTTAGTCATTATATTTGTAGCACATTTTTATCACGTTCTTTGCATCGGTTGTCCTAACGTAGTATCTTTGTTGTACTAGTTATTACGCAGTACCTTTTTTATTATATTTACTATATTAGCTATTATACTAGCTAAACCTTTTCTCTTGAAATTTTCTTTATTTGTTATTACGTGTTTACTTTTGACACAAACTAATCATTATCTGCCATAAGTATATATATACATATATCTTGTTTCTCATGTTTTTGCAAAATATATTTTATATATGTATATGTGAATACGTATAAGTATATATACTCATATATGTATGTATATATTGAGAATATACTAACCCATTTAAACCTAACATTTGTTTTGATGGAGGTATTTTCTTCTAAGGTTTTAGATTTGTTTATGTGTGCGAGGAAGTAGAAAAATATTTCTGCAGTAAAAGCGAAGAGTAGTCATTAGCGTTGTAAAGGCTTTCTTGCGGCGAAGGCTTTAAAGCCTGAGGCAGCTTTAAAGCAGTGAATGCTTTGTGCATGCGAGCAGGTTTTGTGCCTGACCGAGGCTGCAGTGACTTTACTCTGAGCGACGTTACTACACGGAAGGCTTTAATGCCGCAGCCGAGACAACTTCAATGCAATGAAAGCTTTCTTGCACGCGAGGAAGCTTTGTGCCGCAGCCAGTTTGCTATATAACGAGAAAAGAGTCGATCTGCAGCTGACTGGGAGAAAAGAATTCCTTTTGCGGCAAAAATTGGAGAAAGTTCATTACTGTGAAAACGAGGAGGATAAGCCCACTTTGCAGCGTCTTCCCTTGGACTTGGACTCCAACGTTTGAGCACAAATTAGCAGCAAAAATGGTACTTGGAGCTTGATACAGGAGGCTGGCCCGACTTCCTTCTTAGAAGAGAAACGTAAAAGAGCCAGAGACGCTGCTTCATGTGACGACTAGATATTTTACTATTGGCTACCCCACGAACATTTCCTTATGCCAAATATATAATTTTCATAATACAATTGTGTGTGAAATATATGCAATCAAAACTAGTGATAAGAGATCAGGTTCAATCCCCTGCCTACACCAAAGCGATTGGTGTCTTGGTCTAATGATAAACTATCATTGAGAGCGGAGGCGCCATAAGGTTCTTGAAAACTATCTCAAAAAAAAAAAAAAAAAAACAAGCTGATGAACCTTCAAAAATATGTTGGTTGTACATCTTGAATTTAAAATAATTTTTGTTCATTAGCTGGATTCCCTAGACAGAATTCCTAGTTCCATCCGTGTTGATATGTACTGTGAATGACTGTATTTTGGGTTGATTTATCATTCTTGTTGAAAAATTGAAAAGTAGTTCCTTTAGACTGGCAGGCTTACCTTACATACATTCATCTATTTAACCATGGTCATGTCGATTGTGGAATTTATATGCCTATAAATTGTTGAATGTGCTTGTTTTATTGCTCTTGCGGCCAAATTACCCTTATGTTCAAACAAATGTCTCAACACTATACTGCATGGATGATCACCTTGAAGCAAGAATATTAGAAAACAAGAATGAGATTTCAGTCTAAGAACGATTTTATGATGTTACGAACAATATGTTTGTGCCATGAGACATTTATAGTTACAATATTAAATGACTTATTTCCCATAGTGAATGTGCTCTACTTCGAACGACTTATGAGGAACGTTCTCCAGTCTTGCCTTCTTTGGAAGTCAAAGGTTAAGTACCATCACAAACAATCTAAAGGTTTATTCTTGAGGAGCATCATGTCATGAAAAAGAAAAAAAACTAAATATATTAAATGATTTCGATAATATCTTATAAAATTATCATCTTAGGTTTTAGTAACGTATGCCCTAAAAGTGTGCATTAGTAAACCATTTGTGGTGAGCCTTTTTGAGATGTTAAGGACTACAGGATTGTCTCACTGCTGCTTTGAGACCCAGTATTACGGAGAAGGTAAGTCAGGACGGTCCGATTACAAGCTACGCAGCCAGAATCCGGCTTGTGCACAAACTATGCCTTTTTCTTTGAAACTTTGATCCTTATGCCCATGGCAGTGTAGGCTGATTACAATAGGATTATGGTAGGCAAATGTAATAAAATAATAAAGAAACTCGTTTGTTAGACGAGAATAAATAAAGGATCATGAGATGCAAATGAAAGAACACAACAACAAAGAGCATAAACAAATGGAATGGCATAAATAAGAGAGGGGAAATAATAATGATAATTAAATCAAAGAAGGAAAAGATGAGTTTGCCGTGTTAAGTTTATTCTGGACTAAGACCAAGGAAGGAACCACTTCCTCCAACGCTGGACAACCTCGTGGGAATCCTATTTGTAGAAATTATCAACTTTGAAACGGAGCTTGAATGGTTTATGCCCAAGCAGAGTCCTTTATCCTTCTTTCTAAAGGTAGACTTTTAGAGGGAGAGAAGAAATTAGCCTATTGATTTTATCTTTGCCATCCTATTCCTGTTCTTTCTTCCACCTCACTCTTTTTCTCTTTTCTGACTTTGTTACTCTGATTCTTTTCCATCTTTTCTTTCTTAGTGTTTGCTCGTGTGGTGTTATGGTGATGGTGAATGCTTGTTGTGATCTCCTTATTTGTGCACGACAAGGACCTTTATATCTTGTCTGTCATTGGTGGTTTTACCATTTAGTCATTAACTACTTTTTATGCGGATTAGGGTGTCCTTCTGGAAGCCATCTTTGTCGACTACATTGACCACCATACTTACTTGTGCTAGTTGTCTTGTTTCTCAGATTCTCCAGAATGAAAACATTGCTTGTTCTTAGTGGCATTCTTATCCCACCACCGGTGTGGGTAATTCTCTTGCTATCCTCGTGGCATCGTCTAGTGGTTCCAATTCATCATTCCTTCTTTTGGGTGGTATGTCACATCTCGTGGGTTTATCTCTGCCCGAAGAATACGGCCGAACCCTAAATGGAAAACTTTTCCCTTCTCCTCACTGCCAAACCATACTCTCTCACCTCGACCCCATGACCCATCACCTATGTGTGGCTGGAGTACGGGTTGGTAGTGCACCGAGCCTTGCGGCGTGCTCCACTTAGTGTCGTCAGATTTGTCCATTTGCTCATGTGTTTGCCATGAATGCGAGAAGATTTCATCTATGCATTCTACACCGCTCATCGCCAACCTCTTTTATGGCGTGAAGCCTCTTCGATTTTCCATTCTTTATTGGCTTACTCCTTTCAAGGAAATTTTAGGCCTTGCTTGATTATGAGTTTCCCTCTTTAGTCCATTTTTGCTCCTTCCATAATCTTGTTGTCATTCTACTATTCTGCCGTGGTGTTGTGGCCAGTGCTTCTTGGGCCTCTTTTGAGCTTTATTGCATGTTCTTCTCTCGGTGGATTCCTGATAATGCCAGTATGAGCCATTAGATTTATCTTTAATCTTTACTTTGAGCTTTCTTGACCCATTACATTGCTTGTGGGCTCATTTGGCCCATTTCTTTCTCTTTTGGGCATCCTTGGCCCATTTGCTCTTAGGCATCCTTGGCCCATTTTCGATACGCATTCTCATGGGTTTCTGCTTCTTTTAGACTTTTTGTCCCAATTCTACCTTATCGCTATCATGGGGTTCGCAGAACTTCATTGACACTTCACTCTTCTTGCATTCTTGGCTCTTGTGGCCCATTCTCTTGTTTTCTCTACGTCCATGTCTTCGTGGAGTTTCTTACTTCTTTATAGCTCCTCTGGCGAGTTGCTTCTTGAAGAGGCCCGTTTATTTTACTTTATGGGCCTATGATCTATTATTCTGTATTCGAGGCAATGATTTTTCTATCAATCTACTAACTCTTTTACATATATTGTTGGGCTTCTTCACACTATTGAGCCAAAATGAGCATCAACTATATTTAAGAAAATTTTTATGAAAAAAATGAAAAAAGTGATTTTAACTTTTTTTACCGTTTTCACTTTTCAATAAAAAGTTTCTTAAAATGGATGGTGTGTGTAATACTCCTAGAGCACATGATAAATAATTGTTATCATTAATGATTTATAAGTTTACAAAATTTGCATTCAAACTTATTAGCGTCGAGGATCTCTCCAAAAAATATATGGCATTCTATATTTCAAAAACTATTTATCAATTTTAATAACTCCTTTACAATTTATTCAACATCAAAGATTTTATTTTTTACCATTTCATTTATAATAATATAAACTACTCATTAAAATAATAAAAACAATCACCACAAAAACCAACTACCACAGCCAACCACCACAAAATCATTAAAAAGTAACAGCAAGTTCATGAAAAAATAATAGCCAGTTGCTACAGTGATGATGTTAATTTTTTAAATATGACATCTTTGATGGAGCATGATTTTGTGGTGTAAGTTGCTAAAATTAGCTTTGAGTGGGTTTGACACTCTTATTGTGAATGCTCTTAGGTGGTATTTGATTATTTAATTTGAGCAACTGCAAAGATTTGGTGAAATATCGAACAAGGTTTCTGGCTTCACAAGAATATTGCATTCATAGGTGGTATTTGATTTCGGCAACTGCAAGATTTTCTGTCTAATCCATCATTACATGTACATCACCATAAATCTCAGATCTGGAAAAGTTTACAGGAACCAAGACTGAGAAGGTTTCTTTTTTACAAGTAGAATTTTCAGAAAATTGATTGGAGCTTTCAAAACCGGAATTTTCTATCCTCCATAAGCATTCTTTTCTTAAAAGGTGAGTCTGTAAATATAGCTTTGATGAAATATTCCTTTATAAAGAAAACAATTATTGAACAGATATAGATTGAAAGAACATGTAAAATAAGTTGGTTCATCTTTGGAGAGTTTAATAACTTAAAACTTGTCCAATAGAGCTATTTGAAAATACAGAAAATACAGAAGGTAAGAACTCAGCAATACATGCAAAGTGAGAAAAAGAAAGTAGCGTTGAATAGTCTCACCTTCGCCACCCCTCATCCCCAAATTTCTATTTTTAAATTGAACTTCAGTGTGTGTGTGTGTATATATATATATATATTTTGAATAATTTTTGAACTTTAGAAGTATAGATGAGATAACCAACTTAACTAAGCCTCATTCCCAACTAATAGGGTAATGATACATGAATCACCTTTTGTCATTAAGTCTTCTTTGACCAATATTTAATGTTAAATCTTTGATAATCACATCTTGGTACCCATTAAATGTATATATAAGTTTCATAAGTTAACCCACTAATTGACAAAAGCATTGTTTGTAAGTTAAATAGGAAGTATAGATGAAGTTCCATTAAATTATCTGCCAATATATCCTCTCTTTTTTATTGGTTATGCTACACACATGCACAGTGGGTTTTGACACCGACAGCCTCACCCTCTACCCATTCCTATGGGAGAAGTGTCATTTAAGTTAGAGCTCCTGGGCAAAAAATTAATAAGAACAATAAAATAATAATATATTACATAAGCACACAAAAATATCTATGCCCAAATCAGTCAAATCATACCTCCGATAGTGTAAAACCACAATTGAGCAGCTCTCCACTTTCCCAATCAGTTGTAATGGATTTCAGAGGCAAATCTAATAATTCTAGGGAACATTAAAGATAGAGGTTAATAAATGATATTGGGTATTAGTTGCAAGACATTGACTAATTGTCCACCAATTTAAAGAGAAAAATTTTAGCATCAGAGACAAACACATGCCTGCCAGTTTACGGATTTTACATAAAGATGGTATTAGATGATCAAGAGAGGCTGTAGAGTCCTCCTGTGGCCTCTTTTGGCTGACAGAACTCAGGGATTCAAACAAAGAAGATAGATTTTCCAACATCAGATGAATCAGTCTTTGAAGCTGGAAACATTATAATGATGGGTTAGATAGCTTCTAACACATTAACATGAAAAGTTACAAATCCTTATACTGAAGACTGATAGACTACCTGTAATGTTTCATCTGCTGCCATATCATCTAAAAGGAGTATATCTTTTGTGATTCTAGAAAAAACTGTTTCTAAAACCATACACATGCTTCTCTTGTAAGTTGAAGGCAGCAAGAGTGGCTCCCATATGATATGAACTTTCTCCAGAATAAAAATTACCTGCTCAAAGAATGTTTAGTTCCATCTAATAGGGAAAAGGAAAGGCTTTGAAGAAAATAACAAAAAAGGGGGAATTAAATTGCACCCATTAACTGTACAGAAATACCTGATCTATACTAAACTTTGCTAATTCAAATTGTTGCTTCTGATAGGTATTCTGGAAACCATCAGCACCATCTACAGCCTAAAATAGAATAAAGTTTTGACAAAGTATAAAAATAGAAGATTACAATTTATTAAAGGCAGATAAAGTTATAAAAATTAGCCAGATTTAAATGACATATACATTCAAGATTAGACTCTTACCTCTTTTAAATTATATATAATAAGTTGAATTTGCATCTGCAGTATTTCTTCTGCCATAAGCTGAAACCTTGGAGCCATATCAACAAATATGGCATGTTCCTTAATGGAATTTGGAAAGTCTGAGCGATACTGAAACAACAGAGTTCAGATGAATGAGCCAACAGAAGATTCACCCCTATATGAAAGTTAAGATTAAATCTCTCTTTCATTACTTTTCTTGATAAGAAACATTTTTTGTTAAATTCCTTTTATATGCATCCATGAGGGTAAAAGAGGAGGGGGGGGGGGGAGCATGTAGAAACCCTTTGTCAATACCTCAAATGCAAGCCCAAGAATCTCTTGAGATAGATAAATACAGTCATTGTGCATGAGAACAGCAACCTGATTGATGCCATCAAGCTGCCTTTCTAGCTAAATAAGTCAGAGAAAAAAAAATTAAAATATTAGGATATTAACCTAGTAATCCACATGATCGTGAAAAGGATAAGAGACATCATCCAAATGCACTGGTGAATAGGAGAGAAGTCATAGGATTTAATCTAATAAAACTTGCCTTAATGAAGATTACACATGATAACTTTAAAACTGATAACATTAAGTTAAAAAAATAAAATAAAAATAAATAAATAAAAAATAAAATAAAAAAATAAAAAAACCAATGGTAAAAATTTATAATAGGAAAAAATAACCAAAACATATTGTATTTTGCATCTACATATGGGACCTTTAATGTCAGACAATAATTCCCCAACAATTATGCCATAAAAAGGTGTAAAAGTTAAACTATCATTTAACACTATTGCTGCATGAACTAACCTTGACAGGCATGACAACTTCATAGAGAAGCATAGCATCCCTAGCAGCATGATAGAATTCTAGAGCAACTCTAGTGGATGACAGGCAAACATCCTGCACAGAATTGGCATTAATCATAATCAAGCTCTCAAAGTATAATACACACTGGTCGGTGATTTAACCAAAGAATTTTAAGGAAAATAATAACTCATGAGGGTGCCTTCACTTAAACCACTAAGTTCTTTATTACAATTCAAGTTCTGTGATACTATCTAGCACTTACGACTTAAAAAAAAATATATATATATATATATAAATTTTTTTGTATCCCTTAGTTTGCATCTCAAGAGGCAAGACCATTATTCTTTCTCATGTGTTGTGATACATTTTCACTATTCAATGAATTTCACAGGCAACAAAAGGAGAATCAAATTATTTTATTCTTTAGTTCATATACCTTCAATGTCTGATGCACTAGCTCCATTAATTGAGTCACAGCTTTAGACACCACACAACTCTCAGACAAAAAAAGCAAATCTACAACTTGTTCACAAGAATTTACAGCCATTCCATCCTTCTTCAACATAGGACCTTTCCTTGTGTACTCCTATTGGAGGGAAAGAGAGTTCGTTATTCAAAAGCTAACATCTCAAAACAACTACAAATGTATTAATAACAGGCCAAAGAGCTCACTTGAGGAACGTCAAAGTCACAATGTAGAAGCAATTTTCTAGCCTTTGCCAGAATTTCTGCCTTTTTCCTAGATGCAAAATGAACCTCAACATTTTCAGCAAAGTTGCTCAGTCTTTCATCCTTGTTATCAGATGCTGAAATAAATAACATTTCCTTTAAACTAGTCTCAAACTGAGATGTACATTCGATAATCTTCTGAAAGTCGGCGAGCTTTGAAGCATCCTTAGGTACAACCTGAAACAAGAAACATTCCATAATCTAAGAAATAGCTGTATGCAGGAAAATTTACCAAAAGTAATCCTAATGGCATGAATGGCACATACAAACAAATGATTCTTATCAAATCTAAGTTATCTAACAAAGAAGCTAATTCTTCAACCCGTATAAAATCCTACTTTAATTGAGTATATCCAGCTAAATTTTTAAATAAACCATGTAAAAATGTTGATTAACTCTCTCCGATACTGAAATTAGCTAACACAAACCTTGGAAAGAAAGTTAGAAATAATCATCTCTGCTATCCTTGGCCATGTCAATCTTCCAAAAGAATGAATCCAAGAACCATTTTCGAAGCATATGAATTTGTAGATAAACTTAACGACCTGAATAATCCCTGAATAGATTGCCTCACCTTCAACAATTTCAATCTGAAAATTATAACAAAGAAAATTCAGGGAAACAATTAACAAAATCCACCTCAAACACAAAATGTCAAGAGAAACTCAGAATACCACTATGGTTAAAGAAGTGAATGCATAAAGTAATTTTTTTTGTACAACAATGCAAATCTATAACACCTGAGCAAACACAAACGTGTACTTGCATTAAACAATAATAAAGTTAGAATTTTTTTATGAATATTATTACCTTAGGATCAATTGATGGTACTATCTTCAATATTGCTTCGGTCATTTCTTTGGAGTCTTGATTTACCTCCTCTACAAATGAAAGAGGTGATCCGCGATTTACCACAGGAGTTATGACATGCTTGATTATCAAATCTGCTACTTTAGCGAGTCCATAATCCAAAATTCCAACCACCTACAAAAGCCCCATAACAAACTTAGAGAAACAAATTCATCGCAAAGCATCTTGCCACCAACCCCACAAGAGTACTAATATTTTATATGACCACATCGTTCCATTATCAAAATGCTAACAGACATCTCTAGCTTATAGAAAACTAGACACGGGCAAGTGTGAGCATGCATGTATCATCATCACATACAAAAGTACACATAATGCATTGATTTAACTTACATCCATGGCCTCGAAAACTGTTCGGAGCTCAATCCCCTTGATTCTGTCATGACTCAACTGATATTGGACGCGAAGTCTTCTAGTCTCCAGCTCAAAACGCACCCCATTTTCCATGAATTTTACTAGCACCTCTTGAATCTACACACCCAAATCCAAGACCTCTAAAAAACAATCACAAACTCAATAAAAATCACCAATATACATATCAATCACATTCACTAAAATTCAATACAAATAAAAATAAGATAACCTAATGCACTATTTACCATTTAGTCGACATTTAATAACAAAAAAACTAAAAATTATTATATCAGTCTATGCATATGAATTGAGTTTTTTTTTACCATTTTCCCAAATTTTCTCATCAACCAAACAGCGCCTAAGGAAAAAAAAAACGGTACCTCTTCAAAGCAATCGGACCATTCCTTCTTCAACAGTGCGTACACCAGAGGCTGATTTTCAGTCTGGTCAGCCACGTCAGCATCATCATCAACATGCAAGGCTTTCTTCAACAGCGTTAGATCCTCAGCGGCGAATCTAAACCGTCCATTCCTCAATGCCTCCCTAACTCCCTCAAACCTGTCGTTAATTTCCGCAATTGCCCTCACCAAATCCAGCAATTCCCTCTGTGTCCTCGATTCCTTCACCTTGGCATTGACCTCGTCGATGAGGTCGCGAATCTCAACATCGACGGGACGGTCGGATGAGATAAAACGCAAGAGATCGGCGACGTTGGCGGAGATGGAATCGGACTGGGAAACGGCGTCGTTGCAGAGGGAGAAGAGGTTGGCGAAGTGTTCGTGGTGGGAGAGGATGTAGGATTGGACCTTGGATTTGATTTGGAGAGAGTGGGATTCGAGACGCTGGGTGAGGAGACGCAGATCCGGTGCAGATAGCGGGGACGATGGGTCGCTGAGGTCGCGGGCAGAGAGGAGATCGCGGACATTGATTGAGTCGAAGAGTGCCTCCATTTGTGGCTGTGGTTGTGGTGATGGAGGAGGATTCAGGCACGAGAGAGAGAAAAGAGACTCGCCTGAGATGTGAGAGAGAATTAATAATTTTTTAAAAAAAAGTTGATACAGTAATTGCTACTACTGCTAGTAGCAACTTAGAGCATTCACAGCAGTGGTTGTAAAATTTTAGCTATTTAGCTACACAAAAAGTCACTTTATCTATTTTACCTACACACATGCTACAGCAGTGGATCTATTTTAGCTTTTAACACAATAAAATAATATAAACATCACAATAAAATAATATATTCACTACAATAAAATAATATATCCCACCAAAATAATATAACCCACCAAAATAATATAACCCACCAACAGATGCGGCCACAACCAAAACCACCATCAACACCACCATCACAGCAGTCCGGCCACAACCAAAACCACCATCAACACCACCATCACAGCAGTCCACGACAGAAAAAAAAAAAAAAAAAAAAAAAAAAAAAAAAAAAACAAATCTCCAATCTTTTTCGTCTTCGTCTTCTTCATCCTTCTCTCCTCTCTTCCTCTTCTGCTTCTTCTTCTTGTTGTCCGCGTCGTCATCGCAGCAAGCCTTTCCGCTCACTAGCTCCTGTCGCTTCTTCGCCTTCTCTCGGTCCGTCAGAGACGCATCGGCCTCGATCGTCGGTCCGTCAGAGCCGCATCGGCCTCGATCGCTCGGATCTTCGAGATTAGGTCGTCGGAGGCCCCGCCCGCCGCATTTCCGACCGGCGCGGCGACGGCGGCAGAGACGACGATGGATGTGCAGTCGGGACAGTCCCAGTGGAGAGCGGAGGCGAGTGTCTCCGGGCGGGTGTTGAGGCAGGCAAGATGCCACGGCGTGACTGAGAGAGAGAGAGGAAGAAGGAAGAAAGAAAAAAGAAGAAAGAAGAAAAAGAAAAAAGAGAAGCCGGAGAGAGAGAGAGAAATAGAAACGATTATTTTAATGAGAGAAGAGAGAGGGTGTAATAAAAAAATCTTTTTTTTTTTACCTTTGAGCTACAGTGCACATCTAAAGATAGATGTGCACTGTAGCTGAGGAGCTAAATCTTTTAGATTTAGCTCCACTGCTGCATGATGGTTTTTAGTGATTGAGAGCTAAAAATATACCAATATAGCTTTTTAGCACCACTGCTGTGAGTGCTCTTACATTTAAAACCCTTTGTTGTACGTTTGATACCGATTATCTTTTAGAGAAGCCCCTTTCAGCTTTTTAGTGGGTTTCTGTGCACTGTTTATAAGTCTCATAAAACTTTTTTTTTTTTTTTTTTTTACACAAACTTTCTTTAAAAATGAGTCGTGATACTGTTTATATATTTAAAAATTATTTTATTACAATGTTTTTAGTTTTCAGTAAAATAAGTGGTATTCAAACACAAGTATTTGGATTGGAATGATAGCAGGATAGGTATGGGGAGGGTTTTTTATATATGTAAAATTAAAACTCATAAAACATTAAAAAATAAAAGAAAAAAGAAAACAAGTTCTAAGAATACAATATATTCTCAAAGCATAATAATACTAGTACATTTCAAGTATTAAGAAATACAAAAACAATTCAAACATAACAATACAATAATTAAAAATATATATAAATAATTTAAATCTTAAAACATAAAAATATAAATTCAATAATATAACATAAAAAAACAGCATAAATTTAAAGTTTGAAGGCTAAAAGCACATATTATACCTTATAAAACAAATCTCTAAATTATTTTTTTTTTTTGATTGTTTACATATAAATGGGGTGGGTATGGGGGAAAATGTTAACCCCCATCGCTACTCCATTTGCTATGGGGGGCAGGTAAGACCCGTATATTAAGAGTAGGTGAGGCGGGATTAAATTGTCATTCCTAGTTTGGGGGTGCTAAAATAGAATTTTGGGAGTTTTAGCACCCCAATATAAAGGATAAAATATAAAATAAGCTAGTACAGAAAACACAGTACTGCATTTGTTTTTTGGGTGATGCAAAGAGGGATTTTATTTAAAAGAAAACAGATTACATGATTATACGTCTAGCTACAGGCACTTCTGTATGAGTGCCTATTTGAAAAGTGTCCCTAATATACTACTTATATTCAAAAATAAGGCAAGTTTCATAAACAAAAACTATGTCTCCTTGTGAGACACAATACTGCATTTTAAATTTGGAAATATCATTGAACTTTGAAATATTTACGATAAAACTTTGAGATGCAAGTTAGGAGGTAAGTATAATCGAAATTTATTAGAGCATTCAGATCTTTAACACACCATTTTACAACTCACCCTACATCCTATCTCTTATTTTTCACATCACAACCAATACTACTCATTTATTTATTCATTCCTCTCTTTTCTTCTTTGTCTCTTTCTCCTTCTTCATCTCCATCTTCCTCAAGCAAACAACAACCATAAAAAAACCCAGTACCACCCCATAACCCACCACCACCGCCACCGCAAGTATATTTTGTCCCAAAATAATAAAAACACACAGTAATCATTATTAGAAACAAAATATAATCAGAAAACCAAAAAAAACAAAAACAAAATCTAATCACCAAACCCACCACAAATCACCACATGAAACTAGCAAAACCAAGCTATCCACCACAGATTTTCCAACAAAAACTCAAATAAATCACCAACCCACCAACAAGTATTCACCCAAAATCACCACCATACAAACACACCAACAAGTATTCACCCAAAATCATCACCATGCAAACCCCCCACCCACCACCACAACTTAACCAAAAGCCAAAATCAACCCACTGTAGACACCCAATTTTACAACTTACATTTAACTGATATTAAGGGCAAAACAGTAATTTTGCACCAAGGGCATAATCATAATTTCAATGATTAGATATTCAAATTTATGATATAAAACAAATCTTGACACTCTAATGGTCACAATGATATGTCATGGGCCTCGATCAGACTACCCAATCAAAAGTTATCATCAAAATAATTTTCAATGATCGTGGTGCACCTACACAATGGACCCCAATCACGTTTGATTTTAAACACTTAATTTTGATTGGTTCCAAAAAGAATTAATTTAAAATTAAGTGAGTGTAAATTTTGATTAGATTTTAGTTTTTTTTTTAATAAAAAAAGAGAAAAAAAAGTTTTTTTTATTTGCGTACATTGTACAACAGATAATAAATTTGAGATTTAAATTAGATTGTGATAAATTCCTTTCTGGCACCTTATCTGATCTTTTGGAAAACAAGTTGGATATTTTGCGCAGTAAAAAGATATGTTGGAGAAGTCAATTTTATGAAAATTTTCAATAAAACAAAGTTTTGGTGAAATCCAATTATTACCGATCGGTACTTTGAGTTTTCTTATTAGTATCAATCGGTATTAATTGAAAAATTATTACTACCGATCGGTATTAATTTGAATCTAAATAATATTGATTGGTATTAATCTAAATTTAAATAATACCGATCGGTATTAATATGATTTCCCTTCAAAAAATGCTCTCGGTATTAATATGATGTCCTTTCAAAAAATGCTCGAAAAACGTTACGATTTTTCAGCAGCAACTTAGTAGCAACTTGAATCGCATTTTTGGCCCAAGAAACATTGAAATTTGGCTTTCTCTATTTCTGGAAGAGTTGTAGATAATTAAATTTCCTTTCAAAAGAGACTAATCTCGAATCAATTAGAATTTTGAGCAGAAAGTTATAGTGAAAACACTAAACAGGTGCAGAAGATAACACAAGTTCAGCATCATCTGCAACTTCCTTTCAAATTTCAAATGGAGATCAACTCCAAATCTGTTCCAGCTTATCTGAATAAGCTTATCCCTTCCCTTAGCTTTAGATGAAAGCTAACAACTTAGTTTTAAAGCTAAGCCATCACTTCCTCTATAAATAGAGAAGACCTCTTCAATTTCAACACCCCATTCCTTCTAGAGAGCTAGTGAGAAAGCAGAAAAGAAAAGTTATTGTGCAACCATTGTTCTTACTTTGATTGTAGTCTAGTACTTCCGTACTTTCTCCTTAGCCCTAAGTGATCATTTCCCCCTTTAATTTGTGTCTTATGCTGGTAAGTAGTTAATTATGTTCTTTAAATTCTGCACTAGTTTATTATTTCTTCTTTGTTAAACTTCTGCACTTGTTTATGCTATCTTCTTTATTTTTCATGCATTAATCATCCATCCCTCTAAGAAACTATGGAGATAGCAATAAAGAAAAGCCATTAAATAGTTCCTGTTCTTACTTTGGCTATGGCTTTGTACTTCTTGATTTCTCTCTAGTCTTTTAGTGACTATTTCCCTATTTCAATTCCATTCTTGTTTATAATGCTAATATCTGTCTTTAATTTTCAATTATGTGTTTGGGCTAATTTTAACATTAAAATTCTTGACTTATCTTGTCCTTCATGTTCTTAATTTCGTGGAGTCATGCTTATGTTTTAATACATGGTTATCTTTTTTATTCTTGTATAATGTTTCATATCTTTCATTCATGCTGTTATGTTTCTCTCTTACAATTACGCGTCTTCTCATATTCTACATACTTAAAAGTAATCTCTTGATGTAATTTTGAATACCATCTCATGATGTCTCACATGCTTAATGTTTATTATCTTTCACACATGTAGTTTTGGTGCTTTGTTACCACATGCTTAATATTTGGGTTTTCTTCATAAACTTAGATTGTTGTTTGCTATGAAATGCCCTAATCTTTGTAGTTCTCCATGATTAAATCATTAATTGTGCTTAGACTATTTTTTTGTGACCACATGCCCCAACATCTTCATTTGCTTTCAACATGATAGATGGATTCATTCTTAGTTATATGCTCAAATTTTTGTTTGCTATCATATGTTTAATTTTCTTTTTTTCCTCCAACATGTTCGGATTTTAGTTCTTCATCACATGCTAAATACTCAAATTCCTTTTGTATGCTAGATCTTTGATCTTTCCTCTATATGTTGAAATTGTTCTCATGACACATGTTGAATTGGTCTCTTGTAATACAATATGTTTCCATATAAAATTAATTTAATAACATTCCCTAATCCAATGACACATGACACTTGAATTTTCTAAATTTTCAGTGATATACTTAGATAAACATGTCTAGATATCTCATTGATGTTTCTTTTACAAGCTTAGATGAACACTTCTAGGCTAATGGGCAATTTTCACTTAAACGCTTAGATGAACATGTCTAGGTAGTTGTTTTACTCTCTTTTTTAAAATGCTTAGACAAACATGTTTAAATAATATTATGATTAAAATAATGGCTGTGTTTGTTTAAGGTGAAAACTAGTTTAGGAAAATGTTTTACACCCTTGTGTGTGTTTGGCTCCAACAATAAATACGGTCAAACAGAAATTGCTTTACACTTTGACTGTAAAAAGACCCCCTTTGGCTGTAAAATCGTTTACGCTCTTATTTTACCTTCAATGTATTTCCAGACTACACACCCAAAGAGAGAGAGAGAGAGAGAGAGCAAGAAGAAAGAGCAGATTGTGCCGCCCCCACCGCCACCCAGCCAAGCTCCGGCCAAGCTCAGATCGTACCACCCCCACCGCCTAGAGCATTCCGACCAAGCTTCCTCTTTTTTCTCTTTCTTCCTCAACTCTTCTTCTCCCTCTTGCTCAACGTCGCCAATTTGGCCGCCACCGACCACTAGCCCACTCCACTCCACCCCCAAACCCACCCGATCTGGCTGCCGCCGTCCTCCATCCACTATGATCTCTCTCTTTCCCGATCTATCTCTCTTTCCCTCAATCTGTCACTCTTTCTTCCCCCTCTCACCGAGTATATCATGTACATGTTGTGAATAAATGTTTTTATTTTGATTTTTGGTTGTGTTAAAGTGTATATTTTGAAATTTTCTGTTATAAAATTTGTTTGGAAGCTGAGAAAATGTGAAAAATTTGTAGGAAAATAGCATTTTCAGAATGTTACCAAACACCAGAAATCGTTTTCTGGACTATTTTCCATTGCAGAACCAAACACTCGGATTTCATTTTCCTTACGAGAATTTATTTTCCCCTGCATTCATTTTACACTCGGAATTCGATTTACATAGAGCCAAACACAGCCTTACATTGTTATCTAACATATTTTGCTTTTTGTTTCTCTTTACATTAAATTCCCCAACACATGTTTGTTTACAATTCATGCAAATTAACATGTTTATATGATATATTGTTTGCATTTGTTTGACATGACATGATATTAGCCACCTTAACATAGGAGACTGGTTTTTACTAGGTGAGATAGGTGCTTAATCCCTTCCCATCTCATAAATTAGCCTCCGAACTAAGATCAAGGTTCTAGAATAGGCTCTTGTTTATGCAATTTTACATTTTTAACAATGTAACTAGGAAATAAAGCAATGTAATTTATTTTCTTAGATTGTATCTAGGACCAAAAAGCATTGTAAATTCTTGTTACAAAATTGATGTAAATTGTCATACATATATATATATATATATATATATATATATTAGTACAATAGAAGCACTTTTTATAGATAAGGTTTTCTTATTTTTTTCATTTAATTAAATAAGTGGCAACTCTATATAAAACCCTCAATCTAGGGGGGAGTACATTATACAATGAATTCGACATTTTGAGCATCACGATCCCACCCGTTCATGCGGGTTAGGCCCAATTTGAGAAAAATTGGTGGGCTGGGGTTGTGGTTGCTCACACCCACGAAACCTAAAATCAACCCAAGAAAGGGGCAATGAGAGAATTGGAGGGAGTCAGAGACTTGAGAGAGAGCAGGGATATTTGATGACTGATGAGACTAGTGAGAGAGAAGATAGAGAAAGTGGGAGTCAAATGATGAGAGAGAGAGAGAGAGGAGAGAATTAAAAATTCAAAAAAAAAAAAAATTGTAGCAGCTTCCTACAATAAGTTGCTACTAAAATGACTTGCTACTACTAGCAGTTTACTGTAGCAAATTGCTAATTTTTTTTTTTAAAAAAAGTTTATCTAATCAAATAAAGCATGGTTTTTAGTTTTTTGGGTGCTAAAATAACACCTCCAATGTGAATGCTCTGAGGAGAGGGAGAGAAAGAAGTGGATTCAAGATGAAAGGCTATAAGAGATTATATGAGAAATATGGTGGTATTGGTATCTTCTTCTAAAGAGAATTTCAGTTCTTATCTAAGTTTACATTTTCTACCTTTCTCCTTTAATATTCATTGTCTTTGATTGTCTTATTGACTTTATTAGGTTTCGTGGGGTTAAATTTCCTTAACGGTCAATATTGCTAACTTACAGTGTTGGTGTGAACCTTTATAGAGTGACACCAGGCTTAATGGGCTAAAGTTTGCATGAGCCTGTTACATCATAGTTGATTGAGATTTTTATATTTTTTGGAATCATAATTCATTTAGATTAAACTTCAATTTGTGGTCTCTCTCTCTCTCTCTTATTTAAGAGAATGATCTCTTTCTCCTTTAATATGAATTGTCTTTTTAAAAAAAAAAAAATTAATACAAGATAGAAATTCTACTCTAACCTAATATAAGTATATATGTGTGTGAAGCTCTCTCTTGGAGACTTGAACCCCGACCTTATGCTCCACACCCTACAAGTACTTATACTTATGGAGTGACCATCGCGCCAAGGGTGCGCGGTGGTAATATGCATTGTCTTTGATTGTCTTATTGACTTTATTAGTTTTCGTGGGGTTAGCTTTCCTTAACGGTCAATATTGCTAACTTACCATGTTTGGTGTGGACTCTTGTATTGTGACACCAGGCTTAATGGGCTAAAGTTTTCCTGAGCCCGTTACATCATAATTTATTGAGTTTTTTTTTTTTTTTTTTTTTTTTTTTTTTTTCGGAATTGTAATTCATTGAGATTAAACTTCAAGTTTCTCTCTCTTATTTAAGAGAATGATCTATATATATTGTTAATTCCTTTTTTTAAAAAAAAGGGCTTATACACTTTTTTTTTTGCATTCTGCCAAACAGACAAAAATTGTGTTTGAAGAACTTGATTCTAGTATCAACTAGAAGAGATCTAAGAAAGTGCAATAATAAATATGTTTGTGTGTGTGGTGTGTGGAGAGAAATGTGAATTTGACCACAGTACTAGATATGAAATTTGGAAATATTCTTGAACTTTGAAATATTTACAACAAAACTTTAAGATGCAAGCTTGGTGGAAAGTATAATTGAAAGTTACAAGGAGAGAGAGAGAGAGAGAGAGAGAGAGAGAGGTGGATTTAAAAATATAACCAGAAGAGATTGTAGGAAGAAATATGGTGATATATTCTTCTAAAGAGAATTTCAATTCTTATCTAAGTTTATGTTTTGACTTGGCCTGGTAATTCAAGCGATCTGATGCTCAAACAAGATAAACCAAGTTGTTCTAGACATTCTCACTATCCCCAAGTAAAAATATGATTTTTATTTTTATTTTTTTTGGTTTGGGGTTTGGCACACAAATCTATGACATACAAAATACAATATTGACAACTGTCCATTCTTTGTCTGATATGTCGATTGGAAAGAGTATTGAGGTGGATCTATGGGGTCTGTGTTGGCGTTGCTGTGAATGGGTGTGGAGATGAGAATAAAGTATTTATTTATTTATTTATTTTTGGTGAGAGAAACAATAATATTTAAATAGAGTAGAGAAATAAGCATTGATTCTTTGTAGTTAAAATAACAAAATTAGAGTTTTTTGTATTAATTTAGCTAAAGTTGTGTAAAGGCTATTGTAAATGCTTTTATATTGTAACTTTTCTCACCTGCTACAAAGCCCCTAAAAGCATTAGCATTAGAGCATCCACAGCCGGAAATTCCATCCTATCCTATTTTACCATCTCAAAAAGCTACTTTATCAATTATACAATACTATTTTACAATTCACCCAGCATCCCAACTTCTATTTTTACCTACGATATATTAAAATAATATAAATTACAGAATAAAATAATATAAAAAAAATCTCTCTCTCTTCTCTCTTCTCTCTTCATCTCTGTTCTCCCTCACTCTGTTTTTCTCTATTTCTCATCCACCCACCACCAACCTAAACCCAGAACAACCACCCAACAATACACGCCTTGCTGAAACTTGAAAAAAAGCCTTCATTTTTTTTTTCCTCCCCCATGCCAATTCAGCCATACTCACAACGAAAGAAAGAGCAGAGATAAAATTCAGCCACCATCCATATCAAACCCATACCCAATTCAGCCATACCCACTAGCCAGTAACCCAGCCACCACCCACACGCCGAACCCACAAATAACGCCAGAAAAATTTTGCCACCATCACAATAAAATCTCATCAATAAACCCTAAACAAAAAACTAGCAATAAAATCTCAGCAATAAACCCCAAACAAAAAAACCAGCAACCATAAAAATTCAAAGATAAAAAAGCTAGCAATAAAATCTCAGCAATCCCTCCCTCTGAACAATACAGACCAAAGTATGATCATCACTCCACGACAGACCGATCAAGCGACCGCCGAGGTTCTTCCAAATGACGTCGGAGAGAGAAACGCTGATGGAGTTGAAGGGCTGGAGCTTTCGGAGTGTGGACTCGGAGTAGAGCTAGATGATCTTGGAATCGTCGCGGCTGAGAGTGACCGGACCGTCGAATGGGGTGTAGGCGACTTTGGTGCGGCTGAGATTGATGTGCCTCCACTGCATTGGTAGTAACGGTCGCCAAGAAGTTGCCACTCGGCGGCCACCAACACGTTGGCCATTGGAAATGAGAGGAATTCAGATTGGGCGTTTGATCGGAGAGGTTTGCTTCATGAGAGTTTTGTTTTGTTGTTACTATTTTGTTCTTTTGATTTGTTGCTTTTGATCTGATAAAAGAAGAAGGCTATGGCAAGAGAGAGAGAGAGAGAGAGAGAGAGAGAGAGAGAGAGAGAGAAGGGGATGAGAGAGCAAAATCCCGGTACTGTAGCAAGAGAGAGAGAGGGGCTTGAACGGATTAAAATACAATATTTTGTTTTGGCATAGCGCTACAGTACCATCTCATATATGAGATGGTACTGTAGCGTTATGCCAAAAAAATTTGGCATTTACCAGTTTAGCCATCCAGTTGCTGAGCATATTTTGGGCCTAAATGCGAAATGGTCTTTACATTTAGCATTTGACCAGCCCACTACGGATGCTCTTAGGTGTGCTACATGTTAAAATTTTAGCATTTAGAGTTCGTTTGGCTCCAAATTAAAAAGTCAGCTTATTTTACTATTCAGCTTATTTTTGCTACTATTCATGGGCCCCATTGCACTTTTGGGTACTATTCATGGTGCCACTGTACTATTTTAGCTAACTTTTACCTCTATCTACAATACTTTAAGTAAAAAGTTTTCAGTTTCAACAAAATAAGTGGATCCTAAACAGACCCTTAGCGCACCAAACACAAGAAACCTACCTACATCAGGTGTGTCAAATCTAAAAAAAAATTGCATTAAACTATAGTGATGTTCTAGATTTGAGATGGTATCGAAAAATGTTCTAAAACTCATTTTTTTTATTCATCTCTCTAGCTTCTCTTTGTCTTCTTTCTCTCTTCTATGTCTTCTCTTCTCTCTCCTGCAACACACCGCCACAAAAAGTAACAACATCAATCATACACCCACATGAATTACAATCGAATAAAAAAACCCCTATAACAAAATCACTTAAATACATAAAAACCAAGAGACCCATGTGATAAAATCCTAGAATTCGACTAAAACACGCACCAAAACAGAGTTATACACAAAAACAACCACCAAAGTCAAATACCCCTAGAAGAAAAAGCAAAGAAATTAGCAAAGCAAACTTGTTCGGATTGTCTTCTTCGTTGGTTTGGGCCTCACTCACTCACATTACGTCCGCTACCCATGCTAGCGAACCTAAAGAGAGAGGCGGGTGAATGAGAGAGGAGGAGTTGGTTTAGCTCAAGGGGTTTAGAAATGTTTTTGTGGGGGTGTGGCTGCTGAGGTGGAGTATGAGAGAGAGAGAGAGAGAGAGAGAGAGAGAGAGAGAGACTAAAATGAAAAGAAAAAAAAAGAAGTGAAAAAAATAGGAGATGTGATGCAGTGTGAGTTGTAAGATAGTGTGTTATAATAGATAAAATAACTTTTTGATATGTCAAATACTAAAATTTTTAGAAGGGTTGATACTAGTGCTCTAAAAGTATTATAACTGGTCATGAGAAACTACATTGTGATCCTTTAGCATTAGCATTGGGTTGTCTAAAACACCCAAAAAATTATTTTAAAAGTCTAAACCACAAAAACCAACCTTTATCCGAGTTCCTATTTGTTAAAAATTTAACATACTTGCTATAGTAAAGTTCTACTAAAAGAAATTACTGTAGCTTAGTTCTATTCTTTTTATATTAATTCCCCCTCTCTCTTGCACTCACTTTGAGTTTTCCGTCTCTTCCCCCCCTCTTTCTCTCTCTCTCTCTTCTGTGATCTCTTTCTCACAACTAGACCTGAACCCAGCCATCTCTCCTCCTTTTACCGCTCACTGAATCACCAATTGGTAAGGCTAGCCACTGGCTTTGACATTGGTATTTCATTTTGATAAGCTCGATGATAACCATCAAAACCTCACTTGGTGAAGGTGTGGGTTTGGGGGCGTGGATATTTGGTTGGCTTTCCACATTTTCATTTTGGCAAAAACACCATTTTGGTCCCTACATTTTGGAGTCATAGTCAATTTGGTCCCTACACTTTTGTAACAATCAATTTGGTCCATGTTATTTTCAAATTGTAATCAATTTGGTCCCTACCGTTAATTCACTAATGGAAAATGCCTACATGGCACACGGTGTGTGACAGTGGGCACACAAGATGTTAACGTGGCTAAAAAGTAATGTTTAAAAAATGCCACCTCAACATTAAATTGAAAAAAAAAATCTTAATTTAAAAATAAGAAAAAAAATGTGGAACATTGCCAGATTTTCTCGAATTTTCTTTAGCAACCAAAAACAAAAATGCAAGCCAAATCATTGGTACAATTCTTTAGTTTTTGAGTTTGTTATCTGGGTGCAAATCTGGGTTTCTTTTATCCTTAAGCCTATCATCATCCTCTTCCCGTCAACCACTTCCTTTGTTCCTTAACTCTATTCGGTGCTTCAGAGAGAAACAAGTCTGAAGTTTGAATGGAAAGCCCACACTCATTTCCAAATATCCAACCCTTAACTCAACTCAAATATGGCATCTTAGTCCAGTACAAGGTTAAAGATGATCCATCAAAGGTGAAAGTGGCTGGACACGGTCAATGCCCTTATCTCCTTTGAAACCCAAAACTCACATTGAAAACCTAGCACAAATAAAAACCCATGGATCTACAAACCCCATTTCTGATATCCACCCACAGACCCATTTTTGAGAGCAAATCAAAATCCCATTTTCAAACAACAAACCCAGATCACCAAATCCCTACAACACAAATGGAAATCTAATCTCCAAACGCACATATAAAGCTAAAATAGAAAAATTAAAAAGAGAAGGAAAATAGAGACAACAAATAGAGAGACACACGTAACGACAGCCACCGTCTATGGTGCCGCCATCATGCATCACTATCAACAGTGGTGGTCACGGGTCTCAACCATGGTGGCCAATTTAAGCTAGACGATAGAGCACCGAGGGAGTGAGATTGAGATGACAGAGGGAGAATTGAAGGAGTGGGACTGTGGGAGTGAGTGGGAGACTTCTGTTCTTCAACTGAAGAACAATGTTTGGGAATTTTGAGTTTTTTTTTTTTTTTTTTTAAATTCATTATTTTTTTTTTCGATTAGAAACTGGATAGAAAACCTAGGAATCAGCACTTAAGGTTGGTCGGAGCCAACATCACACAATTAGAAATATTCAAACTGAAATTCTATTCATCATAAACTGGTCTCCATGGGAGTACAATAGCTTGCTACCAGGGCTAAACTTTGATCCTTATTTACCTGGATCAAAACCTAATAATTGTGAATCACGAAATAACCTTGACTCTAAGAAATTAAATAAAATATTAATAACCTAATTAGCTAGTAATACCTAAAATAAAACCCAACGTACCAATAATAAGTACAATTGACTATTGAAATTAAATAAAACTGAATCAACATAAAATTGTATTCTCACTTTCCACATCATTCTTGCTTGGGTGGAGATAATTTGTCTTAGAGTTTTGAAAGTGTTTTAAGAATAAGAATTCTTCCATTAATTCTTGAAGCACCTTTGGCAACACTAAGAACAAACAAGCTTTGTGTTCCACCATCTCATTAAATTCATTTGGAATGATAAAATCTATGGGTGGATACGATATAGCCTTATCTTGATCCATAGAAAGCATCATTGTATCAAGCTTTTCTACTGCATGCATCATGGAGGTTTGGTTAATAGCAGATGCATTAAACTCATTTTTCACAACCTATTCACCCTTTATTTCTTTGCCCTCCTGTAAACTTTCTCTTCGTCAAACTCATTTTTCACAGCATGCGCACCCTCTAATTCTTTGCTCTCTTGTTAAACTCTCTCTTCATCACACTCATTTTTCACAACATTTGCACCCTCACATGATTAAATCTTTCTTCTCAATGATAAACAATGTACTTGACTTTTCAATAATTTGTATTAAGTCTACTACACATGGTCCAGGTATTACAGCTCCGCTCTTTAGACTCTGCAATATGTTCTTGCTGTGCTAGCATTGTGGCAACATCTATTGGCACCTTTATTATTCTTTCAACACTAGGTTTTGGCGGTTCAATGTTGTCATCTGAGTGGGAAACTTTACCTTCGAGACTAGGGGGCAGAGACTAGTTGGGCAGTCTCTGGATGGAAGGCTTCTTGGATCCCAGTTGAGCACCCAAGATATCAAACCTAGTGTCCAACTTCTCGACCTTCGCTAACCGGTCTTGGATGGCTTTCACTATATTTTCTAGAATTTGTTATACGACCACTACGCATATGCTTGCAAGCTTATGCTAAAATATGGATGCAACTGAGATCAATAGAAAAAACAATATGTATATATATATATATATATATATATAAATATATATATAAAATAAAATAAAATCAATAGAAAAAATTCTTCGCAAATTAATTTTCAATATAAAATTAAGGTTAACCAATCAAAATTTCAAATAGAAAATTTGGTCAATAATTTTAAATTAACTGCAATTAGATACTGATAGAGTTCACAATATTGAAGCAACTTGGTGAAAGTCAAAATTGTAAAACCTGTGTGATTGGCCATCATGGTCTCACAGAAAACTTGGTTGAGCAGTGATTGCTGACTTAGTTTTGGTTGTACAAACAAGAAGCTTTTTGACAGATCTTAGCAGTAGAACGATCATCAGAAGATGAGTAGATATGGCATATCTTCAGATTTGCCTATTTGATATTGAAAAATCAGATATGAGTTTGGAAATCAGGTATATTGTTTATCACTGAGAAGGAAAATTTCCTGCTACTTGAGGAAGAGAGAGTTCAATAAGAGAGCAAAGAATTAGAGGTTGCACATGTTGAAAAGTCAAGTATACTGTTTATCACTAAAAGAAATATTTATGGTGAGATATTAGCATTATTTGATCAATATATGGTATCCTAGTATTGCTTTGTAGGCTGAAATTTTGACATATGTTATGTACCAAAACCTTCCTCCATGGCTCCAGAATTTATACCACTTGACCTATCTTTAGATCTTCTTATTTGATATTGAATTGATTTTTATCATTATTTACTACCCACTAGAAATTGAACATAAAAGTAGGTATGGCTTTCAGTTAAAGCTTTTTTCTCCACTCTTGATGATAGCTTGAGCTTAAAGAAATTCATTGAAATATGGTGTCTCCTACTGATGAAAAGATGAGAGAGAGTCACTTGAGATAATTTGATCATATGCAAAATAGAGCGATTAATACATTAGTTAAAAGGAATAACTTGGTTCAAGTTAAGTGAACGAAAAGAGTTGGAGTAAGAGCTAAAATAACGTTGGTAAAGTAGTGAAATTAACATGTTAATTAAGTAGGTTATAGATAATATGATTTTGGAATTTGGATAGGATAAAATGACATAAAAGAATACTTGTGGCCAACCCAATTCATCTATTCAATCCATAGCAAACCCCAAAATTTTGGGGTGAGGGCATTGTTGTTATTGTTGTTATTTTTTTTTTTTTTTTTTTAATATTAATTTTGGAGTCCCTGGATACCTGTACTTGCACCAAAAGAAAAAGAAAAAAAAAAAAAGTCCCCAGAAACTTGTTCAAGGGACTGCTTCCCCCCCTCCTCCCATTACTTTTTGGCGTGTTTATTATTAAATTTTCTTGTTTAAACTTTGATTTTGTATTTTAGCTGGAATTTTCCCATGGAGCATATATTATAAGATTTTCATTCATAATGTTAGCATATAAATTAGAGAGCTGTTCTACTCTTAAATATCCTTGACTCCTGCTAACAAAGATACCAGTTAAGACTTCATGTTTACGCATTGCATGATATAATACCCCACTCTACTTGAAAAACTCTAATATCGCCATAAAATCACATAGAGAGTCACTCCAGCCAATCATTAGCTGCTTCATACACGTTAAAACTAATGGCCCTCTTTTCTTTTTCTTATTCTTCATAGATCCAACTTTCATACCCAATAAGAACTATTTTCTTTTTTCTTTTTGTAACTTTTCTCTTTTTTGTCCAGGCAATAATTGAACTGGACATAACAGCCCAAACCCTCCTAAAAAGGACACTATTCTGTACCTGTGTCTTCCTAGGATAAAAGCACCTTGAAAAGGATTCATAGTTTTGTTAGAAGGGGGCAAATGCCATAAACAAAGAGATTCATACACTAATATGCCTTGAAGGATTTAGTGGATTTAGGGCTTCCTGAAATCTTTCTCTTAGATATAAGTTATCAGTATTAATGCAGCATCTGGAAAAGATTTAATAGCTTGGCAGGCACCATCCAAATCTCTTTCTCATTCAGAATAGCCGCTGATGGCCATTCGATTTCTGGCTTTTATATATGTGTGTGTGTGTGTGTGTGTATATTTCCTTTGGATTCCTTTATTACTGTTTCTGAAATGTATATTTCATCTTAATGATATGATTTTGATGATGTTCCAACTTATAACTAGCTTCCTATAAATTTTCAAAATGTCTTTCCAACTTCTCATTGTTTATGTGCTTTCACTGATTGTTTAAGCTTACCTCACCTGGTAGCTTTATTGCCTCTTTGATTTCGTTTTATAATTTGTTGAGTTTGACTTTATTGCATAAAATTAACATGTTTGTGTGTGTGTGTGTATTTGACTTGAGAAGTTTAGGAATGGTTTAAGTTGCATATGTTTCATTTGAGTCTCACCTGTACACTATATGATGCTTTTTAGTTGCCTCAACATTTTCTCTCTTACTTATCAATTATGTAATTGTATAATATATGACATCTGTTCAAGCACTGTACTGCATAATCTAGAGCCAGTTTTGTGGATTCCTTTTACCTTACAGTTTGTCTTGTATTTTGCGTTTGTTTCAGATAGATAGCCATGTAAAAAGACTTGATGAGGACCTGAACTATTTTGCTGAAGATCTAAAGCAAGGTAGATAACTTCTCTATTATCTTCTATCATGTCTTGTATAATTTTGTAATAGCTCATTAAAAAAACCAACTTAAATAACAGTGCATTCAAAGAAAAGAGAGACTCATTGACTGGTGGGTGGGGAGGTAATCCTCAACCCAGAGGGAGGTATTCCCCCATTCTCAAACCCAAGTCTTAAAGACTAAATTCTCAGTCAATTATCAAAAGCTTCCTTTTACAAGGCTGTAACATGGCTCTCAATACAAGAAAGAGCTAGTTATGATTACATCATCATAACTAAATAACTAATTCCTAAGCACATGTATATGAATTTGTCACATGCTAAAATAATCTTAAGCTAAGCGAATACAACATTTATCCCACTTCTTAATCAATTAAGCACATGTTTAAGTAACTTCTAAATCAATTGCACATACTTCAAATAAATGAGCACATGTTCTAAAAGATAGCTTTGCTTGGAGGTAGGACTTGTCCACATGACTTACCCTTGTGGAATGGCCTTGATTCAGCCACCTCATCAAGGCATACTTGGCCCCATCGTCAAGCTTTTTTAAAATGAAAATCCTTGCTTAAAAAGTACTGCATTAGGACTCCCCCTTTGAAAGAAACATGTCCTCACGTTTAGCATTCAACTCATGAATAGGGTTCACATGATCCTCCATGACCATAACTCTGTTCTTCATCAATGATCAATCTTTCTAATCTTGACTGTGTGTTTAGGACTCGCTTTCTCCTTCTTGGGCAATGGCATAGGTAGAGTCTTGGTTATCATTTTTGTCATGGCCCTTCCATTCTCAAAGTCTCCTCCACCCTTCCTTCCAAAACGTTATACAATTTTGGGCTCCCATCATTCTTTGACATCCCATCAAACAAGAGCTTGGTTTACCACAATTATAGGACTTTGCGCACCCTTCTTGAGCTGTCTCTCACAGAACCCATGCGGCTGGCTTTAGGTTTGGTTGGTGGAGGCGCAAGAACCTTGTCATTGCTTACCCTTCACTCCATCAAGATTGCCTCCTTGTCCATGCTTGTTGAAGAATCACCTTTGGAGTCACTTTGGCACTTCTATACGGGCTTTGAGACACTTGGATTTTTTGGTCTTTCCACCTTGAGTTCATACCTTTTGTTATGATCCTAGTGTCCCACATGGATTAAGTGTAAGTTTAAGCATGTGTTTATAAGCTCTTGGGCACCCTCCCCTTGCAAGCTGGTTTTCAAGGGTGAGTTCTATCCATGGGTTCTTAAGGGTCTGTTTGGATTAAGGGGGGAGTAGAGGGAAATAAAGTAGAGTTGATTGGAAATTAGTATTTGGTATCATAGCCAACCACCACGTCAAGTAATCGGACGTAGCTCAATGAGTATGGGATCAAATGAGTTGCGGCATTATGGTCAAATCCCGGAGGGGGCAACCTAGAGGCTAGATTAAATTAACTGGTAGGTGAGTGGAGCCGCCAAAAAGAGAAAGGGCTACCATCGAGTCAGTGTCAATAGAGTGAGCCGTTGTGGACATCGACTGCAGAGCGTGATAGTATGTTATGATCCTAGTGTCCCACATGGATTAAGTGTAAGCTTAACCATGTTTTATAAGCTCTTAGGCACCCTCTCCTTCTAAGCCGGTTTTCAAGGGTGAGTTCTACCCATGGGTTCTTAACACCTTTCGATAGAAGATCCAAAGGGAATCTCAAAACAGTGAGAGCATTAATGGGTTCATTGCTTTTTGCACAATGACAATCCAAGTGTTGCTCTACACTTTTTGCCAAGCATTGCACCAGCTTTCTCTAGGCAGCAAATTGCCTTCTCAATTGCATAACCTCATTTTTTTGAAGCCAAGATTGATGAGCATCTTCTAGTTCCATGCAAGGAGAGAATTTCTGCATCTTTGTTGGAATTGGCTTAATTCCTTGTCCCTTATTTTAACAAGCCATTGCTTGAATCACATCAACAAGCATTCAAGTTCTTTGAGAATCCACTCATTGATTGGCGGGTGGGGAGGAAATCTTCAACCCCAAGGGAGGTATTTTTCAACCTCAAATCCAAGTCACAAAGAGTAAATTCTGATTCAATGAACATGGCTATTTAACCAACAAAGAGTTAGTTATGATGACATCATCATAACTAAGTAATTCCTTAGCATATGTTAAAATAATCACAACCTAAGCTAATACAACATTTATCCCACATGTCTAAATGAATTAAGCATATCACTAACTTCCTTCTAAATCAACTAAGCACATGCCTAAAATAATTGAGCACATGTTCTAAAAGATGGCCTTGCTTGGAAGTATGACTTGTTCACATGGCTTGCCCTTGTGGAATGCCTTGATTCGGCCACCTCCTCATTGCTTCCCCCCCCTCCGGTTTCCACTTTCCCCATTTGTTGGACAAAGTAATATGTTGAGGAAGTGGTAAAGTTGTTGTTAGAGTTCTTCATCTTAGAAGCTAAGGTACTTTATTAATTGATTATCTATCTTATGTTTGTTTTATTTTCCTTTTTCCATTTTTTTTTTCAGAGGGAAAAATAGCCCCAGATGAACCAGCAATTCTTCCCCCATTACCTATAGTCCCTAAAAGTGATAAGCGGAAGCCTTTCTATGGAACACCTCAACCAAAGAGGCTGGATTACAATAATAGGGAATGGGATCGGGAGCGTGATAGGGATTTTGAGCTCATGCCTCCTCCAGGAAGCCATAAAAAGGAATTTGCTGCCCCCATGGATGTTGAGCAACCTATTGATCCCAATGAACCCACCTACTGCGTCTGTCATCAGGTCCTGACTTCTTGTTTTTAATTTTTTAATTTTCAAATTGAAAGTTTTTAGCATATTGTTTCAGTAAATTATTTTTTTGGATGAACATATTTTATATTTTTCAGTTATGCTTCAACTGCTTTAACTCATTTACTAAAGTGCAATAATTTTCTTGATTTTTTAGGTGTCATTTGGAGATATGATTGCCTGTGACAATGAAAATGTGAGTGTTGTTTTCTCTGCATTATTTATATTTTTCTCTGATTATCTAGTTAATATTATTTTCTTATGACTGGAAACCAGAACCAATAAAAAGCCTCAGTTGTAGCTTACTTGAAAACTTTGCCAAATATGCCTGTGGATTCACTTGGTAATTGGATCTAGTTCCTTTGGGATATCCTACAAAATATGCTATAATTACATGTTTTAGAAACTGAACAACATATGATTAGAACATTGGGTTAACTACTACTAAACCATTTTCCTCTTTAGATTTATCTTGTAATATTATTATTAGCAGCAATATGATATGAAAGAAAATTGGAATATCTGAACACCAACACCTTGTGGTTTGTTTTTCTCTGCGCAAGGTACTTTCTGGAACTTTTTACGTATCCACATAAACAAATTATTGCAAGTAACCACCACTTTTATGTATTTTAAATTTCCTCTCTTGAAAGTATGAACACATATTTCTATCATGATATCCTAAATGAGTTAGGATGGTTTCATTAGATTCTTTTATAATGATATATCAAGCAGACTTAACAGTTTGTAGTTTCTGTATCACTTAATTGTTGTTTTCTAGATTCCTGTATGGATTTGCTAACCTATTATAAAATGACAGTGCCAAGGAGGTGAGTGGTTCCATTACTCATGTGTCGGGCTGACACCTGAGACAAGGTTCAAAGGAAAGTGGTATTGTCCAACCTGCAGAATGTTACCACAATGTCAATGAAGTTGCACAATTGGAGCTGCTTGATGTAATTAATCATTGTTATTTCATTATCACTTTCAGAGGAAAGAAGTGGGTAAAAGTTTGGTGACTGTTATGTGATTAATTGGTTTTGTTACTTAAAAGAGTTGTGATCTACTAAATTCCCACAATATTTTGTTCCATCCCCCGCTCCCCCACTACCGAAAAATTATCTTATAAGATGGTCTCATTAGACCTCTCTCTCAGAATGTATGGGTTCCGCATGCTGTGAGAGAGTGGTCTTGTGAGATACCCTCTCCTCCCCACCCCACCTTGCAAGAAGAAAAATGAAAACCAATAGACAAATGATGAAGTCCCCATAAATCTGTATGCTGGGGTCTAGAACTGTAACTCAAAAGTCGATTGATTTTTGTGGTAAATTTGACTACTTTGAGGGAACTTGGAAAGAAGGGTGGGGGTGGGGGTGGGGGTGGATGAAAGGAAAGATAATTATTTTGATCAAGCCTTGGTTTTTTTTTTTAAAGTAATAAAAATAAAAATAAAAAAGTAAAACCCTGAACTAGCCTCAATCATTTGGTGTTGAGTTTGTTGTCCTCCGTGTGAACGCAAAATAGGAATGTAAATTGCGAAGGCGCGAATTGCTCGCTTATAATATGTCACGTCTTACAAGTATGACCTCTGGGCTCTGAGAGCCTCGTGCCCTTGCCTGAGGTAGAAGAGTAATGGTACAAAGTAGTGAAAATACTAGGTATTTTTTTAGCCCGTAGGAAACTAAATATGATAGTTGTGCTAAGATAGGGCATGTTAATATATAATTATATTAAGAGGAAAGAATGAAATTATATCATATCATATATTATAGATTATCAAAAAAAAAAAATTATATATTATATAATAAAAATGAATTACAATAGGCTTACTAACAAAAAAAAATTAACAAAGGAATAAAAAGTAATTAGAATTGGTGTAATTAGAATTGCCAAGAGTTTTGAAGTTTAATTGACACCTTTAAGTATTTCTAACAGAAATATCCATAGTTCAAATTCTTCCACCTCTAATTATTAATGTAAAAAAAATGCAATTACAACTAAAAATCTTGGAGTATGAGATTTTCTTTAATATATATTTTTTCCTTCGACTTTCAAGTTTACATTTAAAAACTAATTAGACGCTTCAATTCAATCACAACCTGAAAAGAGCTTGATTGTCAAATCAAATTGAATATAAGGAATAATTAAATAGCTTTTTTTTTTAATTATAAGGAATAATTAAATAGCTTTTTTTTTTTGCTTGGTGTTATTGTTGGATCAGCAATAAGTATGATTTTATTATCACGTTATAACAATAACAAGTGAGTTTAGTCAAGTCTCTTTTAAAAGTTATAACAATAACAAATTTGATATTGTATTTTCTTTTCCTACAAAATGTTACAAGTTAACATCTTATTTTTCAATTTTATTAGAATTATGGTGCAAACTTTGATTTAGTGGAAAGCAATATTTTTCTGGTCCAGTTTGTGTGATTGCCAAAGAGAGATTTAATAAAGAAAATGGTTATAAGAACTTTGTCATTGAGAGTGTTAGCATAGACTTGGATAATAATAAATGGACATATACTTTGAAAACACCTGGTAGTGTCAATCAGTTAAACTATAAGGCGGCGGCAATATGAGCCATCCTTTTTGCTTATGATCTTGGTCTCTCTTCCTTTATTCTTGAGGGAGATTTCATTATTTCCATGGTGGTTATTAATGCTCTCAAAAGTGAAGAGGAGTCATTGGCATCCTTCGGACATCTCCTTGCAATAGTGCAGCCTACCATAGCGGCTTTCAATCGTATTTCTTTTTTTATACTCGTAGAGTAGGTAATACTGTACCTCACAACCTAACTAAACATGCTAGACATGTTAGAAATTTATCGGTGTGGATGGAGTATGTTCCCTCCCACCTACATGATATTCTTGCAACTGATTATGGCTAACTTTTCTTTCAATAAAACTTCGAGGTCTTTCTTCTTCTTATTTTTTTTAAAAAAAAAAAATTAAACTACAAGGCTCTTGACAAACGATAATATAATTTCATTATGATTTTAGCTATAACCCTACCAGTCAAGAGATTTTACATATTTGTCAACACAATTTAAAGACGAATAGTAAAGAAAAGTAACTTTGCATTGCATGGATTATACTGTTGGTAAATTCAAATTCTCAAGATGCTTGTGAAATTAATAAAATGTTATGTTATGGTTAAGATTTTAGTTTTATTAATACAAAATACATATGATACTATATTTTTTAAGAGATGTGCTACGTCCACAATATTTTCACAACAAATTAGAGGTGGTTAGTTGTTATTGGTTCAAATTTGAACTTATCACTAAAATTACTTTTTTACCCCACCATTAACAACCCATAACAACCTATCACATAGGATTTGTTGTGAAAATGTTGTAGACATAGCATTTTCCATTTTTTAAAGGTTAAAAATAACTCTGTTTGTTTCGATATTAAAAATTGTTTAAAAAATATACATTTTTCAAGCCAAAGAAAATATACATTTTTCAAAAAGTATTTTTGGAAAATTATCTCATATTCCTATGCCTGGTAATATTTTTTTGAAAACTATATCATTTTTCTATGTTTGGTGACGACCTTAAAAATGAGGTTGAGTTGTTTTCAATAGTTTCCACATTGTTCCTATATAAAAAAAAATAGTTTCCATATTGCCTCTTAGCTTCCTTTATTTAGCATGGCATGTGATAGAGTTGTTTTCCAAAATTTTAGTGAAAAACAATCTCTAAAAATAAATTATATGTTTAATAAGATTTTCCATTGAGCAATGATAGTTTTTATTTGACATTTTTTTTGATACTATCAAATACAGGAAAACATAAAATAAAAAAAATTTCTTCATAATAGGTTTTTTTTTTTTTTTCAAAACATACAGATTTACAATTTCTAAAATGCATTATATTAACTTTTCCAATTAAATTCAAACACATAACTGCGTTGAATTTAATTTTTTTGAGTTTGACTGGCCAATTGAACTAGGTGTTAAAATTAATTGAAAAACCTAATGCACTATATCAAAATTTGTCCCTTTTCAAAATAAGTAATTATCACTAAGAGTTGTGTAAGTCGTATTATATTTTATTCTCATTTATTCAAAAAAAAAAAACTAGAATTTGAATTTTTCCTTCCTGTTATATAATTTTAAATAATATAATACAAAATTATATAAATATATTAATTAAATTACATTTTAATTTCTAATTTTTTTCTCAAAAAAATAAATACATTTTAATTTTTCTTTATATGGTAATGGTCTAATCTTTATGTAGTCAACATGGAAAGACTGAAAGGTGGTCTAATAAAAAAAACCATATGGGAATTCGTTTACAGAGCTTTACTGGATGTCTAGAAAGAAGAGTAGAACTAGAACCCTTAATTTATAGGGCCATGGCCCATGGCCCAACGAGAAGGGGAATTGATGGTCAATTTGCTCTTTGACTTTTGAGTTTCATAATCGTTCAAATTGTGTCCGTCAAATTTGCGGAGAATTTAAATACTAAGAGCGGGAAACGAAATTTTTAGCGCGAGACATTACGAGATAAATTTGTAGCCAAATGACCCAACTACCCTCAACCGTCCTTTAACGTCAAGGCCCAAGATGAGATAAATGTTCTCTTTTATTATTTCCTCGTTTTATTGGTCCATGATTAATTTTGAATTACCATAAGAATGGCACCAATTTTCCTTTGTATATCGTCTTTTTTTAAAAATAATAATGACCGCTGTTTCTCAAAAATAAAAAATAAATAATGACTAGCTTGTTATCTATGTATAGGCATGGATGTATTTAAAAATAAATACATTTTTTATCATAAAATTATAAATAATTAATCAAATTATTAGAAAAAAAAAAAAAAACTTAATTATATGTATGTTATAATTCCTGCCTAGGTTTAATACTGCTTATAATCATTTTTATTCTAATTTTTAATAAGATAGAACGTGCAGTAATTTTTGTTGAGTAAATATATAATTGTTTTATTTTATTTTTTTTATAGTTAATTAATATTGGACTTGACTCTTAGTAGTTAGTATTTTGTATTCATTAATTCACTTGGCACAAAGATTTGAATAATTAAGTGGACACATGACACAAAATTAGCCCACAATTGAAATCTAATTTGGAATTTAATTGAATTTTCCCTCACGTTTTGAATATACTAGTGTATAACTCGTGCATGTACAATTAAAAACAATCACAATTACACATATATATGAGTTCAAATTATACTTAATCTAAGAGTTACATTTTTTTAAAGCCATAGATATATACATGAGTTTTACTCTCTTTTTTATATATTATATATACACATTAGTTTACTCTTTCTTTCGTTTTTCTTTTTTTATGTTTATTGGGTTTTTGATGGTTTATTTATATTAGACTATTCATCTTTTGCACAATATTAACTCACCTAGAACAAAAAAATTTAAAAGAAATTGATAAGAAACGTGACATAAGATTAGACAACAATTAGAATCCAATTTTAAATATAATTGGATTATCTCTCAGCTTAAAATTGAGAGAAAATCCAATTAGATTCTATAATTAGAGTCTAAATTTGTGTCACTTATTCCATCTTTTTTTTTTTTAATGTCAAGTGAGTTATTTAGTGCAAAAGACAAGGAGATGGAACATCAAAAACCCAATCATTCATCTAATTTATACTTCTATACCATTCTTAAAGTTCCCATAATTCAAAGAACCATAATAAGCAAGTTTGATCTTTTTATCATCTAAATAAGTAAATATTATGTTTTGGGAACTTTTTCAATGGCATAGATTTGTCTTTCTCAGGCAAAACATAATATTAATATTTTTTTATGACATTAGTTTCTTTGATTAACTTACAATTATTTTATTTGCAATTTTGCAGTTTTGTCCTCATTTAGATATTTTCTATTTTGCATGTAGTAGCGGATGCAAGACAATTGTTAGTGTGCCTGTTTGTAAGTATCCAAAGGTTTGCTTCAAAATTCATCTGTTTATTTTTTTTTTAAAGAAAATTACTTATCATGTCTCCATTTTCTTTAGCAAATTTATATTTGTACTATAAACTGTTCACTCAATATAAATATCTATTAATCTTTTAATTTTGCTCTAAAAAAAACTATCATGCTATTTAAATTTTATATCACTCACGTTTTAATGATTTAACTCTTAATTTATTGACATCTTTTTGTCGGTTCTTCATATACATGGCCAACTCGATTTGAATGAACAAGACATAAATGCATAAGTATCTTCCCCTAGATCAATTATAATTTCTCAAATTCTTTGTGTATTCATGTATGTTTGCGAATCACCTCTCTAAAAAAAATTTATTTCTTTCGATTTCTCTTTGAATTTAAATTCTGAATTTTCTTTTTCCTTTTGGGATTATTTCCTTGGATTGTATTTGGACAAAGTTTGGCTCTAACAACTAATAGAAAGATGATATTTGGCATTGTCATGTGCACACATGACTGACTTAATCCAACCAACCAAGTGAGTCATGTGCATTGCACATGAAGGGACTCATGTTATCTTCCTATTGGTAGTTAGAGCCCAATTCCAAAATTATATTTGGAGTCAAAGCCTTTTCATTGTATTTTGGATCGGGTTATCTTGAAAATGAACTTCAAAATTTTACATAGGTATTGATGTATTAGCAGTTTAAGAGCATCTCCAATAGATGCTCTATCTCTATTTTTTCTCCAAAAAAGCTTATTGTTCACACTCCAATAGCCGGTCTAAACACAAAACTTTTCCAATTTTTTTTTTAAGTTGCTACAGTAGTTCTCTTAATCTAGAGGACACTATAACAACTCCAAACCATTATTTTATCTTAAAAAAAATACCCAGCTGAATAAAAAAAATATTCTTTCTCTTTCCTCCTCTCTTCTTTGTTCATCTGTCTCTCTCTCAAACGGTAACATAATCAAAACACAAACACAATAACAGATCAAGAACAGGGAAAAAGACAAATTTAATTAGAACAACAAATCTAAAATCAAAACAAAAACAACAAATCAAGAACATGAAAGCCTATCTAAGCTCCATTGTAACAACAAAGTGAATCAGAACAAGAAAAGAAGGAAGAAAAAAAAAAAAGAAGAAGAAGAAGAAGAAGAAGAAGAAGATAGACAAAGGCCAATCTCTCTGTCGGTTGTGTGTGTGAGTGAAGTGAGATGAAGAAGAAAGAAAATAAAAAACAAAAATGCGAACATAAAGGAGAAGTCAAAAGATCATGGTCAGCTGTGTGTGTGAAGTGAGTCAAAGAGGAACGAAAATAAAAACAAAAAGGTAAGCACAGAAGAAGAGGAGAAAGAGAGAGGGAGGTTCTGGAATCAAGTGGAAAGTAGAGATAAAAAAGGAGAGGATGGAGATATATGGGTATACGTGTGTGGTGGAGAAAAAACAAGAGAAAAAAAAAGTAAAAAAAAAGGAAACGTATGGATGAAAGAAAGGAAAAGAATAAGAAATGACCATTTAGAAATAATACCACAATATTTTCACAATAAATTTTAAGTAATTAGCTAATATTGGCGAGTAAAAAAATAATTTCAGCAGTGGGTTCAAATTAGAACTAGTAACAACTTTCCACATAAGATTTTGATGTGATTCTTGTGAAAGTATTTCGAAAAATGTTGTGAATATAACACTTTTCATTGAAAAATATAATTGTTGGGAATGAATATAGAAAGAATAAATGATGATAAAAAAAGAATAAAGAATGAATAAAGAAATAATATTTAAATGAGATAGAGAATGAGATAGAAAATCTGTTGGAAAGTGTATTTGAAAAAATGGGTAGCTAAAAGGTAAAAATCACTGTTCATTCTCCAAACAGTACAAAAATTTGGAGAATCTGCTAGAGATGCTCTGATAGGGTTTGTGCTGTTTTGAATGAGAGTGAGTGCACATAATTTCAGGTTGAGCATTCATAACTATTATCTTTTGGAATCCTATGTGCAAGGACAGATCTATTACTTGGTCAAGAGGAAACAAGCCCCCCCACTTTTTTAAAAAAATAATCTTTTTTATATATATATATATATATATATATTTGAAAGTAATATGCAAAAAAAAAAAAAAAAATATTATAATCCCCCCAAATTGAAAACTAATCATTCCAAATTGAAAGCTAACTCAATGAATCTAAAATATATAACAGTTATTTGATTTATATGTGTTTTGTATTAAAACTTAGGATTTTGGGTTCAATAAATTGAAAACTAACCCTTTCAAATTGAAAATTGACCTAGAGAATCTAAAAAATAAAATGGTCACTTGGCCTATATATGTTTAATATTACAGTTCACTTAATTGATGTTTGAGACTTATAAAGTTAAAAATTTGGGAATTTAAACTTTTTTTTGTCTATGTGGTTTTTTTTTTCATATATTGGACATACAATGATCTCAAAAAAAAATATATATAAATATATATATATTTATTTATATAAACTTCAACATTCGTGGTTGATAGTTTTTTTTTTTTTTTTTTTTTTTTTTTTTTGAGAAACAAAAAGTGTGGTTGATAGTTGATACAATTTACTTTGTAGAATGGTTTTATTGCAATAATGAAAAAAACATTCCAATCATAAATAATGTCAAAAGTCAAAACTAGGTTTTGTAGCAAAAAAAAAAAAAAAAAAAAATTATAATGGATTTTTTTGATGTTGTTCATTAAAAGGAAAATTATTGCAATATTTAGTACAAAATCAATTATAGATTGAAAGACTATTGAGTTACATTTTGATAGATCACAAATGATTGAGTATAAATGTAATAAAAAAAAATTATTTTTATAAATTTTCTTTTATTTATAATTTGTTAATATTAAATAAATGCTAGTTTTATTTTTCACATATTAATTTATTTTTTTAATATTTTTAATTTTTGAAAGGTCAGTTTCTTTTCATGCTTCCCTCCCTCTCCCCAAAGAAACAATCCTAGTTTCATCTTTGCCTATGTGTGTGCTCCAACGTGTTATCTGTGAATTAATGTTCCTAAAAAAAACATATAAGGAATCCAACACATTAACAAGAGATGTCAAGCACTAATTAAGGGAATCTTAATATAAAAAAATTAAATGATTAATGCAATGATAAGGAAATATTTTATTTTAAAAAAAATTATGTAAATATTTTCAAATTAAACTCATTATGAAAAGCCAACTAAGTAAATTGAGTCAAATATGAAAAGTAAATCGCATATAGTTAAAATATGGCGAGGTCAATCAATTAATTAAATCAAATCAAATATAATATAATAAAGGATGGAAAGCTACCCCATGAAAGCAAATAGAATCCCTTTAATGACACAACAAAACTCACAATATTTTCAAACTAATATGACACCTCACATATGGGCCGTTAAAAAATTAAATTGCAAACTGAGGTGGCCCACATGTGAGGTAGTAGACTAATTTGAAAATGTTGTAAAATTTAGTTGTTCCCATATCTTTATTGAAGCAAATAATAGCAAACATAGAAATAATCAACTAATCTTAATTAACCTAATCCTACATATTCATGAGTCAAATAAAATCACAATTCATATAAGAATCATCAAATTTAGCAAACTTGTTATTTCATCTATATCTATATCTATATATTACTAAAAGCTGAAACATGGTCAAGGGTTCAAGTCTCCAGAAGAGAGCTTCACACACATATATAGTTATATACTTAGATTAGGTTAGAGTAGAAATTCTATTTTGTATTAAAAAAAAAAAAAAAACTGAAGCGTGGCATTTATTGCTGCTGAGCTCCTGTTGCGCCACCTCATCGCTACGTCATTTGCCACATAATTATTATTTATTCCTTTTTTTTACCAAAAAAAAAATATATATATAAATAGATTATTGACTTTACATATTCATCTTTGTTGGTTTTAACATCTATATATATTTCTTTTTTATTTCCAATTTTCCTAGATATATATTTTTTTACATTCACTTATTTTTTAAATATTTACACTTTGTTCAAGCTTTCTTCTTCCCTTACCTTTTCATCTCCCCACTACCCTCTACTTTAATATTGCTATTCATCTTTCCCTTCATCTTCCTTTATTTGTCTCTTCTTATCCCTTCCCTCTTACTATAAATTTGTCACTTTTTTCCATTCTTTGCATAATTTTCTCTCACAAAAAGGTTCTCTCTCTCTCTCTCAATGTTTTGGTGGATTTTAATTTTTTATTGCATCTCCGCTTTAGGTTGATAAATTTTTGTGTTTTTAAGAACTCTAATTTAGGTTGATACGATTTAGTTTTCTGTTTTAAGTTATTATTATTATTATTTTGCTCTTTGGTTGTTAAATTTTATCCGATTACATTTAAAAAATTGAAGATAGTAGATAAAAATAAAATAGTATTCCATTTCATAACATAATTTGGATAATTTAGTGTTTATTGTTATATCTTTTAATTTTTCTTATTTTTTTTCTTCTCTTCTATTTTACTCAATATTGAAATTCAACCACACCCTCCTTATCATTAAATTATTTATATTTTCTCTCTCTTTTTGTTTTTTCTTCTCTTCTATTTTACTCAATATTGAAATTCAACCACATCCTCCTCATCATTAAATTATTTATATTTTCTCTCTCTTTTTGTTTTAAAAAATAAAAAATGTAATATTTTACTTAAATTCAAATAAAAGAAAATTGTGCTCATCAAATTGTACTCATTTTTTTTAACATTTACACTTTCTCCAACCTTTCTCCTTCTCTTTACCTTTTCATCTCCCCAAACATTCTACCTTGATATCACTCTTCCTCTTTCCTTTTATCTTCCTTTATTTTGTTTCTTTTTATTATCATCCTCTTAGTATAAATTTGTCATTCACTCTTCCATTATTTACATAATTTTCTCTTAAAAAAAGTGGTTATTTCCCACTCTTTCTCCCTCAATTTTTTGGTGGATTTTTATTTTTATTTTTCTTGCATCTCTATTTTAGCTTGATAAAGTTTTGTATTTTTTAGAACTCTATTTTGGTTGATGGGATTTAGTTTTGTGTTTTAAGTTTATTTTTTATTTTTTATGACTTTAATTGTTAAATATTATCATATTGCAATATAAATAATTAAAAATAGTATATAAGAATGTACTATTATTATATTACATAGAATTATTTGGATAAGTTAGTGTTTATTGTTATGTTTTTTTTTTTTTTTTAATTTTTTTCTCATATCATTTTATTTAACATTTAAATTCAGCCACATCCCCCATATATATCATTAAATTATTTATATTTCCACTCATTTTTTATTTTAAAATTTTTAAAATATAATATTTTGCCTAAATTAAATAAATAAAATTGTCCACATAAAGTGGAGTAATGCTAGGGAAACACTCATTCTCACACCCAATGCATCAAAGGAAGAATGAAATACAAAACTAATCAAGTTAAAAACACTAAATTAAAAAAAAAAAAAACTAATAATGCATATTTAATGTCATAGAGTCATCATCAAATTTTAGAAAATGATAGATTGCCAATGGAGAGAGAGAGAGAGAGATGGTATAGAAAAAAACCAATACAAAGTAATAAAAAGTAGATAAAGAAAAAAAAAACTAAACGTCAATTAGTAATCGTTGATTGGAAAACAAAGAGGTTGTAAGGAGAAGTAAAAAATAAAATAGAGATTACCGTGTGGAGAATATTAAAAACTTTACAGTGTAGTAACATAAACCGTTAAATTCACTTAAAAAATTAAATCAACAATCAACAATTAAATACAATCATAGTACTAAATTTAAATTTAAAACTAATCAAACTCTAACTATGGAAACCATATTAATCATAACTAAAAAAGATATGTTCTCTAATAGTAGTAGAAAATTACATAAGAAATAAAGTTAAAAAATTAAAAATCTATTTTTTGACATTTCATTTAACCTTATTTATAATATATATATATATATATTTATATATATAATTTTCATACACTATTACTTTCGAAAATCTAATGAATAATGCTACCTCTCATTTATCGTCTTTGTTATGCAAATCATCAGTTAGTAAATATATGATAATGGTAAAAAGCGTTACAAATGAGATTACTAAAAAAATATATAAAATTAATTAGCCACTATCATTATGGAGTAGTAGTCTATAATTTTACACATCCAAAAAAGTGGAATATATAGAGTTTTCTTAAAGGTATGTGTAAAGATTCACTATATATATATGTGTGTGTATAAAGGTAAAAAAAAAGGTATATTTAAGGTTTTTATAACTTAAAAACTAATGAAAACCAATGGTTAATAACTAAAATTATAGTATTAATAAAATATTTAATCAGACCATCCTAAAAAAATTATTACACGCAACGTGCTGGTATGCGACTAATTAAAATAAAATTTGGCTCAATTTTTATATGGACAAAGAAGGGTATCTAAACCTCTTCGAATACCTGACTATTCTCTTAGGTGTATGCAGTTCTCCCATCCCACACACACAGGTAATTACAAGGAGAAATCTCTTGGGGGTGGCTTCAAGATATTTCGAACTCAAAATCTTATGAATATTATGAGGCCTTAAGAGCCACTAAACAAACCCCTTGGGGCTAAATTTGGCTCATTTTTAGATTGGAATGCATATGTAAGCTGTTAGTATGCATTTGCATGTTTGGGCATATATATGTATCAATTTCCAGAATTTCTTTCCCAAATTCTCTTTATTTGACTCAATACCGAATCATTTATTTGATATTTCATAGATACATGTGTGGGAGTTACAAACCTGGAAAAGTTTTTTTTTTTTTTTTTAGTGATTTGAGATTTAAAACCTCATGGGCAATGCAGACCCCCCCCCCCCTTCTTGTTAAGGTAGTTACACAAATGGAGTTGTCATTTAATTAATTATAAGGAAAATTAAGAAGACCTCCAGATGAACATCTTTTTTATTGATAAAAAGAATGCACAGGACTTGAATAATTACAAGACTTTGGTTCTAAGTACAATATATGAAAAGAAATATTACAAGACTTAATATCCTAGTTACAATCTAATAAAAATAAATAGATAATTACTTGTTACAACCTAAGGAAAGTAAATAGAAAGTTTCAAGGTAAAAAACCTAATCAACATTCCATAGACTAGGATCAAGGCTAAATTACCAAGTGGAAAGATGTTAAACACCCACCTCACCCAACCTAAGTTTGTCTCCTAGGATATACCAGCCAACATAAAAAATACATTATTCCAATGCAAAAAAAAAAAAAAAAAAAAAAAATTATGGCAGTATGTAGGCAACGTAGTTACTCCAATCTAAAATAGGCATATATCACTTTTATGAATCTAAATTTAGTTAAATTTAAGTCCATTTGAAGCCATGGAAGTCTACTTTTCAATGAGACAACACTCACTAAACTATTTATCAAAATTCAAAAGATACGAGGATATGAATAATCAAAGGTCATTTTCCAATAAAATCTTTTGAATATTTTGAAACACTTTTGAAGTTGTAATTACTTCTGAACAACCAAAAATGCCACAATTACCAGTGAGAGACATTTTTGAAGCTCATCATTGGGGTAGTTAATCTAAGTCATTAGTTGATATACAATGATGTGTCTACATCCTAATTCCAACATATCTACATACTATACATTCACCATGGTCATCATATTATCATGGTCTAATTCCTAATCATGCAAAACATACAATAAAACAATTATGCATATTACCTACTAGCAAGATAGGTTAACCATGAGGGAGGGTACTTAACTTGCTTGAAGGGTTCTTGAACTTTATAAAATGAGGTGTCTATACTATTATTAGAGATTTTTAGTAAATTGTGCTGATCATATGAGGTTGAAGTTTGTGCTTAGCCTATCGTATTTGGGTGTGTGTGGTTGTTTCACCTGTTTGTGGTGGTGGCATGGTTGTACAATGGGGGGTTTGGATCGAATAGCTTGGTATTTGTTTAGTTGAGGCTTTTGTGTGGTTATGAATTTATGGTGGTTGGGGTTTTGGTTGAAGTCAAGAAGTAATGATTGAAGCTTCTTTTGGTTGTAATTGGGCTATGGTGGCATTTGAAGAGAAAGAGGAGAAACTTTTAAATGGTTTTTTAATATTTAAAGGATTTTTTAATACTTGTAGTATTATGTGCAGTGTAGGTCAGGTGAGGACCAAATTGATTGTTATAAAAATGTAGGGACCAAATTGACTATGACCCCAAAATGTAGGGACTAAAATGGTGTTTTCGCCTTTCTTTTTTCTCGTCTCTCTTTTCTTCCTTATCCTTACTGCCCCCTTTTTCCATTTTTCTTCCTCATCCTTGCAAAGGAAGTTTCTACCTATTAAAACTCAAAATTTGCGATTTGTAGAGGTTAGGGGTGGGGGGGGGGGGGTTGTGATTCTTGGGTTTCGATGGTTGGAGGTCGCAGTTGTGGGTGGTGATTGTCGGCGTTGAGATCGGTCTTATATGGCTATCGGTGTTGAGTTTTGATCGATTGTTGGCGTTGGGTTTCGATCGGTTTGGTTGGTGGTTGTCGGTGTTAAGATCGGTTAGGGGTTGCAATTTTTTTTTTTGGGATTGATATGGTTGAGATTGGTTAGATTTTTATTTTTATTTTTATTTTTTGGTTTGCTTTGGAAGTGGTTTTTTCTAGTTGCTGTCGGCAGTAGTTTTTTGTTGCTGTTGGGGGATTTTTTTGGTCGAAATTATTTTATATTATTTTAATGAGTTGTATCTTAAAAGTATAAGAAATTGGATGTTGTGTGAGTTGTAAAATAATGTGTTAAAGTAGATAAAGTAGTTTTTTTTGATAGGATAAAGTAGTTTTTTATGTGTTGAAATAAATATATTTTTACATACTCAAATGCTAATGCTCATGTACCTGTCGGCCGTCCGATATGGTGATGATAGAGGGATCCACTCATATGACTTATACATATATGACATGTTTTTTTTTAATATAATTATAGGAACTGAATTTGGCTTTATCTCCAAAATTTTAACCTTTTTAGTATTTCCTTTGCATTTGGTGTTGAAAATCACGTCTGTGGGGGTACCATTTTAAGGTGAACAGTAATTTAAAAAAAAAAAAAAAAAAAACTCTTTGTGAAGGCTTTGCCACCAAAATATTCCCAAATAAATTTTATTTTTATATATTTTAGAATCACTCCCAAATAATTAAAAAATTATTAGTTTACACTATACACTAAACAAATGTGTACAATATTGTATAGTTTTATACCAATGGATACAATATTATACATATTTTACTATATAAATCTTACATAAATAGTATACCCTCTTTTTCCACAACATTTTTGAAACTACTTAAATCTTCAAATTGTCTTAAAGCAAAATTGAATGAAATTGCAAACCCATTTGAGAAGGCTCTTGGAACCACTACACATGGTAATCACTCTCATCTGCTCTACATAATTTCTCTCTACAAAATTTGTAACAAATATATTATTAATAAATTCTATTCAGGAATTTACAAACATAGAAAATGGTAAATTACAATAAAAAAAATGTAGCTATATAAACAAGTTCTTTGTTTTTTTTGGAGAAAGTATACAAACAAGTTTGATTCAATAATATAAAGTTTAAAATTTAGCAATAACAGAAAATAAAAAAGAGTTTACAAAGATCTCAAAATTTATAAAATCGCGTGAATAATGTTGTCTTTAAAGGTTGATTCGTGTGGAGTAGAACTCGGTACGAATGACTCTCTTTACCGTACAACCTCCCTAAATTAGACTATAGCAATAATCTTCAAGTTGGACACACTAGGAAGCACCAAGAACCTAGAACAATTACTGTCTTTCCTTAGAACCAAAAAGATAAGACCAGAGAGACATTGTCATAATTGAAAACATCAGTGTTATAGCCAAGAAAAAAATATTTTACAAAACCCCCCACCACAAAAAGAAAAGAGGGAGTTGGTAGGGAAAACGAGGATCAAAAAGCAAAGATGAAGAAAGCAGAGCTGATCTTCATCCCAGTGCCAGGAATTAGTCACCTGCTGTCGACCCTTGAATTTGCAAAACACTTAATTGATCATGATGATAGACTTTTCATCACAATCCTTTCTGTTAGAGATATATTAGACATATTAGCCCAATGTAATAGGCTCAAGCCCAGTCCTACTTGTACTAGTAGTCTAGGGTTTAGTCGCCTATATATACTCATGTTAGGGTTCATTGTAATACAGGTTTTTGTACTACACTCTTATACAATAAAGATGTAGCCCTTAAAGGATTCCTCTATGGATATAGGCCGATAAGGCTGAACCACGTAACCTTCATGTTCTCGGTGTTCCTATTCTATGTTTCCCCTTCTACATCCACTCTAGCATATACAACATGGTATAACACATTGCGTTGCTAATAATATATTTAACACTTTCCATGAAGTTCCCCTTTAATACTGCCACTACAGATATATGCATACACCAGATCAGTCACTGCTTCACAACCTCGAATACAAATCATAGAAGTAGACCGTCCTCCATTATCAGATGATGCATCCACCTCATCTGAAAACTACTTCGCTCTCTTCATAGAAAAAAACATACCCAAAAAATATTGTGACAGACATTATTGTATCCTCAAATTCTAACAACTCAGGTACATCCCAAGTTGTCGGTTTGGTTCTTGACTTTTTCTGCTTGTCCATGATTGAAGTGGGCAGAGAACTCAGTGTCCCACCTTATTTGTTCTTAACAACCAATGCAGGATTTCTTGGTGTTATGCTCTATCTTCCAACTCGTCATAACCAAATAGGCACTGAATTTAGGAAGTCAGATCCTGAGTCATTAATCCCAGGCATTTTCATCCCAATACCTTCAAGTGTTCTACCTTTAGTTCTGTTTAGAAAGTATAATGGCTATACTGCTTGAAAGCTCGAAAATGTGTTAAATAACACAAGAGCTATTTAGACCCTCAATTAAAAGTTACGGCTAGATTGCTTTTACTCTAACTTATCTAAGTGCAGAAACAAGAGTAAATGAAACACAATCAACCGATACTACTCTAGTGCATAAACATGAACAACAAACAATAAATGTAAAGCACAAGAGTAAGGGAAGAAAGATGCAAACACAAGATAACACTCTGATATGTTATCGAAGAGGAAACCGAAGTACTCGGCGTAAAACCTCTCCGCCGCCCTCCAAGCAGTAATCGATCCACTAGACAATCAGTTGGGATACATGGGTTAGCAAGAGACCCTCCAAGCCTAATCTACCCGATGTACCTAAGCCCTCCAAGCTCCTACTCCAACAAGGCTTCTCGGAACCGTGTCTTGGCTAGCTTTCTGGATCCCGCAATACACCGGATTGCATCCGTCAATGATCCACTAGAGAATGTAGTTGGGATACACGAATAGTAAAAGACCCTCCAAGCCTAATCCACCCAGTGCACCTAAGCCCTCCAAGCTTCTTCCTCCAACGAGGTTACGCCAAACCTTTGTCTTCTCTAGCTTACCGGATCCCGCTATAGCCCATAGCATCAACCAAGCCTCACCGACTTCTTTTGGCAATTCCTAAAAGCTTCCCAATCTCCAAAACACTCTCTACACTCTGAAAATGTGTGAGTTGTGTTTAGGTACAAATCTCCTCTCAAGGTATGACAATGGGAGAGGGATGGAGAAGAGGCTACAAGGATTTTTCACTAAGGATGAGTAGCTCTCTCTCAAAAAGATGGGTGTGTGTGTTGTAGAAAACTTATCTAGGGTTTTTCTTTATGAATGACCTCTCCTTTACATTTGTGGGTAATGAGAGTATATATAATATGGGTGAAGGGTAAGAAAGTCACTCTTTAAAATCCTCCAGACAGAATGTTTCGTGACTGTCTCGCGGGAAGACCTTACTAGCGAGACACTCGCAAAATCGACAGCCTGGCATGACTCTTCAGCTTCCAGCGCATGCTTCTCACGTGGCTCTTTTGCGGGTTAGCTTCTAGCAAGACACTCGTGAAATCCACTGATCTTCAAATAAGCTTGAGTCTTCACCAACTTAATACTAAACCCAATACAATAAAATCCCACAAAATACAAGGAACAAAATTAAAGCAATTACAACACTTTTTGTCATTGAATAAAGCCAACATAAAATATAGTTGTAAATCACAACTTTACACTGCTTATATGAAGCTAGCTCAAAGGTTCAGAGACACCAAGGGAATTATAGTGAATACCTTCACAGAGTTGGAGCAATATGCTCTTGATTCATTTTTGGACGATGGCCAAACCCCTCCAGTCTACCCCATTGGACCGGTGCTTGATCTCAAGGGTCAGCATAACCCTGCCCTGAATTGGGCTCAGCGGGACAGCATCATGAAATGGCTTGATGCCCAACCTCCATTATCAGTGGTGTTTCTATGCTTTGGAAGCATGGGGAGCTTTGGTCCAACCCAAGTGAAAGAGATGGCTCTTGGACTTGAGAGCAGTGGGCATAGGTTCTTGTGGTCCTTAAGGACATCCACCTCCATGCCAGAAGGTTTCTTGGGTCGGATCAAAGGGAAGGGGATGATATGTAGAGGGTGGGCACCACAGGTGGAGGTCTTGGCTCATAAAGCAATAGGAGGGTTTGTGTCTCATTGTGGATGGAACTCCATATTGGAGAGTTTGTGGCATGGTGTGCCTATTGTAACATGGCCTATATTTGCTGAGCAACAGCTCAATGCATTTAGGATGGTGAAGGAGTTGGGGTTAGCAGTGGAGCTGGGGTTGGATTATAGGAATGGTCGTGATCTTGTGACGGCTGATGAGATTAAGAGAGCTGTAAGACGTGTGATGGGTGATAATGAGGTTAGGAAGAAGGTGAAAGAGATGGGAGACATGGCCAGAAAAGCAGTGATGGATGGTGGATCTTCGTTCAGATCTTTTGGACAACTAATTAAGGATATGATAGGCAGCAATTGACATGGACTATGCATGACTATATTTTGGGTTAATTTCTTATTCTTGTTGACATTGCCGTGGACTATGCATGACTTTACCAGTTAGCTTGGGTCGTGTAAATATTGATTGTGCAATTTATATCCCTAATTCCTTAACTTGTTGAGTTGTGCTTGTTTTTTTTGTACTTTGTGGCTGAAATTGCCCTTTGTTCAACAAATGTCTCAAAACCATTTGCATGGATTGCAGTCCGTTTCATCACCGGTGCTTTGCTCCCTGGTTTAGATTGGAATCTGATTCAATAATTTGAGTATTTATGCCTGTGATATGAACCAATATTTGTTAATGTTAGAAAAGAATGGAGGAAGAAGAGAAGGTAGGAAACAGGAAATAGATAAGAAAGAACAGACATAAAACATAAACTGAAAGAGCGGAGTACTCTTCATTAGTTTTTAGAGTGGTGAAATTGAGCAGGAAGCAATTAGCTCATTGTATATTTAAGTTCATAGCTAAACATCATATCAGATTCTGTTTAAGTTCTTTCTAATAGCTCATGATTCTGCAACCATCTAATAGCACACATTTCCCATCAAAATCGTTTCAAGCTTACTAGAGAAATTATTTGAATATTTTTTTTTGGCATCATAATGAATCTCTTGATGGTTTCAAGTCTTGTTCATCCTGCAACCAAATTGTGGGAAATTGGGAGGTTGAAATAACTATTTGATGAAGAATCGGTGGAAGCAGTTAAAAGAATCATAATTCATAAAGCAAGCCCAGCTGATATGGATTAAGAATCCTTAGGGCAAGTCAGCATACAAGACAAACCAAGAGAGCAGGACAATAGTGAATAATGATGTCAATTGGCAAAAACTGTGGGGCCTGAAGCTTCATGGAGGAACCAAGATATTCATTTGAAGGTTATGCTCAAATAGTCTGCCGATCATGCAGAACATTGCACAAAGAGTAGGAGAAATCGACACCAGCTTGCCTCTATGTCATGTGAAACTAGAAACTAGAAACTAGTCCGCATACCTTTTTCCAATGTGATATTTCCAGGCAATTTGGTTTGGAACCTTTTGGGTATTACGCCCAGAGCTGGTTTCTATGACCAACAGAGCTGACATTACAAAGTGGGTAATAAAATCTCCAATCACAGGAACTTAGGATAGAAGTGGTTGCTATGTTTTCTTGCTGTTTCTTTTAACTGGGTGAATAGGGAAGCAAACTCTGTGGCTCATTCCTTAGTCAAGTTTGCTGCCCTCTAGAAGCTTTCTTTTTGCTGTAACAAGGATTCTCTCTCTCAACGTGACTGAGAGATCTCCTTGCTTCTTCTTGAATAAATATTTACCATTTAGCCCCCAAAAAAAACTTCTACAGGTTCGCAGTGCTGCAATTGCTCTCAGTCTCGGGAAACTAAACGCCTGTTTAGGAGAGATGTTCAAGTAGTGTTGTTCGGAAGGATGTGAAAATTATAGTTTAAAAAGTATTGTGAAAATTATAGTTTAAAATACTTATAATGTAAAAAATGTATTTGGTATTATGTTTTAAATAATATATTTTAAAATATGAAAACACATAGTGGTGGGTCAGTGAGAGAAAAAAAAAAGTTTGGTCTTGTCAATAGGCTCCACGATTTTTAACTTATTTACAAAAAGATTATTCAGCAACATTCCTTGAAAACTAAAAATTGGTATGTGTTGACACCCCATTTTACAACCGGCATTTAACCTCACATGGAGGGTAAAAAGGTAATTTCACATTGAAAATATGCATCTTGATTCTGGCCATTAAATCCTTAATCTCATTTCACCAAAATGATCTTTGATGTTATAATGATCAAATCGACTGGTCATAAGCTCTAATCGAACCATCAGATTGAAAGTTATCATCAAATCAAGTTTTAATAGCCGAGATGAACTATCACAAATTGAGTCCGACTATATGTAATTATGAACAATTGATTCTAATTAGTTATAATTATAATCAATTTGGGATTAATGATGTGTCATAATTTGATTGGATAGGACTACATTTTATAGTAAGGTTGCACACACTTAATTAATTAGGAAGTCAAACATTAATTATTCAATGAGTAATTTGTGCAATTATCTTTTTAATTAGGGTAAATTTAGAACTAATTAAGTCTGAAATAGAAGTGAACCTATTAATGTTAATTGGAAACTAATTTGAGATCTATTAATGTTGATTGTGTTGAAATTATTTTATAACAAATGACCTCTGCTCACCATTTCGTTGATATCTCTCAGAATATTTTGAATTTATGAATGAGGTTAATTTTTCCAGAAACTAGACATCTGGGGCTTCAATTTGAGCACAAGAACGTAGCAATTCCGATCAGAATTGAGTAAGATATGATTTTTTGAATTTGGCTCTATAGGCTGTTACAATAGTTAAGGGAAAACCAAATTTTGCTTGCTCCTCACTCCCACAAATCTCTACATTTAATGCACCAGATTTTCCCAAAATCTAAAATAAGGTTTAGGTTCATTATTCTTTTTGATCTTTTGTCAATCCTCATTAAATGACCTTTCGTTCATATTTTCTCAACCTCTACTATATAAGCCCTCCCCCTCTCCTCCATTCCAAAAGACACCTCTCTTCTCTTCTCTTAAGTTCTAGTGAAGTAGAGTAGTCTTGTCATATCTTGATCTTCTTGAGACTCAAGATATTAAGTGAGACTCACTCTCCTTCTCCTAGTTCTTCTTTTCTCTTCCACCTTTAAGATTTCCACAAAGAGCCTCCCCTCCACCGTGTGGATCTTACATGCAAGTATAATCTCTATCCTTAACTCGTTTTTCATGTTGCTATAATGTTAATTTAAGATTAGAGCATGCTAGTTATGTGAGGGATTTTCCCGCACAAGCTGTTTGTCCGCTTTGGGGAGCCAAGCCAGCATGATTTTGTTCTCAAGCAACATGGGAGGTGAGGATTTTGAGATTGACACCCCAGTCCCACGTCGGCAAGAAACGTGCTCCACCAATGCCTTATAAGCTCTTGGGGCATCAGCATGGTGTACCACTAACACACATGTGTGTTAGTGGTAGAGGCGTGCCTTGCTCTCTAGAGAGACAACAAAACCGTGCGGGTAGCATACGGTGCAGGACATGGCAAAGCCAATCCCACCCTTGCCTTAAAGCGGACAATAACTGAAGATAGGCACTGCCCTCAAAAGCGCCTTTTTGTGTGGGGGATTTTCCCGCGCAAGCTGTTTGTTCGCTTTGGGGAGCCAAGCCCGCACGGTTTTGTTCTCAAGCGACATGGGAGGTGAGTATTTTGAGATTGACACCCCAGTCCCACATCGGCAAGAAACGCCTTCGTCCAAATGCTTATAAAGCATGCGTGGGACGCATTTCTTGCCGATGTGGGACTAGAGTGTCAATCTCAAAATCCTCACCTCTCATGTCACTTGAGAACAAAATCGTGCAGGCTTGGCTCCCCAAAGCGGACAAACAGCTTATGCGGGAAAATCCCCCACACATTAGTGTTTATTTAAATTCCTTGAATATATTTAAATGTTCTTAAAGGTTCTTAAGTGTTTTTCACATGTTCTTGGTTGTTCATCACATGTTCATGCATAACATTAGTTTTGATCTTAAATCCACATAAAAAATATGAAAAAGATGTTTATTTCATAATTCTTTCAAATCCTTAAATCTAGGATATCACCATCCACACACATTCGTTAGGATTTATTTTTCAATCCAAATGCAATGCTTAATAAATTGAATTAGGGTTTATCACATGCACACACATTAAATTCAACATGCAAATTGATTGATAACATATTGGATGATGTGATATGAATGTTGGCTACCATAGTTTAGAAGACCGGTTTCACCGAGCAAGGTGGGTGCCTAACACCTTCCCCACCTTGTAACATAGCCTCCGAGCTTAGATCAAGGGTTGGTAGATCAATGTTTATCATTGTAATTTTCAATTTCTAGATTGTAACTAGGAAACAAAGTCATGTACTTTATCTTAGATTGTATCTAGGACCAAAGCCATGTAATTTCCTGTGATCAATGTAAATTCAATTTCAAATTAATAAAATGAGAAATTTTTCAATTTTGGTTTTCTTATTTATTCCAATAATTAAATAAGTGGCGACTCCATTGTAAAACCCTTAATCTAAAAGGGAAAATATAATCAGTTGAACCTTCATTTTGAGAGGCAATAACACAACTCTACCCATTAACGTGGATTTGGCCCAACATCCAAAAAAGGGGTCGGGGGCACGGTCTCTCACAATATGGATGAATTTTCAAAATACATGTTTTAAATACCTTAAATTGAGAACTGTGAATCAAATATTCTTGTTAAAAAACTCCTACCAAACACACTTTTCTTTTTGGGCCCACAGTTTCTAGTGTTTAAACACTGAAAACTGTTGTTTGAGCTTATATATCAAATAGGCCTTAAAGACTTCAGACTTCAAAGTCTTGGTTAACTTAACAAAGTTTGTAAAGTATAGTCATGCTGGTGACTAGTGAGCAATGTTAAAAACACAATTATTTTTTACAACTTATGAAGGTTGTATATTGTTATTAGAGTAATATTATTTCTATATGAGCTAATCATTAACATCACTTTTATTATATACTAATCATAAGGAAAAATTTCATTGCTAAATCTATTTAGAAATAAGGAAAAGAGTAAAAGACAATTTTTTTTTTTTTTTTATCAAACTAAGAAATAATTTGGCATGCGAATGCAATGTAGTTGTTCTTTTTTGTCTCCTTCGTTCTAAAATAAAATGGATAAAAACATTTTTTGGAAAAATATTTTATTCTGTAGTATTTGGTCGCATTCTTAAAAATGCTCCGAAAACCATATTTTATTATTTGGCATGACTTAAAATATTTTTTTTTTCATTTTTAATATGGAAAGAAATGAACGGCCTAGATACCCAACAAAACTTCCTAAATGACCAAAATACCCCAAAAAAATGCCAATATGATCAAAATATTTTAGCAACCTCCAAAATTATTAAAATTCCACCAAAACTACCAAAATAACGAAAAATAACGAAAACTACAGAACTTCCAAAATGATCAAGGTATCCCTGAAATGTTCAAACTTATCAAATACCCCTATAACTCCCAAAATAACCTTAGAATCTTCAAAATTACCAAACGTCTCAACTGAAATACACCTTGAAATGTCCAAATTGACCAAAATTTCGTTAGACCACCAAAATATTCCCAAAACCTCTAAAATGAAAAAAAAAAAAAAAAAAAAAACCAAAATAGCCCAAGAACTACTAAAATGACTAAAATATTTATGAAATATTAAAATGACAAAGTGAAGGAGTTTAAGGCGAAAAATATTATACGTTCTTTTTGGTGTAAGACACTCCCTCATAATTACATTATTTTTGGTCAACTGAATTTTTTTTTTTCAATTTGACTAGGAATTTACACCCTCAAACAATGAAAATTTGTACGTAACTGAAACTTCATCTCATTCCCTCAAAAATATTTATATTTGACAATAAAAAATTGAGCATTTGAAGGAAAATGGAAAAATGGATGTTTCATATTAGCTATTTCATTATCTTCTACTTAAACTATTAAGTAAAAAGTGGAGAGAGAGAGAGTAAAGAAATGCACTTGTTAAAATAAATTTTCCAAATGAACACCAGCTTGTTTAGGCGAGATCGTGTACAGACAGAGCTCCCTAAATCGAGTTGTGGCAAGTTGGCAATCTAAGGGGAAGGAGGCGTTAGGGGTAGATTTCGAACTTCTAAGTTCTAAATAATCAAGTTGATTAATAATAAAACTCTCCAAATGATCAAATGGTTAAAGGATAAAGTTTGAAACCTTTCAAACTCCTCATATATTTTTTTATTAGATGAGAATATATGTTGGATTTCATAAAATTTATTTTCTTAACATGCATGTCAATTTTTTTCAAATAAGATGTTATTTACTATTTAATTAATATACTTATTTTTTATGTATAATTTTGGATCACAAAAGATTGAAATTTAAACATTTGATTGATAAGATAGCTATTGATTTTTGATCTTCTTGAAATTTTGCAATCATGGAGGATATAATAAGAACATGCAATTCAACGGTTAGATTTTCAAAATTCACTTCCAATAAAAAAAAATATCAACGTAGTTTGAAGGATTTATTTTCAAACTAGTTCGGAGAGAAACTTTTTCCATAATTAAAACTAGCATTTGAGCATGCGTGTGAGACACTTCTATTTTTTTTCAAGGTTAATAATTTTTATTCTTCATAATTTGGGGGTGCTATATTTTCCAGTTATTGAAAAGAGCAAGACTTAGGTATAGTAATTATGTGCTGTTGCTTAAGTTCCCTTTTTAAGATTTTGTTATGTGGATTTTTTCTCATGCAATGGAAGTGTATTTTTTAGTTAAGTAGCCATATGGCTGAATCTTAAGAGGAGAACCTAAGGAACAGCATCTAAGATACTGTATCTAAGTTTTGTCCTATTGAAAAACTTAGGGTGTGATAAGATTTATGTGTTTATGGGTGTAAAGTTTTTGTGCTACATCTCATCACACCCCTAGATATTTTTGTTATTGGAAAATGTAACAACTCTGAATTATGATGAATGAAAATTATTATTATTTTTTTAAAAAATAGAAGAATCTTTGAACACGTGAATTAGTTTTCAATTAAGTCTTTTGTATTAGTTACTTTGCTTTAATCAATCTATTCCCTAATGCAGGTATTATTTTAGGAAATAGTTTAGTTCCAAACCGATTTAAAATAATTTTTCTCCAACTTGCTATGTAGTGATTGAAAACATTATCCATGTATAGTTTTACTTATATAGCATTTTCAATGAATAGTGTTTGTTTAAATAATATATATGATAGTATCATAGATAGTCACATTGGTTGTTTGGAGGAGGTTCCTCTATATTGATATGAAGTTAAACTTTGACTTTGTTATAAATTTGAAGAAAAAGTTAACAGATGCTCTATGTGCATTAGTTTAAGAAATATTTTTAGAAATTTTTTATGGAAAAAAAAAAAATTTCTTTGACTGTTTTTTATATTTTTCATAAAAGTTGTATAAAAAATTTTCTAAAATGATTTATCAACAATTTTCCTAAGATCAACTGTTACCATGACTTTTAAGAGATATGAGTAGAAATGGTAGTAAAGGCCAAATGGAACATACAAAAAGAAAAACGAAAGAACTATTGCGACTTTTATGATTAACTTCCTAAATCTCTACACACGTGAAGACTTATCATGGGCATTACAACCCAAATCCATGCTTTCAACAATACCCAGCAGGGGAAAAAAAAACATGTAGTGCTGTGATGTGGTGGATGACAACCCCAACACTATTAATAGATAGAGAATACATTCGGTCAGGCTGCTGCGTAAAACACTGGTTTTACGCCAGCCAATAGAATCCTGCCACGTCATCTTCTTTTAACTTACCACTTAAATTCCTCTCCAAACGGACCTTTCTTTCTTTTCTTATATCACTTTTTCGACCCATCTTCATCCACTGAACAACTAAACAAGCAGCTCAAGCTGAACTCTTCATCTTCATCTTCTTCAAAAGCACTCGTTGTCAAGTCCTCCAAGCTGTCCGATCTGTCCTCCCACACCAAATCCAAGCCTTCAAATTCCAACTTAGCCACAATGGTGAAGAAGCCATCGTCTTCTTCTTCGAAAGCGGTGAAGATGGTGATTCCGTTGGATGTGATTGCAGAGGACTTGAAGAAGACGGTGAGGAAAGGAACGAGCTTTAAAGGCTTGTATAAGAAGCTGTTTGGGACTGGGAATGAAACGATAGTGTTTGACAGTAAGAAAAAGAAGGAGGTGAAGGAGAACACGAGGACGTTGGCTATGGTGTTGAGGAGTGAGAGAGAGCTTCTGGGTATGAATAAGGAGCAAGAGATGGAGATTTCTCAGCTTAAGTTCATGCTTGAGGAGAAGAGCACAGAGGTCAGTGACTCAATGGGTCTTTTTTCTTTTTCTTTTTTTTTGGGAAATGCTCTGTTTGTGTTTGGATTGGGAGAGAGGGAGGGAAAGGAAAACAAAGAAAGTGGGGAATTTAAGTGAACATTTCTTAATTCGTTCTCTGTTTGGAAAGGGATTTAAGTGACAAGTTAAAAGAAGATAACGTGGCAGGATTCTATTGGCTGGCATAAAACCAGTGTTTTATGCCACAATCTGACCGAATGTATTCTCTAATAGATATAGAGTCATAGACCCAACAAAACTTCTCTATTATTGCATTGTCACAAAACATCGAAGCATATGTTTTAGTTGTGGTTCCTCCAATGCTCTCTCTCTTTTCTTTTTTCGCTAAAGTCCGCCCTTCATCACTTGAGAAGAAATAACTTCATAACTATTGCGGCATCAGTATTGGTAGACTGGAACACATCTCCACCATTAACTCATTGGTGAAAAAATAAATAAATTGCTATTTGTATTTAAAAATTTTACATCAAAAAACGAAAATCTAACAATAATTAATTGATTCCTCCAAAACTATAGTTAAAGGGCATACCTATAACACTTCCATTGCCGATTTGTGGCAGCCCATGAACCTGAAACACTCAATCCTTTGTTCCATAAATCAATTGCACATCCGCTGCTGGAGTTCACCAGTGAGTTATTCTCTGAATTAGAAGTTGATTTCTCACAGACCCAATAAATTGAATTAGTTTAGATTATTGAAAAAAATATAGGAGGTAGAATGAGAAGTGAGAAATGAAAGTGGCTATAGGTGTATTGTGTATAACCATATGAGGATTTGTTACATTATTATTAATATTCTGCATTAGCATCTCTTTGTCCTTGTGTTACAATCTATTTCTCTCTTCCTTATGTGTGTGTGTTTGTTTTTCCAAAAAAAAAAAAAAAGGGGTAATTATCCTACATTGCTTATGAAAGTGTTGTCTGTAGTATAATTTGTCTTACTCACCCTTAAAAGTTACTATAATTTTTGAGTGGAATTATGATGTGCTTTTGTATTAGAGCTATTTTTTCTCTTCTTTGTGTGAGTGTTCGTTTCTTATAAAAAAGAAAAAAGCATGTCTGAACCAACAAATCTACAGCAATAAGCATAAAAATAACAACACAATGCATACAACTAAAGTTAGACTTATGATTTGGAAAACAACGTAATGATTAAACACAGTAAAAGTGACGTAACAAAAATCCCTTGGATTTGAGGCAATGATTTTTGGGGGGGGGGGGGGGGGAATAAAAAAAATAAAGACAAAATTTGAGAGATCAAAAACTAAAGCAAGATATAACCTAACACACTTTTAACTTTGTTTATAATTTAAAGGGTAAAATATTATTTTAATCTCTAAATTTTACAAAAAAATTTAGTTTTTATTCTTAAACTTTAAGAAGTTCATTTTTTGTCTTTAAATTATTAAAAATGTTTTATTTATATCCTTAAACTTTACAAAAAGTTTGTTTTTATCCCTAAATTATTATTAAAAAAAAATTTCATCCCTATTTTTGTTTCTAAACTATTGAAAAAATTATTTACAAAGTTTAGAAATGAAAAAAGAATTTTTTAAAATTTAAGGATAAAAAAAAAACTTTTGACAAAATTTAAGGATCAAAATAATATTTTACCCTTAATAATTTTAAACAATAAACCTAAAACTTTATAAAGATCTTAATTGTTGAGTCCCAACACAATCCAGTGGACATCTTAAACAAGAAATTCATCTTCACAAAGTATAAAAATAAGTAAATAACAATGACTTTCAAAACAACATTAATGATTAAACACATTTAAAAAATCACATTAAAACCCCTTGGATTCGTGACTTCCAACCAATTGATGGATTTGATATTGTTGATGTAGGTTGAGTGAATGAGTAGCTTCAATTATTCTTGGCATGAATGCGCAATTAAGAAGTGTAAATACATTAAGGGTATGTTTGGATATCGCTTATTACTGAAAACTGAAAATACATTAAGGGTATTTTAAATGTGTGAATAGTACCGTGGGACCCAGTTTTAAAGTTAAATTTGCATTTTTTGTACTTGCGAGTTCCGTGAACAGTGCACGGAACCCAACCAAAAAAATGCAAACGCACGGTGTGCCGCTATCCAAACCCAGCCTAAAGATCCGTTTGTTTTTTCAACAAATTTTTCTAAAGAAATTAGGAGCAGTTGAAATTGTAAAAGTTGTGATTTAAAGGTCTGTTTGGATACCGTTTATTTTGTTGAAATTAAAAATTTATTGCTGAAAGTACTGTAAATAAAGATAAAAGTTAACTGAAATAGTATAATGGGTTCATAAATAATATCAAAAAGTGTCGTAAGACCTATAAATAGTAACAAAAGTAAACTGAATGATAAAATTATTTTGATTTTTTATTGATATCCAGAACTAAAAGAAGTTTTTTATGGGAGTTAAACGTGGGAGAGTGGAAGTCAAATGTGGGATAACGTGACTGTGAGGGTGTGAGAGTTGGTAAAGTAGAAGAAGAAAGAAAGATCAGAGTGCCGATATGAAGAAAGCAGAGCTGATCGTCATTCCAGCCCCAGGAATTGGTCACTTGGTGTCGACACTTGAATTTGCAAAGCGCCTAATTGATCGAGATGATCGACTTTTCATCACTATTCTTTCCATGAAGTTCGACTTTTCCCTTTATCCCTTTGCAGATGCATACCCCAAATCACTCACTGCTTCACAACCTCGAATCCAACTCATACATCTCCCTCAAGTCAACCCACCTCCATTGGAGCTTTTGAAATCACGTTTAAACTATATATCTGTCTACATAGAAAATAACATTCCTAATGTTAAAGATACTGTCACAAATATTGTCTCCTCCAACTCTAACTCAGATTCATCCCGTGTTGTTGTTGGGTTAATTCTTGATTTCTTTTGCACGTCCATGATTGATGTGGGCAGAGAACTTAATCTCCCACCTTATTTGTTCTTCACTTCTAACGCAGGATTTCTTGCTTTTATGCTCTACCTTCCAATTCGTCATAACCAAATTGGCAATGAATTTAGTGAGTCAGATCCTGAATTGTTAATCCCAGGGATACTCAACCCATTACCTACAGGTGTTCTGCCTGCAGCTGTGCTTGACAAAGATGGTGGCTACACAGCTTATATGAAGTTTGCTCAAAGGTTCAGGGACACCAAGGGAATTATAGTAAATACGCTCAAAGAATTGGAGCAATATGCTATTGATTCATTTTCAGATGGTCAAACCCCTCCAGTCTACACTGTTGGACCAGTGCTTGACCTCAAGGGTCCACCTAATCCTGCTTTGGATGAGGCCGAGCGTGACAACATCATGAAATGGCTTGATGATCAGCCTCCATTATCCGTGATGTTTCTATGCTTTGGAAGCATGGGGAGGTTTGGTGGAACCCAAGTGAAAGAGATGGCTCTTGGGCTAGAGCGTAGTGGGCGTAGGTTCTTGTGGTGCTTGAGGTCACCCACTTCCAATGATGTCTTGCCAGAAGGTTTCCTGGATCAGATCAAAGGGAAGGGGATGATATGTAGTGGATGGGCACCACAGGTGGAGATTTTGGCTCACAAAGCAATAGGAGGGTTTGTTTCTCATTGTGGATGGAACTCCATATTGGAGAGTTTGTGGTATGGTGTGCCTATTGTAACATGGCCTATATATGCTGAGCAACAGCTTAATGCATTTAGGATGGTGAAGGAGATGGGGTTAGCTGTGGAGCTGAGGTTGGATTATAAGAGTGGTGGTGATCTTGTGATGGCTGATGAGATAGAGAGAGCTGTAAGACATGTGATGGACGATAGTGAGGTTAGGAAGAAGGTGAAGGAGATGGGAGAGATATCCAGAAAAGCTTTGATGGATGGTGGATCTTCGTTCAACTCTATTGGACAACTTCTTGAGGATATGATAGGTAGCACTTGATATATATGTATGTACTGCGAATTACTATGTATTCTGGGTTGATTTCTCGTCATTCTTGTTGAAGAAACAGAAAAGAGTGAAGGTCTCTTTAGACTTCAGACCTACGAGCTTATCCACACCCAATTACTGTTTACCTATTTTCAATTCATATCAATAAACTTGTTAGACTGTGCTTGTTTTTATTGCTCTTTGTGGCTGAGAACAGTATTGATTAAATGGATCTAATGCTTTTTTCACCATGTGCTTATTTGCTCCCTTGTTTATACTATTTTGATTAGACTTTATACACCTGTAGCATTTTGATACTAGAAAAGAATGGAAGAAAAAGTCAAGTTAGGAAACAATATATAGATAAGAAAAAGTTCTTACTCAATAATTTTGAGGTACTAGATATTAGTAAATACAATTGAAATAATGTTGAGTACAGTTCATTTGTATGGTAAATTTGAGCAGTAAGCAATCAGCTCATTTAAAACTCGAAAAATATTTCTGTCTAATAGCACATAATCCTGCCATTACATCTTTCTTCGAATTTTCATTGAGCAAAGAACTCCAGTTCTTAGTGCATCTTGGTAAAAACCATGATGGTCAAGCCTTTCTTAAAAAATTGCTATCATTAGGTCCTTCCTACTTGTAATAATCTCCAACAAAAACATTTCAAAGCTGTACACATTTCCTAGCTTTGATGCCATGCAACTTTGTCCATAGTCTGAAAATTTTCTACATATTTCATATATAAAAAAAAGAAAAAAGAAAAAAGAAAAATTCTCCATACATCATTTTAACTTTCTAACCTTTGCTTACTATCAATTTATTTTGGTGGAAAATATTTTCTAGGTAACGTTTTTGCTTTAGCTAAGTTTTAGTAATGACTAGAATTTCTATTTTGATGTGGGAAACCTTTCGTCTTCAGGCCTCAAAATGGAGGCAGTCCCCTGGCAGAGTTCTCTGTTTTCTTTTCGAAAACTAAAAATTTGGTATCATTGCTAAAGAACCCAAATCTACCACTGCCAGTCTTCGGTAAAGTGACAAGAATATGAACAACACAATGCAACACTAAAGAGGCCAACTGGGTGTGTGGTGTTATAGGATTTGAAATTACCTTTTAATCTTTGAAAAATTAAGGGTGCAAAACAAACCATATAATGGTTAAAACAGAGCAAGATTACAAATTTTATTGTTTAGTTTGCACTAAATTTCATTAATATTTTTTGTAACTCCAAATAATTATATAAACCAAAACTTTCATTCACAAAAACAGACAAAATAGGGAATCCTTTTTCAATTTTTGGGCCACTTATCAGGAGCATAAAAATAAAAAATAGTCCCCCAAATTTGAAATCTATTTTGAAATATTAAGTGGTAAAGCGACTGGTTTGTGGGAAGAAAAAAAGTTATTTAGGATAAAATTAATTATCCATCAACAATTAGTCAATGGCGATCCATAGTCAATTTGTGGAGAGAGTGTGTACTATGAATAGCGAAAAGTTATTATTGGCAAAGATTTTTGCTGTGTCAAATTTATTCCTACGGTTTGTTTAGTATTTGATATTCCAAAATTTTTTTTTTTCATTCTATTGGGCTTTGTTTTTGTTAATCAAAATTTTTTTGTAATAATTTTCATTGTACAGAACACCAAAAAAAAAAAAAAAAAAAAAAAAACAAAGGAGGGTAGCAATCCTTTAATTCAGAACTTGCAGATAGAATTTAGCTATATTTTTTTTAATAAGTATATATAAATAATAAATCCCATTGTCCTAGCAAAAGTTGAAAAAATGAAAAAAAAAAAAAAAAAAGAAAAGAAAAGAAAGAAAGATAAAAAAAGCAACTATAAATCCTTTTTTTTTTGGGAATAAATCCATTCCCTTTACATATATTGTATGCTCACAGGCCACAGCCCAAACATAAAAATAGGCCGATACACAATCACTCCCTGAGCCCAATTTCACGATCCATAATAATCCAATAACACTGCTATGCTTCGCAGCTGTTGGTCCATACTAGCGCACTTACCGTTTATCACAAATCACCAATACCTCGAGATCTGTTCTCTCTCATCAATAAGCTGTTATGAACTGAGTGAAGCAGTTGCACCGAGAAAGACAGAAACTCAAAATCAATTTCAAACAAAACAGAACAGAATGCAATTCTCACTTCAGACTTTACACTTTGCGATGTAAAAGTAAGCTCCTATTGTTTTCGTTTCCTTTTCATTTCACTCTGTTAAAACTTTATTTTCTTAGCATCCAAACAGAACTTAGTTAAGGGGGAAACTAAACTAGTGTGAATGTTTGGCTAATCTAATGTCATAATAGTAAGTTTTTTTTTTCTTCTTTTGTACGTTTTGTCTCTTTGTTTGTTAATTAATCTAAGCTATGTCCTTAGATGACTAAGAATAGTAGAATAAATTAACATGATAGGTAATTATTTCCAAGTTCACCATTGTAGATCACTAAGAATAGTGAAAAGAAAATTGTTGAAAGTTTTGCATAGAAACTTAGTGAATTCCAATTTTTTTTCCCTGTTTGAGGTAAATTCCCCATTCAATTGCTAATTTGTTTTGTTGATTTTGTTTGATCTTGATGTTTTGGAGCTATTATTTTAGTTTAAAATTTATTTTCCAGGTCTATCAGAGGGTTTTTATTTATTTATTTAAATATATTAATTATGTAATGCTTGTTGGAGTTGAATCAGATTTAGTACTTGTGATCAAATGAATATGCAGATATGAACTAAATGTTTAGTGTCTACCTTGGTTGGAGGCAAAATCCGTACTCTCTGAGAGTGGAGATATTAGTTGAATATTGCATTATGTAGGAAGGTAATGGCGGGCATTGCGGGTATGCATGAGTTTCTAGATGGTGATGGTGGTTTTGATGATGAAATTGTAGAAAACTCTGGTGAATGTGATGAAGCCACAGAAGACGGGCTGTTGCAGCATTGTAATTTAAATAATGTTGTGAATGATCACCTAGGTATGATAAAACGGTCAGAAGAGGGTTTAAGTGCGGAAATTTTGGAACCATGTATTGGGATGAATTTTTCTTCGTTAGATGGTGCAAGGGATTTCTATTATGATTATGCTAAGCGTATGGGTTTCACCATAAGAACAAATCGGATTAGACACTCGCTAAAGAACATGGCTATAATAGGGAGGGACTTTGTTTGCTCGAGAGAAGGTTTCCGTGCTGCAAAACATACGCTTAGAAACGACAGGGTTCTTCCTCCACGACCAATTACAAGAGAAGGGTGCAAAGCAATGATTAGGTTGGCAGCAAGGGATGGCGGTATATGGGTCGTTACCAAATTTGTCCGAGAGCACAACCACAAGCTAATGACTCACTGTAACTTTCCTGGTGAACTGCCAATTGTCAATATACTTAGTGAGGTATGTCTGATGACTCATATACTAAAATATATGGTATTGATAGATTAATTTGATTTCGAAGTACTTTATAAGCTTCTAGTGGTCTTATTTTTTATAGCTATAATTTAGTTGTTATCATTGCTCAGAAATTTATTTAGAAATCCTCTGGGAGAATTACACCCTCTAGTGATTGTCCAATATTATCAGTATAAAGGGCTTTTTATCAATTGGACTCTATAGATAGGAACCACGGAAACGGATATGGATACGACATGGCAATATGGCTATTTTTGAAAATTAGGACATGACATGGCGGGGATGTGCATATTAAGTAATTATTTAATATATTTTTATTTTTATTTTTATATATTGTTAAGAATTTATTTTTCATATAATATTAAGAATATGTCAATATAAGAGCAATAATGGATAATAATTAATTGAAATCATATTTATCAAAAAAAAAAAAAAAAAAATGAAATCATAAGTCCATTGGAATCTAGTAAACTTAGGAGTTAGGACACAACACAAACCGAAGAGAAATAAGCATAAGTTTATCCATCGCAAATTAATTGAAATCATAAGTCCATTGGAATCTAATAAACGTGGGATTTATGACACAGCACACACCGAAGAGAAATAAGCAAAGAGAGAGAGAGAGAGAGAGAGAGAGAGAGAGAGAGAGAGTTTACTGTTGGCCGTGCAGCTGTTGCCTTTGATTTTGTCACAAAGAGAGTGAGAGTGAGAAGATGGAGTGAGAGAAGGAGAGAGATTGAGTTTCAGCTGTGGGTTTGAGTGAGAAACGAAATTATGGTTAGGTTTTTAAGTTTTGACCTCCAAACATTGCATTTCAGGCTTCCAGCTCTTTTTATTTTTTCAAGTTTTAAATTTCGGTACGGGTCATGTCCCGACTGTGTCTGGTCATTTTTTCCACAAAAAAAAAGAAAAGAAAAGAAAAAAGGCTGGGACATGCAGGCAGCCATGAGTGTCCAATACGTACGGGACATGGATATGGCAGCCCAAATGCCGTGTCCACGCTTCTTAGCTCCACAGTCCGAAGAGGAGTAAGCAAGACATAGAGGATTTTCTTATGCCTCTTATATAGGATGGCCAATTTTTAGGTTGTGTTCGTCTCGTTTAACTGTAACCCACTGCATCATAACTATGTGAAAGCACATAAACCAGGATTTTGATGGGAATATGAAGATTGCTCACTGTGCCCCTTAGGGTGGTTCAGTGTTTGTTTATGCAAGTGTTATTAATCAGCTGAAAACATGTAAACCAAAATTGATCAAAATATTAAAAAAATGGAAAAGGTATTTTTTTTTTTCAACAAAAAATAGGGTATTTTCATTAAGAATGTGATCTTTCAACAACACTCTTAGGCGAGGTCCCTAATCCCTATGTTGCACAGCATTTCTGCCAACTTTCCAGTAGTTTTCACCATCCCTTCACTGTTGCCATAATTATAATTAAATAAGCACACTTATTAACTCTTCCTTTACCACCTTCCAAAATTGTCTTTGCTAAATTGTAAAATCCTTTTCAAAATTGCTGCTGATTCCATTGTTTTAATCGTAGTTAGAAGAGATAAATATAACTCTTTCCTGTACAAACACAACACATATCCATATAGGGTCATTACCCAGTAGGCCAGTACTGGTCCTACTTGGGTGAAATTCTGGAAGGGATGACTAATCCTTCCCTTCACATAATTGCTTGAAGTGGCTGCTCTCAAGACTTGAATACACACACGCGCGCGCACACACACATAATTATATATTCCATGAACGTCTAAAATTTACTTAGTAAGAAAATATATATGATTCAGTATCATTCAACTAAAATATAAGTTCAAAGTTTATAGCTGCTTCTTTTATATATATATATATATATATATATGTATGTATGTATGTATATTATCCTTTTCTCATTGTTTCACCCCCTTTTTCTATAAATGAAGATTTTGAATTTCTAGATTGGTCAAACTTGCCTTGAATAAGATTGATTTTGATTTTTTTATAACTAAAATTTAAATGAAGCTATTTGGAGGTTGTAACACAATGTGATTAATATCATGAGTAGCCAGGAATCTGGAAAAGTGTCAAGCACATCCATCTGCTAGCATGGTCATCACAAATAGTGCTGTTTCATCAATTAAAGCTTCAATCCTTTGTTTCTATTTCCATTCACCCCAACATCGAGTCCATCTCTGGATAATATCCTCCCCAGTGGGACTTGTTTATAGAACCTGTTGCTTCATTGCTCCATTTGCCCAGTCTTGACAGGTTCTAGTTCTATGATTGGTTTGCTCTTACCCTAATGTGCTTTAATGATTGTAGCTTTCTTTGTGCTTTTGGACTTTCGGGGATTTTATTTGGAATATACTGCCATATTACTATGTAGTCACACTGACTAAGAAATTCATCTTTGTCAGCAAGGTACCTTTACATTTTTTATAGACTTATGGAAAAAAAACCTTACCCAAAGAAAATTACCAAAAAGAGAGATGGTGGAGAATATTCACCACAGTGACTGTGATAGGAGTTGGTCCAAATTCACTTCATTTTTATTATCATCATTTTTCTTTTAAATTTTTTATGCCGTTCTTATATTATATTAAGGCATAGCAGCTGCCAACACATTGTCAAGTGTCAACATTATATTATATAGACACACAGCTGTAATAAATCTTATCTCTATAAAGTGAACAAATATAAAATAATGGATGCATTCCACACTGGTTTCAGTCTTTACCATGGTAAATGTTCCGGGACTGAGATCTGTTAGTGAAGCAAGGGATAAATGAATACAATTTTGGTTATATGTTTTGGTGTAGGAGTTAGGACAAAGGTGTAGGATAAAGGGGAATAAAGTCAAAATCTTTTTTTTGAGAAGAAAATAAAGTCAAATCTGATTTGGAAGTTCTGGGAATCTGGGGTTTTGAAAAATTAGGGGTAGGGTATGTTGGAAAAAGGACTGAAAAATCATAGAGAGTATTGGGTTTCTAATGGGGGAAAGGAACAGTGGGATTTGGAGATGAAACAAAGACGAAATCTAAGGTTTGGGTTGCTGTTACAGTAACCCAAGAACAGTAATCTAATACTTGGCTGTTTGTATTTGGGAGTTGTGACTATTTGATGGATGTCTGGTTTATGGTAAGTATTGGACATTAGGGTTTTAATGGTGACAAATCAAGGTTTCAAGTAGGTGGAAATTTAAGGATGAAGAAGAGAAACGATAAATTTCTAGGCATCACATCATAGTTTCTGAAAAATTAGAAAACTTCTCCTTATTGAAAAAGCATTAACATCCATCATAGTTTCTATTCTCTGTGGAACTTGGATTTCATGAAACCCTAATAATAGTTGGATTATTTGGGCTCTACTTTGAGGCCTAAACTAAATAACTTACCTAAATTAAAACCCAAAGTAATACCCAATGGACCATTAATACAACCCATGCCTAGAAACCAGAAATTATAACATTGCACACATTGCACTGCATTGTCTTCCTTTTTTTTGAGAAGAAAGTCCTTGAATTTCATTCATGGAGCCTTGTAAAATCAGTCTGTAAGTCAGTAGCAATGTCTGGTGTTACATCTTCCATCTAGACTTGGAATTGAGAAGTGGAAACCGCTTCTTGCAAGCGAGTGAGCTACAGTATTACAATGCTTACGGACATGAGAGTAATCTAGCAATGAAAAATAAGAGGCAAAATACTGAATATCTCTTGCAGTGTGGCCGAAGTTGGAGAGCGAGTGAGAGTCCTCCTTGAGAGCCTTTATAAGAATCTGTGAGTCGCCTTCCAAAATCACCTTGTCAAAACCAATTTCCAGTGCCAGTTGTAGAGCTCTTCGTGCTGCCAATGCTTCAACCTCAATAGCTGAAAATGGTAGTGGGATGCGCTGTGATAGAGAGGCCATAACCTGCCCAAACTCATTCCTAATTATCACTCCAATACCAGCGCTGTTTCCATGGTGAAAGAGAGCACCATCTAAGTTGATCTTGTACTGGGACTGTCCTGGAGGTTGCCAGCGTGTAGGTGGTCGCCCAACTGGTGCAATCCGAGAGGTGTTGTGGAGAGAAAACTCACACAGTCTGTCTCTCGCTTGCTTCAACACTTGATCCAACTGCCAATCATTTTTTCCAAGCCGAAGATTGTTTCACTGATTCCACACCGCCCAAGTCACCATTGTAAATAGGGCTGGTTCTCTATTTTCTGCAAAGATGCCGCCCAATAAATCCATGAATGATGTAGTGTGCTTTAAACTGTCGTGGTTCCAGCGAGGGACTTTATTCCAGAGTTCTGCCAGAGTTGGACATGAAAATAAAGCATGTTTCACATCTTCTTGGTGGGTTTTACAGAGGTCACAACAATCATCAGTGATAATCTTCCGCGTAACCAGATTTGTCTTTGTCGGTGATGAATTTCTAGCTGCTCTCCACACTACACTGTGTTCCTGAGTCACATGGGTTAATTGTTGGTTTCTTAGCATTGAAAAGTGCTCAGGTTCACGAGGAAGTGATTGGAGACATACTTAAGCAACAAAACAACATGCACAAAGGCAATGAACCCATGTAATCTCAATAGATTGTGATAGAGTTGAATTAAAATATTAAAAAGGATTCAGTAGATATTTCACAATTTTAAATGCTTCTATTATATTACTAATTTTGTCCTCGTTTGTAGCCGCTAACCTTTTTAAGTGTAAAATTTACTTTTAGGAAGAGAAGGATAAGAAGATTAAGGATCTATATGATGAGCTTCAGTATGAAAGAGAACGGACTGCAACATTCAGACAACAGCTATGCGTGATTCTCAAAGATCTTGAGGAGCATGCTCAATTCATGACCTTAAGAGTTGAAGACATTGTTAACAGCATGAAAGAAATTGAACTTAGTGATCTATAATTTCAAATCACTTTGTCTAAAACCATATTTTTTGACCCTGTTGCCAATTGAGAGCTTTGAATTACTTACTATAACTTGGTGCCGCCTGAAGCTTAATCCTGAATTTTTGTATGTAGCATAAAAGAAGAAATAAAGTGCTGCTGTTACACGGCAATAGAACACAACCCCACCCCAGCCCACCCCCCACCCCCCCAAAAAAAAGAAGAAGAAGAAAAAAGGACGTGCTGTTAAATTCTCTAACGTTTGAATTTGAAAACGTTAGTTTTTAGTTTTTACCCCAAAAGAAAAACCAGAGCAACCAAAAACCGTAAGTTAACAAAAACTCTACAATTGGTGGGTTATTTGAAAACAATTTACCCCAGTAGCAACAAACAAGGAAGAAATAAACTAGTTTTTATAGGTCGACAAACTTTTATCATATCTTTTTTAGGAAATCCAAGCTTGTTACCGTTCTTCAAATTTGGTTACTAAACTGGAATTATTGACAAATGCCCCAAAAGTTTATGCATTGACAAATGCCCCCAAAATTGATCTCAATTCTAAGCACCCCATCGATCTCTACCACGAGCATGCCACTCCAACTTAAACTAGACATAATTGGACTTGAATCGGTTAACCTGACAGAGAGACAAATCGGAGTTGAACTCAAGACTTTTGGACTTGAAGGAAAAATGGGTAAACTCATTAAATGCTGGGTTGGGTTGGGAAAAATTGCGACCCAACATGTTTTTCAAAGAAAGGAACTAAAAAAATAAAACTTCTTACTTTTTTTTTTTTTTAATTGCACGCAATTTCTTGAGCATTTCTATAATTTTGGTTGTATTTTAATCAACTTTTAATGTTGGAGGTAAAATTCTTACGTAGTGTCGATTTTATCTTTTGCCCGAGACTGTGAAAGTTTAGATTTTCACTCAAAGTTGATTATATGGATTTAAAGGTAATATTAAATACATTTAGTTACAAAATTTCAATTTTTTATTGAGTTGTGTTCATTAAAATTTTATATTTTAAATTAAAATACTGAGGAAATTACTTGCCAACTTGAGATGTAATTATCAAGTATGAATATATTCATAGCTGAATATACTATTAACATTGAGTAGATTGAATTGCAATTCATATTAAATATTTACTTTTAAAAAAAAAATCTAATATGCTATGTTTTGTTATTAAAGTTTTATTTATTTAGTTATCTCTTATAGGTAATTTAATTTTATTGTTATTTTATATGCAACAAGTGTACCTGAGGAAGTTGATATCAACCAATGCCATAGTACAAAACACCATAAGTAAATGCGCAAATGCTTTGTACAAGCTAGCCTCTTGTTAGACCCTTTTTCAACTAGCAAGCTCATCACATCACATGTAACAATCTCCTCAAAGTTGTCAATTTCACATGTACTTCTAACGTAAGTTGGAAAAATCTTTCCCCTATTATAGTGATCTTCATTCACTTGAATGTCATTTTAAATTTCTGTAAGAAGCGGATGAATGATGCGTATCATACTCTCATCATCTCGATATAGGTCACCAAAGTTCACTTTCAGGTTAACATTCAGAGGTTCACAAATCTCTTCTTCAAGTTCAGGTTGGTTCAGATCCCTCTGTTGCCTCAAGTAGAAATGAGGATTTTTAAAGAAAACAAACTACAAAGGAACTATACGAGGAAAAATAAGTTTAGAAACATAACAACCGGCTTTGAAGGACATTGAAAGGACATGACCAAAATCATGACAAGTATGACACTATAAGAACTATTATTTCCTTATGATGAAAGTACCAGAACAAAAATTCTTGTTTGAAGGGTAAGAATTACATTGAGCCTTATCAACAAACTTCTCCCAATTAGCATCCACGATTGTTCTTTTACTTCTGATATTGCTTGCCATTGGAGCTCTCATTAAGCCCTTCTTTTTAAACTCTTCCTCCATTTGCTATGAAACTTGAATTGCATCAACCATAATATAAAGCATAATTTCAACCAAACACGAAAGAAAATATTAGGATTCAAGCCTTTTGGTAATACATAGAAATAATCATATTTTCATTCCAGGGAAATCCTAATCACATAGCCAAGCTATAGAACTTTTTAGTATTCTCTTTAATGGATAACTGCCTTACACCATATGTGTAAAATGCAAGTGAGCTTGTTGCTTGTAATTAGGTGGTACAAAGTAACGAGTCATGACACTTCGTATGTCCTCCTATGATCAAATGGCTACATAGTGAGTTTGTTGATACTTTTCCGTCCCTTTGAGTTTAGCCTCGGCGAAAAATATTTTTTCGCTATTCACTTAATCAACTTCCAATTTAACACCTCTATTTGCATTAACCAATCTAGGTTTTCCATGTGTTGGTGCAACACAATAATAATGAGAATAACACAAAGAAAAAACTGACTGTGTTGGTGTAATACAATAATAATGAGAATAACACAAAGAGAAACTGAATAATACTTCTAAATATAGAAAAATTACACAATATTATTTGGATTGAGGTGTGACACTCGCTCTATTTATTTCTGTAAAGTTATGATTTATAACTATGTTTTTGTTGGCTTTAATTCCATGTCAAATTTGACTATATTTTGTTCAATCATTTTCTTGTATGTTTGTGGGATTTAATGTAAGGGTTGTTGATGCTCATTTTGGGAAGCCCAGCAACATGGGCAGAAAAGAGTTAGTAAGTGGATAGAAAAACCATTAAGCTCAAGTGGCAGGAATAATGGATCACAGGCCCATGAAATAAACAAATGGGCCTTGAGGAAGCAGATGAGCCTAAAAGAGCCCAGAGAGAGAGAAGTAGCAAACTCATGGGCAGTATGTGATGTAGAAAAGTGAGAATGGGCCACAGCAAACTCGAAGTAATGCAAACAAAGAAAGTAAGGAGTTGATGGCAAGCCCATGAGCCCCAAGGATGAGGGATAATGTAATTGGGCCGGGGAAGCCCAAAGAAGTTAAGTAAAAGCCCATGAGAATGCAGAAACAGGGAAAGGGCCAAGGATGCCCAAGAAGAAACAAATGGAACACAGAAGCCCGCAAGTAATGTAATAAAAGGACCAATGACCATATTGAGTTATTGGGAGAAGAATAAACGGCAGGCCCAAAGAGGCCCAACAGGATTGGGTTAAATAACATTACAGCAGGAATGACAGAGTGATATGGCAGGAAATGATAGCAAGGCTACGGAAAGAGTAAAAGAGTAGGCTTAAAGGAAGGAAAGCCCACAATCTGGCAAAGCCCAACCCCCAAAGGAAGCAAGACATAGAGAATAGGAGATCAGAAAACAACCCAAGCCATAAGAAGCCAAAAATGACCGGCAGAATGAGCAGACAAGCCTCTAGATCACGGCAAACGTATGAGCAACAGGCAAGCTTTGAACATACTTAGAAGTGAAGTACGCGTAAGGCCTAGACATCACCAGCCTGTATCCAGCCAATATAGGACGCGGTGAGGTCATAGGTCAGAGGTAAGAGGGCATGGTCTGGCGGTGGGGAGAGGGGAAAACCTATTCTGGGGTTCCTGCTCAGGCTCTTTTGGGGGAAATGTCCCGCTGGAATGACATATCGCCCAAAAAAGCAAGGATGAGTGGGAACCACTTGGCGCATGCCATGAGGGATAGAGAGAGAAAGCACTTACACCGTAACAGGTAGGAGGGCCACGACAGACAAACAAACAAAATAGCCTTCTTTGTTTGGTAATGGGAGGTGGCACAGCCAGCACAGGTAAGTGGTAATAGCTGAACGACTGACGAACCAGTAGTGGTCGGCAAGGACACCTATACCAGAAAAAGGTAGTTGAAGGCTAAAGTAGTAAAAATCAGTCACGGTAGGCACTATAAAAAGGGCCCTTACCGTGCACAGAAGGGGGATCACGATCGGGGTAATAGTAATCTCTAGGAGAGAAACACCAAAGGAGGAGAGACCGAAGGGGGAAGCATTTAAGGGGGAAACCCATGGTAAGAAAGTAGTAAGCACCCAGAGAGAGGGACCCAGGAAAAGGAAAGACCAAAAAGGGGAACAACCCGTGGCAATAGAGTAATAAGAAACTAAGAGTAAAAAGAACGGAGAGAAAGAAAGAAAGAAAGTGGTAAAAAGAAGAGAGAAAACATGGCAGAATTAGGGGCATGCATCAATAGACCATTTTTTCCCTCCCTTTTAGCAAACCCACTCTTTGAAGTCTTCAAAAGTAATAGCTAATAGCCATTTAGGCCTATTCTCCAAAATGCACAACTTTGATGGTAGAAGCCTATAACAAAGTTGTTCAAGTTGGGGTTTGGGTTTCTTCTTGGTTTACTTATTTTATGGGAAGATTCAATACTTGATTTTGATTGAAAATATATATTTGATTTCTCTCATTATAACTTATATCTGCTGTATTTAGTCATTCTACTGTAGCACGTTTTTATCACGTTTGCTGCATCAGTTGTCCTGTTGTGGTATCTTTACTTGTTGTACTAATTATTCTGCTGTAGCACCTTTTATTATATTTACCGTGTTAGCTATTATACTAGCTAAACCTTTTCTGTTGAAACTTTCTTATTTCTTTGTTATTACGTGTTTTACTTTTGACACAAACTAATCATTATCCTGCCATAAGTATATATATACATATATCTTGTTTTTCATGTTCTGCAAAATATATTTTATAGATATATATGTGAATACGTATAAGTATATTTACAAATATGTGTATGTATATATTTGAGAATATGCTAACCCATGTAAGCAAACATTTGCTTGATTGGTATTTTCTTTGGGTTTTAGATTTGTTTATGTGCAGGAAGTAGAAAAGTATTTCTGCAGTAAAAAATGAAGAGTAGTCATTCACATTGCAAAAGGCTTTACTGCATGGCAGAAGGCTTTAATGCATAGCAGACAGCTTTACTGCACAACAAACAGCTTTAATGCACAGTAGACAGCTTTACTGCACAGTAGAAAGTTTTACTGCACAGTAGATGGTTTTACTGCACAGCAAAAGTTTTGCTGCACAACAGAAAAGTCAGTACTGTGGCAGAAACTGGAGAAAAGTTCCTTCTGCGGCAGGAACAGCGGATAAGCCCACTTTGCAGTGTCTTCTCTTGGACTTGGACTCAGCGTTTGCGCACAAACTAGCAGCAGCAGAGTGGTACTTTGGAGCCCATTCCGTGGAGCGCCAGGCCCAACTTCATTCTTAGAAAAAGCCTAGACTAAGCGTTGTCCAATAACATCAAAACGCGTGTCTAAGGTACAAGAAACATAAATAGAACCCCCAACAAGGGTTGAGTGTGAAAGTTTGGGGAAGAATTGTGAAGACAGTGAAGTTCGTGACTTGCTCGTGATTAGCTCGTGAGTGGACAACCCATGAAAGGCCACGTGAGAAGGACATGCTGGAAGCTAAATAGACTTATGCCAGGTGTGGACACAACGGAAATGTTGGAGTCACCACCTAGTTTTTGCAATGGTCTAGGAACCATATATATAGTGTCCTCTCGAGGAAGGACCTTTTTGATCTTACTACCAGCGATATGAGTTTGGAGTCAAGGTACGGTCTTGGGAAGGTGTTAGACACCCAAAATCGCCCAGCCCTAGGGTTGGCTTCCTCTCATTGTGCCTTATGTCTTAAACCTATCAAAGGCACACTCAATATTGTTATTCTAAACTCACACACACATACACTAGCATTCATCTAAGCATACAACATGGCATTAAACATCCCTAACCATACATTTATGATACTTCTCATCACAACACAAACCCTAGCATACATCTAATCATGCATATCAAGTCAACCTACCATTAATCTAACATGGCATCTCCTAACATTCATCTAGCATACATGTCAAACCAACCTAGCATTTATCTAGCATGGTATAACATAAACCTTAGCATGTTGCTATCATCATGTCATCATATTATATCCAAGGCAGAGGAATGTAAACATTAAATCAAGGCAGAAGCACAAGCATGAAAAGATCCAAGCAAATATGTGATTAAGCATAACTCGTCCAAGTAAACATGTTCAAGTCCATCATTAAACAAAATCATATCCAAGGATGCATGTTCATGTGAATGCATGACTTACCTCACTTACATTGCTGCATCTCAGCACCTATGGCATTATGCATGAATATGTGAATACGTGTTCATGGAATTAAAACAAGAAACAAAAGATAAACCCTAATTCTAACATGTGAAAGGCAAACAAACAATTAAACATGTGAATCAAAAGCTCAAAACTATATATATGTCAAAAAGGATTTAAAATAGAAGCATTACATGCAAGGAAACAAGAAACAAGATCAAATAAACTAGGGTTAGGGTTTCTGGGCAGGATCATGTGCACGCATGAATAAGCTTGCGCACGCAGCCAAGATTATGCGCATGTGGGTTTCAACTCAAAAATCCTAGCTATATAAACATATTAAAACATAGAATAACCAAGAAATAAAGCAAACAAAAAGGTTAAAGCATAAAAAGAAAAAGAAAAAGGAAAAGAAAGTTTAGACTAATACCTCAAACACAAAACTTTCCAAGCTTGATTTTTTTATTGTTCCCCTCAGTCAAATCTATTCACAATCAATAGAAAAGTGATTAGTAATATTAAACTCGAAGATCAAGGCCAAAAAAGGCTCTAATCAAAATAAAATTGACTTGAAGATGTTTTTGTGAAAAACTCTCTCTTTGATTCACTATTTCTAGTGAATCTTATTATTTTCCCTTAGGATTTTCGTTTGCTTTGAAAAGGTACCATATATGGCTATTTATATTGAGAAAACAGGGGTTTGGAATGACTCCCAAACGATGTGGGATTCGTTCCAAACCTCAACATTAATGTAGAAAACTTGTTTTTTTTTTAATGTTTCTAGAAGCCTTCATGCATGCGAAGGATTGGGCCTACATGTGCATGCAGTATGGCTGCGCATGCAAGCTAATTCCTGCGTGCGTATGCCGAGGGTTTCCTTAGTTTACTTTTCCAAAAGTAGATTTATTTGCTCATTAAAAGTTATATTTTTCATTTTAACATTTCTCAAGTCAATTTAACATCTGATTAGGCCCTAAACCAACCTTGGGTCTTAGAATTTCAGCATCATTGGGGAACGGGGGCCCGAGTTGTAAGGGGTACAAAATGCGGTGTCTACAGATGCCCCTCTTTTGATTCGTGAGCTTCGCTAACGGAATCAAAAGAATAAGAGACAAAACTTTTTGTTTCGACGTACAGCTCGGGCCCAACCCACGTACATGAGACACATCACGCATACATGGGGTGGGGGGATTCGTATGTCCGAATTCTCACCTTTGTTACTCGGGAAACAAGAAATGATAGGTTCACTATCCCAGAACTTGTTTTGCCAATTGCAAGCAAAAGGCAAGTGACTCACTATCCTAGAGTTACTTAAAAGAAAAACAAACAAGGCTAACAGCTGCAACCACCAACCAAACAAACAAGGGTGCTCTTATGGTGTTCATCTGGGGCTCTTGCCTCAAACTTCTCCGAGTGGCTTGCGCCTCTAGGTAGTACTTGTCTTCTCTATCTCTATCTCTACCTGTTCTAGTGAGGCTCTTGCCTCTGGGTGACCTTGGTCTTTATCTCTATTTCTACCTTTTCCACTATGCCTGCATATTCAATTTCCATGGGATATGTCCACAATTTCTGTATTACGTGCCTGCATGTTTTATTCCCTTGGGATATGTGCACAAGTTTTGTGTTGTTCTTTTATGATTTGTATGGGGTTTCATGCCTGTATGTTCAATTCCCTTGTGATATGTGCATGAATTCTGTATTCTGACTTTCTGACTTACTTGAATATTTCTTAGATGAAAAATCCACTAGGTACGCTAGAGGACTCACTAGGGAGTATAATTCTATTGAGATGTATTTTGGTGATGATCCTGACATACCACGAAGTCTTGATGGTGTACGGCTCGCTGGGAAAGGGGCTACTTACTAGGGATTTCTTAATGAAGTGTTGCTCACTGGGGAAACTTTCCTCCACTGGGGAATAATTATCTTCTTCCTTCTAATGACTTACTGGGGGTTGATGTTGACTCCACCCTCGAGGGGGTTTTATCAAACTCCATTAGGGAAATTTTATTCCACAACTTTCAAGGGGGTTGCTTCTGTGTCTTGGACCTACAAGGGAATCTGTCTATGATATTGGATTTACTTGGGATTTAGTTGATGATCTGGACTCACGGAGGAATTTTTATGATGATTTCTGATCCACTTAGGGATGTTTTTGACACTTTCGGTCCATTGGGGATGTTTTTGAGGGTTTCGATCCATTAGGGATGCTTTTTAGGGTCTTTATGTTCCTTGCCTATTGAGGGCATTTTAATTATTTTTGGATGCATTTTTTAATTTTCCTTTGCATTTTCAATCTCAACTTCTCTCTCAAACTCTCTCATCTCCTTCAATGGCACCCAAGTCCAAGAAGGGTTTGTACATCCTCTCCATCAATGCTTTCCATCTCACTCGCTGCAATAGAGTGGTGAGGCTGATGACAGCTCCTCCTTTGACCTACAGATCACAACAACATCTTTTGGAGGGTGCAAGGGCCAGATCGGTGAGTTTTAAAAAAAAATTCCATTTTCAAGTTTTTTCTTTGATTTTTCTATTTTGATATGTTTTTAGGCCTATAAATGCTTGGGTTTTGCTGTGGGATGGGTTTAGATGAAAACTTGACACTTTAGGAAGGGTAGGAACATGTTTAGGTTGAGAAAACTTTGAAAATGTCGAAGAACACCCTTCCATGTTCGTTCCTACGTGCGCAGGTTTGGGCTTGCATGCACAGACATGTTCTTGCTCGCGTAGCCTGTATTTATATGTATGTAGGCTTGTTCTTGCACACATGTATCTGTTCTTTAGTTTATGCACGCGCATGTTCCAATTTGCGTATGTGTGCAAAACTCTACGTACGCAGGATCCTTCCTGCACACGCATGGTGTGAGAGACCGGGAAATTGCCTTTTAAAAAAGAGAGATTTTTGAGTGCTTTTTAGGGCACCTCTCTTTTTGGGTAAGTGGTGTGGAGTTGCCACTTATTTTTTATACAAAAAAAATAAGAAAAACTAAATACAACATGACTGAATAGCATCCTTTCATTGATTGAATAAAAAATTACATAATTGAAAAATTGAAAATTACATGGCTTTGGGTCCTAGTTACAATCTACCAAAAAACATGGCTTTTTATCCTAGTTACATTCTACCCAAAATAAAATAAAGACAAGGCTTAGATCTACTTATCCAAAGACCTAAATTTGCAGGCTAGATTACGGAATGGGAAAGTGTTAGGCACCCATTCCACCTAGACAGAGTCTGGTTTTCTAGACTCTTGTGACCTATGTACAACTTTTATGCATGTCATGAATGATATGTTAAACATGTAAAACAAGAATTAAATCACATAAATTTATTTATGAATGAATCCTCTTCTTTGTTTAAAAAAATTCAGATCTGTTTTAGTGTAAAAAATTATCTTATTTTGGTTTAAAAAAATCAGATCTGTGCTTATTACATAAAACAAAGTCTTTTGATTTGAAAAATATTAGATCTGTTTTTAAGAACTCAGAAAAATGGCTTTTGATTTACAAAATATCAGATCTGTTTTGTGATGATAAAAAATATGGTTTTTGATAACAGAAAAATCAGATTTGTTTTTTATATATTCAAAAAATATGGAAAAGATTTTTTTTGAAGAGAATTTCACTCATAACATAAATTTATACATTACGAATTAAATAAAACAAACAACCATAAACACAATTATGCATAATCTTTTCCTTTGTTTCAAAATCTACATATGTTAAAAAAAAAATCAGATTTGTATCTATGAAAGATACAAATCAGTTTTTTATTTAAGAAAAATTCAGATCTGCATATAATGAAGATGCATATCCGTTTTTGATTAAGAAATAATTAGATCTACATCTAAGAAAGACGCAGATCTGTTTTTGTTTTAAGAAAAATTCAAATCTACATCTATAAGAAAGATGCAGATCTGTTTTTGTTTTAAGAAAAATTTAGATCTACATCTAAGAAAGATGTAGATCTGTTTTTAATTTCAAGAAAGTTAGAGTTTTGGACAAATTGCCTAGGTGTGGGTCCTAGTTTATTTTATTTTTCTGCTCTTTAATTTTGGTGTTGCATCAGTTTTAATTTTGTCCTGCGCCACTTTCTTGTCCCTCCAATGTTTTTTCATGTTAGCCCCTTGTCAAAAAATTGAACTCATGTCTACTATATGAATAATGGGCGTCGTGTGTTTTTTGGATTGTTTGGACCTTGATAAAGTTTTCAGAAAGCGGATTTTGTTTGTGAAGGTGAAGTGATGGCTGCTTTGGCTGAATAAATGCCTACTAACGTGTGGCTCTCACTCACTTGGATCTAGTAAGTTGGGTCAATTTGTCAACCTGGAAAGGATGGTAGGAGTAGTTGCATGGTCTAGTCTTGAAGTCAAGTCTAGTTGTTAGATATTCTCAGTGGACAGAGTCCAAGCTTGATACTTCTTTGAGCTGCTTCAACTATTTCCGTAAGTGCTCAAGTCGTGTTTCCCTGAATCTGAATACTTTTAAGCATCCGCGTACTAATTTAACTGAGACAGTCCAACTCAGATAATAACCAGTTGGGTGGGCCAGGGCCTAGTGGTACATTCTTAAAGCTTGATGCTTGGGCATTGCTTTTCACAGGTTGGGTTACTTGTACTTATGAAACTCCTTCTATTGCTTGCATAGCAGAGAAAAGAAAAAGGATGAATTAAAAAAACTATTACTCTTCACTATTTTTCTAAAACCACTAGCCTAACTCATCACATGGCAGCAACCATCTGGGGCTTGTACAATGGTTCTTTTAATTAAGAACATTCCTTAGCATTGGATTTGCCTTCTAGGTATTATATCCTTTTTGGTGAACTTCCTCACACTTTGCTTCACTTTTTTTTTTAAGCCTAAAATCTAGGAAATTGGGATATGTGCAGCAGTGCAAGGATTTTGAACGAGTCAGCTTCTACTCAAAGGAAGCCACCTTTGCAAGGGTGAAGAAAGAAAAGAATCAAGTGCCTGGAGAAAGAGAACTCTCCAATGGGTTCCAATTTTCCTCGAGTTTTCAAGGATTTTCGCTACTAGAATTATCAATTTGCATAATTAGAGAACCACATGAATGCATTCAGAAAACTAAAGACATTCAAGGAAAATAAACTGATCTCACTTAGTCAAACTAACTGCTACTAAGAAGTTCAAATGTTCATCGTGAGTTTTTCTCTAAGAAGCATGGACACCCTAAAATCCCTGGTGTATCTATGTCAGACATGCCAGGGACACTTTTGCATGCATGTCCTCATTGTGTTGGGAGGAAAAAATATTTTTATTATAAATAAAATAAAAAAAGGAAAAAGCAATCCCCTTGATTTTATATATGTTTTTAAAGATTTTGATAGTTGTTATTTATTTTGGAAACTTAAAATAAACATAAAATATGCATATAAAAAAATAAGAGATGCGTAAATATGTATAGTAATTGATTAATTAAGGTTAGTGGTTACTATTGGGTCTTGAGTTGCAGCTTTAATTTGCCAAGGAAGACTACCAAAGATAAGAAAAGAGCAAGACGGTTCAAGTTATGCAATGCAATGTAGAGTATAGACAACTAAAATGGTTATGAAAACCCCAATTTTTCTGAGCCAATGTCTGATAAGACTACATATATTTTCATTCCATCACCTTCAAAATTATATATATATACAAGATTAAAATGACATTTAAATTGTCAAAAAGAACATATTTTAGCAATACAACCAAACAACTTCAGCATTTCAATATCTGACAACATAAATTTTAAATATTTCTTTCTCATGACATGTAAAACGTTCAGTTATATATTTGTGAAGCTCACACCACATCAAATGCATTTTCCACTTTATATATATATATATATATATATATATATAATAGTACAGTAACAGAAAATTTTACATTCAAATATTTAAATTTTAGAAACGAAAAAGAAAACATAAATATTCTAAGCAAAGCTAAATGGATAAGATGTAAAGACCATGATTTTACTTTCAACTGTAATCAATACCCTATTGCATGACAGATTAGTTACCTCTTGTTCAACTTTATTAACAGACAAATCTAAAACATCTATTCTTCAACTTTTAAATATATAGTCATAAAGGATAGATGTCATAGTAAAAGCGCAGTTTATAGATATCAAATCTCTGGAACAGGGCATGACTAGGAATGCAAGCCAAGATTACCTGTTTAGGGGTTCCTTCAAAAAGCTTTCCACACGATAAGTTGACAAAGTGTCTCCAGTAAAAATTACCCCGATCCGGGAAAATAGAAGCTAAAATCCACTTTCATTGATCTTTTCCCATGGACCATGAGTGTAAAATCCACTTTCATTGATTCAGGAGTGTTTTATCAATCGTCATATATGTAAAATATTAAAAATAATACACGGACTTCAAGTGGGTTGATTGGTAGAAAAATGGGCCTATTAAAAAATCTAATTAAGTCCAAAACAAGTCCTAAGATTTGTGGCCTGCTCAGACCTCTTTGATTTGGAGTTCCATCATCAAAAGGTGGCCCTTTGCTTGGGAGTAAGGACCTCACAAAATTGTACAAAAATAAATCTGACAGGAAAGAACCATAGGTCCTTTTACCTGGTTTAGGACCACAATATAATACAGCAAGCTTTTGGGCCCATATCTCAAACACTTCTACTTCAATAATTATATGTTTTTGAATTTTCCCCCAAAAGATTGAGCCCTTCAATTGAAGGGACAGAGTACTAAAAGTCTAAAACTACTTTGAAAACTAATTGCAAATACCTTTTTTTTTTTTTTTTTTTTCTTTTAAAACTGTAGTGGTTATATACTTATATGGCTAGCTTTCAAAATCACAATTTTGGAGTTTTGTTTGTCGGCAAACCTAGGCACCTGCGTAATTAGACTTCAATTTATTCATTATTCAGACCTAGACAATAACAATTACACACATTTTATCAAAAAAAAATTAGACATGTAAACCATGTCTTTTTGTGCCTTACTCAATGATGCCCTCAACAATAATATTATCTGGATTTTACAGCTAACTTTCAGCCAGTGGTATTGTCATCAGTAGTTTTCTCGGAAACCAAACATGAATCACCAAAACCCAAAAAGATCCGAAATTGAAAGACGAAAAACCATCCTTAACACAGTTTAGTATCTATTAATTATTCTATTTTCTAACAATAGGTTTTGCAACAAGTTTCTATAAATTAATTAATCTAACAACAAGTTTCACAACAAGCTTCTATTAATCAACTAGTTTAACAATAGGAAATAAGCATAGCAGCATGGCTCAAAATTGTTGCTTATATCCCAGTCCAGGAACAGATCAGCAAAAGACATGAAACTGCAACCATACCAATAATCTAAAAAAGTTTTGCTCCACTGTTCTTTACATTTTAAACTGCATTTCCATACCATGAAAGACCATCAAACATCAACAATGTTTGCCTCAAAAGTGAATCAAAGTTCCAAAATGCCATTTTTGAATCAAATCCAAAAATGGGTACTTGGGTTTCCTTGAAATAACACTTTTTTTTTTTTTTTTCAATTCTAACAATCACATAAAAACTAATGTCATTGCCAACACATAACCATATTCTTAGAACACCAAAAAAAAAAAAAAAGAAAAAAAAAAAAGAAAAAAAAACCAAACAGATCCAAAATTGAAAAACAAAAAACCCTAGGTCACATCATGAAATTCCAAAATCTAAAATTGGAGAAAGAGAGAGAGAGACAGAGGAATCTAAGAAGCAAAAACGACAACGTATTGAGTAGAAAGAGAGAGTACCTTCGGCACGATGGGCTACGAATGGCGTTGACAATGGGCTACGATTGCTTGAGAGTGACTACCTTCGTGACAGTGGGCTACGATTGCTTGAGAGTGACTACCTTCGTGACAGTGGGCTAGGATTTTGCTTCAGCACTAGGCTATGATTGCTTGAGAGTGAGTGAGTGAGTGAGTGAGTTTGAGAGTGAGTTTGAGAGGGCGGAGTGAAAGGGTGATTGTGTTTCCGTGTTTGAACTTTTGAGGATTTTGTAATGAGCCATTTGAAAGTGCTGTGGTTTTGTGTTTTGGGTAATGGTGTGCAGATTTCGAGTCTTAAAAACTCGATTTCTACGTGGCTCCATATGGAAAATTTGTCCACGTAAGGGTATCACAAAAATAGCGAACTCGAGTTATAATTAAATCTCGAGTTTTTAAAACTCGAGATGCTAGTTTCACACATACTTTCAAAACCGGGCAACTAACAAAATTGTTAGAAATCCAACGTTATTTGGAAAGGGTGTTCTAACATGTTTGCCTTGGGGGAATGGGCAGACTAGCAGTGTGAGGGGCAACTATGTAGTAAGTTAGGCAACGTTTCAAAGTTTTAAGAAAAATAGCATCTCGAGTTTTAGAAACTCGAGATCCATATTAAAACTCGAGTCCTAAAGACTCGTTTTGCGAGTGTTTGGCTGGATGACTTGGACTGAAAATGCCACATAGATCTCGAGTCTTTAAGACTCGAGTTCTATGTAAAAAAAATTTCCCCATACAGGGAGCTCTATAGTGGCGTTTTTAAGTCCTATAGTGACATTTTAAAGATTAACAATTCATGTTATGGATAAAGGAAAATATGCATCATCATAAACAAGAATCATAAAAGAGAAAAAAGAAAAGAAAAAAAGAATAGGGTGATTGAAAACAACCTCTTGCGTGGAGCACTTCTTGTTTTTGAGAGGATGTTTTAGGGTTCAAAGAAATTTATTCAATTATCTTTGAAACCTAAAAAACCCTAATTTTAGCAGCAAACATTAGAGAGGATCAGCAAATATCAGCAATTTGAGAGCCCTAAAACGTATGCCCCTCAGAGTGTAAAAAAAGGTGCTAAATTATAAGATTCAATCTCCATTTATAGAGGCCAGAAGACTCTAAAAAATAGCTCTGATGTGTAGAACACGAATCAGGACTCATCCTTCTGCGAAAAGATTGAAAAGGGTGTGCCTTATTGTCACCTAAAGGGAGTTGGGCCAAAGCCCAAAAGGTGCCAATTCGGCACTCCAAAAGTACCGAATGGTGCTCTTGGATGCCGAACGTTCTTTCATGTTCAGGTGCCTTTTGGACTCTTTTTCTAGGGTTTTTTGATCCGGTCCTTGCACCTAGACGTGTTTTCACCCTTAGTCTATGATTTTTTTTTTTATCTCTTTTCCAGATGATTCAGTCTTTTTAGGAACAATCATCTCGTGGATAAATTCCTTAAAATAAATCTTGACAAAGTTCGGATTATCCACAATTTTATTGTTATCCAATCATCCCTTTTATTCCTATGCATGCATCCCTATTTTGAACACTAATTATCAACCAATCACAAAATTATTTAATTAATTTTAATTGTTTAACCAATTAGAATTAATTTAAACTAATCATGTGTGGTCGACTTTACCTAGACATAATGCATGTTGACTATGGAAACTTGATCATGCGATATCTTTCGATTTGATGCTTCGATTTGGAAATCAGGCACACTGTTGTGACCGTTAGAACCTCAAGATCATTTTCATGATATGCAATAAATAAATTGATGCATGTAATGCAAAAACAAATTGATACATGTAATGCAATCATGATTTTTGGGGTACATGAATGATCATTCCAGTTATCTTCCTTGATTAAATCATGGGTGCAAAATTGAGTGTCTACAGAATGCCCCTCATTGACAGAGCTTGGAAAGCGAATGTCAATGTAAAACAAAGACACTGATTTTAGCGACCATTATTTAATTGAGGTTGAATTTTCAAAGATTGCCTAGCCCTCGAACCTAAAACTTTGGAACATAGAACTAGTGCCTTAGTTTTTGACAAAAAATGAAAATACTTGGCTTAGCTGGTAATTGATGACTTTGAAAATGATTCTTGACAAGTGGGGTGACTAAGAGACTTTTCAATCCTGATCTTGAAAATGGAGTTGTCTGTGACCAAAGGACTTCTCTATCTCGATCTTGACGAAAGGCAACCAAAGGGCTTCTCTACCTTGAAACTGGAGCTATCTGCGACCTAAGAGCTTCTCTACCTTGATCTTGACGAAAGGCAACAAAAAGGATTCTCTACCTTGAAACTAGAGTTGTCTGCGACCTAAGGGCTTTTCTACCTCGATCTTGACGAAAGGCAACCAAAGGGCTTCTCTACCTTGAAACTGGAGCTGCCTACGACCTAAGAGCTTCTCTACCTCGATCTTGATGAAAGGCAATCAAAGGGCTTTTCTACCTTGAAACTGGAGCTGTCTGCGACCTAAGGGCTTCTCTACCTTGATCTGGAGTTGCTAAAATATTGGTCAAAGGTCTTCTCTACTTCAATCTGGAATGTTGAAATGTTGATCAAAGGTCTTCTCTACTTCAATCTGGAATGGTGAAATGTTGATCAAAGGTCTCTTCTACTTCAATCTGGAATGTTGAAATGTTGAACAAAAGTCTTCTCTACTTTAATCTGGATTGCTAAAATGTTGATCAAATGTCTTCTCTACTTCAATTTGGACTGTTGAAATGTTGATCAAAGGTCTTCTTTACTTCAATCTGGAATACTGAAATATCGATCAAAGGTCTTCTCTACTTCAATCTAGAGTTGTTAGAGTGTCGATCAAAGGTCTTCTCTACTTCAATTTGGAATTATTGAAATGTTGATCAAAGGTCTTCTCTACTTCAATCTGGAATGTTGCCTGCAAAAAGTCAAAATTTGGGGCTAGACTTTTAAATTATGAAATCTTTTTGATCCCACAGTTTTTTGAGATGTGTGATTCTCATTTGTTCCTTCTTGATTTGAATCTTTATCAAGAAAAGTTTAATTGACAAAAGATTTTATTTTTGAGAAACATTTGATTTTTGAAACTTGGAAGTTTTGAAATTGACATTTAAAATTTTGAGACTTTGAAACTTGAAGACTTTGAATTGGAATTTGGAGCTTGAAATCTGAAATTTTGAGATTTAGGATTTTGAAAATTAAGGCTTGAAACATTGATCATGAAATCTGGGGTTTGAATTTTTTTCTTGAAATTTTGAAAACTGAAGGTTTGGATTTAAAAATTGGGCATTGAGAACGTGGAATTTTTTTAATCTTGGGAATGAAAATTTTGAATTGAAAATTTTGGATTTGGAGTTGTTATTGAAGATTTGTTCATGGAGATTTGTCCTTTGAAGATTTGTTCAGGAGATTTTTCCTTTTATGAAGATGTGTTCATGGAGATTTGTCATTTGAAGATGAGTTCATGGAGATCTATCCTTTGAAGATTTGTTCATGGAGATTTGTCCTTTTTCGAAAGTTTGTTTAGTAGATTTATCCTTTGAAAATTTGTTTAGGAGATTTATCCTTTTGAAAAGTGTTTTAGGAGATTTATCCTTTTGAAATTTTGAAAATTGAAACTTTGGAATTTTGAAACTTGGAACTTAGCGTTTGGAATCTGCAATCTGAAATTTGAAAATTTGGGATTTGAAAATTTGGACGTGGAGTTGAGAATTTGAGATTTGGAATTGAAAATTTGATGTTAAGACATTGTCGTTGTGTTGTTGTGTGATCTTATTGGAATTTGGGGCATTGTATGATTGATCATATTGTAATGTTGGCTTTGGAGCATTTTTGAAGTGTTGTATCTTTTGGTCATGGTGTAATCTGGATAATGTTGGTGGCTTATGGAATTTTGGCAATGTTGGAATTTGTGATGTTGTTGGATGAGTTTTGGCTTGGATTTTGGGGGCATTGAAGTCATGAAATTTTGGCAATGTTGGTAATTTGTGATGTTGTTGGATGAGCTTCGGCTTGAATTTTGGGGGGCATTGAAGTCATGAAATTTTGGCAATGTTGGTAATTTGTGATTTTTGTTGGATGAACTTTGACTTGAATTTTGGGGGGCATTGAAGTCATGAAAAATTTGTTGTGTAGGCTTGGTTGAACAAAATCATGATGAATGTGGAAGATTTGTTGGCATGTGTAATTTATGGCAAAATTTTTTGGGTATGAGTATGGAAAAATTTTGCGGGTATGGAAATATTTTTGTGGATATGTTATTTTGGCTACAAAAATATTTTTGTTGGGTATGTGATGTTGGATCATGAAAAAGTGGTTATGATTTTGGATATGTAGGAATTTTCGCGGTTGTACATGGACATGGTCATGTGGGAATTTTTTCGATGGCATGGTTATGGGAAAAATTTAGTAGTTGTGTATGGATATGTCAAAAATTTTGGTTGTGGTAAAATTTGGTGGAGCATTGATTTTTTTTTTTTTTTTTTTTTTTTTTTTTTTGTGGGACATTGACTTTTTTGGGCGCATGGGAATTTTTTGGACATGTGATTTTGGTAATGGGAAATTTTTTTTTTTTTTTTAATTTTTTTTTGTCATGGGAAATTTTTGATCATGTGCTTTTGGTCATGGAAAATTTTTTGGACATGTGATCTTGGGCATGGGAATTTTGGACATGTGATTTTGGTCATGGGAATTTTTTGGACATGTGGTTTTGGTCATGAGAATTTTTGATCATGTGGAAACTTTAAATGAGACAAGTTTAGAATTCACCTGATGAAGTCTTGTAGCACCAATTTAAACTTATCTTGATTGGCTCTGATGGAGTTTGCACTTATGAGGCAGAGCCGAATGCCCCTAGTTTGGAAATGAATGCATGATTTTTTTTTTTGAAATCTTGAAATCTTGGTTTTTTATGAAAAGATGATGATGGTGGTCCCTTTTTTTTTTTTGAAAATGAATGAGGCATTGCCGAATGCCCCTAGTTTGCAGATTGATGCATGACTTTTTGAAAACCTTGATATTTGAGGAAAAGATGATTTTTTTTTTCTTTTTCAAAATGGATGGGGCATGGCCGAATGCCCCTGGTTTAGAAATGGATGCATGATTTTTGGAAATCTTGAAATCTGAGGAAAAGGTGATGATGTTGGTTTTTTCAAAATGGATGAGGCATGGTCGAATGCCCCTAGTTCAACAATCAATGTGAATTTTGAAAAATCTTATTGTGTAGGGACATCAATAAAGCAAAATTTGAGTAAAACAAGATCAAAACCACAAAACTGGGCAAAACAAGGACTACTGGGAGGATGGGCCAATGGGCTCTGTTGGAGTGTCGATTGGCACATCTAAACTAAAGATTGATGGTGATTGTTGAGTAGATGAAATATCCATGTCCACCTCCTGCAAAAGATTCTTCTCATGAACTTGTTAGTACTCAGTTATCATAAAATGTTTTGGGCCAATGCCCCTAGTTTAGACATGCTTGCACAGAAAATTGATGATATGTTTAATGCAAAACAGATGCTCCTAGCTTAAATTCACACAAAAAAATGTTTTAATTTTGAGTCTTTGAAAAAAAAAAAGTTTTTTTTTGAGTGATTGTGACCGGGCCTTTGAAAAGGCTGTCTACATACCTCTTTCATAGAGGATTAGGTCCAGATGTAGTTCAAAAACAAAGTTTTGAAAAATGAAGTTTTGAAAAATCTTTTTTTGAAATAAGTCTCTTTTTTTCCTTTTTTTATTTTTATTTTTTTTGAAAAGAAAGCAATTTAATGAGATTTTTTTGAAATTTTATCTTTTTCAAATGAACAAAAGTTGATCCTTTGAACAACTTCTTTGACCAATCATAATGCCCAATTGTTAACTACATCTCATTGGCTAGAAAGGATTTGAAATCATTAAAAACATGTAATCAAATTTGCTTCTTCATTCTGAAATTTTTTTAGATTAAGTTTTCAAAGACAATCAAAGGAATGAAATGCTTGGGGATCACACATGTTGGGAACAAGCAAGAAAGGGAAAAATCCTAAGTTTGAAGATTTGAAAATTTTTTGAGAATTTGGAAATTTGTTCTCTTAAGAGTTATTTTCTGTTGGGAGCAAACAAAGTGAGTGTTTGGGGTTTAGAAAAAAAATTTAGTCACTTAAGAATTTGTGAAATTTGTCTTTTAAAGATATCTGCTCGTAGGGCTTGATAATCTTGAGCAATTCCCTTCTTAATCCAAGAGAAAATATCATTAGAGCTAAATGTTTGCTTTCAATCAGTAGGACTTCAAGGAGGGCTTTATTCAAAGGTTGTAACGTAGGCCAGGTTCAGGTTATTGAAATGAATGATATAAAAGGCTAAAAAACCCTTATGATGTTTCCCCAAGTATGCAATACTTTAAATTCAAGCATTGGAAGATTTTTCCACAACTTCCATCATTGACTCTTGTGCTAAAATCCTTGTCATGTTCATCATCTTCTCATTGGTCTTCATTGATTCCTTTCATTTGGTCTTGATCTTTATAGCTTGACAACTTCCTCTTTTTGGTCTTCTTAGCATCTTATCTTGTGGTCAAATCACGCACTCTCATTTTTGTTTTTTTCAATTTTTGAAATATTTTTTTTGAATTTTTCTTTTTGCCTTAATTTTTGCCTAGACCGCCCTTTCAGGTTTTCAGCCTAGCTGGCTCTCTTTTTCTTTTTTTTTTGGTTTTTTTTTTCTTGGAATTTTATTGGCTTTCACTCAACTACATTTTTTTCTTTCAATTTGACAGACTTTCATCTTTCTTGGATGATTTTGCATTTCTCCCTGATACTCTCTTATCCTTTCTAATGCACTTTCATTTTTCTTGACTTGACTGAACACACTTTTTTTTTTATGAAATGTATCTTACTTTTTATTTTCCTCATCTTCCTCAATTTGATTAAATTTCTTCTCTTGATGAATCTTCAGTTTTACTCATCCTTCTCAACTTGAATGATCTTTCATGGAATCTCATGTCTCTTGTGTCTTTTGATGAATCAGTATTCTCTCACAACTTGATGAAAATTCTTGCATTCACTTCTCTCTCTCCTTTTTTTTTGAAGTCTTTCCTAGCTTGAAGACTTTTTTTTTTTTACACAGTTTGATACTTTTTCAAAATCTTATCTCTCCTTGATGGATTTCCTTCCTACCTAGCTTGATGGAGTGAACTGTCCTTCTTTCTTGATAAACTCTCTTTCCTAAACTTGATGCCTAAACTTGATGACCTCTTCATCTTTTTCTTCTTTTGAATTGGTCTCATTGTCTTCATTGAAGATCATAAGGTCAACACTTCCTCATCTTGAGATTTAAGCATGCATATTTAATTTTCCCACCCAAGGTTTAAGTTTTTAGTGGGTTCATTGAAAAACAGGCTAACTATTTAAAGGCTCAAGTTGGCTAGCAATGGATAATTGTTGTAATAGGTGTCAAGGAATAATGTGGGTTATTGAAGGCAGCCTCCTATCCCTAGTAATGCTTTCTTGTAAACACAGTGACTTAAGCCCTTTTAATAAATTATTCTTGGAATAGGAGTTCAAATGCTCCAATGATGTGACAAGATTTTGAGAGATTGGGATTGAATGTATGTGGTTTGAGAAATTTGGATGAATGGATGTATTTCTTTGATTGCCTTTTAGGACCTTTTCTTATCATATTTTGAATGTTTAGCAAAAGTCCTTACATGGATTGAATGAAGTTAAATCCCTCCTTGGAACAAATTGATTGGTAGAGCAATTAATCATCATGATTTGGAAAAAGCTTTATCAAATGGATCTTCTTATATTCTCTTGAAAAGAAGGGTTTTGAAAAAAAAAAAAAAATTTGGGAGTCTTTGAAGGAACAAAAAAAGGGTTTTTAGAAAAAAGTTACTAAGAAGGCCCAATGACCCTAGTGCAAATTTTTTTGAAAATGAACTGAAATGACTTGAGAGCTCAATGCCCCTAGTTGAAAAATCTTTTTTTTTTAATTTTTTTTTAAAAAAAAAACTCTTTTTTTTTTCTTGATTTCTTGGTTTTTTGATTTTTTGATTTTTGATTTACATATGAATAACATGATGAATCAAATGCATCAAACACTACATGAACTTTATTGAGCCAATAACCAACTAGAAAGCAAATCCTATATAAACAATAAAATCGAAGAGCCAATCTAAAAAACCTGTAAAATAAAATTCAAACAAAGTCATGATGACTAGCTGATGAAGGCAGAGTGATGACTTGTTGATCAATCAGATCTTGAATGGCATGCCTTAAGTTATAACATCCATCAGTTGTATGGCCTTTCCCTTGATGATATCTACAATGAGCATTAAGATTGTATCTTCTAGGCACGGGATGTGGTATTGGCTTGGGATCCAATGGCTTCAGTAATCCCTTAGCTTGTAGTTTCTCCAAGGCTTCACTCAAAGTCATGTGTAGTTCTGAAAAATTTCTTCGACACCTAAAATTGCCAGTTGATGGTTTGACTGCACTGTTACTGATGTGATAAGGCATTACCTCCTTGGGGATTGAATCCATTAACATGTTCTTGTTGATTGGAGATGATAGTTGGAAAGACAACTTGTTGAAATCCCTAGCTCTTTTCTTTAGAAATTGGAAGTGTGGGATCTCTTTGGGTTCTGGGGAATTATCCTTGCACAAGGTAGAGAGCATGGATTGATTGGCTAAGCTGACTTGTAATGCAGAGTTGGCTATCTAGGAGATTTGGGCTAGCTCTTCATTTATCCTCTCTTGACCTTCCAGGATGGAGTTGAGGACATCTTCAATTCTTTCTTGGCTCATTAGGGTTGAACCTTCCTTGGGCTTGATGGGCTTGAACTTATGATCCAAAAGGTTGAAATCTCGGTGGACTTTGGCTTTGGGTTGTCTATCTCCAAATGTGGGGGTTTGAAATGTCTCCCCCCCTTGTAATATGGGCAATTTTTGTCGGGACAATAGGATTGGTATCTTGGGGTTGGAAGTGTCTCCCCTCATTTGTGGATGTTGGATTACTTTATTGGGGTTTGAAGTGTCTCCCCCCATCTGTAGGTATTGGGTTGCTTGATTGGGGTTTGAAGTGTCTCCCCCCATATGTTGGTGCTTGGTAATTTGATTGGGGTTTGAAGTGTCTTGTAGGTCGGATATGGGATTGTGACATTGCAGTAGCAGAGTGTCCTCTATGTTTACGGGCTTCAGTACCGTGATGGGAGGACGGGCTTGGAACTGGAGCTACTAGCTTGAGTGTTGGCCTTAGGTCCTCTTTGCAACCTTCCTTTAGATCTTGACCAAATTCTCCCTTCTTTCTTTTTCTTTTCTCTCTCTCTCTCTAGAATAGGCTTTCTTCGGTCAATTAAAGCTAGGTAACCATCTGCATCAAACAACCAAGCAAAACAAACACACACAATGTGTAATGTAGTTTTAACCGGGACCGACCTAAGGGTAGGTTCTAAGTCATTACGTTGTAGGGTGGGTTTGTTGTTTCATTGTTTTCTATAGCTAGGACGTTACACCTCCCAACTTGTAATGTAATGAACATTGCGTTGGTCCGAGCGGCATGGTTTGTCCTTTACAGTCAATCAGGAAATGATCCAGTGACTTTGGGCTATGAGTTGGTGAGTTCGCCATTGGGCACCCGAATCTAATGAAGACCGGTGATCCATGGTTACTACCACCACAAATTGTTGAAAAGTGGTGCATACATATTGTTTGAATGGCACACACTATGACAGTTAGGGAAAGATTTTAACAAACAATACATACAACAAAATATCATACAATATCTCAACAAATATAAACAAAAAAACAACAATATCATGCAAGACCATGCAAAACAAGGGTACATATTTGGTCACTTAAGTCTAACACGAAGCTTAGCCCTCGACATCCCCAGTGGAGTCGTCACTGTGAGAGACCGGGAAATTGCCTCTCAAAAAAGAGAGATTTTTTAGTGTTTTTTAGGGCACCTCTCTTTTTGGGTAAGTGATGTGGAGTCGCCACTTATTTTTTATACAAAAAAAATAAGAAAAACTAAATACAACATGACTGAATAGCATCCTTTCATTAATTGAATTAAAAATTACATAATTGAAAATTGAAAATTACACATCTTTGGATCCTAGTTACAATCTACCAAAAATACATGGCTTTTTGTCCTAGTTACATTCTACCCAAAATAAAATAAAGACAAGGCTTAGATCTACTTATCCAAAGACCTAAATTCGGAGGCTAGGTTACGGAATGAGAAGGTGTTAGGCAGCCATTCCACCCAGATAGAGTCTGGTCTTCTAGACTCTTGTGACCTATGTACCACTTTTATGCATGTCATGAATGATATGTTGAACATGTAAAATAAGAATTAAATCACATAAATTTATTTATGAATGAATCCTCTTCTTTGTTTAAAAAAATTCAGATTTGTTTTAGTGATAAAAAATTATCTTATTTTGGTTTTAAAAAATCAGATCTGTTTTTAAGAATCTAAAAAATATGGTTTTTAGAGATAAAAATTCAGATTTGTGTTTATTACAAAAAACAAAGTCTTTTGATTTGAAAATATCATATCTGTTTTTAAGAACTCAGAAAAATGGCTTTCGATTTATAAAAGATCAGATCTATTTTGTGATGATAAAAAATATGGTTTTTGATAACAGATAATCATATCTGTTTTTTATATGTTCAAAAAATATGGAAAAGATTTTTTTTGAAGAGAATTTCACTCATAACATAAATTTATACATTATGAATTAAATAAAACAAACAACCATAAACACAATCATGCATAATCTTTTCCTTTGTTTCAAAATATACATATGTAAAAAAAAAAAAAAAATCAGATTTGTATCTATGAAAGATACAAATCAGTTTTTTATTTAAGAAAAATTCAGATCTGCATCTAATGAAGATGCAGATCTGTTATTGATTAAGAAAAATTCAGATTTACATCTAAGAAAGATGTAGATCTGTTTTTGATTAAGAAAAATTCAGATTTACATCTAAGAAAGATGCAGATCTGTTTTTGTTTTAAGAAAAATTCATATCTACATCTAAGAAAGATGCAAACCTGTTTTTTTTTTTAAGAAAAATTCAAATCTACATCTAAGAAAGATGTAGACCTGTTTTTAATTTCAAGAAAAAACATTGATCATATTCAAATTATTGGAATTAAGAAAGAAATCATAACAATTACATAAACAAAATCAAGATCATGCTTTAACCAGACAATGATTAACAATTCATGTAATGGATAAAGGAAAACATGCATCATCAAAAACGAGAATCATAAAAGAGAAAGAAAAAAAAAAAAGAATAGGGTGATTGAAAACAACCTCTTGCGTGGAGCACTTCTTGTTCTTGAGAGGATGTTTTAGGGTTCAAAGAAATTTATTCAATTATCTTTGAAACCTAAAAACCCTAATTTTAGCAGCAAATATCAGAGAGGATCAGCAAATATCAGCAATTTGAGAGCCTCAAAACGTATGCCTCTTAGAGCGTAAAAAAAAGGTGTTGAATTATGAAATTCAGTTTATAGAGGCTAAATCCCAAAAGGAGCCAATTCGGCACTTTTAAAGTGCGCTCTTGGATGCCGAATGTTCTTTCGTGTTCGGGTGCCTTTTGGACTCTCTTTCTAGGGTTTTTTGATTCAGTTCTTAGACCTAGACGTATTTTCATCCTTAGTCTTTGAGTTTTTTTTTTAAACTCTTTTCCAGATAATTTAGTCTTTTTAGGAACAATTATCTTGTGGATAAATTCCTTAAAATAAATTTTGATAAATTTCAGATTATCCACAATTTTATTGTTATCCAATCATCCATTTTATTCCTATGCATGCATCCCTATTTTGAACACTAATTATCAACCAATCATAAAATTATTTAATTAATTTTAATTGTTTAACCAATCAGAATTAATTTAAACTAATCATGTGTGGTTGACTCTACCTAGACACAATGCATGTTGATTGTGCAAACTTGATCATGCGATATCTTTCGATCCGATGGTCCGATTTGGAAATCGGGCACACCGTTGTGACCGTTAGAACCTCAAAATCATTTTTATGATATGCAATAAACAAATTGATGCATGTAATGCAAAAACAAATTGATGCATGTAATGCAATCATGATTTTTGGGATACATGGATGGTCATTCCAGTCATCTTCCTTGATTAAATCATGGGTGCAAAATCGAGTGTCTACACATAGCGCCAAGCAAAAACCCTAGTTTGGGCATTTAAGCTCCTTTTTCATCTGTTTGCAATTCTTACATAATCCTTCACCATTTTTGCATTCAATTGTATGTCCTATGTCGTATCTCATCCTATTGTGAATCCAATATCACTTTCCTAGCATTCTTTTCACCTAATCAGGAATTTAATCCCATTCTCTTTTGCAGATTTCAGTGCCAAATTCCGGTAGGGGAAGTACCAGTTGAGTATTGGTGTGGTACAACATCCTTACCAAGGAGACTCGGGGTCACATTCGTGCTGCGGGTTTTAAGCCTGTCATCCGCCTGATGCCTGAGAGGTATGCTAATGCTGTCTTGGCGCAGACCTTAGCCGAGAGGTGGTGGGACGCTACCCACACCTTCCACATTGCTGATCGGGAGATGACTATCACTCCCCACGACTTCCACCTCATGACTGGCTTGTGGTTTGATAGGGTTGCGATAAGTTTGGAGGTGTGAGAGACCGCGCCCTCGGCCCCCTTTTTTAGGATGTTGGGTCAAACCCACGTGAATGGGTGGAGTCGTGTTATTGCCTCTCAAAATGGAGGTTCGACTAGTTACATTTTCCCTTTAGATTAAGGGTTTTACAATGGAGTCGCCACTTATTTAATTATTGGAATAAATAAGAAAACCAAAATTGAAAAATTCCTCATTTTATTTATTTGAAACCCCTATTTCTCTAGGTTTAAGTAGAGGTAAAAACTAAAGAATAGTTTGGAAAAATACATGTCCGTCTAACTTGCACTAAAATATTGCCTACAAAATAAGAATACTCTCCCACTAACCCACTTTTATTGTTTTTTTGAAATACTTTTTTATTATTTAAAAGGAAAAAACACACCCCACGTACTGATAGTTAAAAAAAAAAAAAAAAAAAAAAAAAAAAAAAAAAAAAAAAAAACTAAACTAAATTAAGTACTGATAAAAAATAAAAATAAAAACTAACACACGTAAGTGTCCACTAACCCACTTTTATTGTTTTTTTTTTTTTAATACTTTATTACTATTATTTAAAAAGAAAAAAACACCCCACGTACTGATAGTTATAAAAAATTTAAAAAAAACAAAACAAAAACAAAACAAAAACTAACACACGTAAATGTCGGTGTTTAAATACATCTACAGTTATTTCCAAAAAAAAAAAATCCCCAACAATTATAATGTTATCAAATTACTTCCATAAAAAAGAAAATACTCCCCATCTCCATCCTCAAGTCCCTACTTTTTATACTAAGAGGAACAATAGTACTATTTCTTTATTTATTTTATTTGTCTAGTTTAATGTTTAGTATTTTATTTTAGTATTTTTATTTCAATTACCATGAGTAGCTAAATTTATAATTAGGTTTGAGGATGAAACCTTGTTAAGGATTGTCAGTAATATTTATGTGATTTGATTTTTCTCACAATAGTTGTTATTTAATGATTTAAATTGTTCTTGCTTCATATCAATTGACTAAGATGAGATTCTAGATATGAGTTCAATTATGTTTTTCTCATGATTTAAGATTTTTCTTAATTAATTGAATGTTTGGTTTATTATTTTTTGATTTTAAAATTGGATATCTCTTATGATTTGTTTGGCTACGGATACAATTAATGATTTGATTTTATACCTAAGAAGCAAAGAAGAGCATGCTTTAGATATTTAAATAGAAGTTTTAATGATAATATTTTCCATGATCGTAAGATTAATTTCTAGATTATCATGGAGTAGTTGGGAAAAATTAATGATCATAAATATATGCTGATATGAATTAACAAGGAGGATTCCAAAACTTTAATTCCTTTCTCTAGATTGTTTACATCTCTTTACTGCTTTATATTATATCTTTGCTTAATTTAATTATTTGCTTAGTATATTTAATTTCAAACAATCAATTTTTATTAAACTAGATTAGGATTAATTTGGTTAAGATTTGATTAATTTTCCAATGTTCATTCAAGTCCCTGTGGGTTCGACCTCGTTCTTATCAAACTATATTTTGGTACGGTTCGTACACTTATGAGTACTTTAAAATTTCACAACAGGAAGGTAAAGGTACCTCAAAAGATCTGTACCTTTGTTTGGAGGCTTCTCTATGACAAAATTCCTACTAATCTTACCTTTAAGAGCAAAGGAATTCCAACCACAAGCTGCTACCCTCTTTGCAATGCAGAAGATGAATCCACTTCTCACCTCTTCCTTTATTCCCCCTTCACTAGAGCAATTTGGCATGGGTCACCTTTGGTGTACACACATCTGAATTGAACAACATCATTATCCAAATTTGGATTAGGAATGTTATACTCGAACATAAAAGATTGGAGCCAGACATGATGCTTTACCTCCAAACTGTTTTCACAACTCTATAGACCATTTGGAACCATAGAAACATGGTGGCACATGAAGGGAAACAACCTAAGCCCATGGAAGTGATTCTAACTGTTCAATCTTTAACTTGTAGGTACCATGAGGCATTCAGCAGAGACTCCACTTCTACCCCCTAGATTGCAGATCAAACTCCTACAATTCAAAGATTTGGTGGACCTTGGCAGCTGATCATCAAGATTGCTGGAGCTAGAAGACAGAAAACTAAGAGATGTGGTTTTGCCTATGAATCCAGAGACGGGCAAGGAAACATCATGATTTCCAGTTTTTCAAGTTATGCAGCAGTGACTGCAAACAATGTAGCCCAGGAAGCTATGGTGGAAGCAATTGATAAAGCTAGGAACCTTTAAATATACTCATATTCTAATCCTGTGCAGTAGCAAACAAATTGTTCAAGTTGTCAACAAGGCTCGAGCTCCAAACTAGCAGAAATAGAATATGGTGGTAGATCTCTGCTATTTTGCTCAGAATGGATTGTTATTTCATTCTTGTTTTGTTTCCAAGGTTATAACTTGTAATGTATATAGTGTCTGTTTGGGACAAACTGAAATTTCAGCTTATTTGCAATTTCAACTTATTTTTGCTACTATTAATGGGTCTCACTGCACTTTTTGTTACTATTTATGAGTTTCACTGTACTATTAAGCTAACTTTTATATTTATTTACAATGTTTTCAGTAAAAAGTTTTCAGTTTCAACTAAATAAGTTATTTCCAAACGAACACACAGTCTAACTAAACTAGCAGCTTCAATGCCAATCCACCAATGTTGGGTGAACCCAACCCTTTTGTAATCCTACGTTTCCTACATATGGTATCAAAAAAAAAAAGTTTTTGATATGTTTATGTATTTTTTAACCTTTAAAAAACTAAAATTAATTAATATGCTCAAAATATGATGTGTCAATATTCTTTTTTTAATAGTTGATATGGCACCATTATTTTTGGAGTTTTATTAATAAATTGATGACATGGCATAATATTGACCATTGGAGATTGCAAATAAATTCATGAAAAAAATTATTTTAAAACCAATTTGAAAATATTTTTATGGAAAAATAAAAAAGTGATTAAATTTTTTGTCAACTTTTTCAAATTCTCATAAAAAATTTCTTAAAATTATTGATTAATGTATGTCCTTGGGACATTAATTAGACCCTTTAAGAATTGCTAATAAGGTATTATTATTTTAAATTATTTATAAATTAATGACACATTGTATGAGGTAATATCATAACTATTAATTACAAAATGAAAAGTTAGGATTTTAAGAATTTTATGTGAGGGTGGAGCTTGTGGCCAGTGTTACTAGACACGTTGCGATGCGAACACGTGTCTAAGACTGGACACGTGTCCGTATCCTAATGGGTCCAGTGGCCTCAAGCCGGACCCTTTTATGTGATACATCGCATATTTCTGATGTGATGGTTACTTTAGAAGTATAAATACTTGTGATGTTTGGGAGGTAATGAGATTTAATTCTCTAAAAAAGAGTTTCATACACGTATACATCTAGATTAAGTTAAAGTAATTTCTTCAAAAAAAAAATTTAAGTTAGAGTTGAATTTTATTTTGTATATATATATATATTTTTTTATATAAATAATGCGTAGAGTAAGGTAGGAACTCTATCACTTCGCGTACTCTACTACTTCACGTATCCCCTACGAATATGCAAGTTCAGGAATAAATACAACACCAAGAATCCTCACCCCTCCTATTGGCTGAATGCTTCTTTATGTGAAAAAGCCTTCAGACGTCGTGACCCTCTTTAGCTACCAGCCCCTCTGTCTTCAAACCGCCACATCGCTCGCTCTCACAGGCTCGTCACTCTCTTTCACTCCAGTGAGTTTTTTTTTTTTTTTTTTTTTTGGTTTAAAATTCTAAGATTTTGTTTTTGATCTATCTGCTTATATGTGAATCTTTGGTTCTCTGAAACTGCTGTGTTTGCGTTTGTTATTTATTTTTTCTTCTGAAATTAGCTAAAGACAAGTGAAGGTCTGCAAATTCTTATAAATCCTGCCTTCTTATTTTCTCTATTATATATAGTTTTTTTATTTATCATTATTTAATTTTACACTAATATCAACTAAAGTAGTTTTGATTATGTTCAGTTTTCATTATAATTATGGCAAAGAGACGGACTAAGCTCTCAAAGAGAAGACACCAAAAGGTGATAAATTTCAATCATTCTATAATGCTACCAATATTAGATATTTTATTTATTTTTGGGATAGTTGTTATATTCTTTGCTAATCTACCTTAACAATTTCCCCAGGATTGGTTAAGTAAATTGCCAGATGAAATTCTTGTGTCCATTCTGTCACTATTGACATTGAAAGAAAGGCAGCGGACAAGTGTTCTCTCCAAAAGGTGGAGATATTTGTGGACATTTACAACCTGTCGCTTGGACTTCAATGATTCAAGGTTACTATCTCTTGTGAGGAGGAAGAAATCTGATCAACAGAACTTTAGTTATAATGGTGTTATATTGGCGATTGTGGAGAATATAGAGTCTGAAAGGAGGAATAGGTTTGTTAGTTGGGTGAATAGTGTGCTGGAATTGCATCAAGGTAATACTATAGATGAGTTTAGAGTTGTTTTTGACATGGATGGGAGGAAATTCAAGTTGGAAATCGACAATTGGATTTGCTTTTCACTGAGAAAAAAGGTTAAAAAGCTTTCGTTGGATTTCATGATGAATGGGGTGGCCAATGCTTATACTCTTACTAGTCAGATTTTTCATAGTTACAGTCTTGATTCCTTAACAGACCTCTCTTTGACTTCTGTGGAAGTGACTGGGGAAGTTCTTGAGTATGTTTTATCCAATTGCCCATTCATTGAGATATTACATGTGGAAAATTCAAATTCTCTAGTGAAGTTAAAGACTTCTAGCCCTTTGCCCAAGCTAAAGCACTTAGGATTAAACTGCCGCTCTCTCAAACAGATTCAGATTTCTGCTATAAATCTTGTTTCTTTCAAATACAGTGGTCTTTATAAGACGATAAAGATCCTTCTAGGGAATGTTCCCAATTTTGTTGATCTGTATGTGAAAAATGTGACAGATGACTGTTTTCACTATTTCTTACAAAATGATTGCCCACTTTCACGTTATCTCTCTCAGCTGGAGACACTTGAGCTAGATCTTTTTACTACGGTTAGTCATAAATTTCATTGTGAACTCCATTGTGCCTTTTCTTTTTTCATACATCAACGTTTGTATATGAATGTGTTCCTTTTTCTTGGTTCAATTGTTCAGGACTCTTTCCAGGTTCCCAAATTTCCAGAGTTAAGAAATCTCAGGCAATTGAAATTGGATATATATCCTTACAATAGTAGCCTCCGTTGTTGCGTTTCCTTGCTAAACGCATCCCCTGTTTTGCATAGATTTGTGCTCAAGGTAATGCTTATAATTTTAGAGTTTTTTTTTTTTTGCTCAAGGTAATGTTTATGATTTTAGAGTTGTGGGATTTATTGTGCAGACATTTTATTATCTATGTTTTCACTTAAGGTGTGTTTTCCTATACATTGACTACAATTCTTAGTATGCATATGTACTATGTAACCACAAATTTGCTCTGTTACCTACTATAGATAATTCCCACATAATGGTTTATTGTTGTCTCAAATCTTTTAGAAAATATACAACAAAAGTTATTATAAAATTATTTCTATTTAACTCCTGTTGTCATTCTCTTGTACAGCCCTTACCGTGCCTTTTTATATTGCGTTTTTTGCTATCTTTAGAGGTTATTGGTTTGGTTTAAGTTACTCTTAATGGAACTTTTATTAATTTTATATCACTAACTTCTTAATGAATATATTTGTTGACAAATCCATCGTTATATACTTATATTTATTATCTAATTTTATATTGAAGGCACTTGTTTTAATGTTTTTTGGAAACTTAAATGTCCACAATGAACTTGCTAGTTGTGGATCATTCTCTCTCAAGAATTATATGCTTTTAAGAGCTTGGTGCAAATAAACTATTAGGATTTTTAGACCCCAGTTGTCTAAAATTTTATCAAATCTTAGCCAAATAATTAATTAAATTAATTATGCAATAGATCCTGATTCTAACAAACATCAAATAAGCATAGATCACATGAACACCAAGAATGATAACGTAGGAAAACTTTTGAATTGTGGTTTTAAAGTAAAAAACCTAGGAAGATTTAACTTAAACAATTTTTAAGGCAACATATCCATTAAATAGAATCGAAATTTATACAATAGACCTAACCCTAAATCTACTGCTACCGAATTCACTGACTCTTCTACTATGAAACTATTGCACACAAACTCTTCTGTTTGTGATTTTGAGATCTCCACTCAAAGGTTTTAGATTAGCAACTGTGGTTAACTGATTTCATACAAACTTCCTTGTTTGTAACTCTAAGATCTACACTTGAAGGTTTTGACCAACAACTATTGTAGACTAGAATGCTCTATGGTTTCATACATATCTGAACTATGGCAGCAACAACATTGTATTAAGTTTTCTCTATGTGCTCTTGAGATCTCACGAGTTGAATATGTGGGGGTTTAGATCTATTCTTTGAAGAGCTTGGGGTTTCTACCTCTCTAACCTCTTAATAAGTCTTGCTAAATGGGCCTTTATATAGACTCTCCATTAGGGTTTCAAAAACACACATATACAGCAAACTAAATAAATCACATCAGATCTGAAAAACTGATTCTGCGAATCTCGATCGATCGAACAGTAGTCAAACTTATCTCAATCAGTCGAGGCAAATGTCGAGCCAGCAGTCGAACTGACAAATTCTTCTTTTTCTTCAGCAAATCTTGAGCTTTTGTCTTAGACTTATAATTTACATTAAGAACTCAACAAGACTCAATACTTTTGTCATCGGTTGCCAACACCTAGTCCTTTGGACCTAACATAAACCATTCCATTCTCTATTGGATGGCATTCACTTTAAAGGATAAACACGATAAGGCTATTTTGAATGCTGTTTTGTTTTTAGTTTTTTGTAACTTCAGTTTGGTTGAATGTAGGATAGTTTTAGATGCCCGTAGGTTAGGAAAACTACTTTTATTCATATGAATAGCGCTAGCACTGGGCTTTACGAATGGAAGCTGCAATTGGTTGGCACCTTGGCATAATTGGCTTCATTGTTTCTTGTAACATGCATATGTTTTCCTTATGTTGTAATGATGTTTAAAAGTACATTTGCATATAATAAGCCCGATAACAAGCCTTATGAAAACTACAATGGTCTCAGTTGGCATAAGCATAGGTGATAACTCACTTCTATTCAACAATAATAAATTAGACAACCTATTACCTGTGGCAACACAATAATTCTGATCAGCTTGAAGTATTTTGTTGATGACATTGTGAATGGTGTCCCTATCTTTTAACTAGCATAACACTGTTACTTCTTCCTTGTGACAGTTTATTGGCCTAGATGGTCCACGGGAAGGAAAAATAAAGGGCTAAATATCCACACCAATGCCTCAAGGTGGTTGAATTGATTGGTTTTTATGGTTGTACTATTGACATGGAGCTTGCCTTGTATGTAATCAATAATGCTCCGTCATTGGAGAAGATAATTATTGATACGCGAAGTCCATGTGTGGAAGAGAAGATAATTATTGATATGCGAAGTCCATGCGTGGAAGAAATATTACATGCTCCTAAGAAATTAGCAGCTTTATATTATGTGGAGCAACTAAAAACAAGAATAGCTCCAGGGGTGGAATGGTGGTACTATAGGGGTGTTTGGTTCATCATAATATGGTAAAAATCACAATGACATTATTGGAATGTAAAATTACGATTTTTGGTTCATTTATTTGTATTCAAGTTTACGTAGCATTTGGTTTAGGGAATTCACATTGTCCTCTGGCATCAAAATTCCTTAAAATGTGATGTCTGAGAAATATTTGGTTTAATTATGAATCTACTAAGATTTCCAGTTGTATAAGATTCTTATGTTTGAGTTATTTATAGGAATCTTATAAGGATAATTATGCTTCCCATACAACTAAAGAGAGGGAAGAATTACAACAAACTTAAAAGACAATTTGAGTGACAGTATTTAAATTCATTTTAACCCAATTGAAAGAGCAAGAAGTGAATAGGTTCCAAACTTAAAATGCAATGTGTTTTGTGTGAATTATCAAGTCACTTTTTTGATATCTTTCTACAAATAAATAATGAGAGAATAATATAAATTTTATATTTATTCAAAATTATTTAAACAAGAATCTAACATTTTCAAATGACATGTACAATACAAAAATAATTGTTTAAATTCTTATTCTTCATGGTATATCATAACATCATGTTTTGTCAAGGTTAATTAATCAAAGAGTTGTCCATTGCGAGTAATTATTCAATGTACCAAGAGGATTATGTCAACATTGTCGAGTAGTCCTCCAACTCAATGGTATATTGCCATATGTTCAAATTAACTGAATTTGATTTTAGTTACAATCCAAAATATAATCATTTAGCCAAAAGTCTTGTAGGTCAACTAATTGACATCCTTTGGTGCATCCATGAAATAATTCAAAGTTCAAATCCCTCTTCCCTTATTATAACTATCAAATTATCCACACACACACAAAAACCCTTTACTACAAGTACATGTCATCAATTAGTCATCTCTCCCAACCAAAGCTCTAGAGATGGATCCAAACCAAAGCTCTAGGAAGTGGAAAATGGTAGGTTGTATCTTCACGACACTAGAATGACTTGTTAACACAAATTGCCACCCCCATCTTCAAATCATTATGAGTTATTTGGCACAATTGAAAAAAAAAAATTTAATAAAAATGTACATGTGCTTTGGATCTACTACCATTCCCCATCAAAATTTTGAGGAAAATTGAAACAAATATAAATTATATTGATTTAAAAATAATAATGGAAACACATGCATATTAATTATTAAAAAGTAAGGAGTTTTCTTAAAATATGTCATATCATCTCTCTCTCTCTCTCTCTCTCTCTCTCTCTCTCTCTATATATATATATATAACCAAAACCTCTGAAGCTCTCACAATTTTCCACGTCAACACAATATTTAAATAAAATTATCATTTTATTTAAATAAAATTATTTTTGTTTAGTCCAAACTTAACAAAGAGTGAAACTCTATTTTTCTAACAAGTCCAACTTAAACTCAAACTAATCATTATCATTTTTTTTAAACAAAATTATTTTTGTTTGATCAAATTTTAATAAAGAGTGAAACTCTATCTCTCTAATAAGTCCAACTTAAACTCAAATTCAAATGTTGATAATCTATATAAAAACAAAAATTATGATAGGACTAAAAAAAAAGAAAAAAAAAAAGACTCAGGTTGAAAATAGACTCAAAAAAAAAAAAAAAAAAAAAAGACTCACGTTAGATTAATAAAAAGAGAGAAAGAGAGAGAGACTCCTGTTAGGACTCTCTCTCCCCTCCTCAAAGTCGTAATAGTTATCACCTCAAAACCCTAAACTTAACTTCACTTTAAGCTTCCAAAAAAAAAAAAAAAAGACTCACGTAACCAAAAAAAAAAAAAGTTAGGTTTAAGAAAAAAAAAAAGAGAAGGACTCCTATTAGGAGTCTCTTTTCCCTCCTCAAAGCCGTAGAAATTACCACCTTAAAATCCTAAACTTAACTTCACTTTAGGATTTTTTGAAAAAAAAAAAAAAAAAAGCAAGCAATTTGATTTCAACTTTCTTCTTTGATTAATGAATTTTATGTCGAATTTGTTTATATTGTTATTATTAATAAAATTTCAATTCAACATATGTGGATATTTGTTTATATTGTTATTAATGAATTTTATGGGGATTTTGATATTTGCATTTCAGTAGGTTGATCTTAATTCTTCACCTTAAATGCTTTTTATTTAGGTTCATGTGATTTTTTGTTTTCTTATTAAAAGCTATGATTTTTTGTTGATTAATTATTTGTTTGGATTAATTTCAATTAATTATTTGTTTGGATTCAACATAAAAGATAGTGGAATTAGGTATTATAATTTTGATATTGTTCTATGTTTTGAATTGTCTATATTGTTATTTGTAGACACTCGATTTTACGCCCATAATTTAATCTTGGAAGATGACTAGAGTGACCATTCATATACCCAAATATTTAGAGTTGTATTACATCCATTAATTCATTCATTACATATCATAAAATGATCTTAAGATTCTAACGGTCGCGATGGTATGTCTGATTCCCAAATTGGACCTTCGGATTAAAAGATATCACGAGATCAAGTTTTCAGGATCTGCATGCATTGTATGGAATGAAGCCGATCACTTGTGATTAATTGAAATTAATTTTGATTGGTTAATGATTAAAATTAATTAAATGAATTTTTGTGATTGGTTGAGTATTTTTCTTAAAGTGAGATTTGTTGCATGGGATTAAAACAAATAAGCTGATAATATTTAAAGACTAATTAGGCTTTTGGGATAATTATATTAAAAATAATTATTTTAAAAGTTCTAATTATCACTTTGGAATGAGGTTTATCATGAAAATAACTCTAAAATTCATCCAAATATAGTTTTAGAGTTGGAAAACACTTCAAAAACGTGCCAATCAAGTAGCAGATTTTCAGATTCACATTCCAAGGCACTTTTGGCATAGTAGAACTCAAAATTTGGACTAGGGTATTTCTGGCAAAGTTATAGAGGATCAAATTTCCCTTCAGCTATCAAAATTTTAGCTTAATTTGAATTTGAGTAAAAAGATATGATCAAAATACTGAAACTAGTTCTGATCTGAAAAATTAGCTTACTCTTATCCGAATCTCCATTTTTTAGTTTTTTTTTTTTTTGTTGAGAATACTAAATATTTTTCCCCATACGTTTTCTGCTTATTTTTTTAAGCATTCCAACCTCTATAAATAGAGAATGCCTCTCAAAATTCAGCACACTTTTTACACTTTCTGACCCTCCCCCCCCTCCTTGTTGGCTCTTCTCTTCTTTTCAATTTCCCTTACGTTAAATACGTTCTGGATGCTTTTGCCTTAGGAATTTCTTTTTTGTAAGTAAAGTATTTTAGGCTTCAAAGAGGTGAATAAACTTCTTTGAATTCTAAAATATCCTTTCATTAGAAGAGTACGCTCATGCAAGAGGTATTCTATTTCTTCTTTCTTTTCTTCTTTCATTGTTTTTTGTTATTGTTTGATGCATGAATATGTTTAGCATGTTTTATTATTAATTTTTGGTTCTTGATATATAATTGTCATGCTCTACTTGAATTTTCTTTAACACGTTCTTAGATGATTGTTTATTGTGATTTTTTTCTTAAGTTTCAAAATCTGCTAACGACTATCAAAGATCTGATTTCTTTAAACTCAAAGATTGATCTGAATTTTTCAAACCTGATTTCTTTAAACTTAAAAACTAATTTGAATTTTTTAGATTTGATTTTCTTTAAACTCAAAAACTGATCTGAATTTTCAAATCTGATTTTTTTTTTTTTAACTCTCAAAACTGATCTGAATTTTTTAGATTTTATTTTTTTAACACAAAAATTATCTGTATTTTTATTAAATACAGATCTGATTTTTTTAACTCTCAAAACTGATCTGTATTTTCATTAAATACAGATCTGATTTTTTAACACAAAACTGATATGTATTTTCATTAAATAAATATCTGGTTTTTTTAACTCTCAAAACAAATTTGTATTTTCATTAAATACAAATTTGATTTTTTTTTTAACTCTCAAGATTGATTTGTGTTTTTATTAAATACAGATCTGATTTTTTTCTTAACTCTCAAAACTGATCTGTATTTTCATTAAATACAAATCTAATTTTTTTTATACAATTGCAGATTTTGAAATTTAAAAGAAGGGATTGAAAATTAGGTTGAAGTCTTTTCTTTTTCTTAATATGTGATGCACGCATAATGAATTTATCTCATGAATGTGAATCCTCTTTCAAAAGTCTTTTTTTATTTTATTTCCAACAATGGATCTGATTTTTTTTATAAAACAAAAATCATTTTTTTAACTTTTCAAAACGAATTTGATTTCTCTTAATTAAATCACTCTTTTTTTACCTTACACAAAAACAGATATGATTTTTCTTGATAAAATCATTTTTTTTACTTTACACAAAACAAATCTAATTTTTTTCTTGATAAAATCTTTTATTTTATCCTTTACAAAAAACAAATCTAATTTTTTTTTAACAAACCAAGTCTTAATTTTTTATCCTCAAAACAGATCTGAATTTTCTTTTAAAAGAGGACATATTCATGAGGTAGATTTATTTAGATTAATTTTTGTCAAGTGTCTATCATGTGAGCTCAACATATCATTTAACATCATGCAAAAAAGGGTATATTGGTCATTATAGTCTAGAAGACCAAACTCTGTCTGGGCAGAATGGGTGCCTAACACCTTCCCATTCCGTAACCTAGCCCCCGTGTTGAGACATATGTGATTTAATGTTAGGAACATATGTCAATATTGAATTGGCTAATCCTTTGACAAAACACACTTTACTTGTAATTGGGTAGATCTAGGATGTGTTTAATGCTTCAAGAAACAAGGTTTCAAGTTCAAGTGTTAAAGCCATGCAAGTCTGTCCAAGAATCAAGTAAAGAAGTGCTGGATTTTAAAGCTCGACGGCTAGTATCTATCGAGATTTAAAAAGCTGCTAAAGCCCGATACTTGATAGCTAGCTCGACAAATAAGCTATCTATCGAGATTTATGAAAATTAGTTTTTCAGAACTGATTTCATTTCAATCTGTGAATACATGTTTGGGCTTTCTTTTCTCATAACTCTAAACATATATAAGGATTGTTTTAAGGGCCGTCAAATGTTGTGCGAGTGTGAAGCAAAGTTGTGTTCATGCAAATTGTGATCGGAGACAGAATTTGCCCTAGTTCATCTCTCTCTTGAAGAAGCTGCTGTGTTTGTACACTGTAGGGTTTTGTAACCAAGGAGTTTCGTGGTCTTCATCGTGTGATGAACTGAAGAACTTTGTAGCCAACATCTTTCTCAAATTGGTGAGTAAGCTGCGTACTGGGATCCGCACATCGAATTGGTTAGTCACATACTAGGAGCCGTGCATTACAAGGAGAGATTGTCACTACAGAAGAAGTCCAATTGGGTATTGGGGTAAGGGTTCAACTGTAAGTTAGTATAAGGTACTAGGATTCCTTTACTTGTAACCGCTTGTTGTGATAATAGTGAATTTTCGGGAGTGGTGACCTTAAAATCACCCGGTGGGGTTTTTGCCGTGTAGGTTTTCCCCATTCGTAAACAAATCACCGTGTCAATTTAATTTCCGTTGCATTTAGTTATTTGGTAATTTGTTTGTGCTACCACGCGTATTGCATACTAATTGAATTAATTAAGTAACTTGGCTAATTAATTTGTTAATTCATCACAAGGGATCAATACATTCTTGGCATATCACCCGAGCTTAGGATTTTTGGATAGGTAGATTAGTGTCTTGTTTTTTTCTTTAATTTTGGTAGATTGTAACTAGGATCAAAGCTTTGTATTCTTCTGCATAGATTGTAACTAGGACCCAAAGCCTTGTAAGGTTTTATTTACCAAAATTGTACTATTCTTTATTCAATCAATGACATTCAAAGTATTCTAAATATGTATTTTGTATTTAGTTTTTTTTTTCTTATTTTTTTGTATAAAAAAAAATAAGTGGTGAGTCCACACCACTTACCCAAAAAGAGAGGCGTCCTTCAAAGCACCAAATCTCTTTTTTGAGAGCACCTAAAGTTTTATGATCTCTCACATTATTACTACGAGAAAGTCATATTGCTACTCAAATTTGAAACTTGGTGTGTCTTCCTCATATCACGGTCTTTGTTTATATATTTGCAGTTTATATTAGTTTTGTGTGTGTGTGTGTGTGTGTGTGTGTGTATAGCTATTGAGAGTTTTGCTTTATTAATTTAAGAATTTTAAATTACTTGGTAGGTTTCAGTAACTATACACTTGCAACTCAATAACGTTTAATGTTAGACAACACTTCTAAACTATGGAAAAGTATGGAAGTTAAATATTTCTTCATTTTTTGTTAGAGTCAATAGCTTTTCCGTGCATCGCACGGGTCAGCGACTAGTATATTATAAAGTTGTACTTAGTAGTCATGGTTATGCCAAGTTGATGCTGTGTTTAATTGCCATGTAGTTGCACCAAATTGCATTAATTTTGTAAATAGAAACAAAAGCTTAATTGCTATGCTATATATTACCTAATTGCCATATTTATTACAACTTTATACTAACAATATTTTTTAACACTTAGATCAATTTTTTTAAGGTTTGATTAAAAGTGCCCTTAGGAAATTTGTTAATGGATTATTTTAGAAAAGTTTTAATACTACTTTAATAGAAATATAAAAAACTATTAAAAAAATCAATCACTTTATTATTTTCCATAAAAAAATCTAATAATATTTCTTAAACTAATACTCTTAAAACATCAGTTAACTTTTCCCAATTTTTTTATTAAATTATTCTTTTCAGGTTTTTGTTACATGACATTACTACGTACTCAAACATTACTGTTACAATTTTTTTTTTTATAGTTATTTATTAGCCATTTTTTATAATATAGTTTATGGTTTGGGCACATCAAAATATATATATATATATATATAAATATATATATATATATATATATTATGGTTTAGGCTAAGTAGCTTATGTTATGCAACTACTATCTACGATAAACTTAATAAGTTTGAATAGAAATAAAGTTTTAGTCAAATTAAAAATGGTTAAATTCCTTTTAAAAAATTATTAAATTTAGTTGGTTTAGTTAGGCTAAGCATGCAACTATAACCCACGAGAAACCTAATAAATTTTAAATGAAAAGCAATAAAATTTTATCCAAATAAAATTGGGTTAAATTTAGTAGAGATAAAAACAAATAACTATAATTCTCAAAAAAAAACAAAAAAAAAACAAAAAACAAAAAACAAAAAACAATAGATATTTGACGACTTACATGAAGGATAAAATATGAGGCCTTCTTCAATGGGTGCATTGAGAAATAGTGATTAGTTTTGTTTTGAGCATTATTGTATTCATCTTCATTGTGTGCAAGTTTGACCTAACCAGTCCACTAGTGACTGGTGTCATACAATCCCTTAAATTTACAGTCAGTTCATTGGGATTTGCCTTTGTGAAAAGGTATATGGCCTTGATTGATAAGTGTTGGTCACCTCATGCAATTCACTAGGCAAGAAAAAACAGTCATCCAAACATGTGTTATTGCATTCTCTTGGATCGCCTTTAACAGTATGTTTAATTTTCAAACTAAGTTTTTATTTATTCATTTTAGATCATATTCTCAAAATATCATTAGAATTGTTTGTAGTCACTACAAGAAAAAGGGGCTATTGCAGTGGGTTTTTTGCGGCGATTTCAAAAACTGCCGCTATATGTCACATATTGTGGTGCTTTTTTGAACCGTCCATGTACATGAGATATATTACGACGTACCATTAGCTGCCACAATAGATATAGTCTTTTGTGGTGCTCTACAACGTTAGTATAAAAAACCGCCGTAATATATGTGTTTTAGCAGCATTTTCCGTAGTTATAGCAGCGGTATATTGAACCGCCACAATTTATGTCTTCTTGCAACATGTTTTCTCAATTATAGTAGCGGTTTAAGTGACTGCCGCAATAGACCTTTTAATTGCCCATTTTTAGTCTAATTTTTTCCCTCTATTTTTTTTTCCTTTCCCTCATGTAAACTTATCACTTTAGCGCCTGTTTGCCTTTTCATTTTTCTCATCTGTTTATCTCCCTCTAAAAAAAAAACCTCTCTCTCTCTCAAAATCTCTTGTCACTCTCAAAATCAGCGATCGATCTTCCACCGGCGTTGCTGCTTGGCTCGTGTCACCTCCGACGTTGCTGTTGGTGGCGCCGTTCATAATTTCTCTCCCCTAAAACCCCAATATTGCTTATTGTTTTTCTAGTTTTGTGTTGCTTGTTCATGGGTTTGTGTTTTTTTAACCACTAGTTGTTGGAAAGCCCGCCGCAATAAGCCAAATCTGCCTCTAAAAGGTACCTATATAGCGACGCTTCTTATTACTGCGGCATTTAAGCTATGGCGCTTTGTAGCGCTGCAATAGCAGCCACTGCTAAAGGTCAGAAGTGCCTTTAGCGGCGCTTTTATTGGTTTTAGCGGCGCTTTTGGAGCGCAACAATAGGCCATTTTTCTTGTAGTGGTGAGTCATTATGGAATTTGAGAAATTGTGATATCGAAAAAAAAAAAAAAAATTTACACTGTTTGTGACAATGCTTTCATTTGAATTTCGATTAGATTGTGAGTATAAAATTTTTTACCCATAAAAAAAAGTTGTAAGTATAAAATTCGTTTTCTCCAACGAAGTAAAAGAATACTAGCGACTTCAATGTTGAGCCCTCGATTTTGGTGGTTTGCTTTAAAAATTTTACTTGTCATACCAAACATTTGAAAATATTTTGCTAAAATTTTTTTACATATAAAGTATTTTACATTTGAAAATAATTTATTTCAAAACAAACTGAGCGTTAAATTATAACTTTATCACCAGCTCATGTATAATTGACATTGTATTAATCATAAGTTATTATTTTAGCTAATTAAAATTAGTTTTGCACTATATGAAGAGGTTAGAACCTAAGAGCTACTGGCTCAAGTTTTACAAATATTGACATGGATGGGCATAGATGAATTTCACAAATAAAATAAACTGAAATAATTGGAAATGAATCGGAGAAGTAAAGATAACTAGCCTCATCACATGTGCTTCGTGCGTGCAATGAGGCTTTTTTTATATAAAAAAAAAAACCTATGATTTAATTTTTTATATATAATTTTTATTTTGAGAATCTAATTTATAAGTTGATGAAGCAATTTGAAAATCAATAGGAGAGTGACCCTATTTTTTAGGCAATGTTTTAGTGGGAGTTAGAGTTGTATTTTTACCTGATTGTCTTTTAATTTTATCTTTACTTAAACATAGAGGTGGAGGAACATTTTTTAACAAAAAAAAAAATGAGGATTCCAAACAAAAGAAACTCCTTAAATAGTAGTATAGATAAAAAGGTGGTTCTTTTAAGTATAGTGAATTTAGGGCTATCCAAAAAAGAAAAAGTGAATTTGTGGATAATATTTGGGGTTATTGAAATACCAATGTAAATGAAGATCTAATTAGGATTTAGGAATAATACTTTCTTATCAAAAAAAAAAAAAAAAAGGAATAATACGGTCTTATATTTTCTTTCAATTTTATTATTATTTTAATTTTATAAATTTGGAATTTTTTTTCAATTCGTATTTTCAAGCTTTTCATGTAAATCTAGTGTGGTGATTGCTTAAGGCTTAAAGCACAAATATTATTGTACTTTTAATAATAGTATGTGCAGAAGATTGTATTTTTTTAATTTATTTTTAAATAATTCATTGTACAATTTACAAGTGGGGGTGTGGAGATTTTCTTTATTTAGGCTTATACCTCAATAAAATTTGCATTTACATATCATAGTATTTGTTCATTGAATTAACTAATGAAGTAAATGCATATATTAATTATATATAATTAGACATCAATTATTTATATTAGAGGAATTTAAATGATTATTTATATATATATTATATAAGAAAATATTTTTATTATAATTATAATAATTGATTAAAGATATGAAATTCTTCCTTATATGAGAAAATATTTTTTATTTATAATAATATTAATTGATTTAGAATGTTTAGTAATGTTGACAACAATTGACACAAAAGTCATACAAATTAAATATTTTTGAATTCACTAAAATTAGTCATAACCCTTTAGATTTCTTAACATCTTTTTGTGATAGTATATAACCAACATTATAGTATTTATTCTATGTAATTTAAAAGATTACTAATATGATAAATAAATATATTTTTTATTAATTATTTCAGTTATTTTATTAAGTATAATGAAATTTTGATGTCATTTTTCTAAAATTTATATGAGAAAAATTTATTATAAATTTGGTATTCTTGCACAAATTTAGTTACTTTTGCAAGTTTGTCGCAAAAAACAAATGCAATATATAGTGATGGAAAAAAAAAAAAAAAAACGTTAAACACATGAAAAATAAGGGCATGAATTCGCCCTTTGAAAAAAATTACCATTGTCAACGGCTTAGGTCCATCGCAAATCTTATTTATTGCAAGGGATCCAAGTCCATCTCTAATACATTCTTTCTTTTAAAACAAATTAACTATTTACGACGGTCAACATGTTCGTCGCAAATACAAACTCAATTAGAAAAATAAAAAATAATAATTGTGATGGATAAATGTCATCACAAATGTGAAAACTAAGGGGGAATTTTCCCTCCAAAATATTTTACCATTTTCGATGGCTTTATGTCTATCGCTAATATTCTCTTTTATATTTACGATGGAAGAATGTTTGTCACAAATACTAACACCATAAAAAAAAAATATATTTTTGGTATTTTCGATGCATGAAAGCCGTCACAAGTGTTAATAGTTCCGACGGTTTTTCTTCGGTCGTCGTAAATAATACTTTATTAGTGACGAACATTTTTATTCTGTCGCAAAAAGTAAGGCGGGAACACTTCCCTCCAAAAATAATCATATTTTTGACAAAAATAATAGGCATTTTCGACAGACTTATTTTGCCATCACAAATATTTTAATATTTGACGAGTAATTGTCGATGAAAGAGACTTGCCATCGAAAAAGCTAGTTTTTCCTACGGCTTTTTGAAGTCATCGAAAAATTTTTGTCGCAAATAGCAATCTTTTTTGTAGTGGGTGTCCTTGAGGTGGCTGGCCCTTTTTCGAGATTTTGAGAGGGCTCGGATTGCCAACTGGAGGCAAGTATGCTTGGCCTACTCTTACTATTCCTTGGAAACACTCAGCCGGGGGACTTTGCGCTAGCTAATGGGGTTTTGGAAGCTACCCAAGGTTAGTTTCTTTCCCATTTCTCTTGTAGCTCATGCATTCTCACCATTTAGGTTAAGACTTATGTACCATATTCTTGTCGACTGCATTCATCCTCATATCTTGCAAACTATCATTTGATAAACTACCATGTCTGTACCTTGCAAACTGTACCATAACATCTTGCAAACTGTCACATTTATATCTTGCAAACTATCATCTTGCAAACTGTACCATATTCTCTTGCAAACTATCATCTTGCAAACTGTTATCTCTAAATCTTGCAAACTGTTATGTCTAAATCTCGTAAACTATCATCTTGCAAACTGTACCATATTTTCTTGCAAACTGTTATATCTTTTCATTGCTGGGCCGTGGAGTATGGTCCCATTGCTCCAGGGACTTTGGTGGACTTGAAGAGTGTCACCTCGATTCGGACCCACCTCAACAAACTCTCTCCTGATGATGTAAGTTAGGAATATATTGCTTTCCACTGTTTGCATGCTTCTTAGGATTCACTTTCTAACCCCATGTGTTGTCACAAATTGTGTGGAGTCCTTGGGCTAGTACTAATCTAGTAGCGGACCCGAACTTAGAGGCAGCTGCTATCATTGCTTCTAAGCTCCTCCAACCCCTTAAGGGCAGTGGATTGAGGGTGATCTATTTGGTAGAGAGGGTGTGCTACAAGCTGGCTGGTAAGGACGCGCCCCAAGTTTCCATGGATCCTCCAATGTTCATGCTTGCCCCTCGCTCTATGACGGCCGCGGAGTACGACCTGTGGGGGCTGGGCATTCCATTCACTAATCAGGTCACGGATGAGTTAGACTAGGACAAGTTTAGTGGGACTCAGCTTATGCCTTCCCTTATCGCTGCAGTATGTGTTCTTGCTTCTCTCATTTCTCTTCAATCAGTTAATCATCTACATTCTTGTACATTAGTAACATTCAAATGAAACACTTGTGTCAGGCTGGCCCTATTATTGGTGCTCTTATTAATCCTCCCCGTTGGCCCTGGTCAGTCTATGCTTATGGCCCTGATGGCTTTGCTCAGGAGCGTCCTGTTGGCTGCAATACAAATGTCACGGGCTACCCTTTTCCTGATGGCATGCGAGCGGTGAGTTCTCTTTCATTCTTGTTTTCTTTCCTTTCTATTCTTGCATCCCAACACTTGTTCTAACAACCTTTCCTTCAAAATTCAGCCCAGTGTTTAGGAGCACGAGGAGCTTGTTTGGCTTGCAGGAAACCTCAAGCTGGAGTTGACTAAGTACTCCTAACAGTTGTGTGGTGGCGAGGATGTTGGTGGTGATGATGGCGGTGATGGTGGTGGAGGTTCTGAGTTGACTCCCAGCTATCAGCCGAGGAAGAGGCGCTTCTAGTGACCCTGCAGAAAGACAGACAGGCATAGACACAGACACAACATAGCATAGCACACTTTCTTTTTTGTTGCTTTTATCATTTTTCTATTTTTAGCATACATGCCTGCACTTTAGATTTGGTTTGAGACATTGGGTTGTATTTTAAGAACATCTTTTACATTTATGCTTTTATTTGGGATATGTACTTAAATTACAAACTTGTGGAAACTTTATGCAATTCTGCTATTCTTGGTCTTTGACATTTGGAAGTTTTGTGCTTGAATTGTGCCTTGAGTAGTCTTTTAGGCTGTAAGACTTACAGGAGAAGCTTTTGGGAGAAAACACACTTAAAACAGGGGAAAACTTGGTTCTGCCTGCCTTCCTTCATCTTTCCTAGTTCCAAAGAGGCTCTCACTCCTTTTGGTTTCCCTCGCATCTTTCCTATACCATCAAGTCAAAGTGGATGAATTTTTTCTCTCAATCCCTAATTTTTGCCTAGGTCTTTGACCTAGCAGGGCTCCTCTAACTTTGCACGGATCGCCTTTCGATTTTCAACCTATCAAGGCTCCTTGTATCATCTTTGAACTTATTTTTTTATCTTATTTTTTACTTTTTATTTAATTTTTCTCTTTCTTTCTTTTCCTTTCATTCACGCATTCTCTCCTTTTCTCTTTCCTTTTCCAGATATGGCCATACGAGAGGTTCCAATTGCTTCATCCAACATTATGATATAAGAAATGACTTGGCGGATGCCATGAAGTGGGTTCACATATCTGAGGAAGCTTACAAAAAGTCCAGTCAAAAGAAAGAAAGACTGACCGACCACCTTGATATGCCCTAAATTTTACTTTTTTGCACTTTATGATTCTCATGTCTTTTCTTGTGAATTAATAAAGGATTGGAATGTCCTAAATCCCCTATAGAAATAGTTTATCAACTTTCAATTTGAGAAATGAGAGAACCACCCATTTATTATCTTTGCTTATTGTCATCATTTTCTTTTTATTTCTTTTTTCTTTTTTTTTCCCATGCCATGTAATTTTTGCCCATAACGTCCTTTAAGGAATTTTCGTCATGCCCATGGTCTTTGCCCCTATCTTTTGCCTAGATCGCCCTTTCGAGTTTTCAACCTAGCAAGGTCCTTTTGCCTTAATTTTTGCCTAGGCCGCCCTTTCGAGTTTTCAACCTAGCAGGCATTTTTTTTTTCAAATGTTGTATCTTCGAAGTCTATCCATGTTGATTGGGTGAAGCATCTCTTCCCCATCCAAATCTGTAATTCTCGTAGCACCTCTTGACATGATCCTCTTGATAATAAAAGGACCAGACCATCTTGGCTTCATCTTTCCTCTTGGATCAAAAGTTTCATCTCTAAGCACTTTTAGGACCAAGCCCCCTTCTTTAAGGTTTCTAGCTCTCACCTTTTTGCTAAATGCTCTAGCAATCCTCTTTTGGTATCCTTGTGCATGGTATTGTGCCTTAGCCCTCTTCTCATCTATCAAAACCAATTACTCATATCTTTGTTTCACCCAATCTTCTTCTAGGACCTTGGTTTATTCCAATACTCTCAAAGATTGTATCTCTACCTTAATGGAAAGCACTGCTTCACTACCGTAGACCAAAGAGTAAGAGGTTGCCCTAGTTGATACACGGATAGAAGTTCAGTAACCCCATAAGGCAAATGGAAGCTTCTCGGCCCAATCCTTGTATGTTACTACTATCTTGGCTAGGATGTTCTTGATGTTCTTATTGGCCACTTCTATGGCCTCATTCGTTTATGGCCAATATGAGGAAGACTTGTGATGCTCAATGTTGGACAATGGGAACCATTATCAGAGATAATCTCTTGGGGTACCCCATATCGACAAATGATATTATTCTCTATGAATCGACCCACATGCTTGGCTTTTAACACAAAGTAAGAGGCTACTTCCACCCACTTGGTGAAGTAGTCAATTGCCACAAGGATGTATTCGTGTCCATTCAAGGCCTTAGGTGCTATTCTTCCTATCACATCTTTGCCCCAGACTGAGAAAGGCCACATAGAGGTCATGCTGTATAGCTCACTAGGTGGCACATGATTCAAATTCACATGTGTTTGGCAATTGTGGCAACTCTTCACAAAGTCTACACAATCGGTCTCCACTGTGTTCCAATAGTACCCTATCCTTAAGATCTTCTTGGCTAACATTCTCCCATTCACGTGAGGACCACAAATCCCTTGATAAATTTCTTCTATAACTTTCTCGTCTTTTTCTTTATTTAGACAACAAAGATATAAACCATTATAGGATCTCCTATAGAGCTGACCTCCGCATAAGATGTATTGTATTGCCATCATCCTAATCGAACGACGCTCTCTCTTGTCGGCACCATCTAGATATACCCTAAACTCCAAGAATTTCATGATGTCATAATACCAAGTAACCCCTTCCTCTTCTATAACCAAGATTGAAGCTTCGGCCTTCTCTTTGTGTACCATCCCATAACTTTGTTCAATCTTTAAGGGTCATGTCCATACTCTTTCGAGTATTTCAACCATGGAAGCTAAAGTAGCCAAGGCATCTACAAACTGATTTTGAGCTCTAGGCATCTACAAATCCTCTAAATATTGCTAATAGGGCTTTAAGTGCTCTTCCTTCACTTTCCATAACCTTTGTGCTCTTCCTTCACTTTCCAAAGTCGAATCTCCAAAAACCTCGACCTCTTTCACCCCCAATTCTCAGAGAGCTTCCATTCCAGTGATTTAAGCCTCATATTCTGCCATGTTATTGGTTTCCTCGAAGTTCAACTTAATTGCCAAGGGTATGTGAGATCCTTCGAGATTGATTAAGAGTACTCTTATCCCATTTCCATATTGGTTCACGGCTCCATCGAAATACATCTTCCATGCTCCTAGCTCAATGTCCAAAATATCCTCTTCTAGAAAATTTTCTCTAACATCCTTTCCTTCCACGGGGTTTTCAGCACAAAAATCTAATACGATACTCCCTTTAATAGTTTTCCTTGCTACATACTTCAAATCGAATTTTGCTAATAGGATCAACCATCTTGACAGTCTTCCACTCAAAGCGGGCTTCTCAAACAAGTACTTCAATGGATCCATTCTGGCTACTACCCATATCTGGAAAGGTAGGATAATGTGTCTAAACTTCTATACGATCCATACGAGAGCAAAACATGATTTTTCTATGGGTGTGTACCTAATCTTGTAATCATAGAACCTTTTTCTCAAATAGTACACGGCTCTCTCATTCTTATTATCGTCCTCTTGTACAAGCATACTCCTAACCGCATCTTCTATGATAGAGAGATAGAGGAGTAATGGTTTTCTATGCATCGAAGGTACCAAGATAGGTGGGTGGAGGAGATATTCCTTAATGAGCTCAAAAGCTTTTTGACATTCATCATTCCATTCATGAGGTTTATTCTCCCTTAGGAGCTTGAAGATGGGCTCACAAATGGAAGTGAGTTTGGTAATGAATCGGCTGATGTATTGTAATCGGCCTAGGAATCCCTTTATCTCTTTCTCGCTCTTGGGTGGAGGCATTTCTAGTATGACTTTGATCTTTGATGGGTCAACTTTTATTCCTCTATCACTCATTAAGAAGCCCAACAACTTCCCTGCGGTTACCCCAAAGGTGCATTTTTGCGAGTTCAATCTCAATCTATACTCCTTGATTCTCTCGAAGAACTTCCTCAAGTTAATGATGTGACCCTCTCTCTCCTTGGATTTCACAATCATATCATCAACATACACTTCTACCTCATTGTGCATCATATCATGTAACAAAGCCATGGCCATTTTGTAATAACTTGCACCCGCATTCTTGAGCCCAAATGGCATTATCTTGTAACAATAAATTCCCCATTCTGTGGTGAAGGTAGTCTTGGTCATATCCCTAGGATCCATCTTGATTTGTTTATATATTGAGAAACCATTCATGAAAGACATCAATGCACTACCAGCTGTGTTATCCACCAAAACATCTATGTGTGGAAGAGGGGAATCATCCTTAGGGCAAGCCTTGTTCAAATCCCTATAATCCACGCACACTCTTACCTTCCCATCTTTCTTGGGTACGGGCACAACATTGTCTATCCATTCGGCTTGGTGTACGGGTTTGATGAACTTTATCTTCAATTGCTTGGTGACCTCTTCTTTGATCTTTAGAAGCCATTTGGTTCTCATACGTCTTAATTTCTACTTAACGGGTACCATGTGAGCATGAGTATCAATGTGGTGTTGAGCTATCTCGGGATCAATACCAAGCATATCTTCATAGGACTGCAAACACTTCTTGAAATTCTGTGAGCAACTCTTTGAGATCTTTTCTTTCTTTTTCATTTAAGGTTGAGCCAATTTTAATTAAGCATGGATTCTCATCATTGCCCAAATTAAGAGTTTCAAAAGTTGGTTCCATAGGTTCAATTTTCTTTTCCAATTGTTGATTAATTTCATTTTCGAATTCATTAGAATCATTTAAATGCAGAATTTCAATATTATGGGACACATCAAAATAAGCCAAATCAGAATTTATATTATTAAAAAATGTTAAGAAGTACATTGGGACTTGCATTACAAACTTTCTTTCCCACATTTTCAGAAAACCCAACCCAAGTCCAATTATTAAGTTACCCCACAACAGGCATGATGAATATCTTCTTTCTTCTTTAGGGCTCGTCACCTCCATTCTAGTCTTCTTCTTGGAATAAAGTCTTCAACTCAGCGGACCAGTCTTCTTCCCTTAGAGGCCCCTATATGCATATAGCTTCAATTATGTCATGCAGAACTCATCCTCATTGGGGAAATCTTTTCTAGCCTCATCGAAAAACCATTCGCCGTCATCTTCACTCTAATAACTAATCACTTCATCATCTTCTTCCTCTTCTTCCTCTTCTTGAGTCAGCACAAGATATTAATCATCGTCGAAAGAAGGATCCATATCGCGTTCAAGCATGAAGCAAGCCAGGGTGACTTGAGTTGCCCCTACCATCGAGGTCCATTCTTGCTAGTCACGATCTTCCCAAGATCCCAAATCTCCTGATTCAGAGAAGTCGTTGACGTGGGCTCTTTTGAAAGTCCATGGTCCGAGGGTGCTTCTTAGTTGCGGCATGAATTTGGGTAGAAGTAGGTGGACTTTTCCTTCTATCATCATTCAATTGATGTCTTCTTGAGTTATCTTGCTTCTTTCATAATTTGCCTTGTCCCTTTCATTCCATTCTTCTCCTTCCTTTAGCTCATCTTCTTCTATCTTGGAGAGGTGGCTTATTATCTTCTTAAGGACTTCACCTTGTGCCTCCACACACTCTCGAGTGGCTTTTGCATGAGGGCCTCTTCACTTGAAGCGTTCATCCTTTCCTGGAATGTCTCGCCTTCCATTCTTCTCTTGGACTTAGATTGGAGTGGGGACTTAATTTTGATCTTAGTGGTGCAATGGTGCCTGAAAATAAGTCCCGTTTTTCATTAAGTCCATGTCACAATTTAAAAGGTTCCTTTTATTTTTAGGTGTTCTTAGAAAGTCTTTAAGTCCATTTTAATGAAGGCCGAATTATAAAGTCACTCCTTTTCCTCTCATGAACCTTGCCCCTTGTTTCATTGGGCTTTGGTCCATTTACAATGATACTCTCATCTTACTTTCATGGGCTTTCATTAGAATGTACTTAGAGATTTTCAACCCTTTGTCTCAAACATGGGCTTACAATATATTCATCACCTTTGGACTCTTCTCTTTTCATTTCATTATCATTTTTTTTGAAGTAGCCCTTTAGCTAGATATTAGCTATAATATAGCCTTCCTCTCAAGGTCCATGAAGTTCTCAGCATTTTGGGCCTAGGCATACAACAAAGAGGCCTAAGATTAGGGAAATTCATATTGACTTTGTAGGATTTTGGATGCTAAGTCTATAGCATACTTGTTATCTTAGGCCCAAGGTCTTATTTTTCAAAAGGGCTTTTTGATTTGGACTTATGATAGCAATTAGGCTTTGCTCTTATGAACCTTTCAAGTTAAGATATACTTTTGGATTTAGAGATAAGCCTTTTATATGTGAGAGCTTCTTTTCTTTTATCCCAATTGTCTTAGGGTATGCCATAACTTTAGGGCCATCCATCCACTTTTACATCTTTTATTTTGTCCTTTAGAATTAGGTGATCACAAGATATATGGTTGAACAAACAAGAGATATAAAAATGTACCCTCTTTTGATAGGATCTAGGATCTCTCTAAGTGTGGGTAAGCTCCTTAAGGCTAAAGGAATAGATAAGTAGGTCACTCACAACTAGGTGGGCCATGATTCCAACAGAGGGCCTAAGTGGACCTTTGTGGATTGGTGGCTAACCTTTAACATACTCAAAGCCCATCATAGGCAATGGCACTGATTGTGAGTTGGTGGAATGAACTTCGAAAGACTTAGGCCTGAATGGAGCCTTACATCTTCCCACTCATCACCAACCGAGGTAAAGGGACAATAAAACCAAGTGAATGTGAGTGCAAACAAGTATTGAATAAGCCTTTATTAAGATTAAGACATATGACACATAGAAATTAAACTCACTATACCCAGCGGAGTCGCCACTGTGGACACAACAAAAATGTTGGAGTCGCCACCTAGTTTTTGCAATGGTCTAGGAACCATATATATAGCATCCTTTTGAGGAAGGACCTTTTTGTTCTTACTACCAAAGATATGGGTTCGGAGTTAAGGTATGGTCTTGGGAAGGTGTTAGGCACCCAAACCGCCTAACCCTAAGGTTGCTTCCTCTCATTGTGTCTTATGTCTTAACCCTATTAAAGGCAAACTCAATATTGTTATTCTAAACTCACACACACATTAGCATTCATCTAAGCATACAACATGGAATCAAACATCCCTAACCATACATCTATCATGCTTTTCATCACAACACAAACCCTAGCATACATCTAATCATGCGTATCAAGTCAACCTACCATTAATCTAACATGGCATCTCCTAACATTCATCTAGCATACATGTCAAACCAACCTAGCATTTATCTAGCATGGTATAACATAAACTTAACATGTTGCTATCATCATGTCATCATATTATATCCAAAGCATGTAAATATTAAATCAAGACAGAAACATAAGCATGAAATGATCTAAGCAAACATGTGATTAAGCATAACTCATCCAAGCAAACATGTTCAAGTCCATCATTAAACAAAATCATATCCAAGGATGCATGTTCAAGTGAATGCATGACTTACCTCACTTATCTTGCTGCATCTCAGCACCTATGGCATTATGCATGAACATGTGAATGAGTGTTCATGGCATTAAAACAAGGAACAAAAGATAAACCCTAATTCTAACATTTGAAAGGCAAACAAACAATTAAACATGTGAAACAGAAGCTCAGAACTGTATATATGTAAAAAAAGGATTTAAAATAGAAGCATTACATGTAAGAAAACAAGAAGCAGAATCAAATAAACTAGGGTTAGGGTTTTTGGATAGGATCATGCACATGCATGAACAAGCCTGTGAGCGCATAATCAAGCCTGCGCACGTAGCCAATATTATGTGCATATGGGTTTCAACCCAAAAACCCTAGCAACACAGCTAATAGAGCAAAACTTCAAAACACTAAATATAACATCCAAACATGCTTTTAAAACATAAAACTACATAAACCTAAGCTATATAAACATATTAAAACATAGAATAACCAAGAACTAAAGCAAACAAAAAGATTAAAGAATAAAAAGAAAAAAAAAAGGAAAAGAAAGTTTAGACTAATACTTTAAACACAAATCTTTTCAAGCTTTATTTTTTACCATTCCCCTTAGTCAAATCTATTCATAATCAATAGAAAAGTGATTAATAATCAAAAGAAAATTGACTTGAGGATTTTTTTTTTTTTTGAAAAAATCACTCTTTGATTCACTATTTCTAGTGAATCTTAGTGTTTTCCCTTAGGATTTCTGTTTGTTTTGAAAAGGTACCATGTATGGCTATTTATATTAAGAAAATAGGGGTTTGGAATGACTCCCAGACGATGTGGGATTCATTCCAAACCTCAGCATTAATGCAGAAAACTTGCATTTTTTATGTTTCTAGAACCCTTCATGCACGCACAGGATCAGGCCTGCGTGCACATACAGTATTGCTGCGCACGCAGACTAATTCCTGCGTGCGCATGTTGAGGGTTTCCTTGGTTTACTTTTCCTAAAATAGATTTATTTGCTCATTAAAAGTTATGTTTTTCATTTTAACATTTCTCAAGTCAATTTAACATCTAATTAGACCCTAAACCAACCTTGGGTCTTAGAATTTCAACATCATTGGGGAACGGGGGCCCGAGTTGTAAGGGGTACAAAATGCGGTGTCTACATTAGGCTGGTTTTCGTGAGTCACTTCGCAACTTAGCCAACTCGCGAGTGACCTGCAAAACACTCTACCTGGATGATTTTAATTGTGCTTTCCTCATTTCTTTACTCGCACTATATAAGCCAAAATTACACCCAAAATTGTAAGGAGACTTTTAGAGAGTAAACCCTAGCAATACAGTTAAGAGTTAGAGATTTTAAACCCACAATCATGTACACAATTTCTCTTAGTTTTCCTCTACTCCTACCTCTCCAATTACAAATCCTTGAGAGGTTCTCAACCCAAACACTTACCTCACCCAATCTGAGTGTTGAGAGAAGTTTTGGTGTGTGTGGGATGTATTGGAAGAAGCCATTGACTAGTGGATGCAATTTGGAGCTAATTGCGAGATTTGGATAGCTAGTGAAGAAATGACTCGGTGATGTTCGTTGGTAGCTAGAACTCGGAGGGTTCAAGTACAGTGGGTAGATTAGTCTTGGAGGGTATTTTTGATATCCTTGTACTCCAACTTTATTCATTAGTGGATCAATCTCAATCCCTTAATGCACCTCCCTTCTTTTATGGGAACAATTATGCATTTTGGAAAGTATGTATTCGTGCTCTCTTATGTGCTATCAATAAGAGTGTGTGGGACTCCGTCAAGATTGGATGGGTTAGACCTAAAAAAACCAAGGCCGAATGGGATAAGGCTGCCGTTGCTTTGGCCAATGTCAATAGCAAAGCTATTAATGCAATATTCTGTGGTGTTTCTACTGACGAATTTCATAGGATATCTCATGTGTCGACCACCCAAGAAGCATGGAAAATTCTTGAGACTACCTATGAGGGAACCAAAAAGGTCAAGGACACGAAATTGCAAATGCTCACCACTCGATTCGAGGAAGTGAAGATGAGCGAGGATGAGTCGTTTGATTCATTCTATGGTAGACTCAACGAGATCATCAATGCCAAGCTTAATCTTGGAGAGAAGATAGAGGACACAAAAGTTGTGAAGAAGGTCCTAAGGTCTCTACTTGAAAGCTTCCGGGCCAAAGTCACCGCCATTGAAGAGAGCAAGGACTTAGATACCATCAATATTCAGGAACTTGTTGGCTCACTTCAAACTTATGAGCTTGGACTGCCATCTCACAAAAGCAGTAAGTCCCTTGGTTTTAAGACCATAAATGAGAGAGCCGATGAGTCCTCGGATAAGGATGATGTTGAGAAAGAGGTGGCTTACCTTGCAAAGAATTTTCAGAAATTTTTGAAAATGAAGAATAATGTGAAGTCATTTGACAATGGGAAATCCTCATCCTTCAAGAATGACAAAAAAGATTTCAAGAAGAAGGATGCCAAAGACTCATCACCATTACAAGGAATCGTTTGTTATGAATGCAACTGGCACACTGAATACCTTCTAATTCTTCTTTTGAAGCTACTAATGATGAAGAAGAATACCTTGATGAAGGTGATAGGAAGCTTCAAGTTGTTTATGATGCATTGCTTTAGGATTGTGGCAAGTATGCCAAAGTAGCAAAGAGTGCGATTAAGAAGATGAAGCGAATCGAGGAAGATCATAAATCCACTCTTGTGCAACTTAGAGATGCTAAGTGTGAAGTTGAGAATTTGAAAGAGGAATTGTTGAATGCTTATTCCAAAATCAAATTTCTTGAACTAGAAGTGATTCAAGCAAATGCATAGGTTGAGTGCATCACAACCAAGAAGCTTGACAACGTCCTAACATCTCAAAAGTCCTTTTCAGACAAGACTAGATTGGGGTACACTGGTGAAGGAAGTTCAAGTGCAGAACCAAAAAGGGAGATGAAGTTTGTGTTGGCAAAGGTTGTGTAGAAGCCTGGAAGTTGAGATTCCGAATCTTGAGAACAAGGCCGTTGCAGTAAAATCTAAGGCAAAAGGGAAATCATTGCCTAAGAATCAAAGAGGACCTCAAGTGAAGCATTTTTGCCATCATTGTGGCATTCGTGGTCACACTAGACCAAATTGCTTCAAGCTTCATGCTCTCAAAAGAGCCGATCTTCGAAGCGCTCAAGGAATTGAAAAAAGGAAGCCAAGAGGAAAGCAAACCAAGGAAGAAAATGGAGGACAACTCATTGGGGATGTCTTGGAGATGCTTAACAGCATTTCATCTTGCCTAGCTAGCTTCACCTTGAGGTTTGAGCGTTATGTTGCACGTAACCCTCCTATTAAGGATCCCACCCAAAACACTCGTGTGGTGTGGGTGAAGAAGGGTACTCATGCATGATTATTCTATAATGTCCATGCATTAATACTTCCAATGTTTTAGGGACATAGTTTCATGCATGCTCTCATGTGCATCTTCTTTTAGTTGTCATGCTTCCCATCTAGCATGTTTCTTTTAATTAATTTTTATTTAAAAGTTTGTTTGTTGTTGATTTTACTTTATTTTTTTTGTTTTGTGTGAGTAAAAATTAAAAATCACATAAAAGGTATAAAATCCAAAAAGTTTGATTGCTTGTGTTGTGTCATATCACATGTTGAGTTTGGCCTAATACCTTTGTACTAATGGCGTAGTGTATTTATGAGCTTAGCTTGTTATGTATGCACCTATATTGAACGAGAGTGAAATCTAGAAATCTATGTTTGATTGTTGTAAATAAATCTTCAAGCTTGTCATGAACGTCTAGCCAATAGTCTTTATTGATCTTGATACACGCATAGACTTGATCTTATATATCTTCTCACATTTAATTTTCTGTCAAAAAGCTCTTCAAACATCAATCTTTAATTTTCTTCTCACATTTAATTTTTGCAAGTCACTTCATGACTTGGCCAACTCGTAAGTGACCTGCGAAACTCTCTGCCTTGATGATTTCAATTGTGCTTTCTTCATTCCTTTACTCACACTATATAAGCCCACATTACCCACAACACTTGAGAGTTAGAGATTGTAAACCCACAATCATCTACACAATTTCTCTTAGTTTTCCTCTACTCCTACCTCTCCAATTACAAATCCTTAAAAGGTTCTTAGTCCAAACACTTACCTCACCCAATCTGAGTGTTGAGAGAAGTTTTGGTGCGTGTGGGAAGCATTGGAAGAAGCCATTGATTGGCAGATGCAATTTAGAGCTAATTGCGGGATCCAGATAACTAATGAAGAAATGACTTGGTGAAGTCCATTGGTAGTTGGAACTCGGAGGGTTCAAGTACAGTAGGTAGATTAGGCTTGGAGGGTCTTTTTGATATCCTTGTACTCCAACTTTATTCATTAGTGAATCGATTTGGCTTGGAGGACTGTGGAGAGGTTTTTCACCAAATACTTCGGTTTCCTCTTTGATAACACGTCTCAGTTTTATCTCGTTGTTTGCATCTCTCTTCCCTTACTCTTTATGCTTTATACTTATTGTTTATTGTATATGCATATGCTCTAGAGTAGTTCCGGCCTTATTGGGTTACACTTACTCTTATTCCACACTTAGTTAAGTAGGGTAAAAGCAATCTAGCCGTTTGTTTAAAATTGGAGGTCTAAACAAGCAATAGTGTTTTATACTATTTGAGCTTTCAATTTCCAATTTTGACACCTCCTCCCTTCACCTCTCCCTTGCGCACGTATCTAGCCCAATATCTACACTTAAAAACAATAAAAGAGTCTCTCTTTTTTCCATTGTGGGATTAAACATTTCACTAACTCGTTATCTTCCATATTAACTCTCATATCTTTATATTTATGTTGTAATGTCAATTCATTTTAATTAAATAATATTAAAATGCTCCAACACCATGAGGATGAAAAGGTTGATTCTCCTCCATAAAATTAGCACCTTGATGTGTGAGCACAATATTGGATTGTACTTGTTGTGGGGGCATTTAGCTAGTGCTTGGTCCATAGGAATTTATGGAAGAAAAATGTATTGAACTTGAGGGGAGTATAGGGGCTACAACTAAACATGAATTAAAGGATTTGGGGTCTTGATCAATCATAGCAGGAAATTTGCCATGGACAACGGTTGGCAACCATCCAAGGTTCCTTTCATGGTGGATAATTCCTGGAGCTTTGCTTTTATTGAATTCACCTTCTCACATAATTCGTTTAATGTCTTGTTTGTTCCTTTGTAATCTTGAAAAATATATTTGAAATATGTATCTTTATTTTAATTTGATTATTTTTGTTAATTTTTGTTAATTATATTAATTTAATATATTAATTTATAATTCATATAATTATTAATTAATTATGACATCATCACGGTTCAACCCTGGTTCGACCTCGGTCCGACCTTAAAAACCTTAAACCTCTTACTTTTACGGTTCATTGAACTGTCCGGGTCTGAAAACCTTGAAAGAGAGTAGAAAAGAACTCTAACGTCAATGTGCTTCAATACTTAAAACACTCCATAATTTTAAGAATCAATTCTTGCTTGTTTGAATACTATAAAACACTTATATAAATAAAACACTTGACTTCTCCTAGTAGAATTAGGACTACAGTTTTTTTTTTTTTTTAGAATACTAAGTATTTTTAACACACACACACGGGGAGAGGGGAGAGGGTTTTTTAAAGAAACATACAGTGGTGTATATCCAAAAGAACCTTATGATGAACTCATTACTAAAAAAGTTCTATAACAATTATGCTATAATATATGTACAAAATTCTTCAAAACCATCTTACATAAAACATTACAATATTATCCGTGCATCGCACGTGCAACTTACTAATTGAATTAAACAAAAATCCTTACATATAGACCCATAAATTAAATAAGACTTACTTATTAGGAGAAGAAAACCCTAGCCCATACCCAACAATTATATAATTACTAAAATACCTTGACTATAGAATAACTAAATAAAATATAAAAACTTAATTAACTACTATGGATACCTATTCTTATTCTTGGACTTTGCCTATAATGTTAGGCTTCCAAAGATGATATTCTTCTTCTAACCACACTATGATTGCACCATCAGCTATGGACTTTCATTTCAAGAGTTTCAGTCCAAAGGAATTTGCCTTTTAATTGAAAGCAATTCCAGGGCTACTCTGCTCATGTCCATTCTATCTATTGGAGATTCTGCTGAACATGCAAGTCCAATTTGAAAGACCAATATCAAGCATTCAGTGTGTCTACTTGTCCAGTCACTCCAACTTGTAACCATGTTATCAGATTCTCCTACTTCGTTGAAAATTGAATGGTCCACAATCTCCATCACTCGTCCCGACAATGCCAACTTAACAAAGTTGTGAAGGTTCAGGTCATCTTTGAACAATTTATCAGTGGGTCTTCTTCCAGTTAACATCTCCAATAAGAGGATCCCAAAGCTATACACATCCCCATTAGTTGAAAGTTGACTACCCATTCCATACTCTGCAAAAATTTAGAGCACTTTCATACACTAAGAACAATTTTTACTCAATGCTATGAAACTAGTGATTTTGTGAAGGCGTGCATAAATATTCTATAATGGGCATCATCTATATATATCTAAAAGCTGAAGCGTAGTATTTATTGTTACTACGCTCTTGTTGAGCCATATCAGCGGCCACATCATCCACTTATTTCTAACATTTTCTCTCTCTTTTTTAATTATCTTTCTCCTTATTAATTTATCACCTTACAATTACTCTTCCGCCAACATTTCCCCCACTTTTACCTTTTTATCTCTCCACTACTCTATACCTTAACCTTTCAATTCCTCCATCCCTTCATATTCCTTTTATTTTGACTCTTCTTCTCCCAATTTTTTTTATTATAAATATTTGTTTTTCTCTCTTCCATACTATCTATATTTTGCCGACACAAACAAGTGAATACTCTCTCTCTCTCTCTATTTTTTTTTTCGTTCTTTTGGTGAATTTTTAATTCTTTGTTACACATCTAATTTAGTTTGATTAAAATTTTTTTGTTGAACTCTACTTTGGGTTGATGCATTTGGTTATATTTTAATTTGCTATCTTTTTTATTTTATTTTATTTGATTGTTAAATGTTATCCAATGATACATAATGTTATTCTATTACATAGCATAGCTTGGATAATTTGTTGTTTACAATTATGCATTTTCTTTTGAATATTCTTCTACTCACCTTATTTTATATAATTTTGCTAACTCTCTCAAATTCTCTCCTAGAATATGTGATTACTCTCTCTCTCTCTCTCTCTCTCTCTCTCTCTCTCTCTATATATATATATATATATTCTTTTTTACAACTCTACTTTAGGGCGATGCATTTTGGTGGTGTGTTTTGTGAGTTTCTCATCACATATACTCTCTCTCCCTCTTATAATTTTGGTTTGAGTTAATTCTTAAATATTTTGGAAGTGAGAATTTGAAAATTTTATTTACTTGAATTTAAGTAAAATACGATGAGAAGAAAAATAAAATAAAAGATATAATAATAAACACCAGACTATCCAAATCATGTTATGTAATATAATAATATTATATTCTTATATATTATTTTTAATTATTTATAGAATAATATTATATTCTTATATACTATTTTTAATTCTTTATAATAGAATAGGATAACATTTAACAATCAAAGAGAACAAAAAAAAAAAAAAAAATCTTATATACTATTTTTAATTCTTTATGATGCAATAAAATTACATTTAACAATTAAAGAGAAAAATTGTAATATTTGAATGTGCCTATCAATTATTTGAGTAGTATTAATTTTAAATTTACGATGAGATCTGATTAACATGACAATCCCCTTAAGAAAATGAGAAATTTAAATAATTAATTTGAAATGTGAAATTAATTTGAAACTTAAAAATATTTAGTTGTAGAAATAAAAAAGGAAAACATAATGCACTATAACAAAGTTTAAAGAATATAGATCACTTGAAAAAAGTATAATAGCTCTTCTAAATAAATAAAAAAATATCAATTAAATACACCCAATTTTTTTCCCAAAAAAAAAAAAAAAAAAAACTCATAATAACAGAATGTTATATTTGTAGAGATAGAGAGATGGAAAATACTTCTAGAAATAGTTCAATTTTTAAGGAGAAAAAATTATCTTTAGTATATTTTTTAAAGAATTAATTATATATTATACCACATTACAAAGTAATTGTATATTCTCATGCATAGCGTGGGTCTACGACTAGTTGTTTTAATTATTGATGCATTCATTATATGTTAATACTTTACAATTGAGTGAAATCATGATACATTACCTGGAGCAGCATATCCGACAGTTCCCTTAATCCCTACTGAGCTTAATTGATTAAGAAAAGCTTCCTTCCCAGATTTTGAAAGGAGTCTAGCCAAACCAAAATCACTTATATGAGCATTCAGATCATCATCAAGAAGAATATTGCTTGGCTTTATATCACAATGAATAATAGGGGTTTGGCAGTGACGATGAAGATAAAGCAAAGCCGAAGCCACATCTATTGCAATGTTGATTCTTTGGAGAAGGTTTAAACTTCTCAGTTGCTTGACTTCATCTTCAGAATGTAACCACATCTCCAAGCTTCCATTTGGCATGAACTCATAGACTAAAGCTTTGAAATCATTGCCCTCAAAATCAATACTTGAACAAGCAGTCAGAATCTTAACGAGGTTTCGATGCCGGATGTTCCTCAAGGCTTCACATTCGGCAATGAAACTCTTGGAGGCTCCTTGCTTTTGACAATTGAGTACCTTGACTGCAACAGTTGTTTCATCTAGACCAAGTTTTCCTTTATAGACACTACCAAAATTTCCTGTTCCAATCAGATTCTTCAGAGAGAATCCATTAGTTGCATTGCGTAATTCTTTATAAGAGATCTTTTGGTAGGAGGGTCCAAAGGTGGAAATGGAAAGGCATTTCTTCTTCGACTTTTTCAACCAGGAAAGAGCAATCAAAGAAAACAATGTCAAGCAGAAAGCAACTGCAATGCTTATTGCCAGTTTCAACTTTAAAGCAAAATGCTTTCTAGGTTTCTTGGGGCATGCCTGCAAATGTAGCTCTTGGATCCCCCCACAAAGACCAGTGTTGCCTTTGACTTCAACTGCAGTAGCATTTCTGAAGACCCCTTCTATAGGTACCTCTCCCTCAAGATTGTTGAAAGAGAGGTTCAAATTTTGCATGGGAAAATTAATCATATACCTTGGGATTTGGCCTGACAAGTTGTTGTTAGAGAGATCAAGATATTGAATACCTTCTAACTGACTTAAGTCGGGAATGATTCCTTCAAAGGAGTTTGCTTGCATATAAAGTGTTTCTAAGGCCAAACACGCCCCTAGCTGGGCTGGAATCTGTTTGGAAAATTTGTTGTATGAAACGTCTAGTGCAACAAGAATTTTCAGGTTTCCAAAATCTGGTGGTAAAAAACCAGTCAAGGAGTTATGAGACACATTAATTTGGACTAGAGGAAGGCCAAGAAGTTGCTCCGGTATGGTGCCATTTAATTTATTATGGCAAAGGATTACCTTTTGCAGGTGGCTGCACCTACTAAGACTCGGTGGTATGCTCCCTTCTAAGCTGTTACTCTCCATATCGAGGTATAGCAATTTTGTCATGTTGTCAAGGGAAGACGGGATCTCCCCAGTCAATTTGTTTTCATACAAGTACAAAGCGTGCAAGTTTGAGAGCTTTCCAATTGAAGATGGAATATTACCTGTTAACAAGTTAGCTCCCAGGTTAAGTTCAGTTAGGCTAACAAGATTTGATATTCGTGTAGGTATGCTCCCACCAATAGAATTGCCGTCTAGCCGAAACCGTAATAATTGGATTGAAAGGTTTGTTATGGAGTTAGGCAGCTCACCTCCAAACTGGTTGTCGCTGACAGACAGAAGCTCTAACTGGCTGCAGTTGTTCAAAGAACTCAGAAAACTCAAATCATAAACTGAATAATTTCCAAGAAGATTATTAAAAGCACCAAACCATCGAAGATTTCGCAGATTACCAAAACTCATAGGTATGGTTCCTGTGAAATAATTATTACCAAGATCAAGATAGTGAATGTCTGAGACATTGGACAATGAAACTGGAATGGTTCCTGTAAATTGGTTTGCTCCTATCCAAAGTATTTGGAGATTTTGAAGAACAATGCCCAAGTCAGGGTTGAGGTTACCAATGAAGTTGTTATTAGTCAAGGCAATATTTGTGAGCGATGATAAATTGTATAGGGAAGGTGGAAACACACCAGAAAGATTATTTATTTCTACATAAAAAGATGTCAAGCTTTTCATCTGGGCTACTGTATTTGGGATTTCTCCCTCTAAATTGTTATATGCAAACCCAAGATTTTGGAGAGAGGACAAGTTCCCCAGAGAAGGTGGGAACCTTCCACTTAGATGATTGCTTTCAAGAATTAGTATCTGAAGTTTTGACAAAAAGCCAAGTTCTGAAGGGATTCCTTGTACTAAATCGTTGTACTTGAGATCAAGATATTGTAGGTTGGAACACTGAGAAAGATTGACTGGAATTTCCCCTCCCAATATTGGATTATAACTCAGGTTCAAATTTCGAAGCCTGGTCAAGTAACCAACTTCTGAGGGAATTCCACCATGGAAAGAGTTACTTGCAAGGTCGAGGGATTGAAGGAAAGAAAGATTTCCAATGTGGGGTGATATGGTGCCAACCAACTTTTTGTTTTTTAGGTCCAAACCGATGACTCTTTGGTGTTTGTTGCCACAAGTGACCCCAACCCAGTGGCAAAAATGGAAAGAGTCATTCCAAGAAGCCAGGACATTAAGTGGGCTATCTATGTGGGACTTGAATTCGAGCAGTGCAAGTTTATCAGTTTCGTTTGAAAGTGTGGTAGCTAAGGAAAATTTTGAGGTCAATAAGGAGAGGAACAGAAGAAAGATGGCATGGTAGGTTAGTGAGAAGAGTGGTCGTGTATTCATAAGCAGATGATCCATCTTGGAGGAAGAAATTAGCTTCTTCAGAGAGAGATACTGATATAGGCAGGAACTCTCACGCAAATATATAGAGAACAAACTAAGCAACCTTTTAGATGGGTACTGCTCATACTAATTAATCTGTGATTCTACAAATGATGTGGATTTGATGAGAGTTGTCTGCTTGTTCTATTTTGCAATTCATAATATATATTGAAAATTTTCCAAATAAGTTATCTATTGTCGTTAGCTTTAACTCTGTAGTCAATCTTTTTTTGCTCAAATTATTCATGAGAATAACTATTTTTTAGTTTTAACCCACTTTTTTTTTTTTTTTTTGAAAAATCCACTAGATAGTTTAGGGTGGATTTTGAGAGGTCCCCAAAATTGTCAGAAGGTATAGCTTGGCCCAAAAACGAAACGTTGGTTTCATCCCTTGTCATATAAATTGACTTAAAAACTAAGCTTAAAGGTGACTTCTGCTTGTAGAATGGAAAGAAATGCCCATATAAAAAATAATAAATAAATAAATATGCGAAAATACACTTTTGGTCCCTACATTTTGCTCCTAGGTCAGTCCCTGAAATTAGAAAATCAAATTCGATCGTGTGATTGCATTAACCAATACAATACAAAGATGATTAAATTGAACTATGTGATTTATTAATCAATAGAACCATTACGTGGTTAAAATTTAATTGGTAAATTTAATGACAACATCGAAGAAACTTTACCTAAATGTTATCTTGAAAAGAAAGCCTATCTGTACTCTTGTTTTTTTTTTCTTGGTCTGAAAGGCCTTTTTTGCTTTTGCCAGCAAGAAACAAACATCTACGACCAGTCTTCACTGGTTGGATCATAATAGATTATCTAGAATCACGTAATGCAACAAGTAACCGAGTTTTAAATACTAAGCTAATACAATGTTTGCTGAAACATTTCAATCAACTTTTAGGAGCAGAAGTCTAAATGATGTTTACTAATTGATCATGATAGACACGAGAGGTCCATTTCAATACGGAAGCAATCAAAATGACAATTATCAAATAGAACCTAACATTTTTTTAAGCGAAAATACATTTTTGGTCTCTACATTTTAGACCAATTCTCGTTTTGGTCCCTAAATTAATTTTGCTCCTAGGTCAATCCCTGAAATCAGAAAATCAATTATATTTTGGTTCCTGCCATCAACCCAGTAATAGAAAAATCCTATGTAACAAACGGAGTGCCTTGCTTGCTGACATGGCACTTATGTGCTATTATAATATTATTTAAAAAATTATTTGGCATTTTTTAAATGCCACTTAATAAAAAATTAAAACAAAAAAGTCAGATCAGAAAATTCAAAAAAAGAAAAAAGAAATAAACATTAATCTAATCAAATTAATTTTTTTTTACTTTCTTTTTTATTCGTAAGAACATTTCTTCTTTTCCCCAAGAACATGAACTTCATGTTCGTCCCTAGCAAACAAACTTGCAAACCCAAAAATTTCTTAGGAAACAAACACACAAAAACCCAAAAAATTCAGTTCGAAACCAAAATCATAAATCTCAAAGCCACCATTTTCTCAAACCCCAACAAAATTATTAAATCCCAAAGCCCCAAAGTACCAAATCAATCCAAAAATACAACACAACCAACCCAAAAAAAAAAAAATCTCAAACCCAGAAAAACACAGCTCAAGCAAGTTGAACCCAGCATATCCAGCAAACCCACCTCAAGCAAGTCGAACCCAGCAAACCCACCTCAAGCAATAATGATCGATCAGACCAACAACAACAAACTCTACAATCCCAACCAACGATCCACCCCCACTCAGCAAACCCACCTCAAGCAAGGATCATCGATCAAACCCAGTCAAACCCATCAACGATCACTGATCAAAGCTGAAGAGAAAGCCCAGATCCTAGCAAACCTAATCGAACCCAGCACCCACCAACATCTCTTTCTCTAAACCCAGATTTGATCAAACCCAGTTGAACCCACCAATGATCACTGATCAAAGCCAAAGAGAAGCCCAGATCCCAGCAAACCCAGTCGAACCTAGCACCCACTAACATCACTTTCTCTAAACCCAAATCCAAAGAGAGAGAGAGAGAGATTTTGATCCAAGAGAGAGAGCTTCACTTTTTTTTTCTTTCTTTTTTTTGGGTGAACAAAGATTCAATCTTTAAAACTAAAAAAAGTAAATTTTTTGTTTGTTTTTCATTTTTTTAATTAAAATTATAATTGAAGAAATTAAAATTTTTTGTTTTAATTTTTTGTTAATTTAAATTTGACGTGACATTTAAAAAATGCTAAATAATTTTTTTAATAATATTTTAATGGCCACATCAGCGCTATGTTAGCAAGCAGGGTACTCCGTTTGTCACGTAGGAGTTTTCTGTTACTAGATTGACGGTAGGAACCAAAATAAAATCGATTTTCTAATTTCAGGGACGGACCTAGGAGCGAAATCAATTTAGGGACCAAAACGAGAATTGGTCTAAAATGTAGAGACCAAAAATGTATTTTCGCTTAAAAAAATGTTAGGTTCTATTTGATAATTGTCATTTTGATTGCTTCGAATTGAAATGGACCTCTCGTGTCTATCATGATCAATTAGTAAACATCATTTAGACTTCTGCTCCTAAAAGTTGATTAAAATGTTTCAGCAAACATTGTATTAGCTTCGTATTTAAAACTCGGTTACTTGTTGCATTACGTGATTCTAGATAATCTATTATGATCCAACCAGTGAAGACTGACCGTAGATGTTTGTTTCTTGCTGGCTAAAGCAAAAAAGGCCTTTCAGACCAAGAAAAAGAAAACGAGAGTACACATAGGCTTTCTTTTCAAGATAACATTTAGGTAAAGTTTCTTCAATGTTGTCATTAAATTTTCCAATTAAATTTTAACCATGTAATGGTACTATTGATTAATAATTCACATAATTCAATTTAATCATCTTTGTATTGTATTGGTTAATGCAATCACATGATCGAATTTAATAGTGAGGAAAATTGGAAAATAGATGTCTTAAGTAATTGTACTTATGCAGTTTTATTAATAGTGAGGAAATGTAGTTGCTGTTACGCAAATCCCAGCGCTACCTACCCTATATTATTTCTTGATAAACAAATCCCATGCTAATACAGTAATACTTGTTGAACATAAATGTTTGATTAATATTTGGTTGAATCTTTTACGTAATCCGTTAAGCTCTAATCCAAAAAAATATAATCTTGTTTAATAGAATTTTTGTCCATTTCATGGACCCATAATAGAAGTGAGATTCTATTATTTTTCATCATTATGCATTTCCTGCTCGGGGATAGTGCATGATATTAGAGAATGGTGGTGCGAAAACTGAGCCATGGTAATAATTGCGGTTTGGATAGATGAAGCAGTCAAATTGGTGGTGGTAGCAGTTGTGCGTAGTGCTACAGTAGTGTCGACATTTTCAAACCACGAGCTTTATATTTCAGTGCTTCATGACCAAATTTTGTTGCCCCACTTACATTTTCTTGATTGGTGGAACATAAGGATCTTTAATGAAGACTGTGGAGGTTGTTTGAACCATTCAATTTTGGTTAGTATAGGAGAAACATTTCATTTCCAGAGGCTGCATTGTACTTTCAAGAATTTCTTATCACTGCGAAGCACGGGGTCCGCAATGGGTTGCTAATTGGGTTAGCTCTTTAGTGGATGTCGCTTTGATTGATCGACTTTATAATAGAAAATGTCTTTATGTATATGGAATTATGGATGATTGGTCATTGGTATAAAATGAAGCACAAAAAATAGTACAAAGCATTTATTCCTTATATATATCATGTCCCAAACTCGGTCAAGCTGTCAAGGCTTGGAGAGCATGAGTCATCTAAATATCTAACCTCTATGTGTTTCTCTTTCTTAATGCTACGAAACAAAAGTACAAATTGTGATGCAGAACAATCAAGAGAAAATAAAAAGAATAAGAAAATTAAAGGATAAACCCTAATAATCAGCACTTAGGGGTCACTTAGAGTCAGCACCAAGTAAAACTTAGGCATCCACAACTAAGGTGTTAAGAATCAACACCCAAATATTGGAAAATCTCCAATCTGAATATCATTAATCAATCAATCGTCTATCATAAATACAAATAAACTAGACTCTTATATAGAGCTAGAGCTTCCAAGAAATAAAGAGATAAAAGATAACAACTACTGAAAACTAATCCTAACTAAACTCAAATATTAATCTCCATTTAATCTCAAATCTAATCTCTATCCAAATAAAAGTCTATAATTATCCAATTTCCTTTGAGATACATACAAATTAAGGAAAAACAACCTTAGTTGAATATATCCATTGTTGGATATACTATTAACATTGAATAGATTGAATTGCAATTCATATTAAATATTTATTTTTTTATCTAATATGTTTATGTTTTATTATTAAAGCTTTACTTATTTAGTTATCTTCATAGGTAATTTCACTTTGTTGTTATATTATATGCAACAAGCGCGCCTGAGGAAGTTGATATCAAGTCCAAAGCCATAGAACAAAACACCAAAAGTAAATGCACAAATGCTCTGTACAAGCTAGCCTCTTGTTAGACCCTTTTTCAACTAGCAAGCTCATCACATCACATGTAACAATCTCCTCAAACTTGTCAATTTCACATGTAAAGGCACCGTTTATTATTCAATTTCACATGTACTTAACATTGAGAGGTTCACAAATCTCTTCTTCAAGTTCAGGTTGGTTCAGATCCCTTTGCTGCCTTTTGACTACTTTTAGAACTATCATTTTCAAGTAGAAATGAGGATTTTTAAGGAAAACAAACTACAAAGGAACCATACGAGGAAAAATAAGTTTAGAAACATAAAAACTGGCTTTGAAGGACATTGAAAAGACATGACCAAAAACCATTACAAGTATGACGGAGAAAATGGGCAAATGCCCCTTTCAAAAAAAAAATCCAGCATTTTGCTCCCTTTCCCAAACTAATTAGGGAAATGCCCCTCTTTTGAAACTCGATTTTCTCAAAATCGAGTTAATCCCTATAGTGGCGTTTACAAGGAGCCTATAGTGATGTTTTAAGGACCTATAGTGGCGTTTTAAAACTCGAGTTCCTTGAACTCGAGTTATAGGTAAAAAAGAAAAAGAAAAAAAATTGCATGTAACTTGAGTTCATGGAGCTCGAGTTCCAAAACGCCACTATTGGTCCTTAAAATGTCATTATAGGCTCCTTGTAAACGCCACTATAGAGCTTCAGAAATTTTTTTTTTTTATAACTCGATTTTGAGAAAATCGAGTTTCAAAAGAGGGGCATTTCCCTAATTAGTTTGGGAAAGGGGGCATAATGCTGCTTTTTTTGCGCGAAAAGGGCATTTGCCAATTTTGTCCCAAGTATGACACTATAAGAACTACTACTTCCTTGTGATGAAGAAGTACCAAAACAAAATTTCTTGTTTGAAGGGTAAGAATTACCTTGAGCCTTATCAACAAACTTCTCCCACAATTAGCATCCACAATTGTTCTTTTACTTCTAATATTGCTTGCCATTGGGGCTCTCATTAAGCCTTTCTTTTTAAACTCTTCTTCCATTTGCTATGAAACTTGAATTGCATCAACCATAGTATAAAGCATACTTTCAACCAAACACGAAAGAAATATTAGGATTCAAGCCTTGGTAATACATAGAAATAATCATATTTTTATTCCATGGAAATCCTGATCTCATAGCCAAGCATTAGAACTTGTTAGTATTCTCTTTTATGGATAACTGCCTTACACCGTATGTGTGAAATGCAAGTGAGCTTGTTGCTTATAATTAGGTGGTACAAAGTAGCAACCAATCAAAGAACACCTTTGAATTGCCCTTCCCATAAAAATAATCAACTTCAAATTTAACCTCTAACTCGCCTCCTCCCCCTTGCGCATAGACCTAACCCAATATTTGCTTCAATACATATTAATCACCACACTTAAAAATAATAAAAGAGTCTTTTTTTTCAATGTGGGATTAAACATTTCACTAACACCACAATATCAAACCTATGATAGATGATAAGGTTGATTCCCATCCATAAAATTAGCACCTTGATGTGTGAATACAATGTTGGATTGTATTTGTTGTGGGGGCATTTGGCTAGAGCTTGGTCCATAGGAATTTATGGAAGAAAAAGGTATTGAACTTGAGGGAAGTATAGGGGCTACAACTAAACTTGATTTAAAAGGGTCTTGATCAATCATGGTTTTAGCAGGAAATTTGCCAAGGACAACTGTTGGCAACCTATCCAAGGTTCCTTTCGTGGTGGATAATTCCTTGAGCTTTGCTTTTATTGAATTCAGCTTCTCACATAATTGGTTTAATGTCTTGTTTGTTCCTTCGTAATCATGAGAAAAGGCCTTAAACTTAAGACTTTAATTCCACGTTAGTCAGTCACCATTATCTTGGATGTGAATTTTTGTTGAGCGGCTAATTGAAGAAGATTTTAGACACAAAAAAGAAGAAGCTTGCAGTATGATTTTAGCTCTAATACCAAATTAATGTAGAGCAAAGTGGGAAAGTTGTCTATAGTTTGGCGGGTTAAGGTCTAGGAGGATTCGTGTATTTGGACCATAAAAGGTTATGGTTCAAGAGAAATGATTTGGTTTAGGATTGAAAAGAGAAGAAAGAAACATAAATAGATTAAAAAATATATATGTCAACAGTGAACAATAACATGAATAACGCCTGTGAATAGTACCCGAAAAAAGAAAAGAAGAAAGAAAGTAAAGAAACAGTGGAAAAAAGAACCCTATGCTCAATGTGCTTCAATACTTTACACTCCATAATTTTAATAATCAACTCTTGCTTGTTTGAATACTATAAAACACTTATATAAATAAAACTATTGACTTTTACTAGAATTAGGACTAAACCAATCTTATATATATATATATATAAATGCAGAGAACTCATGTGAAAGTACATGATGTCCTGCTATGTGGTGCTCTAATTTTGCATTTAGTTTTTTTTTTTTTAACTCTATTTTTAAGTTTTTTTTACTGTTACCTAAAAGATCACATTAACTTATTTTTACTGTTATCTCATTAATTTCTCATTAATTACCTAAGCTTACACTGCACATTTCTCTCTTCTTCATTATTTTTAGTATACCCACCGTTTTAGTATTAAAAACAAAAGCAAAAAAATAAATAATAAAAAAAATCAAGGATTAATATAACTAACTAGATAAGGCCCTAAGAATTGTTAAATAAAATGCATTGTTTCACTATTACCAAAATAAAAGACCTAAGATTGGCAAAGCATTTATAAGAAAGAGAGAGAGGAATTTAAGGGGCTGCCATCGTCGTTATGTTGGCCTCCCACTATCATCAAGTTGCTGAAACTCCTACGGTTTTTTTTTTTTTTTTTGCTTCTTATGATGAACTTGTGGTACCCAATCCCTTGGTAATTCCCTACGGGATGATGAATTTGGGCTCCCAATTTATTTATTGGTGGGTATCCTAGCACTCCTACTAAATGTTGCCTCAAACACTGCCTTGATAGCCCAAACTCCTCCCCTTCCTTGCCACAAGCCCAACTCTAACCCTATTTGACCTCTCCTTTCACTCTAGCTCTTCCTCCCTCTCTTTTTGAGTTCCTTTCATTGTGTTTTTTAACCAACCCCTTTCGGCCTTTCCCCTCATCCTTTCTTTCCTTTTATAGTCTCCTATTAGTGGAGTTCCAAATTATTACTTTTGCATCAGTCCCTATGCCATCCCACTTCTGCTTCAAATCCTAATAAAGGTGATTCCTTCTGAGGATTCTCTTGAAATTTGTTCCTAACGCCAAATATCGTTCGGCAACGAACTTCCCAAAGGCATTAATTGTGCTCGAGGGAACCGACCTGAATCTGGCTGTCCTCTCATTGGTTCCTCCTGGCTTGTTTGATATTGGACTTGATTAACCCGGGATCTGACCATCCCCCGACCTTACACCCTTTGCATTTTTGTCGTTGGGCTAGGCCTATCTCTACAGTGTTAGGCCAATTTCAATTACCTAGGGCAACCTCGGTGGTCTAGACCATCCTTGGGCCCTGGTTCCCTGGGTCATTCTTGGTCAACTGGGCCCAAGTCCCTACAAAACTCATTAGTAACAAAGTTCTATAACAATTATACTATAATATATGTACAACATTCTCCAAAAGCATCTTACATCAAAGATAAAACATTACAATATTATCCGTGCATCACACGGGCGACTTACTAATCAAATTAAACAAAAACCCTACATATAGACCCATAAATTAAATAAGACTTACTTATTAATAGAAGAAAACCCCGGCCCATACCCAACAATGATATAATTACTAAAATACCCTTGACTATAGAATAACTAAATAAAATATAAAAATAATAATTAACTGCTATGGATACCTATTCTTATTCTTGGGCTTCGCCTATAATGTTAGGCTTCCAAAGATGAAATTCTTCTTTTAACCACACTATGATTGCACCATCAGCTATGGACTTTCATTTCAAGAGTTTTGGTCCAAAGGAATTTGCCTTCTAATTGAAAGTAATTCCAGGGCTACTCTGCTCATGTCCATTCTATCTGCTGGAGATTCTACTGAACATGCAAGTCCAATTTGAAAGACCAATATCAAGCATTCAGTGTGTCCACTTGTCCAATCACTCCAACTTGTAACCATGTTATCAGATTCTCCTACTTCATTGAAAATTAAATGGTCCACAATCTCCATCACTCGTCCCGGCAATGCCAACTTAACAAAGTTGTGAAGGTTCAGGTCATCTTTGAACAATTTATCAATGGGTCTTCTTCCAGTTAACATCTCCAATAAGAGGATCCCAAAGCTGTACACATCCCCATTAGTTGAAAGTTGACTACCCATTCCATACTCTTCAAAAATTTAGAGCACTTTCATACACTAAGAAAAATTCTTACTCAATGCTATGAAACTAGTGATTTGGTGAAGGTGTATGTAAATATTCTATACTAGGCATCCTTGTTTTGATTATTGATGCATTCATTATATATTAATACTTTTACAATTGAGTGAAATCATGATACATTACCTGGAGCAACATATCCAACAGTTTCCTTAATCCCTGCTGAGCTTAATTGACTAAGAAGAACTTCCTTCCCAGATTTTGAAAGGAGTCTAGCCAAACCAAAATCACTTATAAGAGCATTCAGATCATCATTGAGAAGAATATTGCTTGGCTTTAGATCACAATGAATAATAGGGGTTTGGCAGTGATGATGAAGATAAAGCAAAGCTGAAGCCACATCTATTGCAATGTTGATTCTTTGGAGAAGGTTTAAACTTCTCAGTTGCTTGAGCCCATCTTCAGAATGTAACCACATCTCCAAGCTTCCATTTGGCATGAACTCATAGACTAAAGCTTTAAAATCATTGCCCTCAAAATCAATACTCGAACAAGCAGTCAGAATCTTAACGAGGTTTCGATGACGGATGTTCCTCAAGGCTTCACATTCGGCAATGAAACTCTTGCAAGCTCCTTGCTTTAGAAGATTGAGTACCATGACTGCAACAGTTTTTTCATCTGGACCAAGTTTTCCTTTATAGACACTGCCAGAATTACTTGAACCAATCAAATTCCTCAAAGAGAATCCATCAGTTGCATTGCGTAATTCTTTATAAGAGATCTTTTGGTAGGAGGGTCCAAAGGTGGAAATGGAAAGGGATTTCTTCTTTGACTTTTTCAACCAAGAAAGAGCAATCAAAGAAAACAGTGTCAAGCAGAAAGTAGCTGCAATGCTTATTGCCAGTATCATCTTAAAAGCAAAATGCTTTCTAGGTTTCTTGGATAATTGAATGGGGCATGCATGCAAATGCAGCTCTTGGATCCCCCCACAAAGACCAGTGTTGCCTTTGACTTCAACTGCACTAGCATTTCTGAAGACCCCTTCTACGGTACATCTCCCTCAAGATTGTTGAAAGACAGGTTCAAATTTTGCATGTGAAAATTATTCATATACCTTGGGATTTGGCCTGACAAGTTGTTGTTAGAGAGATCAAGATATTGAATACCTTTTAACTTACTTAAGTTGGGAATGGTTCCTTCAAAGTAGTTTCCTTGCATATAAAGTTTTTCTAAGGCCAAACAGTCCCCTAGCTGGGTTGGAATCTCTTTGGAAAATTTGTTGTATGAAACGTCTAGTGCAACAAGAAGTTTCAGGTTTCCAACATCTGGTGGTAAGGAACCGGTCAAAGAATTATGTGACACATTAAGAAGGACTAGAGGAAGAGATCGGGGGCCAAGAAGTTACTCAGGTATGGTGCCATTTAATTTATTATGGCAAAGGCGTACATCTTGCAAGTGGCTACACCTTTCAAGACTTGGGGGTATGCTCCTTTCTAAGCTGTTATTGTACATAGAGGCCAAGCAATTGAGTCATGTTATTGTACATATAGAGGCCAACCAGAGTCCAAATAAACCATTCCAATCTCTTTCTTAATGCCAAGAAACAAAAGTACAAATTGTGATGCAGAACAATCAAGAGAAAATAAAAAGAATAAGAAAATTAAAGGATAAATCCTAATAATCAGCACTAAGGTGTTAGGAATCAGTACCCAAATATTGGAAAACCTCCAATCTAAATATCATTAATCAATCAAGCATCTATCATAAATAGAAATAAACTAGGCTCTTATGTAGAGCTAGAGCTAGAGCTTCCAAGAAATAAAGAGATAAAAGATAACAACTAATGAAAACTAATCATAACTGAACTCAAATACTAATCCTCCTGTAATCTCAAATCTAATAGGTTGTGTTTGATAATTGTCATTTTGATTGCTTTGTATTGAAATGGACCTCTCGTGTCTATTATGATCAATTGAAAAATCTTTTCCTGTGGTCCCTTTTTCCTCCATTTTTCAACTACTTAAGTCTTCATCTTTCAGTTTCAGGGGATAGTGCATGATATTATCAGTGGTGACCACGTTAGAGAATGGTGGTGAAAACTGAGCTATGGAAATAATTGCGGTTTGGATAGATGAACCAGTCAAATTGTTGGTGGTAGCAATTGTGCGTAGTGCTACAGTAGTGTCGACATTTTCAAACCACGACCTTTTTATTTCAGTGCTTCATGACCAAATCTTTTGTTGCCACACTTATATTTTCTTGATTGGTGGAACATTAGGATCTTTAATGAAGACTTTGGAGGTTGTTTGAACCATTCAATTTTGGTTAGTATAGGAGAAACATTTCATTTCCAGAAGTTGCATTGTACCTTCAAGAATTTCTTATCACTGCGAAGCACGGGGTCCGCAATGGGTTGCTAATTGGGTTAGCTCTTTAGTGGATGTCGCTTTGATTGATCGACTTTATAATAGAAAATGTCTTTATGTATATGGATGATTGGTCATTGGTATAAAATGAAGCACAAAAAATGGTACAGAGCATTTATTCCTTATATATATCACATCCCATGCTCGGTCAAGGCTTGGAGAGCATGAGTCATCTAAGTATCTAACCTCTATGCGTTTCTCTTTAGTTCGCAGACAACCATAAACAAAATCAATTTCTAAAGTTATGTAATAAAATTCGGTTCATAACAGTCAGAGTCCAAATAAACCATTCCAATCTCTTTCTTAATGCCAGGAAACAAAAGTACAAATTGTGATGCAGAACAATCAAGAGAAAAGAAAAAGAAAAAGAAAATTAAAGGATAAACCCTAATAATCAGCACTAAGGTGTTAGGAATCAGTACCCAAATATTGAAAAACCTCCAATTTGAATATCATTAATCAATCAATCGTCTATCATAAATACAAATAAACTAGGCTCTTACGTAGAGCTAGAGCTTCCAAGAAATAAAGAAATAAAAGATAACAACTAATGAAAACTAATCATAACTGAACTCAAATACTAATTCTCATCTAATCTCAAATCTAATCCCTATTCGAATCAGGGTCGGCCCAAGGCCTAGGCCACTTAGGCCATTGCCTAGGACCCCCTACTAGAGAAAGGCCCCAAATTTGGGGGGGCAAAAATTGTTTTTTTTAAAAAAAAATATTTTCGGGAGATATTAAAAAAAAAATTAGTTTACATTTTTTTTTTTTCACTATTAAGGAGGCTCAAAGAATCAAGTAATGCTAGAGATAGAGATAAGACAAATTTAAATAAATAGGTCTTACAAATAGACATGTTACTAATCACAAGTAATTCAAAAAAGAAAATGTTAAAAATACTATAAATTTTACAACATAACTTTTATACTTTGATGTGACAATAAATATGATAGGTGGACTTCAACAAACTATTAAATGAATTTTTGAATGAATTTTTGTGATTAGTGATATATCTTTGTAATTCTCATGTTGTAAATTTTATAATATCTCTAGCATTTTTGTAAGCCTCATGTCACTAATCACATCTATTACAACACCAGTTTGTAGTAAAATTTGTTATAACTTTAGCATTTTCTTAAAAAAAAAATCATATTAAAAAGTAAAAAGAATGGATTCTTTTTTATAAAAAAATTATTATATAAAATGCTAGTTAAATATTATTTAAGTAATAACATAAAGACCCAATTTGAAGACTTTGCCTTAGGCCTCCGAAACGTTTGGGCCGGCCCTGATTCGGATAAAAGTCCATAATTATCCAATTTCCTATGAGATACATACAAAAATCTGAAAATGCAAATTCTAAAATAATTTTGGTTTTGCTCCTACATTATAATCCCCAAGAAAACTTGACCTCAAATTTTTCCTAAGTAAATTGACATTTAAATAAGGAATCTTGAGCTTCAACTCTCTCATTGATCGTCTTAAGAGCAAGAGATTTGCTCTTCCTTTGTGATGGTAGAGATAGCTCATATGTTTGACGAGAACCGATGAGTTCTTGAATCTTTATCTTATCAAGGAGTTTGCTCTCTTCGATGGCGGTGACCTTGGCATGGAAGCTCTCTGGCAATGATCGTAGGATCTTCCTAACAACCTTGGAGTCCTCCGTCTTCTTTCCCAAGTTAAACTTGCCAATCACCACTTCATTCAATTTTCCATAGAAGGAGTCAAATGCCTCATCTTCGCTAATCTTTGATTCTTCAAAGCGAGTGGTAAGCATTTGTAGCTTTGTATCTTTCACCTTCTTGGTGCCTTCATATGTGGTCTCCAAGATTTCCCATTCCTCCTTAGCAATTGTCACATGAGAGATCCCGTGGAATTCATCTGGTGAGACACCACAAAATATAGCATTTAAAGCTTTACTATTAGCATTAGCCGCTGCAAGGGCTGCCTTATCCCAAGTAGATTTTGTAAGATTGAATTTATTCAATTATGTGTTGGCTTTATTCCGTGCCAAATTTGCTTGTATTTTAGCAATTAGATACCCTGTATTTAGGTGGGAATCATGTAAGGGTTATGTGTGAGAGAGTGTGAAGAAAACTTAAGATGTGTGCAAATCAAAGGAGTCTCGCGACTGGATCTCGCGACTGACTCGTGACTGGCAAGTCGCCAAAGTGGCACACGTGTGATGCATGCAGGGAACTGAAGGGTCACGATAGCTGGAGCACTATAGGACAAAAATATACAGTCTGGCCAGGCAGTTAGCTCACGACTCAAACTCACGACTCGTTCCAGTCGCGAGTCTGAGTCGCCAGAATGCCCTGTTTGGATGAAACCTAACTTTTCACATTCCTCACATACACTACTATAAATACCTTTATACCCACGAAATGTAGAGAGTTTCCAGAGAGAATTTTGAGAGAGAAACCCTAGAGAAAAACAAGATTGACTCATCCACAATCTTCATTATTTGATTCTCCAAATTTCTCTACTCTCACCCTCTCTATTGACATATCCTTGAAAGGTACATTTTGCCAAATCCTTATCTCACCATACCCATATCTATGATGAGGTATTTTGGTGCTTGGGAAGTAGTTTAGAGATGACCAATTTACTTGGTTGATGCAATGGGCTTATTACTGGATCCGGGAAGCTAAAGAAGACAAGGTTAGGCGTAACCCTGTTGGAGCAAGAAGCTTGGAGGGCTTAGGTGCATTGGGTAGATTAGGCTTGGAGGGTCTTCTGCTATTCATGTATCCCAACTGTATTCTTTAGTGGATCATTTGACTGCTTGGAGGGCAGCGGAGAGATTTTTCACCGAGTTCTTCAGTTTCCTCTTCGATAACTCGTGCCAATGTTATCTTTGTGTTTGCATCTCTCTTCCCTTACTCTTTACCTTCTAATTTTTGCTGTGTTTGTGATTAATTATGGTTTAGAGTGTTTTACCTATTTGGTTATAGCTTATATACATCATTCCGCACATATATTGTTTGTGTATAAGCTTGTGTTGGTATTGTTAAAATTAGGGGTCTAAACATTCATTAGTGTTTTACACACTAATTGAACTTTCAAATTTGGTAGCCTCCGACCTAGTCCAACCATTCTTAACAGCATCCCAAACGCTCTCATCAATAGAGCACAAAAATGCATGCATACGCACTTTCCAAAAGGCGTAATTACTACCATCAAAGAAGGGAGGTGCATTAAGGGATTGAGACCTATCCATCCTAGGGGTCAAGGATCACACTAAGGATATAGAAATCCGTCAAAGTATGCCCGCTTTGATACCAATTGAAAGCTCACTTGGTGTGTAAAACACTAGTGAATGTTTAGACCCCCAATTTCAATAATACCAACACAAGCTTATATTCAAACAATATATGTGCGGAATGATAAATATAAGCTATACCCAAATAAACAAACTACTCTAAGCCATAATTTAATCACAACATAGCAGTAATTAAATACAAAGAGTAAGGGATAGAGAGAAGCAAACGTAAGATAACACCGGCACGTGTTATCGAAGAGGAAATTGAAGAACTCGGCGAAAAACCTCTCCGCCGCCCTCTAAACGGTAAAATGATCCACTAGAAAATCAGTTGGGATACATGGATAGCAAAAGACCCTCCAAGCCTAATCTACCTGATGCACCTAAGCCTTCCAAGCTTCTTGCTCCAACAGGGTTAAGCCTAACTTTGTCTTCTCTAACTTATCGGATCCCGCAATAAGCCCATTGCATCAACCAAAATGAATTGGTCCTCTCTAAACTGCTTCCCAAGCACCAAATAACCTTCTCACTGATATGAATATGATGAGGTAAGGATTTGACTAAAGATCCTCTCAAGGGTATGACAATGGAGAGGGTGAGAGTAGAGGAATTTGAGAATCAAAGGTATAAGATTGTGGATGAATCAATCTTGTTGTTCTCTAGGGTTTATCTCTCAAAATTCTCTCTAGAAACTCTCTACATTTTGTGGGTATAAGGGTATTTATAGTAGGGTATGAGAAGGAATGTGAAAAGTCATTTTTCTGCAAAACAGGGGGCTTTGGTAAGTGACTCGCGACTGGGATGAGTCGTGAGTTCCAATCGCCAAGTAACAAAATGGCCAAATTGTACTTTTTATCCTGTAGTGATCCAACTGTACTGGCCCTTCAACTTCCTGCGTGCTTCACACGTGTGACACTTCTAGCGAGTCACCACTCGCAAGTCAGTTGCAAGCTCCAGTCGCGAGAATGCTCTTGAATGCACACACTTGATCAGTTCTTCACACTCTCTCATACACAACCCTTACATTATTCCCACCTAAATATAGGATTTCTAATTGCTAAATTACAAGCAAATTTGGCACGGAATAAAGCCAACACATGGTTGAATAAATTCAACCTTACAGTAGACTTTATAGAGATGATAGCTAATTTTCCATTATATTACATACTATTATATTATGGTGTACGAATTCCTTTGATCAAAACACCTGATAGAAAGTCTCACATTAGTTAGTTGTGACTTTAATTTAGTTTGATGACTAGATAGTTAGGCCTCTCCACCAAAAATAAATAAATTTGTGTGTTGGATGTTCTAACATTTTATTAAATTCAGTTTCTTTGCTTGTTAGCCATGTGCACACAGCGTAAACTCTTAAGATCTAGACATGAGAGCGGGTGTCACAGGATACAAATTGATTAACTGTTGGCTTTGGTATTAATTTAGGATAGAGATTTCTTCCAAGCTGGTTTGGAGGAATCTCCTTTGGTTTATTACTGGTAATATATGAAACTCATCAATGTGTATTACTTAAACAAGTTTCTTGACCTTATAAAAAAAAAGTCACTTGACTCATTAAATGAGTTATGTAACTAAAAGTAAACATGAACACTAATTGTCACAATAGGTTGAAGGGATTTTCTTCCTAACCAGTTTAGAAGTAAATTTTTTTTCATAAGTTTTTTTTTTTTTTTTTTTTTTTTTTTTTTTTTTTTTTTTTTGTGGTTGCACTGGTTAAGTTTTATACTCTAAATAAGACCCTCATTTTTTTCAAAAAAAAAAAAAAAAACTAGAAAAAAATGTTTTTTCTTCCATGTCAAAATGATTGTGTGACAAATACGCCTGGTAAGAAAGCATCAAATTTGTCATTTAGTAATAATAATAATAAATAAATAAATAAAAAAGGTTACCATCAACCTAATCTCTTTCTTAAGTGACTCTACCCCATTTTCAAATTTATAATCAACCACATGTGAAGAGACTAGTCTAAAGAAAAGAAATTATGACTAGGCAGAAATGTAACCGATGCTTAGTTTAATCGTTCATATCCATTCCTTATTAATTACGTTTTCCATGTGAATTATTTAATATCTTAAATAAAATTAGAATTCAGACCATTAATAGTGACTCATCTAAAGATAACCCTAAACATCATTAATAAAGAGTGAGGCCCATACACATTGTGCTAATTAATCACATATCCAATACAAAAGAAGGAACAAGTTGTCTTTAATAAAATGAAAAGTCTCTAAACCCATCTTATTAATTAGAGAAGAGAGCAAAAAAATCTGAGCACGCATCAATCGATAACAAACTATCACTAGTTCACTATAGTCTACAGTCTTATCAACGTGATATCAGAAATGTTATATTCACAATATTTTTACAATACTTTCATAATAAATCTTAGTTAGCAGATTGTTACAGGTTTAGTAAAATTTGTTGTAAAAATGTTGTGGACGTAACATTTCTAGCATGATATTCTCCCAAAAAAGAATTTCTCCTTTTAAAGCAACCACCCAACCAACTTTTTCCTTAAACAAGCACTGAAACTTATTGAAACTTCCTTTGGTGTCCTAGTGAGAAAGCTTACATAAACTTTCTCCTATACATCTCAATTCTCAAGCCCCAAAAAGAAAAATGTTACTAATATTTTACAACTGTTAAGGTGACAGATTGTTAATGATAGATAATAAATTAATATTAGTAATGAACCCAAATGAGATCTAATAAAAACTTGTTAATTCAATTATTGTGAAATTTATTGTATGTAGCATTACTCTTTATATAAAAGAGAAGCAATGAGATAAATTATTATGTGGTGTTCATATGAAGTATGTGAGTGTGACTATAAACCAAGCAAACTGCTTGCATTGCCATCTTGACCAAGAGCAGAATTGCAGCCAGCAATGTGAGAAATTGCCAAGACCGAAAAACGTAAAGCTTCGAGAATTTTCCAATTTTAAAACTCCATCAGTCCATCTCCCATTGTGGTACTTATTCGCATTTTTAATAATTTTGTTAGACATTAGTTAGGTATTAATTAGTTAGGGGATATTGGGCTTTTTCCCTTATTTTGCGAAAATAACAGCAATATGTTCCTGTTTTCAAATTATTTAAGTCTGTGTCCCTGTTTTAGTATTCGATTATCTAACAATCGACTTATCCACAATACTTGACTATACTAAAATCGGGTTCTATGTAACTCGATTTTACTATGGTCGAGTTTATTTCACGTTTTTGCCACGCTGGATTTCCATCGTGGCCTTTCCCAAATTTTTAATTAAGCCAAAACTCGATCCTAATAAAATCGAGTTCTTGAGGAAAATTTACATCACCAAGTTGCACATGAATTTTTTTTGTCGTGTATGTAACCCGATTAAAGGAATATCGAGTACACTAAAGCTTACTCGACCTCAAAATAATCGAGTAATGCTGCTATACACTTCTCCATTCACAAATTCACATATTTTCCTCATTTTCCTCACAGCTTCTCCTAACAGATCCATAGCTATACATCCTTGGATTCAGTGTTATCTCTCTATCATCTCAGGTAAAAAACTCATATCAGAATTTGATGCACGTAGAGAATTTTATGGTGTAGGTGAGGAGTAGTTTTAGATATTGCGAAAGTTTATCATCCATAATGTATTTTCATATTAGAGAAAAAAATTTGTTTGATAGATTGTATTGCTTGTGCTTTGGTATTTTGTTGAATGAGTGTTATGTGAGTACATTGGGGTTATATTGGTTCTTTGGTGTTGTAAATTTTAATTACAAAAAATGAAAATCTTTAGATTTGCTAGAAGTCATGAATAGTAAATCTTAATGCATTTCATACTTCATGTTGAAAAATGAAAATTTAAAAAATAGAAATTTGCATTATGCAACCAAAGGTGTATGTAGGTAGTAAGCAGAAGTTCTTATTTTGCAAAAGTTGAACGTACATAATCATCATTGTCAGACATTAACAATAACACTTCGTATTACACACAACGTGTAGATATTAACAACAACGTCTAATCTTTGTAGGTAGAAATTTTTAGAAATCATCAATGCTTGAATCTGAGAAGTTTAAAATATCTTTTTCATCATCTAACAAAGTAATTTCATTAATAGACTTGATGGCTCACCCTTGCGCCTTCCCCTATAGATGTTTCCTAGCTTTTTGAATTGCATGAAAATGGTCTAGTTGCCTTTGTATTTGATTGTTCTCATGTTCAAGACGAGCAAGTATGCTGGTAGGTTCATCTCTAGGTAACTCAGCTGAACATGCCTTAGGAACTCGTAACCCATGCCATCGACAATATACCTCCAACTCACACCTTTTCTCGTATAGGATTGACCATGGTGGTTCTGCTGTGGTGAACTCTATTGCGGTGGTATCTATACTTAGTTTTGTAGGTTTGCCGACCATGATGTGTCCGACGCTTCCAAGACTCTAGTACGTGTATATTGGAAAATTAACGAAATCTCTTTTCTTTCCAACCCATTTCCCTCCATATTGGTCTGTGTATGTCTGTAGTTGTTGCTTTGTTGTAACTTGTGATGATGCATTTGTTGAAGTAGATCCAAACTTGTTTCGCACTATACGATTTGATGTTAAGGCGTTGCAACTTATAGCTTAATCAATCTAAGAAGTTAGTGGGGTAGAAATAAATCATTATTGTGGTGCATTTATAACCTCATTTCATGGTCCAAGCATTATAATATATATGAGTTATTAGGGCTTGTCATGTCAATACAGGCTGGAAAAACAATATATGAATAGGATTATCCATGTTCCCAATGTTACAGTGATATTTCAACATGTGTGCAGTAGTTGCAGTGTACTTGAATAGAGCATCATCTTTAATTGACACAGTCCTATGCATTATGCACCAGGGTACAAATATTCATATATTTACGTTATGGTCACATGTGAGTGTTAGCATTTAATTTCTAGCATGTAATAGTACATAAATTTATGAATGTCTTTGTTGCGTACCATTTTATGCTGCTATACATTATTTACAAATAGTTGATGCACACTGTTAACTCGATCATTTGATGTTATTGTATTCAGTGTCAATGTCTGGTTTTGGCAACCCTTTAATCTACAGGCCTCACGATGTGTTCACCGCGATGGGTCATTGCTGGGTATTGGAAGATGAGTTCAACTATCTAATCGATCTGAATCTGTGAAATAGTGCATGGGTTCACAATACCATGAGGCAGGAGTGGGCTTGGTTACTCTGTGAACAGGAAATGTTTTATGATGAGTTGGTCGGTTATAAGTTGCCAGTGCCTTGGCAACTCGCATCGCAGATGCCAAGAGTCACGATAGACAAACTTCGTAGAGCATTGAACCGCATAAGAGAAGAAAATAATCGAATGAAGATACATCTTAATCGATATCGGACCCAAGTCGAGATTCAAAAGTTAGTGGAGTGTAAGTTGTACGAGCAAGCACAATACATGCAATCACTTTTTGCAGCAGACATTTATCAGTCGGACGTGGAGATGTCAGATGAAGAGTAATTGTGTAGTGGTCTAATTGGACTTTGTTGTATAACTATTTTCGTTAACTATGTTTTAGATGTATGTGTGTCACTGTTGTTGTGTTCGTACTATGTAGAGAACAATGTTTACTTTTAGGGGACAATGTAAACCTTATTATTGTCAGTACAAGCATGCACATTATTTGTAATCTTGAATGACTACTTAAGGTAAAGAGGTAGACAATTTATTATATGCATAACACATAAAACTTAAATGTTCTCACACAGGATGTTTTTCAATATGCATGTACTTCATATCGAACCAATTTATTATACACATAACACAGAAAACTTAAATATTCTTACACACGATGCCATCAGTATGCATGCACTGCATATTGAACACTAACGGTACTAACATTATTAACTTAATCCTAGACATAATACACACACCACATAGAACCCAGCTAGCGATGCCTTACATAGGTATTCATTTTGATAGGTAGTCCTCGTAATTGAGGACATTATTACGTTTCATTGGTGTGAGTTGCTTGTTGGTTGCGACGGCCAGTTCTTCTGCAAGTTGTAGCATGTGATACCTACACCTACGGAGTAACATCAGATTGTTACCTGAACAAATGTGCTATCGGCACCTACGCAACTAGCACATGAATGGCATGCTCTGTCATGCACTTTGGCCCTTTCCATCTAGTAAACATACAGTTTTGGACAATTCTCATTAGTTATTTACACAAATCTGAAGCAAAAATTATACTCTCAAAGAAGATTGAAACATAAATTGAACGAGAAACAGTGGTTTGATAGCACATGGAATTCTTGTAATTTATTGATCAGCCCAATACTTATGCCACTAATTTATTCACTTTCATCATTGTGCAAAGAAGCTGTTAAAATTCATATGGCATAGAGCCTCAAAAAAAATTGATAGACAATGAAAATAAGATGAACATGGCCAACATTATCATTCTATTCCTGCACTGTTGATTTTTACCGGTTTTCATGTTTTTAAATTTCTAGTGTTCTTTCTAAATCTTGAATTTGATGGAGAGGATTAATTTCATAGATCATATTTACTAGTTTTCTTTTTCAACGACAAGCATCTATGTTTGCAGTGTTGTTGCAGAATGAAGCAAAACTGCTTTTCCATATTTTTCTCTACATTTGGCTAATGGAGAATGCAAACACGAAAAAAATTGAAGGGAAATGTCCCTAATGAGGAAACTAAATTATGCTTTTCACTAACACATGCTTAAATTGAATTATGAAAAAAAGAAAAGAAAAAAAAGAACGTACCTATTGGTGAGGGGACCTGCCTGCACCAGCTGTTGTGGCGGCCTTGTAATAGGGCATATCATTGGGAACCTCGAATACGCCCACAGCTGCACCAATATCACTGCTCCTCCAATCTGCATCGCCTTCATCTCTGATGCCTTACATAGGTGCCTATACAGCCAGGCTAATGCTGCACTACTCCAACTATACTTCTTCGCATCACTGATTGGGTTCAAGAACTGTAGAGGCATCACCGACACCCGGTCTACCAACTTGTCCATAAACACTATGGACACCACCCAAACCAGTATGTGATAATAGGCATGTTGCTGCACTACAGCGTCAGTAGCATCCGCAGCTAGGGGACCTCTAAACCGTGCTTGAAGCCAGCTGACTCTTATCCTTTCCCCAACAAGGATAGACTTGTTTTCATTGGGGTGCGATATCGGGTCTGGAGGTTGATAACCCAATAATTGAGTGCACAACGCACTCCAATTCAACTTTGTCTTCCCAACCACGGGCAACCCATCAACGAGAACCCCTAGCATCACCTCAATATCTTGTAAGGTGATACCCATTTCTCTATGAGGTAAGTGGAACATGTGCATCTCCGGACTCCAACGCTCGACCAATGCTGTGATCAACACGTGATCAACTTCCAATTCTGGAACCTTAAATAATCCTTTCAAACTCACCTCAGTTATGTAACGGGTGATCCGTGGATCTAGCCTACCCTGGGGTAACAAACAAGATCGGCGTCGACATTTTAGCACGCCTGGCACTACCTGCACACAAAAGAGCGTTGTGTTAGGATAGTGCACACGAAATAACTATAAGAATACTATATAATAATAATATGCAAGAAATAGTAGGCTAAAGGTTGCTAGAGAGCAGTAAACATTGAGAACTTTTTGTAATATGTTAGTTAGGATGTTAAGTGGTTATTTAGTCTAGTTCAATAGTAGATAAGATCAAATTAGGTTGATTTTTTGGCTGCACTCTGATACAGCCTGTATAAATAGGCATTTAACCTTCTGTTGTAATCAGTTAGTTTTGAAGTTAATAAAATATGTAGTCTTGAGTGCTATTTGAGAGAACTAGGTATTTTTTGCATAGGTGTTATCCACCTATAAGCATCTCTAATCAACTTGCATCCTAATTAATCAACCAAGCCAAAATAGCCACCCTTCTTATCATTCATTTACTAAAGTATGTTCAATAAACCATGAAAGAACCAAAACATTAAGAATATTAAGAACAGTAGTTTTACTTGCATCAAGGCTAGTATAAAGCTTCTCATTATATAAATATATATATATATTTATTACTTACTAGAAAAAATCATTAATTGTTTAAGTTTAAGAAAATTAAAGAATAATAAGGGCTCATTTAAATCTTGAGGATATATTTCCAGTGCAGGCTGACATACAGAGATCAATTAATCCAAATTGGGATATTGTCCCATAAATTGTATGTGGACACTTCATGCTAAATTAAACCTATGCGAAATTTTAATTTGGATTAAATAAAATTCTGCCCAAATCAAAAGAGAAAATGATACCATTTCCAACATCTATTTACAAATAATCAGAGAACCCCACAGATAGAAAAAGATACCATTTCCAAATGTCCAAAGTTCAGTAAAACTACGTACCTGACCGGCGGTGGGCCTCCCCCACAGCGGCGTGGATCGATGATCCAGCTGCCACCTCAACTGTGTAGCATCCTTAGGTCCAGGATCCACATTTGACAATGGCTGCATATCTGACACGCATGCAATCATGTTAATAAACCATTGATCTCAGGCAGACATTAACAAAATGACACTTAACTATTACAAAATGACACGCATGCAATAATAGTAATATTGCAAATAATAAAAATAATAAAAATGCTAAAGCTGTATAATACAATATAAAATAATAAAAATGCAAATAAAATATCTCTTTACCATAAAAGCCATTAAAGATACGGGTAAATGCTGAACGGTGAAAATGGAGTTTTTCTTGATACTTTTATGTTGTGATAACCCAGTTTACCATGACATAAAGAAACATATCAATGTAGATGATCATCACTTAGGACAGGATTTCAGCTTAGAAACATACGAGCTTATACTCTTGAGCTTATACAATATGTCTAATCAATTGTAAAAAGTAGGTGGGCTTTCTGTCCAAGGGCAGTGCACTCACTTCTGAGATGTGAGATGCTATATTGGGACTTCATGGTCTTCGTACTATTTTTGGTCTTTTATACTGTTTTACTATCCTTTCTTTCTTATTGTATCCAAAATGGGTCCAGTCAATGTTTCATATCGAGCACTAATAGCTAGTCATTTAAAAATGTAATAGATGCATAGCCTACCTCAATTCCCACAAGTCTAACTAGGTCAAGTTTTGTATTACACCTTGCTCCACTTTGGTTAGAGAATGAGCTAGAACCAGCAAATTAAAAAAAAAAAGTAGCCTAAAATGTTCGATTGTAGGCTGTTTATGATCAAACCTTAGCCTAATTTTTTTCCATATGTATACAATTTGGGCTCTAGAAGTTAAAGCAATGCATTTGAATAAATGTAGATTTCCATAGAAAAGCATGTGATACAATTTGTAGAAATATTGCTAACCACAATGTCAAGATCCTTCTTACATTATTTCTTCATTTCTTTTGTAGCAAGGCTACTACATCAAGCTAATAACTGACAGTCACTACAACAAAAATGTATTTTCAGTAACGAAAATATTCGTCACTAAAAGTCTAGTTTTCGTCGCCAAAGACCTTTAGCGACGAAATCTACTAATTAGCAACGAAACTCATTTCGTCACTGAAACCCCATTGCTAAAAGTCCTGGCGACGAAAAATTTGGTCACTAAAAGTCTTATTTGTTTTTAAAAAAAAAAAAAACTTTTAGCGACAAAAACGTTTCATCGCTAAATGTTTTCCTCGCTAAAAACACTATTCAGGGACGAAAATATTTCGTCACCAAAGAAACTTTAGTTTATTAAATCATATTTAGTGACGAAAAATTTCGTCACTAAAACTATTTTTGGGTACATATAGTGACGAAAAAGTTCGTCACTAAAACTATTTTTAAGAAAATCTAAGCACATATAGTGACGAAAATTTTCGTCACTAAAACTATTTCTTACAAAATTCTGCTACATTTATGGCCTGTTTGGAAGTTTAAAGAGGGAGGAGAGTAGAGGGGAGTAGAGGGAAGGAGAGTAGTGGGGAGGAGAGTAGAGGGGAATGGTTATCCTCCACCTTGTTTGGATGTTTTTAAAATTAGTAAGGGAGAAGGGAGTAATTAGCCCTTCCCCTTGTTTGGATGTTTTAAAAGTTAGGATGGAAAGGAGAGGAAATGATTTAAATAGACAAATTTACCCCTATTTGAAAATGGACTTGCAACATTGGTCTATGATTAATTTGTTAGATTAAATAATTATGACTATAGCATGCAATATTTTTTTTTATAATTTTTTTTCCTGATGTGAATTAAATAATCAACATTGGTCTATGATTAAATATTTTTCTACTTTTTTATTATACTAAAAAAAACATTCTTAATTGATAATAATTAAAATAAGAAAAAAATGTTTGGTTTGTTTGTTTACTGAAAAAATCAACAAAATATTGAATTTTGAGTGTTTTTTTCATTTATTATTATTTTTTTTAATATTTTATTTTTATTTTTATTTTTATTTTTCTTAGTACGTGAATTTAATTTTTTGAGGATTCGGAGAAGAATTGAGACCCAAAAAAACAAAAAGTTAGGGAGAGTGACTCTAACTATCCGTTTAGGAACCAATGCCACTTTGAATCATGACATGAGATACTGGAATTTGCCAAACATAGAGCCCATTGAGAATGCCTTGTCTATCTAATTAATAAATTAAAATCTTTTTTTTTTAATATAACAGGGTCTAAAACTTTCAATAAAAAATATCAAGATTCAAGTGGTCCAGCAACTAAGGCAAGTCCAGACCAGATCAAAAAAGAGAGCCTAATCATTTGCAAACAAGATTAAAACAGGGGCTGATATACAAGTTTTACTTAGAATTCTCTAGCTTTCTTCCTTCTGTTCTTTCACTTTCATTCTTCCACTGTTGTTTAGCTTGAGAAATACAAAAAAGTTTTCAATGTGCATAGGGATAAAATTGTTTTAGATGATGAAATTGTCTATATTAACCTAAAATACTTTTAAAGTCTAAACTTCATTATCACTGAACATTATTTGAGAAAAAAAAATTATAAACAACTAGTCTTATAAGACCTCCACAACATGAGGAAATGGAATAGTGGGGTGCACGAACACAAGTTTGTCCCTTGGAATTCTATATAAATAAATCTGATACGTATTAATCATCCTTGACCATACCTTCATATTTCTTTTCTTCATTCTATCTCACATAACAAAGATGTCTGAGACCATTGTAAAGTTCAATTTCATGTAAAGTTCAATTTCAACAAAGCCACATGGGAGGATCATAGTATGACCCACAGGCTACAGTAGCATTGGCAGTACAGCCAATTTTTGAATCAAAGGCCTCATATGATCATATCACAAGAATGAAAGATTCTGTCACACAGCTTTCATGGATCCCACCACCAGGGCCCTAGCTAAGGCACCTATACCAGTAAACGGTATTGAACAACCAAGGACATAACACAAGACCTAAAAAGTCAGCTCGTGGAGTCAATGACATTGTATCATGCTAGACAACTAAGAAGTGAAAAGCATAAAAATGAATGTAAGCAGACAAAGTTTTCAAGCCACTGAAAAAAGCATAGTGTTACAATGAGCTATGACCATATCTATAATTGCCAATAGACTTGTTTCAGAAAGCAAAACTAAAAATAAATACAAGCTGGTGCCAAAGAAAAATTAATCCTAAGAGTTTACAGTTCAATGATCAATTGAAAAGGTTTTTAGAAGCTGAAATTGTCTTGGAACATTTACTTGTCTAACTGTTAGAGAAATTTAAGGATCAGACATCATTGTGAACAATAGCTCCTTGCGCTCTTCCATTGGATAGCCAATAAAAGCTCTCAACATATCTGGATTCTTAATAAGATAGAGATAAGCCCTCATTCGCAATCTAGAATCAATTCCTATCTCATCCAAGAGATGGAACACGTCTTGCTCAGGAATGGGAAGACGTGCCAAGCTCCTCTCAAAAATTAAATTTCCTTCTCTAAGTGCTGAATTTCCTTCTCTCGTTGCTAAAGCAACATCCTGAATTGCTCCCATAATTTGTTCCATGTCCTCATTTTTTGATGTTTTTCTCTTTTTGGCTTTTGAGGAGGCTTCACCCACATTATTATCACCCACATTATCACAGCTCTCCAAATTAACTTCATTTGAGCAACTAAATGATCAATATCTTCAATGTTCTCCATAGAGCCCTCTCCGGTTGAAGTAGCCCACCGTTGCCTCATCTCCGATGCAGTTTTAGATTGTTCCCCAGTTGCTCTATCTTTTCCATAAAGCTCAACCAATTTGTTGTAGTTTGGAATTGGTTTGTTCTTAAGCTCTTTTGCTTTAGGTTTAGCCTGTTAAAAAATGACAACAAAATAAACCCATTACGCACAAAGCTAAAGTCACAATATCAAAGGTGCCAAGATGCAACCATTTATATATCATGGGTTATATATATCAAGGTTCGATCCTCTTTTACACCTTATGTGTTATATAACACATGAGTTTCAAGGTATTATATGACACTTGATATTTAAGGAATAGTTCAGGTATTATATAACACATGCCAATAGGTGGACTACACCTTGGACCTTGGGTTGAATATCATTCAATGAGCCTAAAGTATTAAGAGGAGTAAACCTTAATCTTAAGGTTGTGGATTCACTTGAAGATTAAAAATTGATCTTAAGTTTGAGAATTCAAAGAATAAATGTTCATAGTATATAAGGGTTCATACTTGCAAAGGCAAAATCATCAAGAGCATCCATAACCACTTTATTACTCCACATTAAAAGCTATGAGCTCTGTCAAGGATAATGTACCCAACTTTTCTCGTTATGGAATTACAGTGCATTAGCTAGATATGAGTGTTTAGTAGGAATAGGATTAGACTTACCTCAACTATTCCGTAAATATGCAATATACTGGAAATGAAACTTACACGTTCATATTTCTTGGATAATTCTTGATTAAATTGCCTTGAACTTTTATGCACATAATTTTCAGTTTACAAAGTTACACTTAATACATCACTATATCCAAACTAGATGCATCACCATCATTAAGCCAATACCATAACAAACTCACAATAATGTAATACTAGTCCACACTTAGTATGAAGAACAAAGTCTAGCATTGGACAGAGGACAGTCACTAACAAAAAAACATAAGATTAGGACAGAAGGGACCTCATCTACGCAGCAGCCTGTAAAATGTACCACAAGAAACAATATGAACTCCTAGAGTATAAGTGACAAACCTGGATTAGACTTTCCCAAACTTCCGATTCAGCACTCCACATTTTGGTGATTGGACTCCAAGCAAAACCACTCAATCCATTCTTAAACACATCATAGCAGTCTGACCAATTATACTTGATGGTTTTAATGCGATTTTTCACCTTTTGCTTGTCTATTGGTTTTTCAAATTTTTCTTGCAGTTCCTTCACCATATTGTCATAGGGATATGTGGTGAAGACTGAACCATTTCTATTACCAAGATGATGTTGATGCAAGAGTGCATCAATAAGCACATCATCCATAACAGCTGTCCAATATTCTCTATCTTTCTTAACACATCATCAATAGTCCTTTTTTCTGACATATTTGAACCTATAAAAAAATATTTGAGCAAATAAATATATTTAACAAAACCATCAGATTAGGTTGTTGTCATGTGCCAGCCCATTGAATGAAAAAACTTAACAAACAAACTTGCAAAATTTAAGACAAGCTGTTTTGGAAACAGAGATAACTCATTTTGCATACTAAAGAGGAAAGTCTCACACAAACCTCACAAGAAGAAACACGATCTCAAGTCACAATCAAAACTCATTCAATAGTTTATCCCAAGCAAATTAAATGTATCATATACAAAATGATAAGTCCATAAAAAGAAAATTAAATAATAAAACAATTCTAATGAGAATCAGCCCATTAAAACAAAGACATAGTTCTAAATCAACTAGAAGCATTTGTCTACAATTATAAATTTAGAATAACATCAAGTTGGTTTGGATGTATAATCCCTCCACATATCAGTTGCTATTAAGTTTCTTAAAATCTTTGCTTGGGCAGCATCATCATTATTTCTCTCTCTTTGTGCACCAAACTATTCATGGGGTTCAGGATTGTTTAAAATTTCTTCATCCACCTCATGAAGAATTCTATCATCCGGATCTGCACCAATCAAGTAATTGTGCAAAATGCAACATGCTAAAATTATTTTTTTCTGGATTGGAACTCCGTAAGACGGTTCATTTGAGCTTGCTATTATAGGAAACCTTTTCTTCAAGACTCCAAATGCTCTTTCAATCGCATTGCGTAAGGATGCATGTCGAAGGTTGAATAACTCTTTAGGATTTTGTGGTGGATTTCTTGAATACTCTTTTAAGTGATAATGAACTCCTCTATAAGGTGCAAGAAGTGTGCTCCTCAACATGAATCCAGCATCAACAAGGTAATATTTACCTATAGGAATGACATGCATCATTATGTTGTTATACACTAATGGCTAATTTTTTTTTTTTCTAACAAAATTACCTTGGGGGACTTTTAGCTTATCGCGTCTACTTAATACATTTTTTAAAATTCTTGAGTCTGACGCAGTTCCTTCCCATCCAGGCAAAACATATGTAAATTTTAAATCAAATGTACATGCCGCTAGCACATTTTGTGTTGGGTAGTCCTTTCTACCACAATATCTTGGTGCATCTTCAATAGGAACTTTTGCCCGAATGTGCATTCCATCAATTGCCCCAATGCAATCCTGACTGGGAAGAACTAAAACTGTTGAGTACTTACTTCTATATATTAAAATCTTTATATATACCACAATTAAGCTATTAGAGTATAATAATGTTTTTTTTTTTTTTACCTTAAAATATGGGAAGAACCTAGAACTGTTGAGTATTTCTACTGAAGTTTGAGATCCATTAGGTTGTTTCAGAAACTTCTCTTCTAGTTGTATCACAGATCTTAATACTTGATGGAAATGACGGTTTATAGTCTCACCAGAGCGACGGAAAAAAAAAATTAAAAAAAAGAAGAAGATATTTCCTGATGCTTTACACCATGTGATAATATGTAAAGCAATTTGGCAACTTGTTCTTCAATCATTGCTCTTTGTGTTAGTTGGAGGCCACCTTCTTTACGTAGCATGTCACACAAATCTAAAAAAGCTACAGGCCCCATGCGTATAATATCACGACACTTTTTATTTCCAATTATCTCTCTCATTAGTTCATCACGAACGCTTCGTCTTTCTAAACTCAAACTACTAATTGAGTAAGTTACTTGTCTCCTTTGAGGCCTCCTTCGAAGTATTAACCAATAGGCAACAAGACAAACTACATAAGCAACTGCCATTCGACGTCTCCATTCCCAATCCCATAATCCACGTCTCCATTCCCAAATTTGCAATACACTTCCCCTTTTATTCTCTTGTCTATCCATCTAATAAAATTATCCCATGACAGCAAAGCTATTACAATCCATGATATGCATAAATACACTAAGCTATTACAATTCAGTGTGTTTTGTGTAATCTATTATATAAGAATATAAAACTTAGAAAGTATTTGGCTTGCTAGTGAAATGCCACTTCATGGTTATAGTAGTGACTAAAACTAAAATCAAATAAAAGAAACAACTTCATAGCCAGCATCAACAACTTTACAAGACAAATAAAAGTATCACCATAATATAACTTAATGAACATCATTGCTGTAGTAGCAACTGCGAGGACTAGTCAACTAAAGATTTGGGCAGTTGTCTGCAACATAATATAACTTGATGAACAGGGTTTTAAGGTAAAGAAGAAAATTTCATTAAAGAAAAGGGTAAAGCAGAAAGTGGTCACATTAAAAAAAGGAAAGAGAAAAGGTATGTTTTAATATTAAAATTTAATCAAATAGAAAAGGATGCAATGACAGCTGAAATTGGAATGTGGAGACAATGGACACATGAATTTTGCAATCAAAGATCTGTTGATAAGTGAGCCATTTTCTTGTATGGAAACACTCCTACAAAATACCAGACTAGCTAAGATCAAATATCACTTTCAAGAACTTGGATCAAAGTCCCATTTCAGTGTATATTACTTTTCCTTGTCTTTTCTTTTCCCTGAAAAATATGCATGTATACACTAGAAGTTTTCTCAGTAAAACAAGTCAACAAATATATTGAAACAACAAGTGAAGTCCACAACCACAAAATGTAAGATCTAGATCGGCTCAGAAAATCACCCATAAATATAAGAACATACCCATTATAAAAAACAAAAAATGTAAGGCAATAAATGAGCAAATCTCAAAATGTTAATTGAGAGACATAAGACATGAAACTGAAAGAAGCATAACAAAGAGGTGCAATGAGAGCATAGATGGAGGGAGGGACACTGACCTGACCAAGAGGAATTCAGAGAGAGAGAGAGAGAGAGAGGTGGTAGTAGTGATGACAATGCTATGAAGATTGAAATGAGATGAGTCTATATAAAGATGAATTAATTATTAGTAAAGATAAAAGACAATGGGAATGGTGGTAGTACCAGCTGGTGCTGAACAATTACAAATATAAAGAGTAGGTACAAGTACAAAGTAAAATGAGATGAGATGAGGAGAGAGGGCTACTTCTGTAGTAAATACCCCAAAACAAAACAAAACAAAACATATGAAGGGATGGTTTTGATTTTGGTTTGTTCTACTCCTCGAAGATACTAAAATATTTAATTAGTAGACTTTATTGGAAAGACTCTCTCATGTAAAGTAAAAGAGAATGACATAATTCAGAAACAGTAGGAATGATATTAGTGTGTATGCTAACATAGTCTTAACAAAACTATTTCCCTAATATGTTAGCATCTACCAGTAAAACAAATTGGAGAAACATGACTAACTTTTGATTTGAAAATTGCTCCTATTAGAACAACACCATATACTGACAGATGACCAGCAAATAATCAAAATGTGTATATGCACCAAAACAGTACCAATATCCAAACAAGAACTCTCACAAACAGAAACAGTAGTTGCAAAATAGTAGTACCAATATATAAAATTTAAAAAAAAAAAAAAAAAAAAAGCAAAGAGAGAGACAACTACACAGTGAGATGCTGCACAAACTCATGTGAGTTTGATCATACACAATCAAACAAGCAATTTATCAAACACATTGTGAGCAACTCTTTGAAACTTTAAAATTCTAGTAAAAAAAACCCCCAAATCAAAAACTGATTCACAAAAAATAAGAAATTACCCAATAAAAATAAACAAGAAACACAAATCCATATATAACTACAATATACAAATTTATGCAAGTTCACAATCTAGACTCACTCAAGCACTTTATCAAACATGTTATGAGCAATACTTTGAAACTTTAAAATTTAAGTAAAAAAAGCAATCAGATCCAAAACCCACCCACAAATAACATGTTATTACCCCATAAAATCACAATTAATAAGAAATTACCCAATAAAATCACAATTTTAAGAACATAGTTATTTGATCCAACTCAAAAGAAACCCATGAGACAAAAAGAAAAACAGATTTTACCTCTAAAAGAAAAAGCCAGGCATGAGAGACAATTGAGAGTGAAGAAGTTGTGTGAGAGCAAGACAGCGTGAAGAGTGGAAGAAATTGTGTGAGAAAGAGGCAGCGAAGTCTTCAAGGCTGAGAGAGTTGAGAGAAGTTTGAGACAGATGAGTGAAATAACGTAAATTTATTTTATATAATCAATTTGTAATTTTGTTAATTTAGAAATGGTGAATTGAGAAATTCATTTGGTCAATAATTTATCTACTCTACTCTCCCTCCAAATCTCTCCAATTTGGGGGAATTAAAAATGAGGGGTTAGAGGTAGTTGAAACCCCTCCAAACCCCTCCCCCTCCTTCTTTAAAAAACTTCCAAACAAGGTAATTGAAATGCTCTCCCTTCCTTTACTCTACTCCCCCTCCTTTTTTAAACATCCAAACAGACCATTAGCGACGAAATATTTCGTCACTAAAACAATTTTTTGTTGCTATATTTGGTGACGGAAAAATTCGTCACTAAAACTTATTTTCTGTTTTTATTTTTTCATGGCTTTGATATTAACCTGTAACCTGTCATTACATTATTAAAACCTCACATTTGAATAACACATTTATAAAAAAACAATCTATACATTCCACAAGTAAAAAATAAAACAAGTATCTAATTCAAACTCCTTCCATACAATAATTGTTTGCAACACATACAATAACACAAGATGTTTTATACCAATACAAAAAGTGTAGCATAATATAATTAGAACCAACAGAAGATGTCCTCAAATGTCTTCAAGTAATGCCAAAAGTAAATGCCCTAAAAGCCACCAATAAGAAATCTGCACAAATATAAAAACAATACTACATTAAAATCATAAAGTAAAAACATTAACTATGTTATAATAAATATTTCTAATAATTCATTAAGAGTAGCCACACCAGTGAATTAAAATTACAACTCCTAATGTATAAGTTGTAGAAAGCAAATATAGATTTTTAAGTGTAATATAATACAATTAGTTTCAAATAATGCATTAAAAAAAGTAGTCACACCATGTAGTGCAGGTCAATTGCTAAAATAAAGTATTAACCAATAAGTATTTTAACTTGAAGATGAACCACCCCCATAGGTAAGAGTGTCATCATAACCCTTGCTCCTCAAAAAGTTAAGAATATTCTTTTGGACCTCTTCTTGCTTAGCTTGCACCTCTTAGTCCCTAGCTCTTGCCTTTGAGCTCAATTGTCTCATTTTCTAGACGATGGATATATTCCACCAAGGAACTAGATGAGGTGGTGGTTACTAGAGAAGAGGAAGGTCTCATGCCAAGTCCTTTTACAATACCAGACTTCTTCTTAAAAACCAATTCTACCCAATTACAAGTAAAGTGTGTTTTGTCAAAAGATTAGCCAATTCTATATTGACATATGTTCCTAACATGATTCACATATGTCCTAACAATCTCCCCATTTGGCAATCCATGACAAAACCACAACAAACAAATGAACATATGAGAGAAGTCATAAATCACTCAACTCATACTCACTTGTTGAATACAATAAAATCTATCCTAACACAAACTCTTGAAAAACTTTGCAAGAAAAGAGTTCATGGCAAGAAGACTTTGACAACCTATATTTCTGAAACACTTTAAACAAAACTCATCACAGCATCTTAGTGTGAAACAGAAATAAAAGATTGCATACAATATATAAGAAGCATGTGCATAAAGAGAGAAAAAAAACAACAAATGTAAAGATAGGTGAAAGAACTGTAATAACAACCTCATCATATATATATATATAACATCATAAGTACAAGGTTTGCTATCACAAAGTAAAAACAATGTATCTAAAACATAAGAAAAGAAAGAATACATAAGTCCTCACTACATCCCTCAAAAGGAAAACACCTCCCCCTAACAAAAATCTCCTATGCTAACTCTCCCCCTATGTACATGACTACTCTTATATCCAAAACTACTCCCTTTTTTTGTCACGAATGACAAAGGGTAAGTAAATAAGCAATCATCGTGTCGTCACCGGAAGAGCTAGCATCCTCATCCTCATCATCATCCTCGTCCTCAAATGCCTCTAGAGAGGAGAGGGAGACTCTACGAAGCCGCCAAGGCGAGCTTGCCGTCGAGCAATACGGCCGACACGGGTGTTCACCTAACACAACTCATCACTAAGTGTGTTAAGGCGAGCATCCATGCGTTGCAGCTGCGCCATGACCGCCTCGAGGGTCACACCACCCGCCGATGAAGAAGGTGCTTATGTGGAAGGAGCGGAAGAAGCTGGAGGAGTCGTTTTCTCTGTCCGTGGCCGCTTTGGTCGAAGCTGGGCCTCGCTCCGTTTAACAGTAGCAGTGTCTATGGCACACATAACTGAAAAATGAGGAGACTCGAGATAGGAGACAGAAAAATGGCGAAGAATCCGCGTGATAGCCGAAGGAAAAATGAGCTTATCATGGGTCACCGTATCCCTATAGACATTTATAAGAAATAAAATGAAGTGAGAGGGAAAATCAATGGTAAGCCTCTCAAGGAAGGATAACAAAAATCGAGCGCGAGGCTCTGTGATAGAGTTATAGTGAGACAATGGATGGAGAACAAATGTCATCACCATGTTAAGGAACCTTGGACCTTTTGCAAAGCCCGAGCAAGGGGTGTTTTGATGGTCACCCCAAGAAGAAGGTGTCTCACAGAAAAGAGACGAGAGTTCATCTTTGGACACAGTCCTTAAACGATCGCAACCAGGGTAGTCAGGATGCGCTACCCTAGGAACATATAGCACCTCGGATACAATATTCGGAGTGACTACGATGCACGTACCTCGAACACGAGTGACAAAATGAGGTACTGAATAATCAAATCTGTGCATATTGGAGTAAAACTCCTATATGATCACAGAGGGACAAGTGACCGGGATGCCACACAGTGACTCCCAACCCCTATTATAGATGACAGTGGGAAGGTCAGTATCGGAAAAGTCCGATAGAACAACTTGGCATTCTGAATGAATGCCTCGTTGTGAGAAGTTCTCCGAAAAGTCCTTACGGGCTTTATCATCACGGAATCAGACGTGAGATGGAGTAGAATCAAAGGGGGAAGAAGAAGAAGATGCCCCGGAATAAAAAGGGTTTCGGGACGGAGTAGATTTTCGTTTAGGTGTCATAGAGCAACTAATGAAAGAAAGAGATAGAGAAAGGGACAAATAGAAAAAGCACCAAACAATTCAATATGAGAATATAAAGAAATGAAGGTACGTATGCATGAAAAATGCATGAGCATGTGATATGTAACATTAAAAGCATCATGGGCTCAGCCCAATCCAAACCTACCAGCACACAACATTTCAACATAATAATCACACATCTAAAATGCACATGTGATGCAATGCATGATGAGTTAACATCATTTAAACAAAAACCCATCCTAAAAATTTCACACAAACCTCCAAAATTTTGAAAAACCCCAAAATTTATCAAAAAATCCCAAAAGTTAGGTCACAAAAGATGAAATGCATGATAAATGAATGAATAAGAGATATACCAAAGGAAGAAAATGCTCTTGATACCAAAGAACACTTGGGGAAGAGGTTTGGAGTGAGAGAGAAGAGTTTGGGAAGGTGAGAAGACAGAAAGGATCGAGAGAGATCGAGAAAAATGAATTAGAAATCGCGCTAACCTTTTATATAGAAATCCATAATTCTCGACAGATCAAGAGGTATCGAAAGGTGTAGAGATTTAAAGTTCGACAGATACATCTATCGAGAAGCTATCCAAAGGTGTCCACAGCAAAAAGGTCTCGATGGATCGAGAAGCTATCGAGCATACAGAAACTTCCTCTATGGATCGAGAAGCTATCGAGACAAATTCTCAAAAAGCTTGATGGATCGAAAATGCGATAACAGTTGTCGAGAAAAGAAGCTGAAGAGCTCGATAGATAGCCTAGCTGTCAAGAGGTGTCCAGTAGCTATCGAGATTGCTTAAAACAATTTTTCAAAGAGGAGAAAAACACAGAAATGAATGCAATCAAGCATGCTACACAACCAAAGATCCAAACATCATTTTAAGCTCTAAAAAACATCTCTCATCAAGAAAAATGTCAAGCATTTGAATCCAACACACACACACACACTAAACAAGTCTAACCAAATTACTATTTAAAAAACAAGTCTAGACAATTTAGTGAGTATACATTAACACATGTATTCCTTGTTATGGTCAAATCACATTGTACCTGCACATGTATCAAGAGTAGCAAAGATTGTTGCGTGTTATGTGTGAAAAACATCACAAGATTGCATAAGTGTTTACATGTTATGACGATTTCAAATATGAGAAAATCTCTTTAACTCACACACAATCATAACTGCTTAATGGGGACTATCACCTTCAAGGTACATCCTATAACTCCCACGTCTCCTAAAAGACACGCTTGCAATCATATATAAAGCATTTTGATTCTTTTTGCTTTTATTTTTCTATGCATACTTTTCTTTTAAGCAAACCATGCATGGGTATATAAGAGAGAGAAAAGAAATACTCAATAATGTTAAGATTTTGACATTACACTTTTGCTATACCGAAGCATACAGATATCATTTCATAATTGGCGGGCAACAGTGGTGAAATTTTTATTTATGTCTTTCTCTTTTGCCGTCAAAAAGAGTGATACGAGTGTTAAGTACAGGAGATTACTTAATCTTACTTATCACAAACACGAGCCACAAAACTCACTTGCTTAGTTATGCATAAAGATGCTCATCTAAGCTACAAAAGATACAAAATTTAGAGAACTTTGTTTCAATGGCCATCCAAGGTACACAAGTACTAATGTACACAAAACACACACTATTTTTGTATTTTTCTAATTTTTCATTTTTTTTTATGAAAAGCAAAAAAAAAAAAAAAAAAAAAAAAAAAAAAAAAAAAAACTGAAAATAGACAAACAAAAACATGTTAAACAAAGCAAAGCATAAACTAGACTGACTCAAAACAAGAAAGCAAAACACACAAGTAATGCAAACTCAAAAACAAGAAAGGGAGAGAGAGAAAAAGTGACTCAATCACTTGGAGCATTTTTCCTTCCACACCTTGGAGGAACCTTTCCGTTTTGCAAACCCTTGATCCGACAGTGAGGGGGAAGAATTGAAACTGTTCAAATTCGAAAGGAACATGAGAGCTTTGAGTAGATCTCCAAGAGGAGCAAAGGAGGATGGATACTGATTCTGGTTTCCTGATGAGATCATACTGTTGCTCTGTTGAGTGGCTAACCACTTGTAGCAATTAGGTCGAGTATGTCCAACTACTCCACAATGATGACAGAGATGCTGCTTCTTCTGTTTAGGCTTTTGAGTATTTCCCTTCTTAGCCCTAGGGTACTTAATCTCTTTCTTATCAAGCTTAGGGGGTGCTCCTAAGATAGATTTACTCTTGTCTACGTTCTCATTAGCTAACACATTTTTCACATCATTGTTTTCAGATTCAACATTATTAGTAGGAGAAACAAAAACAGTAGTACTAGGTAGAAGCAATACCAGGAGAAGAGAAATCATACCCTAAACCGATTCGATTGGAGGCAGATTTCTAAAGACTAAGCATCTTGTCAAGCTTTGCACTTGAAGTCCTCTCCAGCTGAGCTCTAACTTGGAACAATTCTGCCTCAAGCTTCTTGGTCTTCTCAACCAAGAAATTATTCTCAAATCTCAGTGCTCCAATGGTCTGATTGGCTTCATCAAACTTCATGGATATTTCTTCTCGTTCAAGCTCCACTTCACTGAGCTTCTTGGTGGCCAACCTATACAACTTCTCATGTTTTTCCGAGACCTTGTATAATTTTGCATAGGCTGTGTGGATGTCATCTTGTTCATCCATCTTCTCAAATTTAGACTTCACCAAGTCCTCTTCTTCATCCACATCTTCAACAATCCCCTCAGTAGGATTTATAGTGGCAGTGAAGGCATTTAGGATTCCATCATCCTCATTATCAGAATCATCTTCAGGCTCGGTGTCACTTAAAATAGTAGCAAGTGCCTTACTCTTCCCAATAGTCTTGAGATACGTAGGGCACTCTTGTTTCATGTGACCGAAGCGTTGACACCCAAAGCATTTTGGTCCTGAGGGAACAGTGTATTGACCGCCATCCCTAGCATCCTTCTTTCCTTTGTCTTGGTTCTTGAACTGAGACGAACTGGACTGCTTGCGATTTTTATCAAATCCTTTAGCATTGGCATTCTTCATAAACTTTTTGAATTGCCTGGTGATATAGGATTTCATCTTAGAATCTTCATCGTCTAAAGACTCATCAGTGTCACTGCTCTTGGCCTTCAATGCCATGCTCTTACCCTTACTAGATTTCTCTATCCTTGTCAAACCCAACTCATAGGTCTGCAGATTGCCAACCAACTCTATCAAATGAATTTTATCAATATCCTTTGATTCCTCAATCGCAATGATCTTGGCATGAAATCTCTCGGGTAGAGATCTGAGCACCTTTCTAACAATCTTGGGTTCGGGAATGGTTTCCCCAAGATTAAAGGCTAAGTTCACTATGTCCTTGAGCTTGGCATAGAACTCATCAAATGACTCACCCTCCTCCATCTTAATCTCTTCGAAGCTTGTAGTAAGCCTCAGAAGTTTCGAATCCTTAACAGCCTTAGTTCCTTTATAGGTTGTTTGGAGGATGGTCCCTGCTTCCTTCGTAGTTTTAGTAGAGGATATCTTCTTGAACTCTTCATTCGTGACCGCACTGAATAATGCATTCAATGCCATGCTGTTGAAATTTGCCGCCTTGATCTTAGCACCATCCCAATCGGCCGACACTTCCTTCGACTTGGTCCAGCCTATTTCCACAGCTTGCCACACATTTTTATCTAATGACTGCAAGAAAGCTCTCATGCGTACTTTCCAATTTGCATAATTAGTGCCATCAAATAAAGGAGGTATAATAAGAGACTGTCATCTATCCATGACAAACAGAGGTCAATGGATCACACAGCAAAGATTAAAACCTAATCAGAGTATGTCTGCTCTGATACCACTTGATAGGCCAAGAATGTATTGACCCATTGTGATGAATTAACCAAATAATTAGCCAAGTTAATTAACTAATTCAATTAGCATGCAATAAGCGTGGTAGCACAAACAAATCGCCAACTAAGTTAAAATTGCAACGAAAAATAAATTGACACGGTGATTTGTTTACGAATGGGGAAAACCTACACGGCAAAAACTCCATCGGGTGATTTTAAGGTCAACACTCTCGAGAATTCACTATTATCACAACAAGCGATTACAAGTAAAGGAATCCCAGTACTTTATACCAACCTACAGTTGAACCCTTACCCCAATACCCAATTGGACTTGTTCTATAGTGACAATCTCCCCTTTCAATGCACGGCTCCCAGTACGTGACTAACCAATTCGATACGCGGTATGCGGCTTACACACCAACTTGAGAAGGATATTGGTTGCAAAGTTCTTCAGTTCATCACACGATGAAGATCACGAAACTCCTTGGTTACAAAACCCTACGGTATATAAACACAGCAGCTTCTTGAATAGAAAGATGAACTAGGGCATATGTCTCTGGTTCACAATATGCTTATGAAAAACTTTTGCATTGAGGTGCATCAGCTATGACGGCCCTTAAAACTGTTAGGATTAGTGCCCTTAAATCCTATTGTATGATACTATGTATGATATTATGTATGACATTATGTATGACTTAATATTGTGATTAATAAAGTTGTTTTATTATTATCTAAAATAATAGTAACATGAATATTCGGAAATTATCATATGGTCTATGAGATGCATAGTATGTGATTTATGTGAAAAGTCACAAAAGATATAAATTACAAGTTCTTTGTAAAGTAAATTGACATTTAAATATATTTATTACCACCTTTTGGAGTTACACTATTTTATTTGATATTTTACTGCCACTCCTTTTATCATTTTATGTTCATGTATTGAACAATAATTGTTCTTATGTTATGCCTATAAGAGCATTACCATCAAGTGTGCCAAATGCCAAATATTTGGCATTTGGCACACCAAACACCAAAAAACCCTTCTCATGAGATGTTCTAAATCCTATAAATTTTGACACACATGAACAATACCATTCCATCTTTGAAACGGTACGGACAAATATGCTAAAAAAATATTTTTTTATTCATTTTCTCTCTCTTCTTTTATGACTTTTCTTTCTTCTCTCTCTTACTTTTTTCTTCTTTCTTTCTCCGCCTATTCCTTATCTTCTATCACTCCCTCTTCCCTTTTTCTTCTTCTTTCTTCTCCAGCATCTTCACCTCTCCTTTTTTTTTTTTTCTTTTTTTTTTCTCTTTCACTTTCGTGTGTTCATTTTGCTACTATTTTGTTTCACACTTTCTCTTTGAACAAAAACCCAGTTGGAGTTTTGTAGTTTCAAACCTCACCCTTTTTCTTTTTTTTTTTTCTTTTTTTTTTTCCTTTTTTCTTTTTTCTGTCACTTTCTCTGCAGTAATTATGGTTGGTTGGTTGATTTTGGGTTTTGGTTATGGTTAACAGTGGTGGTGGATTGTGGTGGTTGTAGCCGTCATCGATCTCACTCAGCCAAGCTCGATCTTGCCGATCTCACCCTGAGGCCGCTGTTGATCCCTCTTGCCTCTCCTCTTTGTTCGCCTTTCACTCTACCTCTCTCTGGTTGTGGGGTGTTTTATATATATATATATATATATATATATATATATATATATATATTAAGGTGGTGTTGGTGGATGTGGGTTTGTGCCGGTGGTGGCTGTTGGTGTTGTTGCGGCAGTGGTTGTTGGTGGCCGTTATTGCGGCAGTGGTGGTTGTGCCGTTGTTGTTGATGATGATGATGACGACAACAATAGGGAGGAGTTAATATATTGTTTTAATGTGTTGTAAATATTATTTTAATGTATAGAATTGAAAAATAAAACATGTGATGAATGAGATATTGTAAAATGATGTGATAAAATAATAAAGTAGGCTTTTGGTGTGTCCAAATGGCATTTTTTATAGAAAAGCTGATGGTAATGCTCTAATGATGTTATTATTTAGGTTGTTTCACTTTCACTTTTACATTAGGCCTGTTTCATTCCTACTCGATCTCCCTCTGTCTCTCTTTTCCCTCTTTGTTTGACCATTCCTCTACGCTTCAGTATTAAAATATACTAATCCTCTCTTTTTCCCTCTTTCCACTTCAGAATCTTCTTTCCTTTTCCAAATTTCTTCTTCAGATCAGTGCCTAATAAATCTAAAGGCAAATGCAATAGGTTAGTGTTTCTTCATTTTTTATTGAAATGCAAATTTTTTTTTTTTTTAATTATCATCTTTTGAATAGTTTATTCTTTTATTTTGGCTAACAATCTGTTTATATATAATTTTGCATGTGTTTGAGAGGTTATAAATAGATCCCATTTCAATTTTTTTTTTTTAATTTTTTTTTTTTTAATTTTTTGCATTGCATTGCAATTGTTAGGTAGATCACATTTTAGTAGTGTATTAGAGCATCAGTAGTGGGACTTGTATATGCCAAATGTTAGGAACATTTGGCATTTAAGCCCCAAAACTGCTCAACAATGGGAAGGCCATATGGCATATGCCAAATTTTTTTTGAGATTTAGCTACAGTACCATCTCAAATGTAAGATGGTACTGTAGCTGAATGGTATAAAAAAAATAATTTTTTAATACTCTCATTTCTCTCTCCTCTCTCATTTTAACCCGGCAAATTCTCTCTCCTCTCTCATTTTTTCTCTTTCTTTTCTCTCTCTTTCTTTCTGCTTTCTCTTCTTCCTGCTCTCTCTTCTTCAACGGAATGGAGGCAACGGCGTGGAGGCTCGATCAGAAAAGCTGTGGTGGAGGCGTGGAGGTCGTGGGTTTCCGGCGTTTGGGTCGAATTTGGGTGGTGTTTGGGTTGGCGTTTGGGTGGTGTTTGGCGTTTGGGTCGAAGATGATGACGGATTTGGGATGAATAGAGACGACGACGGGCGACCCTCTCTCTCTTGCCATCGCTGCCAATGAGAACAGATGGGTTTGATTTTGGATTTTGGATTTTGATTTTGATTTTGGATTTTGATTTTGATTTGGCTGGATTTGGCTGTGCTATGTTGGCGTTGGATTTTGTTTTTTTTTTTTTGGTTCAGCTAGTGGGGTTTGTGGTTGTGGCTGGTGGGCCGATGATGGGGTGGGTGTCTATGGCGTGGCGAGATCGGTGGGTGGCAAGATCGGTGGAGCTGTGATGGCTATGGCGTTGTGGTGGCTATGGCATTGTGATCGGCGTGGGTGTTAATGGTTTTTTGTTTTGTTTTTTTTTTTTTTTCTGGGTTTGCTGGTATATGTGATCAGCGTTGTGGTGGCTGTGGCTTTGTGATAGGCGTGATGGTTTTTTTTTTCTTTTCTTTTCTTTTCTGTTTCGCCGATCTGGGTTGATATGGATGATGGAGGAGTTGTGTGGAGGAGTTGGGTTGATATGGATGATGGATTGGAGGAGGAGGCTGGAAGAAGGTGAAAAGTAAAGTAATGGAGGATTCTGGAAGGGACGCGTGTGGGGGAGAAATTTGAGAAAAAAACAAAAAAATTAAAAATATATTTTATTACGTAGATATATTATTTTAATGAGTAGAAAAGGAAAATAGAGATTTGAGATGTTAGGTGTATTGTAAACCGGTATGGTATAATTGATAAAGTAGCTTTTTGGGATGGTAAAATAAGATGAGATAACAAAACCGGCTGTGGATGCTCTTAGTAAGTGCAATTGTTATTTCATTTTTGATATCATTTTTTTTTTAGAGCCACACATTTTTTATATCATTGATTCTTTTTAATTATCTAAAATTGTTACAATTCTAGGCGAAAATTGGGAAAAAATTATGTTCATTTTTTTGTGAATGCCTAAAAAGGATTTTTATGTGCTGCGTATATGCATGTTATTTATGGGATTTATAATTTTATCAACACCTTTATAATAATATAACAATTTCAACCAAAAAAAAAATTAGTATACACGGTACAAAGAGATGAACACGGGCATATGGGCCATATGGCATGTGTCAGCAATAAATAAAATTTAAAAAAAATAATCATAATTACGCACTATAGATTCTACGATGATCTTTATCATTAGACCAAGATACCAATCAGTTTTTTGTGTACTGATTAGTGTAGATGGGGATTGAACCCCAGATCTCTTATATAACCATCAGAAATTTTACCAATTGAACTAACTAAAATCCACATATATATATATATACACACATATATCATATTTAAATACACAACATTTTCATTTTTGTGTTACAGACCTATTTAGTTCAATATATAAATTAATACAATACATGGATATGTCCTTTTGTCTACACATGAACAAAAAATCTATCAATCTGTTTAGCAAAACAAAAAAAAAAAAAACAAAAAATCTATCAATGTAATGGGTTCGTTGGTTGTAAGTTGTAACCCATAGGCATTTTATAGTTAATAGGTAGTTATACATACAACAAAAAAATAAAAAATAAAAAATAATGAATTGTTATATCATCCTTCATAAGTTATTACTCTTCGATTTCTTTAACATCTGTGTAAATTGTAACTCATAGCTACTTATCTCATAAGAAAAAAAAAAACTTTAACTTTCGTTAATAAATGATAATTGAATTATATATAACAAACTATACTATGAATTCCAATTGCAACAAAAGTATTCTCACAAAGTATGACAACTTTAACAGTTTGTTAACTTTTTTATTTTTTATTTTTCCTTTTTCAAGCTATTTACTCTTTTCTTCGAATTCTATCAATCTTTTTCCTTTTTGAAGTTATTTTTCTATTTTCTTTGGCAAAGAAAATGGTTAATCTTAACGTTGATGATATACTCCATAGATAGAAAGTCTAGAGGAATTAAACAAATCTTGCAACCCAGCGAGAGAGAGAGACATGGAAGCTGTGGAGTTTCATTTCTTTTAATGTTGATGGAGTTCTATCATTGTTGATGTTCTCAATAGATAAGCTTCCAATTGCTTTTGTTTTTCATTTTTGTTAAATGGCAAATCTAATATCATTGTTGTTGTTAACTATTGATGTGTAGACTTTCTTTTTTTTAGTTTACATTAGTTGTTAATTGAAATTGCTGATGTGGTTTTCTCATTCTGATATTTACAATTTATGCTTTCAAAGGAGGAAAAAGACTAATCAAATTTAGTCACAAATTAAAAGAGGTCAACAAAAATTAATATAAAAAAACCCTCTTTATATAATAATAATAATAATAATAATTCTTCTAAATGAAGCATACTTTTATAAGATATCTACTTATAATATTTATAAATTGAAGAAAAAATCGGCCAATAACTAGTTTGGTTACTAAAATGGAATTGGTTGTCAAATGAGCCAAAAACTGATGGCAACTCAAAGCACCCCACCTGTCTCTCTACCACGTCACTCCATGTCCAACAACCCAAACCCGTACCCGCTCTCCCCAACCGTCAATAACGACCGGTATCCAATACTATCACTGATCAACCAATGCAACAGTACGAAGCAGCTAAAGCAAGTCCATGCCCAAATGCTCCGTACAGGTCTCTTCTTCGACCCTTTTTCAGCCGGCAAGCTCATCACTGCCTCTGCTCTTTCACCCATCTCCAGCCTCGACTACGCCCGCCAGGTGTTCGATCAAATTCCTCAACCAAATCTTTTTACTTGGAACACTCTCATTCGTGCTTATGCGTCCAGCCCTGACCCCACTCAGAGCCTTCTAGTCTTTCTGCAACTGCTTCATCACTGTGAACATTTTCCTGACAAATTCACTTTTCCTTTCGTGATCAAAGCGGCTTCGGAGCTCAAAGCTTTCCGGGTTGGGAGAGCGTTTCACGGGATGGTGATTAAAGCGTCACTTAGTTCGGATGTCTATATTCTGAATTCACTCGTGCATTTTTATGGTTCGTGTGGGGAATTGGATTTGGCGTATGCGGTGTTTGTGAAAACTCCGCAAAAAGATGTGGTTTCTTGGAATTCTATGATCACTGCTTTTGCACAAGGTGGTTGTCCTGAGGAGGCATTGGAGTTATTTAGGGGAATGGAGAAGGAGAATGTGAAGCCGAATGATGTGACAATGGTGAGTGTTCTTTCGGCTTGCACGAAGAAGTTGGATTTGGAGTTTGGGAGGTGGGTGTGTTCCTATATTGAAAGGAATGAGATTAATGTGAACTTGACTCTGAGTAATGCAATGCTGGATATGTATATGAAATGTGGGAGCTTTGAAGATGCAAAAAGATTGTTTGATAAGATGCAAGACAAGGATATTTTCTCTTGGACAACTATGCTTGATGGATATGCTAAGTTAGGGGAATATGATGAGGCTCAACATGTTTTTGATGCAATGCCTCGTAAAGATATAGCTGCATGGAATGCACTGATTTCCGCTTTTGAACAGAATGGCAAGCCAAAGGAGGCTTTGGCTGTTTTTCGTGAATTGCAGCTCAGTAAGGATGCAAAACCGGATGAGGTCACTCTTGTTTGTGCTCTATCAGCTTCTGCTCAGTTAGGAGCAATGGATTTAGGCAGGTGGATCGATGTGTACATAAAGAAGCATGGGATTAAGTTAAATTGTCATCTCACTACCTCTCTTATTGACATGTATACTAAGTGTGGGGATCTAGAGAAAGCACTTGAGGTATTTTATTCAGTGGAAAGAAAAGATGTGTTTGTTTGGAGTGCCACCATTGCTGGTCTGGCAATGCATGGCCATGGGAGGGCTGCATTAGATTTGTTCTCAAAGATGTTAGAAGCTAAGGTCAAGCCCAATGCTGTGACTTTCACCAATGTATTATGCGCCTGTAGCCACACAGGATTAGTAAACGAGGGACAAAGGTTATTCTATCAAATGGAGCCAGTTTATGGGGTTGTTCCTGGAGAGAAGCATTACGCTTGCATGGTTGATATTCTTGGTCGTTCGGGCCTTCTGCAAGAAGCTGTCAAATTGATAGAGAAAATGCCCATATTTCCTACCGCTTCTGTATGGGGGGCTCTGCTTGGGGCCTGTAGACTTCATGGGAATATTGAGCTTGCTGAGCAGGCTTGTAGCCGTTTGCTTGAGTTGGACCCTAGAAATCATGGAGCCTATGTGCTTTTGTCGAACATATATGCTAAAACAGGGAAATGGGATAGAGTTTCAGGGTTAAGGAAGATTATGAGAGATTTTGGACTAAAGAAAGAACCAGGTTGTAGTTCAATTGAGGTCAATGGAATTGTTCATGAGTTTCTAGTTGGTGATAATTCTCACAAGCTATCTAAGGAAATCTACTCAAAATTGGATGAGATTGCAGCAAAATTGAAGTCAGTTGGTTATGTGCCAAACAAGTCCCATCTCCTGCAACTTGTTGAAGAAGAAGACATGAAAGAGCAGGCCCTAAACCTTCACAGTGAGAAGTTAGCAATTGCCTATGGGCTTATTAGTATGGGCCCATCTCAACCGATTCGAGTTGTGAAGAATCTTCGTGTTTGTGGGGACTGTCACTCAGTTGCTAAGCTCATATCTGGGCTTTATGATAGAGAGATACTTCTAAGAGACCGTTATCGCTTCCATCATTTTAGAGGAGGAAATTGCTCATGTATGGATTATTGGTGAATGTGAACAGCATTGGCTGTGAAAATCTCACATCATCCATCTAGAATGATATTTTCGCTGCCTAAATAATTGTTGAAGCAGCAAGAATTCAATCAAACTAGGGATTAAGCTAATGGCCCCATGTGGACTACAGCATAGATCTAGAGAGTAATGACAAATTGTACTCACACACAAGAAAGGAAACCAGTGATGAATTGTCAATTAGGGGCATTTCCGTAGAAGTTGAGTTGCCTTTTGAGAGCTTATTTGGAACATTCAGATCTTGCACAAAAAAGCTTAGTTTTTTTACTCATTTTATGTTATTAATGTATAGATTTTTTAATACAATAGACTCTCGAATTACTAGAGCATTGAAGACATTTCATCTAGTATAAAAGATGTCAAATTAAGGAGCATTGCCATGCATTTACATGTGGACACTGGACAGAAATTGTGAAGCAAGAGGAATTTTACGGAGGATAAAAAATGCACAATCATATACATATATGAGGTACAATTAATAGAGCAAGATACTTCGGAAAGTAAAACTTGAAAAAAGAAAAAAAGAGAGAAAAGGAAAGAGGGGGGGGGGAACTAAAGTAGAAAGGATAAGAAAAGCGAACATATATACATGTCTTTACTCATAAATATAACTTGAAATGAGTTTCAGTAAAATTCCAATCATTGATGCTTTTCAGAAATTTTACTTGTTGACGGGGCTTTGGACTTTCATTTCATGAGTTTCAGTCGAAAGGAATTTACCTTTAATTGAAAGCAATTCCAGGGCAACTCTTCTCATGTCTGTTCTGTCTCCTGGAGATTCTGCTGAACATGCAAGTCCAATTTGAAAGACCAATATCAAGCATTCAGTCTGTTCGCATGTCCAGTCACTCCAACATGTAACTATATTCTTATTTTCTCCTGCTTTGTTGAAAACTGATTGGTCCAGAATCTCCATCACTCGTCCTGGCAATGCCAACTTGACAAAGTTGTGAAGGTTCAAGTCATCTTTGAATAGTTCGTCAGTGGGTCGTCTTCCAGTGAACATTTCCAACAAGAAAATCCCAAAGCTGTATACATCCCCATTAGTTGAAAGCCGACTACCCATTCCGTATTCTGCAAAAAGTTAAGAGCACTCTCATACACTAAGAACAATTCTTACTCAATCCTATCATACCACTTATTTGGTTAGGGTATATGTAGATATTCTATAATAGGCTTCCTTGCTTTGATTATTGATACATTCTTTTAGTAATTATAGAAGGAATTAATTGCCAAAATTTTCTCTTTAATTCCTCATTTTTTTTCCTTATCAGTGAATGCTTTAAAAAATGAGTGAAATCATGACTCATTACCTGGAGCAACATATCCAACGGTTCCCTTAATTCCAGCCGAACTTAATTGATTAAGAAAAGCTTCCTTTCCAGATTTCGAAAGGAGTCTTGCCAAACCAAAATCACTTACATGAGCAGTCAAATCATCATTGAGAAGAATATTGCTTGGCTTAAGATCACAGTGAATGATAGGAGTTTGGCAGTGGTGATGAAGATAAAGCAAGGCTGAAGCCACATCTATTGCAATGTTCATTCTCTGGAGAAGATTTAAATTTCTCAGTTGGCTGAGCTCATCTTCAGGATGTAACCACATCTCCAAGCTCCCATTTGGCATGAACTCATACACTAAAGCTTTAAATTCTTTGCCCCCAAAATCAATACTCAAACAAGCGGTCACAATCTTAACAAGATTTCGATGCCGGATGTTCCTCAAGGCTTCGCATTCAGCAATGAAGGTCTTGGAAGCTCCTTGCTTTTGAAGGTTGAGTACCTTGACTGCAACAGTTGTTTCATCTGGACCAAGTTTTCCTTTATAGACACTACCAAAATTACCTGAACCAATCAAATTCCTCAAAGAGAATCCATCAGTTGCATTTAGTAATTCTTCATAAGAAATCTTTTGGTAGGTGCGTCCAAAGGAGGAAATGGAAAGGCATTTCTTCTTCGACTTTCTCAACCAGGAAAGAGTAAATAAAGAGATTGATGTCAAGCAGAAAGCAGCTGCAATGCTTATTGCCAGTATCAACTTAAAAGCAACATGCTTTCTATGTTTCTTGGATCCTTGACTGGGGCATGCAAGCATTTCTGATGCCCCCACAAAGAGCACTGTTACCATCAACTTCAACTGCGCTAGCATTTCTGAAGACCCCTTCTACAGGTACCTCTCCCTCAAGATTGTTGAAAGACAGGTTTAAATTTTGCAACATGGGAAAATTAACCATATAGCTTGGGATTTGGCCGGACAACTTGTTGTTGGAAAGATCAAGATATTGAATACCTTTTAACCTACTTAGGTCGGGAATGGTTCCTTCAAAGGAGTTGCCTTGCATATAAAGTGTATCTAAGGCCAAACAGTCCTTTAGCTGGACTGGAATCTCATTGGAAAGTTTGTTGTATGAAACGTCTAGTGCAACAAGAAGTATGAAGTTTCCAACTTCTGATGGTAAAGAACCCGTCAAAGAGTTATGAGTCACATTAAGGACTATAGAAAGAGATGGAAGACCAATAAGTTCCGGGGGTATGGTGCCATTTAATTTATTATGGCAAAGGCGTACATCTTGGAGGTAGCTACAATTTCCAAGACTCGAGGGTATGCTCCCTTCCAAGCTGTTATTGTACAAATGGAGGAGCAGCAAATGAGTTAAGTTGCCAAAGGAAGATGGGATCTCCCCTGTCAATTTGTTTGCACCCATGGACAGAGCGTTCAAGTTTGAGAGCTTCCCAATTGAAGGTGGAAGATTTCCTGTCAATATGTTTTGTTCCAGGTAAAGTTCAGATAGAATGACAAGATTTGAAATGTACGTAGGTATGCTCCCACCAATTAAATTCCCTCCTAACCGTAGTGACGTTAATTGGATTGAAAGGTTTGTTATGGAGTTAGGCAGCTCACCTCCAAGTTGGTTGTAGCTGACATCAAGCTTCTCTAAGTGGCTGCAATTGGTCAAAGGACTCAGAAAACTCAAATCATCAACTGAATAATTTCCCAGATAATTTGAACCAAAACCAAGCTTTTGAAGGTTTTTTAGATTGCCAAAACTTGTAGGTATGGTTCCTGTGAAATAATCATTATATATATCAAGGTGTTGAAACTGTGAGACATTGGATAATGAAACTGGAATGGTTCCTGTAAATTGGTTTCCTCCTATCCAAAGTATCTGGAGATTTTGAAGAGCAATGCCTAAGTCAGGGTTGAGGTTACCAGAGAAGATGTTATCAGTCAAGGCAATATATGTGAGCGATGATAAATTGTATAGGGAAGGTGGAAAGACACCAGAAAGATTATTCGTGTCTACATCAAAATATTTCAAGCTTTTCATTTGGGCTACTGTATTTGGGATTTCTCCCTCCAAATTGTTATATGCAAACGAAAGGTTTTGAAGAGAGGACAAGTTCCCCAGAGAAGGTGGGAACCTTCCACTTAGATTATTGTTGTCAAGAATTAGTATCTCAAGTTTTGACAAAAAGCCAAGTTCTGAAGGGATTCCTTGTACTAGCTGGTTCTTCTGGAGGTCAAGATTCCGGAGGTTGGAACAGTGAGACAGATTGACTGGAATTTCCCCTCCCAACAATAGATTATAACTCAGGTTCAAATTTTGAAGCCTGGTCAAGTAACCAGCTTCCGAGGGAATTTCACCGTGGAAAGAGTTACTTGAAAGATCGAGGGATTGAAGGAAAGAAAGATTTCCAATATAAGGTGATATGTTGCCAACCAACTTTTTGTTTTTTAAGTCCAAACCGATGACTCTTTGGTGTTTGTTGCCACAGGTGACCCCAACCCACTGGCAGAAATGGAAAGACTCGTTCCAAGAAGCCAGGACACTGAGAGGGTTATCTATTATTTGGTACTTGAATTCGAGCAGTGCAAGTTTATCAGTCTCATTAGAAAGTGTGGTGGCCAAGGAAAATTTTGAGACCGATAAGGAGAGGAACAGAAGAAAGATGGCGCGGAAGGTTGGTGTGAAGAGTTGTGTTGTGGTCATAACTGGATGCTCCATCTGAGAGGAAGAAAGTAACTTCTTCAGAGAGAGGGAGTGATGCTGAGATTGGCAGGGAACTCTCACACGTATATATAGAGAACAAACTTAACAACCTTTTAGATAGGTACTGCTCGTATTAATTAATCAGATAACCCATCTTCAATCTTTGACCAAGTCAAGTAGGTCAAATCAAAGATTGTCATACAAATTTTTATTACGTAGTACGTATCTATCTCTTTGTATTTATGTGCAGCTGATTTGGTCATAGAAATTAATTTACTGGATCATTGTTGAGGGGAGTGCTCAATAAAATATGGAGGTCTCTCTCAGCAGTGCAGCACATTTTCAATTTGTCTTCTTTCTATTTATTTATTTTATTTTTTTCATTTTGAATTGCTGAGCTTACCCTGATTTTCAGTTTATAATACATAATTGAAAATTTTCTACTTAAGTTGTCTGCTATCATTTATTTTTTTGAGTTTCAACTCAGTATTACCTCGCTTTGTTCCACCCCACACCAGATCTATTATCTACTGTACTAGTTGAAGTTTCTAGAATAATGTGGCAAAAGTGAAAAACATGAGACATAAGAAAAAGAAGTAGGTATTTCTCTATGTTTGGATGGAGGGATAGGAAATGAGAGTAGCGGGAAAGATTGCTGGAAAATATTAATTTAAATTAAGTAAATCCCAGCCACCTTTCCCTGTCATTTCCTCTCCTCGCCCTCTGTTCCAAATATGCCCTAAGAAAAAAGTGGGGGAGGGGGGAATTTAAACAGAAGTAGGATGCACTCATACACTATATTAAAGAAAAATGAAAAGATCAATATGGAAATTAGTTATGCCCAGGGAATCATGATCTTAAGACCACCATGCCAGTAGGAAAATATGATACAACACCTTGAAGGAAAAAGCGACTTTTGCTTGGAGTGTTTGAACTTATCCCCCCCACTATAAGTCTCAAAAGCAAGGGAAATTTCATGTAGACAAAATGCCTATTGCTGAATTTGTGTAACCATTTTAGTGCTTCAGGCTTTGGAGCCTGCTGATATCTATCATCTATGATCTGATGGAAGTAATGCAAGATTTGCCACAAGTGATCTAAAATTTCGGTCGAAAGGTACACAACAACTTGATTAATGCCACCCTTTTTTTTCAAGGCAGTTATTTCAGTGTTCACAAATTTCTTTTGAAGTTAGAAATTGCCTAAACGTATTTGGACTTAGTTACTTACTTGTTTTGAAAGAGGATTTGATTTTGTTACATTTTTTGGGCTTCTTTTGTATGTGTGTGAATGGAAAGACTATTCCTTGTCAAATAAATAATGTAGTACTTGTTAAGGAAATAATTAATAGTTCTTTTGTATCAAGAAATTCATTTCAATCCTTATATATAGATAGTACAGTAAACAAGTTGTCTACTCTTCAAAAAAAAAAAACAAAAACAAGTTGTCTACTATAAAGAGTTTAATGACTTTAAACTAAGGGTCCTCCCTCCCATATGAGAAGAAGAGTTTGCCTAACCACATAAATTCTCATCTCTATTGTGTTTGCTAGTTGTTCTTTATTTGTGGCTACTGTTATTTGTTCCAATCCGTGAGTGCCATTGCATAACATACAAGAAGTGGTACAGGCAGAAGCACTTCCCCGGTTGCATAGCATTAGGCAAGTCTATGATTACCATTTTTTTAATGGAATTGGATTTATTGTTACTCAAATGGTTCTAATCGAGAAGCTGGACGTGCTATGAGTTCTGGTGCTAATAGCTATAACAGAGGAGTTTAGGATATGAGATAAGTCTGAATTGCATATCCATATGCTTCCATTTAACAAGATCCTCTGCTTGGGAGTGCCCCCTGAAGATTTCTTGAAATGGATTAGACCAAGTCTACAAGTACATTTTGCCTTTTCAATTCACTTGTTAATAAAATTTTACCTTCAATTGACATTGAGTATGAAATAAACATAACAATCAAAATTATTTTATCAGAAAGTATGTGGACACAACTTGTGTTACGTATTGTCACAATCCTGAGATGTGTGATTATGAATGGTAAAAAGAAAATGATTTGAAAAAATATATGAGAAAAATTACATTTTGTCACCAATCATAATTTTACATATCATCAAATTGTAACAACAAAAATTATGGCAAAATGTGTGATCATAAAAAAAACCTGTTATTTTATTCAAGTAAAAGTTATTGTTGTAACAACAAAAATTATGGCAAAATGTATGATCATAAAAAAAAACCTGTTATTTTATTCAAGTAAAAGTTATTGTTTTTCCCTGTCGCTTTCCCTTGCTTTTACTTTTTCACACAATTTACCATATAGTAATCATAGTGTACTTCATACATCTGCTCTAGACAAAGTAAAAACATTGATAGTTTATTTTGTATTTTGAATTCTTCAGATTAAGAAGCTGGAACCAAGCACATCCACGGAGAAAATGACAGCCTCTTCAGATAACTCTGCTAATGTTATTGATTTATTCAAGTTGCATTATCATGACCTCCGAGATTTTGATAGAAATGAATCAGCTTTTGAGGATTAGGTGAAGTCTTTGAAGAAGATTTACAATTAAAAGCTCGTCAAAATCTTTTACCATTTACAATTAAATATTGCATATAGTACATTTTGACCCATTCATAGCAGGGTATAATTGATGATCAACCCAGTAGTTGACCAACTAAGCTAAGACTCCCTTAATACTGTGACTTTGTAATAAATAAGTAGAAGAAGCAATTACCTTTGTAAGAAAGTATCACTCGCCCCTTTCTAAATATTATCCCTGACATGTTTACCTCACATCATTAGGTCAGTGATTATGATGTGAATAAGGTCAAATTAGAAAATTAGATTGATGAACTAGCATGAGGACTACAACGAAAAGCACTGGACAATTCACAACCATTTGTACATAAGTGCAATTAGAAAAATACTTTGGCACAAAATTGAAGTCCACTTAGAAACGAGTTAGGCAGGTAAATCACCCGTGCTACGCATGGGATGTAAATTCTCTAATAATTTAAGAATTTTGTCCACTAATATATTAAACTTTACAATTAATGTCTTAATAAGTTATAAGATATAAGAGAAAAACTAAACTTCCATGACATAGCATGCCCGTTAGATAAGAGATAAGTGGAAGATGAGCATGGACGGCGCCAAGTGTTAATTAGGGTGGTCACATGAACACCTTGATTAAAAAAAATGAATTTTAAATTAATATGGGCCATTGACCATCTTAGAAAAAAAAAACTTGACCATTTTAAAAAAATTATAAAAAAAACACTTGAACACCCTAAATAAAAATTTGAGCCCATTAAAAATAAAATTCAACCTCTCCAAAATTTTGGTCCGTTGAATGTTGAACCAAAAAATTACGAGAAGTGTTATGTTTACAATGTTTTTGTAACAAATCTTAAGTAGGAGGTTGTTACTAATAAACAAAAAAATAATTTCAGTGGCAAATTCAAATTAGAGCCAGTAAAAACTTACCAACTAGACTTTGTTATGAAAGTATTGCAAAAATGTTTGGACATAGTACTTCTCAAAAATTGCCCAAACAAACAAATTAACCTAAAAGTCCAAATCAAACTTTTAATTGTGATTTTTTAAATTGTGTTTTCAAATGGCATATTTTAAAATTGCTATTTTTTAATTAAAAAATGCACACTTTTCAAATAGCTAATTTGTCAATGCTTGCTTTAATCTTTAGTCGAATTTGATGGATTTATGTGATGCATTTTTTTCAAAAAGATAATGAATTTTGAAATATTGTTACTTATTACGCAATATGTTGGTAATTGAATGGGAGATATGTTGGTAATTGAATGTGAGATCAGTAGTTTTTTCTTTTTAGAAGGAATACCATGAAGTTTTATTAATCACTGTGCTGGAAAATCAGCTAAAACAAATTGAACAACATTGGATGGAACACTCTCCATCCAAACTAAAAGCTGAAAAGAAAGTCTAGCTCTCTTGGCTAAGGCATCTACAACCGCATTACCTTGCTTATAAGAATGAGAGAAAGAGACACTCTGAAAAGAGTTTACAAAGGACAAAACATCTTTAATCACGGGACCATACATGGAGCCGAGATTAGTACCAGATTTTAGGGAGCTTATAACAAATTCCGAATCACCTTCAAGGACTATTTGGTGGAGGTCAATTTCTCAAGCGAATAGAACAGCAAGTCTAATGGCCAGGAGCTCCAGAGCAGTCACTGAAGAAGGTTTCTGAATTTTCTCGAATAGGGATGCCATAACTTCACCATGGGAATTTCGAATGACAACTCTAATTCTAGCCTCATTTGTGTCATCGAGCATTGCCTCGTCGAAGTTTACTTTGAAGTAGCTCGTGTTAGTAGTTTAATGATTGCTTAATTGTATACATTGAAAAAGATGCAACTAATAACATTGATAATGAAGCTATCATATCATACGATGATTTTAAAATATCAAAACTTGTCAAAAGAAATTTTAAAACTTTATGTATTTGTGTGTGTGTGTGTGTGTGTGTTTTTTTTTGGTGATGTTAATATGTTCGATTTTTTTTTATTAATTTTTTTAATTTAATTTTTTTAACAACCACCTTGAAAAAAAAAATTTCTAGAGCCGCCACTGAAGATGAAGATGTATGGAGATAGAAGAGTCATGCAAAGAGTAAAAAATTGAGTTCCAGTCAAATATTTAATGGGACTGAGGTTAAGGGTTTCACACACACAAACTGAGTTCTGGTTAGTTGAGGGTGGCCATTATTTCAAGGAAAATGTTAATAGGCATAGTAAGGTGCTCGTTAAGGATGAGTTACTGTAAGGTCCAGCAAATAAAAAATTGATATAAATTGATGAGGGACCAAAAATACTATTAAAGTGAAAAGTGGAACTAAAAAAATTAGCTCCACTAGCTCCACACCCTATAAAGCTGATTAAAAATTTGACATAAAGCAAAAAATTTTGACATAAAGTTATTTTTTTACTGGTACCTTACAGTGCTCGTCAACATTGCCATTCTTTCAAATACAAATAATATAAGGATAAGGTTTGCAAAACCAAGGAAATTAGGAGTTAAGAATCCAAGAAGGAATGAAACAATCAAATGTCAATTGTGTGATTGTGAGAGACCATAAAACTTGGGTGCTCTCAAAAAAGAGATTTGGGTGCTTTGAAGGGCACCTCTCTTTTTGGGTAAGTGGTGTGGAGTTGCCACTTATTTTTTTTATACAAAAAAAATAAGAAAAAACTAAATACAAAATACATATTTAGAATACTTTGAATGTCATTGATTGAATAGAGAAGAGTACAATTTTGGTAAATTAAACCTTACAAGGCTTTGGGTTCTAGTTACAATCTATGCAAAAGAATACAAAGATTTGATCCTAGTTACAATCTACCAAAAAAAATATATAAAAAAAAGGACACTAATCTACCTATCCAAAAATCCTAAGCTCAGGGGCTAGGTTACAGAATAGGAAGGTGTTAGGCACCCATTCCGCCCAGACAAAGTCTGGTCTTCTAGACTCTAGTGACCAATATACCCTTTTTTGCATGATGTTGAATGATATGTTGAACATACATGACAGACACTTGACCAAAATTAATTCAAATAAATTTACCTTATGGATGTGTTCTCTTTTTTTAGAAAATTCAGATCTATTTTGAGGATAAAAAATAAAAAAATAATAATAAAAAAAGTTAGATCTGTTTTTGTGTAAAGTAATAAAAATAATTTCAGATTTGTAAAAGAAAAACCATATCTATTTTTTACAAAGTGTTAAAAAGAAAGATTTTATCAAGAAAAATCAGAATTGTTTTTTTGTAAAGTAAAAAAAAATGATATTTTGTTAAGAAAAATAAGATCTGTTTTAAAAAGTAAAAAAAAAAAAAAATGATTTTTGGTTTGTGTAAAAAAATCAGATCTGTTTATGGAAAAAAAATACTTTTGAAAGAGGATTCACATTCATGAGATAAATTTGTTATGCATGCATCACACACACACACAAACACACACACACACACAAAAACCTAACTTTCAATCCTTTCTATTAAATTTCAAAATCTGCAATTTTGTAACCAAGAAAATTTTTTCCAAAAAAAATCAGATCTGTATTTAATGAAAATGCAGATCAGTTTTATGTTTGAAAAAATCATATTTATATTTAATGAAAATACAGACCAGTTTTTTTATCTTGTAAAAATCAAATCCATATTTAATGAAAATATAGATCAGTTTTATGTTTGAAAAAAAAATTAGATCTAAAAAATACAGATCAGTTTTTGAATTAAAAAAATCAAATCTGAAAAATAAAGATCAGTTTTTGAATTAAAAAAAATTATATCTGAAAAATACAAATCAGTTTTGTGAAAGAAAAAAAAAGTAATCTTTGATAGTCATTAACAGATTTTGAAACTTAAAAACAAAGGATCACAATAAACAATCATCTCGGAACATGTTAAAGAAAATCATAATAATTATATTAGGAACAAAACATAATAAATCATGTCAAACACAATCATGCATCAAACAATAAAAACTAATGGAGAAAGGAAAGAAAGAAGAAAAAATAATAGAATACCTCTTGCATGAGCGTGCTCTTCTAATGAAAGAATATTTTAGAATTCAAAGAAGTTTGTTCACCTCTTTGAAGCCTAAAATACTTTACTTACAAAAAAGAAATTATTAAAGCAAAAGCTTCAAGAACGTCTTTAAAGTAAGAGGAATTGAAAAATCAAAAAAGAAGAGCCAGAAAGAGGGGGGTCAGAAGTGCTAAATTTTGAGAGGCATCCCTTATTTACAGAGGTTGGAATGCTTCGAAAAATTAGCTGAATGATCAGATACGAATTGAGACGCGTCCTTATCTCTAAAAAATCGAAAAAGATAGGGCTTATCTCAATCCAGGAGTCCTTGAGCCGAGCCACATTTTTGTGCCAATCGGCACTTGGGAAGTGCCGATCGGCACCCCAAGAGTGCCAAATGGCTCTCTTGGGTGCCGAACCCACATTTGAATTTTGGTCCAATTTGGATTCCTTTTTTGAGGTTTCTTGAGCTAGGAATTCCACTTAGACGTGTTTTTAATCCATATTCTAAAAATCAATCCCCTTTTCTATATATTCAGGTCTTTAAAGTGATAATTATCTTGTAGATAAACATTCCAAAAAGTCTTGATTATTCACAATTTCTTTATTATCTGATTATCCACTTTATTCCCATGCAAGCAAGTCTATTTTTGACACTAACTAAAAGCCAATCACAAAACTATTTAATTAATTTTAATTGTCTAGCTAATCAAAATTAATTTAAATTAATCATGTGTGGTCGGTTCCACCCAAACAAAATGCATGCAAACCATGCAAACTTGATCATGTGATATCTTTCAATCCGACAGTCCGATTTGGGAATCAGACATACCGTCGCGACCGTTAGAACCTCAAGATCATTTTTATGATATGCAATGAATGAATTAATGCATGTAATGCAACTCTAAATTTTGGGTATATGAATGGTCATTCTAGTCATCTTCCAAGATTAAATAATAGGTGCAAAATCGAGTGTTTACAGTGATGTTGAGTTCATTTGTACAATTAAATGACAAAAATTGATGGAGTGTCTACACTGTAGGCAGAAAGACCAAACACCTAAATCTACTTTTACCACTTTTAAATTTACACACTAACCAGTTAAAGTCCTATGCGTTGCACGATTTTATTATAAATTTATATAATATATATTTTATCTGAAAAACAATAATCAGATAAATAATTATTATAATAATAATCTAAAAAACGAATAAATTGTATTGGTGTAACAACCATCAAATATAAAATGACAACACCTCGATAAAAAAAATTATCTTCCAACATACCAATTATGTTATAATGAGACTAGTTACATGTATCAAATTGTTTGCATCAAAATTTTGTATATATTGAATTGGCAATATAAATACAAAGTTTTGTAAGTGAATTGCAGGCTTGATAACAATAATATAAATGAAAAGAAAATGTTAGAATTTATATTTACCTTTGGGGGATTGTTGAATACCTTTTTGTACACAATATTTTTAGTATAGGATCAAATGAGTTGCAATTTTGTGATTGGATCTCAGTGGAGGCAATTTAGAGGCTAGATTAAAATGTCTTACTAAGTCATTGAATAATTGAAAGGTGAGTGCAGCCGCCAAAAAGAGAAAGGACTACCATCGGGACAGTGTTGATAGAGCAAGCCATTGTGGACGTCGGCTATGAAGCGTGATGGTATATTATAATCCTAGTGTCCCACATGGATTAAGTGTAAGTTTAACCATGCATATATAAGCTCTTGGGCACCCCCTCTTGCAAGCCAGTTTTCAAGAGTGAGTTCTACTCATGGGTTTGTATCATTTCTGCTTCCTTGTCAAACATTGCAAAATTTGCATGTTCTGTTGCATTACCGATTTGTTTGTCAAGCCTGTATCTGAAATACTGTTTTCAATTTGCATCAATTAGCATTTATATATATTCAAAGTTAACCAATAGTAAATATATAGAATTATTTACCTAATTTTTGGAAATTCAATGCTTTCATACATGTGTCACACCATAGTTTTGATTCGTGTTTTTTCAATTTTTTAGGATACTCATCACTGGAGACATAATACTCTCATTCTCAGCATTGATCTTTTAAATAGAACTTATGCAATAAAATGTTACGTCCTACAAAAAAGCATGTGGCAAATGTTATCATTCTAACATATATCTCAATATCAACAAAATATAATTTTTGGCTCTAATATGTTCTTTTTCAATCTGTATAAACATTAAAAAATTTGATAGTAATCTATTCATCTTAGAAATCACATTAGGGTCAAAGACTGTGCGTGATAGTCGACTCAATCTTCTTCTCTTTCTCATCAAGACAGAATTTGGTTTCTTCAAAACTGTATTAAAATTCAACATATTACAATAGTCTACTAGTGGAATTTTTCAGTTCACAAAATACTAATTTAAGAAAATATAAATTGAACCAACATAAATAAAAAAAATTAAAAATTGTACTAGCCTTTTTCTTAATTTTGTGATCTTTGGAATATCTAAATTCACATACAACTTTGAAGAGTTTGTAGAAGACAATGATAATTTTCCTACAACCATTCATACATAAGTAGTTTAAATTTTGATGTTTAAACACATCATGTATATCAAAAGAAAGAATTGCTTACTCATATATGTCTTAAAAGTAGTTGATGTGATAATTACTATAGGGCGCACAGAATTATCAAGACATAGATCTTCATTAATTGCCTCTACAAATTTATCCCAAAATGTGATTATAATTTTTTCTCTCTTGCATAAACATTTTTGTCAGACAATTAAAATCTTCTCTCTTGACAAAATGTCTAAATCTAAGTAATATATTTATCAATGTCTAACGAACCTATTATCTTTGTTAAGTTATGATTTTTCTCATAACATTTGTATTGGCTTATTCCATGACAAAAAGGTGTTGTAATTGCATTAATTTATTTCCTTGTATTTTTGTGGGATTTATTTGTAATGGGTTTAGTATTAAGTGGTGAAAATTTTATTAAGATAGCTAAAGGTCACATGAAAAGCACATGCAGGAAGGTGAACAGTTAGGCTAGGTGTCCAGCTCAGTACAACCTATCCAAGAAGGTAACTCGCAACTTGGATTTGCGACTTGCACCAGTCGCAAGTGACCCGTGAAGTTCCCCTGTTTTACTAAAAATTGTGACTTTTCGTATTCCCATCACTCATACTATATATACTCTTATTACCCACAGAAATGGTAAGGAGCCTATTGAGAGAAAAACCCTAAGAGAGCTTTCTACAACACACCCACCTTATTAGAGAGAGAGCTACTCATTCTTAGAGAGAAATCTTTTTAGTCTCTTCTCCTTCCCTCTCCCATTGTTATACTCATTGAGAGGAGATTTGTACCCAAACACAACCCACACCCATTTAGAGTGTTGAGAGTGTTTTTTGGAGCTTTGGGAAGCATTGGAAGATGCCAAGGATGGCGGGAGCAATATGGACCTTATTGCGGGATCCGGAAAACTAGAAAAGACACGGTTAGGCTTAACCTTGTTTGAGCAAGAAGCTTGGAGGGCTTAGGTGCATCGGGTAGATTAGGCTTGGAGGGTCTATTGCTATTCATGTATCCCAACTAATTTTCTAGTGGATCATTTTACCACTTGGAGGGCGGCGGAGAGGTTTTTCGCCGAGTTCTTCGGTTTCCTCTTTGATAACACGCGCCGGTGTTATCTTTGTGCTTGCTTCTCTCTTCCCTACTCTTTTCCTTTTAATTTCTATTGTGTTTGTGATTAATTATGGTTTAGAGTGTTTTGCCAATTTCGGTATTGCTTATATTTATCATTCCGCACATATATTGTTTGAGTATAAGCTTGTGTTGGTAATTTTGTAATTGGGGGTCTAAATATTCACTAGTGTTTTGTACACCAAGTGAGTTTTCAATCTTGAAGTTCGATTAGCCTTTTGTTCAATTTTTTCCCACACACATCTATAATTTCCAATAGAGAAATTCCAATGATTGATTCCATTACATCTACAAACAATAAAGTGCTTAATCAAAAATCATGAATTATGAAGATAGTAATATATATTAAGTATAAAAGTATAATAAAAATTACATGTTAAAGTTGTGTTTTTGATAGCAAGATATTTCCACTCATCAAATGGAATTAATTCAAATTTCTGTTTTGAAATAAGATGATCATACTTTTGTATTGTTGCATAAAATCTTATCATGTACTTGTGATTCACAATCCTATGAGCATCCTTGTTTTTGACAACTCCAAAATGTTTAATTCAAAAACAATTTCCTTCTTGTATATCTTTAAAATAATAAACAAATAATTTTCTAATATTTGCATGAATAAGGTTATCCTAAAAAAAGGAGGATTTACTTAATCAAGAAAATAAAATTCAATCGTATTTGAAGATATTAGTTTTAGACCCCTGAGACAGCCAAGTTTAACTAGTTTTAAGGCCAAGTTGTTAATTAGATCAATTTTGCAAGCCTTAGGTTAAAAAATTAATCAAACATATCATGCACAGTGAAAAAGTAAATAAAAAAAGGTATGATGAGCTAGGAAACCTTATGAAACAACTTATTCCAAAGGAAAAACCTTGGGGACCTGACCTAATCAATTCCGAGGTAAACAGTTTCACTATAAGCTGGAGATTTACAATCAAGAATAATAATTCATAGTAAATCTAATTTCAGTTACCAAACTGAGCTCTGAATTCCAGAGACATCCTTTACAGTGAACTGCTGCTACGTGAACCTCTAATCCACGCACTTCAAAATCCCAAAAAAGCTTTAGATTTCTAGCACCCTTGATGACTAGAATGAGGCAACAACTTCTACAACACATGATCTTGAGTTTCTTCAAAGAATATTACCGGTAGAAGATATGAGAGAGTTTTGCGTACAAAAACCCTAGATACAAAATAAAAGAGTCTCTTTTATAATGTAGAATAAGTGGCAATGAAACCCTAGTAGAATGGACAATAGGTTGGGCTTTAAAATCTACAAACTAGTCTGATCTATGATTTTCGATCAATCGAACTTCATTTTCGATCAGTGGAAATTTCCAGATTCGCACTCTAAGGTTGCATTTGGAATTAGAGTTTAAAGTCAGCTTATTTTACTATTTAGCTTATTTTTGCAACTGAATTTACTATTCATGGGTCCCACTACACTTTCTAGGAACTAGTCATGGTTCTCATTGTACTGTTTCAGCCAACTTTTACCTTTATCTACAGTACATTCAACAAAAAGTTTTTAGTTTCAGCTAAATAAGATAAAACTTATGCTTTGCTCATGAAAAAAAAAAGTAATTTCATTATTTTACTTCAAAACTTACCTTCTCATCAAGTAGCACCAAATCAATAATTATAAGTTCATTATTTCTTTTAATATTATGTACCTCCCACATTCTGTGACTCTTACTCTAATATTCCAATTGTCTTTTTCAATGTCGATTTCATCTAATAGGTTATATCTTTGATTTTGTCTATCCATTCTTATAAAATAATATAAATGAAAAAAATAACATAAATTGTTATCAACAATTTAACATCAAATTAAAGTTAAAGAGAAGATTGTCCTCAAAATCAAAATTGTGCAAATAGAAACAATATATCACCATTGATATACAAAATTGGAAGCCAAATTATCTCTATAGTTAACTAAAATTTTGGTTTTAATAAAAATAAGGGAGATGGTGAGAAAAAATTATAAAAAGGAAAAAAAAAAATGAGAAACGGATAAATATATATATATATATATATATATGTGTGTGTGTGTATGTGTGTATGCACATCATATTAAAATAATTTTTTAATTATCATGATGGAAGGCAAAACAAACTTTCTCAAGATTCAAAAGGAAAAAGAGGTAGAAAAAGTATTCATTCTTAAACAAAATTTAATTACAAAATTTTGTACATCATCAAAGTACATTAGAAATTGACAATTACAAAAAGAAACTTTCTTAAAATACAGACTTTCTCACCCTATATACAAAAAACATACTACCTCTCTAAAAATTTATAAATCAAGGAAAAAAAAAATGAAACAAGCAATTTTAGGACCCAAATCTCAACAAAAACATGATTGAAAATTTAAGGGAAAAAAAACATCAAAATCCAAAATCTCTCTCCAATATTCAAGATAGAGAAAAAGGTATCTAAAACATCTATAACAATTTTTTTTTTAAATCAATTAAAATGATATTAAAGCCATAAAATTCAATTACTCAAAGGTTAAGGTTTCTCTCTAAACTATTTTAAAAAGAAATTGTTCAAACTCTTCCTATATCTTTTTATTAAATGTGAATTTTGAAAATTTAACAATTTAATTGCATGTTGTTTATGTTCTTAACACGCATGTCAAATTTCGTTGAAATTGGATGTTATTTACTATTCGATCAATAAACTCATTTTTTATGCATAATTTTAGATCACGAAAACTTGAAATTTAAACATTTGATTGATGACATAACTATTAATCTTTGATTGATCTTCTTGAAACTTTGCAAGCATGGGGGATAGAATATGCAATCTAACAATTATATTTTTGAAATTCACATCTAATGGAAACCTTGTCACATTTAAATACATAGCCAAGTCAAAGTGTGTTATGATACTGAAATTCTCAATTTCAAAGCAACTAAATATCAACCCAAACTATATATATATATATATATATATATATATAGAGAGAGAGAGAGAGAGAGAGAGAGAGAGAGAGAGAGGTTCAAGTTACTCTTGGTATAACTCTAAGATATATTACACCATTGAATTTTTTTTTATTTAATGTGAATTTTAACAAATCCACTAATGAATTAGATTTTCTTCTTATACTTTACATGCTTGCAAAATTTTAAGATGATTTGAGATTAATAACTATGTCATCGATCAAATATTTAAAATTAAACTTTTGCATTTAAAATTGTGCATAAAAGATGGGTTTCAAAATTGGATAGTAAATAACATTTTATTCGCACGAAACATGATATGCGCGTTAAGAACATAGGAAACATGTAATCCAACAGTGGGAGTATATTAATCCAATAAAAAGATATTAGGTAGTGTGACATAATTTAGAGTTATACCAAATGTAATTTAACTTAACCCAAACTTAGTTCAAACCAAATTTTCAAGGGAGAAGGTCTATGTAGGGGAATCAAAACACCAAAACATATCAACCAGAAGAAAGTTGCATAAAAGAATAAGAAATTCATCGGAAATGTAGCTAAAATAATAATAAATAAACCAAAAGAGGGAAGAAAATCAATTAGAGAGGTAGAATAATCACTTTTGTTTATTGTAGGAATCACATGGAATGAACGGGAGAGACGTGCAAAGAAAGTAATAGGAAATTTATAGTAAAGAAGATGGGGAGAAGAAGAAAAAAAAAATGGAGATGAAGAGTTGGTGGAAGAATAATAGTTTGGTGAGGAATTATGGGGAGAAGTGTTGGAAGAATGATGGGGACAAAAAAAGCCAATATATTGTATAGATATTATTATCTCTTTATACTTAATATTATAAAAAACGAAAAAAAATAAATGTTAATAGAAAATGAGTGAATTGGTTGATGATATGACACAATAGGAACTTTGCAAAATTAAATGCAATGCCTCCAATATTATATATAGTGTAGAAATAGAATTTAAAGCTTTGCTTAGGTGGAAAGCTAAAAGTGACATAATGGTAATTAAAAAATGATGAGGTGGAGAATTAAATGAAAGAGTTCTCTTATTTATTGTGAGGTTTGGAAAATTAAATGAAAGATTTCTTTTATCTATTGTGGAATATAAATGAAGAAAAATGTTAACAAGTGCTCTAAGGCTATTGGTTTAGAAAATATTTTTAGAAAAAATTTATGGGAAAAGAAAAAATGCAATTAATTTTTTTGTTAGTTTTTATATTTCCCATAAAAGTGATTTATTAACAATTGCCTTAAAGGCACCCCGTTAACATGACCCATAAATGAATAATAAAAATTAAATAAATCATTAAAATCTTTGCTTAGTTAGAAGGTTAAATGTGTTGGGTTCTAAATATTTAGGAATAAATGTTTAAGTTCTAATTTTATGTAAGTTGGCAAACTAAGAACAAAAACATGTCTTGTTTAAGTGTTAGACATTGCTCATGATAATTCAAGTCAAGATTCAAGAATAGTCAAGCTGCAGGAAAAAGAAGTCAGGATTTGCAAGGCTAGACCAATCGAAGATCGCGTCTTGCAGAATTTTAATCAAGCCAAAAGCCCGCAAAAACATTTAGGGTTTGTGTCCAACACTGCTAGGTATAAAAGAAAAACCCTAAATACATTTCATAGGTTCTTGGAAGTCTTGTGAGGTACTCTTGTGAGATTTGTGAGATTCCTTCTAACTCAACAACCATCTACCAGAAAGAAGATCTACATTCAAGAACTGGTGGATTAAGTTGCTACATACAAGATCATACATAGCTGATGATTTAAAACTTTGAGCGGGGATCTCATAGTCACAAACGTGGATGTTTGTGTGCGACAAATTCAGATAGAATAGTCCATGGATTCGGAACTGCACATGATCGTGTGAGTAAGTACTACAAGAGGTGGCTTTAGATTTAGGGTTTAAATCTATTGTAAAACTTCCATTCTATCATAGTGAATTTGTTGCCTTGAGGATAGATTAGGTTAAATCCTACCCAAATTTTTTGCCTTGAAACTGTTGGTTTCATTGGTTTTCTTGGGGTAATCATATCGCTTGTCTCTTTTACTTTTCCGCACTGTGTGATATGATTGTATGTGTTTAACCTAGATCTGAATAATAAACCTAAGTATCAACTTGGTTAATTAATTAGGTTAAATAATCTGAGTGTACAAGGGTCTAAACAAAACAAATGAAATGGACATACATTCATTTAATGCTTTGATTAGATGATTATGAGGTCAAAGGCTAAATAAAAGAGTCTTTTATGAAAGTATCACAACATTGTAACTCATGATCTCACATACGAAGTTCCACGCCGTAGTACCTTCCACTTTAATATATTACTATCTTCATAACTCAAAGGCTCTTCTATTTTTTTGATAAAATGAAACACACCTTTCTAAAATTGGAGATGGTTATTAAGAGAGAGAAAAGTTGAGGCAATCCAAAAGTCCTGGAAACCAACGTGTGAGATAGATAGTGTGTTAATTTTTAGAAAAATGATATTTGTGTGAGATATATTTAAATAGAGATAGTGTGTGCTAATTTTTTAGGAAAAAGAACTGTCAAACATAGTTATTAGCAGTTTAACATTTTTTCTGACCGTTTATAAAATTATAAAAATAAAAAATAAAAAACATTTTCCGTTAGAAACTTTTAGTGTGAAAAACTATTGGCCATTTTGTTCTGGAAATTTAAAAAAAAAATGTAAATTTCAATATTAAAAAGTGAAGAGATAAAAAGAGACTAAAATTTATGATTTTCAAAGTGAGTTGTTTTGGATGGGAGTTAGAGATGTATTTTTACGGTGTTATCCTCAAGTTGTCTCTACTTAACTTTAGGGTTTAAGAATATTTTTGAACTATGAAAAGTTTATTCTAAATAGGGGAAGCCCCTTAATAAGAGTGTGGGTATATATCTATCTATTTATCTATCTATCTATAAATATATATATATATATATATATTTTTTTTTTTTTTGAGAAACAAACACACACACACATACAAGGGAGAAGGAAAGGGGTTCTAACACAAAGGCACACCACAACTCCACTCAAAAGCCATGATAACTTTTAAGGGAGTGTGAGGCAAGTTATACTACACACAACACACTCTCTTAAGCAATGTGGGACAATTACTCATTCTTTTTTTTTTATCTATATATATATATATATATATATATTAGAAGAAGAAGAATAATATAGATATAGATTATAAAAGAAAATTACATTTTAAACCCTATAATATATTATCTAAAACAATTTAATAAATGGTATAATTTTCCTAAATGCTTATAATTAATAAGTTGGAGGTTGGAGACTAGAGACTATTCCGCTATATTTTTCTTTTAATAATATGGTCCGATAAACGGGGGCGTTTAAGCCATTTGTTAAACTAGTGCTCTTATGATATCTATTAACTTTTCCCATATTATTATTATAAAGGTAATTTTAAAATAAATAAAAAATTAATAATATAATATGTTAACGGATGCTTTTAAGACATTTGCTAAATTAATGCATTAGGACATCCATTAACTTTTCTAGCAAGGAAGCTATTGATTTTCTGGAAAAAGGAGCCATTACAAAAATGACAGTTTAGTCTATGCACTCACCAAGAAAAAATATTGTGAATGTTCCAAACGTGGCATTTTTTTCTTGGGAAGGCATGGCATCATGATTGCAAATGGTTAGTCCATCTGTTGACTCGGTTGCCATTTGTCATAGCAGATACCAATTTTTGCTGTATAAATAATAATGGATGGTCATGAGCAAATTTTCACATAGTAATAGTATTAGTTTCAGCAAGAGAGTAAGGCAGTGAAATAGAGGAATGGGTTTTCAAGCTCCATTGTGCTTCTTCTTCTTTTCTACCTTCGCCGTAATATGCTTGGCTCGCAAAGTCCCTTCAGGTATACTTCTTAAAATACAAAATCGTTGAATAGACCTTAATATCTCTGTCTAAAGTATTATAGATCAATTAATATATTTATATATATATATATTTTTTTTTTAATGTTTTGAGGGATGGTCATGGGTAGGGTATACTCATACCCGACCCAATTAAATTTATCCATGAATACCTGATTACTTTACCCAATTAGTACTCATACCCAATTATTACCTAATTTGTTTATCCACATATATTCATATTCTACTCAAACCCGATTTCTATAAAATCACCTAATATGCTCAAAAACCACTAAAATGACTAAAATATCCTCAAAATCTCTAAAATGTGCAAAATGCCCATAAAACCTCTAAAATGACCAAATTACCCCTGATATTTCTAAAATCACCAATTATGCTCAAAAACCACTAAAATGACCAAAATATTCCAACATCTTTAAAATAAGCAAAATACCCATGAAACCACAAAAATGACCAAAATACCCCTCAAATCACCAAATATGCTAAAAAAAACCCACTGAAAATTACCAAAATACCCCCTAAACCTAAAAAATGACCAAAATACTCCCGAAACCTAAAAAATGACCAAAATACCCACGAAACCTAAAAAATGTCCAAAATACCCCTGAAACGTGAAAATTACCAAAATATCCCCTAACCTAAAAAATGACCAGAATACCCTCGAAACCTAAAATTTGATGGAAATACCCCCAAAACATTAAAATTACCAAAATACCCCCTAAACCTAAAAAATGACTGAAATACTCCCGAAACTTAAAAATTACCAAAATACCTCCTAAACCTAAAAAATGACCGAAATACTCCAGAAATCTATAAAATAACTAAAATACCCCCGAAAACCTACAAAATGACAAAAATGCCCCTAAAACTTATATGATGATAAAAATACACCCTGTACGTTTTTAGATCCCTGTAAACTAGATTGTTTAACCTAATTAATTAACCAAGTGAATACTTAGGTTTATTACTCAGATCTAGGTTAAAACAAAACAATCATATCATACAAAGTAACGGAAAAAAAAGAACACAACGATATGATAACCTAGGAAAACCAAACCGGTAAGAAACCTAGGGAGGATTTAACCCAGCTATCCTTAAGGTAAAAAGTAAATCCACTATGAAAGAATTGAAGTTTGTACAATAGAACTTAGACCACTAACATTCTATTGCTACCTCGAGTAGAAAACTTACTATCATGACCCCATGATAGCTCCAAGTCTAGGGACTACTTCTTTCATTGATCTGCAGCAACCACAAGTTCTTTTACTTGTGACTTTAAGACTCCACTCAAAGGTTTTGGATCTTCTTGAAAGTTCTTTATGCAGCAACTGAAACCACCATCAAGTTCTTGATGCAAATCTTGATCTTGATAACTCTATGTGTGTGTATAAAGGTAAACACCTCTCAGATCTCACAAAAGATTCAACACACAACTCAACAAAGACCTTAGAGAGCTTTTGGGTACAAAACCCTAGATCTACAAAAGAGTCACACTCTTCTCTCTCTAAAAAGCCTTATAAAAACGTGCTTAGAAATTCCTTTATATACTAGAAGAATTAGATCTCAAACTCTAATCCTTAATGGGCTTGAACTGCTGTTTGGGCTTAATTCAAATTCTGCAGATACAATTCTTGATCAGTCGAGCCTGTCTTTCGATCGATCGAGCCCTGCAGAAATTGAATAGTAATTTCCTGCAATTACTCGATTCCAAACTTACATTAAACCACACTTTGAGCAAGTCTAAACCTAGACTAAATGTTTTTATCATGGTTTGCCAACATATACAAAATGAAGTTCTAATACATTAGTTCCTAAAGTCTTAGAACCTAACACATCCTAAACCTAAAAAATGGCCGAAATACCCTCAGACCCATAAAATAACCGAAATACCCCTAAACCTTAAAAATGACCAAAATACCCCTAAACCTTTAACACAAAAAAAAAAATTAGTTTTCTTTCTTATAATAAAGGTAAGTTTAACCATCTTTCCCTTAAAATAGTATTTGATTTAGTGTAAAAGTAATTAATACTAAAATTTTGTTAAATTGTATTTCAATATTCAATTCTAAATTAATTGGTCCTGACTTGATATGATCCATTTGACCTAGCTCACTATAAAATAAATTGTTGTGTTTGAGATGGCTCTGGAGCTTGCAAATATAAATAGGATAAGTTTGACATCGAATTCCTAAAATTTAATAGGATTTAGTGAGGGTTTTGTCTCTAAAATAATTATAAGGTTTGGATATGAAAATGTTGTTCCAATACAAACCCGATTCATTGCCATTGAAACACTATAAACTTAATGAATAAAGGTATTTTTATATAATATGAATTTTGTTTTCATTTACAAAAATTTTAGGCTCTGAGGTTTGCGATGAGTCAATGACCCTCGAGCCAACTCGAGGCATGATTCTTACCATCCTCCAACAATGGACTTTGGGGGGAGGGTTACATTTGATTTGAATTCCAATTTATGATTTAACAAATTTGCAAAAGCATGTGTAATTAACATTTTACTAGTGTTCCATCAGGGCCAGACCCAAAGCATAATCGTCGAGCCCCTCCTGCGATTGACATGTCCACAACAATTGGAAGTATGTATAGTCATCCTCTTGTTATATGTTCTCTTTCTCATATGATCAATTCTCAATACAACATGTGTTATGGTAGAAAGGACCCAGAAGTTTAATTTGCTTAAAGATTGTAGTTTTGAATTTGTAAACTTTGATTTGAATTCCATTTTATGGTTTACAAATTTTGCAAAAGCATGTGTAATGAACATTTAATTGGTCTTCTATGACAGAGAATATTGTAACAACATTGGTAGCAGAGGACTACGTGAACCCGGGGCCCGACCCAAGGCATGATCCTCATCACCCTCCTGCGATTGACGTGTCCATATCGCTTGGAAGTATGTCTGATCATCCTCTTGTTATATGCTCACTTTTATCTCATAGACCACTTCTGAATATAGCATGTCTAATTATAGAAGAACCTAGAAGTTAATTTGCCTATAGACTATAGTTTTGACTTGGAAGTCCATAAAGAGTGTAACCCCTTTCTTCCTCTAGGGATAAAAGATAAAAGTGATGCTAGAGAACACATTTTTCACAACCTTTTTCCATGATTTTTTAAGGTGGTAAGCTATATATATATATATATATATATATATGACATTATATGAATTTTCTCCCTTATATCATTTATTCTAACATAAAACACCTAGCTAGCATATAGTTTTATAAAACGTGTGCTCTCTTCCCCACCTTAAGAAGGCCTTCAAAATTTTAAGCCAATAAAAATTCACTTTAATTAAAACCTTAAACTGTTTCATGAATAAAAATACCATAAATGTGTCAAATCATCATTGACACTCAATTTTCCCAAACGGTTTGAGATTTCAACTTTCGTAAATTGTCAACATAACTCTGGGACAAAGCAGCAATAATCTCCCCATCTGAGTCTCGTATCGCCACCCCAATACCCGCACAGCCCGAACTTTCAAACAAAGCGGCATCAAAGTTCACCATATAGAAGCCCTCCGATGGGCGAGACCAGCACACAGGTGCAGCAGAAACACTCGGACCTGAATCAGACTGGCAAGCTTCAAAAAATTCCAGCACTAAAGCTCTCGCTCTATCCCCGACTTCCTTCAACAGCCAGGTTGGTTGGTTTTCTCTCAAACGATTGCGCTTCTGCCACAGACACCAAGAAATAGTAGAAAACAGAGCAACATGAAATCCTGACCCAGTACACATCACTTCCCCCAATAACTCCAGAAAGCTTCGATATTGCTTCCTGTAGTACCCTGCAAAACAACTGTCAAATTTCCATACGGCCTGAGCATGGTCGCACAACCACAGGCAATGAATTAACGATTCCGTATGCTTATCACACAAAGAGCAAGAAGCTTCAACAGGGACATGTCGGTGTCTGAGGTTCTGTTTGGTAGGCAGAGAGTCGCGTGCAGCCCACCAAATAAAATGGCGAATTTTATTTGGTGTCTTAATTTTCCAAATCCCTTTCCACACCTTACTCATCCCATCCATTGAGGAAGAACATGGACTTAAAAAGTCTTGCTTTGGTCTCCAACATTCGGTAAGCACTCCGCACACTGTAATTGGTCTTCCATACCCTTCACTCACCGGAATCCATAGTATCGTCTCCACCTCCCACGGCAGAAAAATATTCTCCACTAGACCTGGATCCCATACCCTTCTATCCGCAAAAAAAAAAGTCCTTCACATAAAGAGCATCAGTGGTAGTCCGCGGAGAAACAACTCGACTATTTGAAAGGTTCGGCAACCAACTATGCTCCCAGATTTTAATGGACTCTCCATCCCCCACTCTCCAAACAGCACCTTGACTAATGACATCCCTTGCCAATAGAATACTCCTCCAAGCAAAAGAACTCCTTAGATGAACCGAAGCCTCCATAATGCTACCATTTGGAAAATATTTTGCACTAAAGACCCTATATAGTAAAGAATCTTTGTGATGCAATAGGCGCCAAACTTGTTTTGCAAGAAAACATTATTGAAGTTTTAAATGTCTTTAAAACCCATCCCACTCACAAATTTCGATGAACAAAGAGTGCTCCACTTAATCCAATGGATTTTTTTTTATTCCCCTTGCCCCCACCAAAACTTTCGAATCATTGCTTCAATATCTTTACATAAGGCAACAGGTAATTTAAACACACTCATTGAGTAGGTAGGGATAGATTGTACCACCGCTTTTATCATGACTTCCTTACCAGCCTGAGACAAAAGCTTCTCTTTCCACCATTGCATTTTTGCCCAAATCCTTTCCTTAATATGGGTAAAGCAAGTTTTTTTCTCTCTACCAACAAAAGAAGGCAGCCCCAAATATTTCTCATAATACTAAATGGTAGGAACATTCAGAGACAACTTTATATCCTCCATGGTTTGGGCATCAATATTCTTGCTAAAAAATAGAGTAGTTTTATGCTTATTTATCATTTGTCCCAAAGCTTCTTCATAAAATCCGAGCAATTCTTGGATCTTTTCACACTCTAACAATGATGCTCTGCAAAACAATAGACAATCATCTACAAAAAAAGAGATGGGTGAGTTTTGGGTCATTCCTGCAAATAAAGAAACCATGGATTTCCCCTCTCAAAGCTGCCTCTCTCAGTAAAGCATATAAACCTTCAGCATAAAAGAGGAATAAATAAGGCGATAAGGGGTCTCCTTGTCTCAAACCCCTGGAAGGTCTAAACAAACCCTTTGGCTCTCCATTAACCAATATAGAATATGACACTGTCGTAATACACTCCATTAACAAAGCCACCCAATCTTCATGGAAACCCAATTTTAGAAGGATTTGTTCAAGAAAAGACCACTCCACCCTATTGTAATCTTTACTCATATCCAGCTTTGCTCATATCCAACTTAAGAGCCAAGAAGCCCTACTTGCCTGTACAATTATTCTTCATATAGTGCACAGATTCAAAAGCAATTAGAATATTATCCACGATTAACCTATTAGCAATGAAGGCACTCTAAGTTTCTGATACAATAGAGTCAAGTAAAGGTTTGAGACGGTTCGCAATAACCTTACTAACAATCTTATATATCACATTACAAAGACTAATAGGCCTAAAATCAGACACCCTTTCCGGATTTTGGACTTTAGGAATTAGAGTGATAAAAGTGTGATTAGTAGATTTCAATGGATCTAGAATTTAAACATGATAGAATAGCTTGAGAGATATCCATACCTACATTAGTCCAATAGGTCTGATAGAACAAAGGAGGCATCCCATCCGGTCCCAAGGCCTTCAAAGGGGCCATGTCCTTGATTGCACATTCCACCTCCTCCACCACAAAGGGCTTAGCCAAAGCAATCCTCATATCTTCGGTCACCACTGGCTGGATCCCCTCCAAGATCCGCTCTAAATTGCATGGGTTGGAAGAAGTAAACAAATTTGCATAGAACTTCATCAACATACCCGAAACCACCTCCTCATTATCCTGCCAAGTTCCATTCTCATCTCGCAGCCCCTTTATAAAATTTCTTTACTTCCGTTGAGTCGATACACCATGGAAAAATTTAGTGTTTTGGTCACCACTTTGTAACCACTGAACTCAAGACCTTTGCTGCCACATTTTTTCCTCTTGCTCACATAGTTTGTTAAGCTCCTTTTTCAACCGGTTCACCTCCTTTACATCACCTGATTGGACCGAATCCTCTTCTGCCTTCCACAACTGCTTCTTTAGTGTTTTAATTTTTTTTCATCACATTGCCAAAGTGGTCACGGTTCCATGCAGTTAACATCTTCTTGCGATTTCTCAGTTTTTTTGTTACCACATGCATGGGAGTACCATCATGATTGACCGCCCAAGCTCTAGAGATAACTCCATTGCACTCCAAATTAGTTAACCACATGGCCTCGAACCGAAAAGGCTTCCATCTCCAACGTTGGTGCTCCTCATTCGAATCAAGGGACAAAAGAATTGGATGGTGGTCTGTAGTAAAACAATGTAAATGTCTAATCCTTCCTGTAGGAAACCGAGCAAGCCATTCATAGTTAGCTACTCCTCGATCCAACTGTTCCCATATCAACTCACTTCGACGACACCTATGCCAGGTAAAATCCAGACCCTAAAAGCCTAAGTCCACAAAACCACAGTGATCAAGGACATCCCTAAAAGCCTGCATGAGGTTATGTGCTCGCGGCGCACCACCCTTTTTATCTTCCACTTGTAAAAGCTCATTAAGATCCCCAAAATAACACCACGGAAGCTTTGGCTTTGAACTCAACATACGTAACATATTACATCCTTCATTATGAATATTCGTATCCAGCTCACCATAAAATCCCTAATCTCCATGTATCCTTCATGCCACCATTAATAATAGCATCTATATGATAATTAGAAAAACTATCAACCCAGACAAAACTACTATTTTTCCACATTAGTGTCAAACCCCCACCCCTATCTTCACTAGTGACAGTGAACAACCCATCAAAATTCAACTTAATTTTAATACGTTCCATCTGCTCCTTAGTGGACCAATTTTTTGAAAAAAAACACGATCCCGGGATCTTTTGCTTGGACAATATCCCCAAGCTCATCAACTGCAAGGCGGTTCTCAAGCCCTCGGCAGTTCCATGCTAACAAATTCATTGTTGTCGGCAGAGCTGGGACCCAGCCTCCACCATTAAATCTTCATAATCCACCCCTCTTTGCTTTTTGCTACAATCTATCTCCTCACTTTCCCCTTCAATTTCTCCAAAAGATATTTTTAACGGAACTGAGTTCTTGCCTTTTGGACTGCACAAATGGAGATCACCCTTACCCTTAGTTTGATTTCGAATGATAGACTGTGTATAACCAGTTTTAGGCTTTCCTTTCCCATCTTTTTGCACTCCTTTCTGACCTACTACAAATGTTGTTCCATTACCCATATCAACTCTGGACAGTGATGGTTGCCAAACCTTAGAAGTGAACCCCTCTTCTAACTCCTTCAACCCCCCCCTCATTAGTATCAAAACGAGCTATTGCCCTATCAATTTCCTGCAACTGAACTTGAAAGTCTGGCCTTGAAGTCATCCTATCCTTGCGAATATCACTCACGATCTGCATTACTTCCAGAGTCGAATGAAGTCCTTGAGGATTATCACCACCATCCTCTATTCCTTGCTCAGTCTGAATTCCCTTTAAACCATTCTCATTCACCTCTGAACCACCCCGCAACATCTCCATCCTAATCTGATTTAGACCATCAGTTTCAGAGGAGAGTACCATATCTTCCCCAGCTTCTGGATTTTCACATTCCACCAAGTCGTTGGGCTGCTCATTACTCACTGTTTCACTGTCATCTTCCTCCAATCCAACCACCCTGACCACAAATTTCCGAGCCAAGTTCAGTGTCGCAGCCCTCATCCATGACCCAAACTGCTAATCAGCTTCCTTTAATGTGTGCTTACCCCTCACCCAAGTGGGGCATTCTATATCCATGTGTGTAAGTTTACCACACCAGTGGCATATGTTAGGCAATCTCTTGTACTTAAAGCTCACCCAACTTACCTGCCCACTCCTTAAAGTTATCCTTCTCCCTCAACACAATGGCTTTGTCACATCAACTCTAACCCTTATGCGTATGAAATTACTTCCTTCATACAACTCTTCCCTAGGTGTACTCTTAATCACTGTACCCACCTTAAATACAATACTTTTTGCAATACTTGTTGGTATCCCGATAAGTAAGTTGTGCAATTGAACCCACATACTGGTAGTCTCAAATAGAAGCTTGCTCATATCAGAGTGTTTCTATACTCTTTTCAATGCCACAAGGTGTTTCTCAAAAGACCGCGACTCCCTTTTCATGATCTACTCCACATCCCCTTCATCCCAAAAGATAAACAAAACCATATGATTGCCTATGTCTCTAACTTCAAAATCTTTTCTTGCTCGCCATAGTAACTTCAGAGTTTTTGCTATCACCTCCATGTTCAATACCCATCCTGTGTACAATCTTGCAGCCAGGAAAAACTCGCGTTCATCTTCACTTTCCTCCACAATAAACCTCCTTCCTTCTGATTCCGATAAAGAGAACTTCTCCCACAAACCAGACAGAGCCTCCATCACACTCACTGGCGACGAAAAACCTGTGAAAACAGCACACTAACTGCCTCACTCCAAGGAGTAGGCACGATTTTCTCCTGGTGGGTAGGGTTGCACAAGATGCCGCCCTAGGTCAGAGAAACTTTTTTGCTTTTTTCTTGCTAAGTTTGTTGTTGGTCCACGTCCCCCTTGTACTTTACTATAGAAAGTTAAGTAATAGTTCTTATTATTAAAGAAGAATTATACTATAGAAATTTAAATAATATTATTTAAATTACGATCTTAGGCTGTCTTGAACCTAGGGCAACATATGATATAAATTATTAGTGTTTATTATTTCACTGGGAGTGAGAAAATGTTAGGCCTGAGGAGCACAATGATATTTCAAGGGCAGGCATAATCCTCACCATCCTTCAACTATGGATGTGTCCAATTTTCCTTTAGATGTGTTATGTTATTTATCTTTAGACTTTTCTTGTTTTATAATTTTAACCCATATCAGCATTAGATACATGTTTTATGGGAGAGAAAACCCATCACACAACTTCTATGCCACAATTTTTGGGATTTTTTTTCAAAATAACATTAATTTTCAAACAATTTTGTTAGTTAGCACGTTCTCAAAACTATTTAGGAAACTAACATCTCAAGTACAACAAACTCGATTTTGGAGTGCTAAAATCAAGTCAATTGAACTCGATTTCATTTAAATTGGAATCAAGCCTTACAGACTCGATTTCTCAGCCATGCTCTCTCCGTCTCTCACTCTCTCACATCCATTGGCAACAACACTTCATCAACAACCCAACGAAATCTAGAGAGAAACATCAAGAATCAAGAAACGAGTTCCCTCAACAAACCCAATGAAACATCAATAATCAAGAAACCCAAAGACCCAGAGAGAATCAAGAACAAGAATCAAGAAACCCACCCAATGATCCAAAGAGAAACATCAACAAACCCCGTCGCTGCCACCTGGAGCCTTCGCCACTTGGGTTCAATCGCCGCAGCCTCCTGGATCCTTTGCTGTCGCTGCCTCTTTCTGTCTTCATAATTTGGGTTTTGTTCTTCATGGGTTTCTGTCTTCGTTGATTTCTTCTTTTTCGTCATTTCTGGGTTTCAAGATTTTTGGTTAAGTGAGAGACAGAGTGTAACGGAAAAGGCATGGATAAGAAATCGAGTCTGCAAGGCTCGATTTCAATTTAATTGAAATCGAGTTCTACAAACTCGATTTTTATGCCACAATCCTCAAATCAAAGTGAACTCAATTTAGCACTCCCAAAATCAAGTCTATTATATTACACTCAAGATATTAGTTTCCTAAATAGTTTTGAAAACATGCTAACTAACAAAATTGTTTGAAAATTAATGTTATTTTGAAAAAAAAATCCCAATTTTTTGTCACAATTTTAACACATGCAAGGTGGAGAAAAAGTATTGGATCAATATGAAAGTGCTAATAGATTACCAATCATAGTTGCATATGCCACTTAATTATGGCAAAGTGTGTGGTTGTAGAAGAATTGCTTGGGGGCAGAAAGTTGATTTGAATTCCATTTTATGAATCAAAAAAATTTGCAAAAGCATTTGTAATGAAATTTTAATTGGTGTTAATTGATGTTCATTCACAGACAATTTGACAACCTTGGAAACCGATGACAACAGTCCTACAGGGCCCAACCCAGGCCATACTCCTCGTCATCCTCCTGTCATTGAAGTGTTTACTTCACTCAAAAGTATGTTTGATCATCCTCTTCTTATACTTATATTCTTTCTCGTATGAGTTCTCAATATGTCTTATGGTAGAAAGAACCCAAAAGCTTAATTTGGAGAAAGGTGTTTTGAATTGCTCCAATCACAATAAATTATATCAATAATTATAAATAAAAATTTTGCGTTCCTAAACTTATTGAAAAGATAAAGGCATGGATTGAAACTAAAAACAATCTATTTTGAATTTTAAAAAACATAATTTAAACAATTATGGAAAGTAATGCTAAAAGACACTATTTTGACAACATTTTTCCATGATTTGTTAAGACGGTAAGTTGTATATGACATTATATAATTCCCACCCCCCCCCCCCCATATCATTTGTTCTGACATAAAATACCTAGCATAGTTTTATGAAATGTGTGCTCTCTTCCCAACCCTAAGAACCCCTTCAAAATTTATACCAATAAAAAAAATTTAATTAAAACCTCAATCTGTTTCACAAATAAAAATAAAATAAATTTGACAAAAATCACCATAGACACTCAATTTCCCCTAACGGTTTGAGATTTCAATTTTTGTACGTCAATCATGGTAAATTGTCATAAAACCCATAACACAACTTTTATGTCACAGCGTTTGTCACAATTTTAACATATGCAAGGTGGAGAAAAACTAATAGATCCATGTATAAATGAGGATGGATCATTAATCATAATTGCATATGCCACTAAATTATGGTAAAATTTGTGACAAAATGTATGGTTGTAGAAGAACTACCTGGATATAAAAAGCTGATTTGAATTCCATTCTGATGATTTAACAAATTTGCAAAAGCATGTGTAATGAAATTTTCATTGGTGTTCCTTCACAGACAATGTAACAACCTTGGAAACTGATGACTACCCTCCTCCAGGGCCCAACCCGCGCCATACTCCTCCGCCTTTCATTGAAGTGTCTATTTCACTCAAAAGTATGTTTGATCATCCTCTTGTTATACATATACATGTACTCTTTCTCGTATCAGTTCTCATGTCTTATGGTAAAAAGAATCCAAAAGCTTAACTTGGCAACAGGTGTTTTGAATTGGTACTAATGCTTACCAAATGGATATAATGGCTTAGAACTTAGAAGCGTAAGTTTGCAACCAAATCCCATTGACATAGATTACTAATAAGTAATAACGCCCATCCCATCCCATAGATTTTTTCTTTTTTTCACAACATCTTTTTCCAGATATCTTTTTTTGATGGTTAAGGTCTGATGATTGGAATAACATCACTTTTACATAACTTTACAATTGACATCATTTTTATTATACTCCAATCACAATAAATTACATTAACAATTAAAAATAAATAAAATTGTGTTCCTAACTTATTGGAAAGTTTTTTTTGAAGAAGAAGAAGAAGAAACTTATTGGAAAGATAAAGGCATGGATTGAAACAATTATGGAATTAAGTTATAGTGATAATAATTTATTTGAATTTTGAAAACGATAGTTGAACTTGCACATGGAACACGAAATTAGCTTATGTTGAGAAGACGAGACGATTGGTAAGTTACTTTACTAAGCAATGAAAAATTTCTTTGTACATAGTTCCTTCTCATACTTGCATTTCTTTGTCACATTCAAGAATCAAGATGATGTACTCGTTCCTAAAAAAATCAATAAAGATGATGTACTCACACTGTCACACATACAAATTAGAAAATCAGTTCTTCTACAATTTTTATTTTGAGAAAATTACACTTTGCCTACCTGTGGTTTGCCCGAAAAACTCTTTACCAACCTATGGTTTAAAAATTGGAACTTTACCCACTTGAGATAAGCTTCATTTCTCTCCCATTACTCACCTCTGTTAAAAATATGAGTAAATTTGTTTTTTTTTTTTTTTTCTATCTTTTTATGTCTCTCTCCTCTCAAAACATTTATAAAATAAAAAATAAAAAAAATAAAAAACTAAAAAATTAAGAGAAAAGAATATCTAAAAATTAGGTTTTGTAAAAATTAAAATCTAACTTTTAGATCTATAAATATAATTTTTATGTTAGGTTTTAAGATCTAAAACCTAACATTTAAACCTTTTGCAAGTTAAAATTTGATTTTTTTTTTTTTTTATACTGATTCATTTAGATGCTAAACTATGAGACTTTACTAAGTTTTGTTTATTTTTTATAATCCTTTTGAGTTGACAAATTTGTAGTTTTTGTAGAGAAAGTACTCTTAATAATTGTATTAGAAATACTCTATAGTGTCACTTATTCAGACAAAAGCAAAGGTTAGTCAAAAGAAAATAATTGGATTAGTGACATATTTTAGATCTTGCAATTATTATTATTATTATTATTATTATTATTATAGAAACTTAATTATGAGGTTTTTCTAATAATTGTTTATTTGATAATCTTTTTGGATGGATGAATTTGCAATTTTTACAGAGAAAATAATCTCAATAGATTATCAACAATAAATTGTTTTCCTAATCGCTCCAATTAATCATTTTTAAGAGATGATTGATATGACATTTTGTTTGTTTGCAAAGCATATTCATATGTTTTGATTTTGTATATATTTATGAATGTATTGAAATGAGTAATGTATTCAAAAATAGAGATCATGATCATACTTTGAATACTTCAAAAGAGAAATATTGGTTTGAGATTAAAGATAACATTAAAATAGAAAGCTACAATTTGAAGTTTTTTTAATTGTGGAAAAATCAATTTTTTTTCCATTCCTTTATAATTATCATGAAAAACTTAACCACACTATATTTTATCACTAGCGAATTGGCCCATAATATGAGTAGATAAAAATATTAAAATAAAAAGAAAGTGTATATATATATATATATATATATGTATATAATATTTTATTCATAGAGAACATATAATTTTTTATTCATAGAGAACACAAAATTCCATTACTTAAAAAAGAAAGCAATATGACACTGTTTATTTTAGGAAAAACAATCATTGCCCTTTGTTGGTTTGGTAAAGGATTATATAAAAGAACATTTATTAATTAGTAATTTAATACATCTGAAATGAAATTCTCTTATGAGAAAAACACTTTGTTATAAAACATTGTAGACAATAAATTATATATTATATTTCATTACAAAATAATAACATATTCCCACACAATATACGAGTTTGGGCCTAGTTTTCTAAATAAAGTTAATTATTTCACTGACTTATAAGACTCTTGGCATATTTGCTATTCTTAAGAAAATATTTCAAGACATAATACACCTTTGTTAATGTGTTGTTAATTATTTAATAGTCAAATAGAACCCAATCATAGCCAAGGTTTAAGTCCAATTCTAGTGTGCAAGCTAAAAATATTATTTGTAACACAATTAAATTAACCATGGTATATTATGTGGTTAGTTTAGTGTTTAGTCTATTATAAATATTAAATACCTCAAGTTCACTGCAATAGTACAATTGAGATTATAATAAAAATATTGCTTGTCAATTCTTTATTAGGTAAACCACGTAATCTTTGAATTATCTCTACTCTCTCTTCACCATGTTTTTTTTATATTTTTTCATATAATCTAACGGCCGGGTGTTATTTGCAGATAATGGATTGGCAGGCCATAGTCCGGAAAAGGGTGGTGATAGTGGTCAGAAAGACTCAGATAGTCCATGATTGTTAATATATAATGAATGTGGGCATATGTGTTTAAAAAAGCTTGCCTTCAATCAGATTCTTTCTTTCTCTCTCTTTTCTCTCTTTATATTAATTTTATCTTGATGATGTAGTTTATCTTGACGTTATAGTCAAGGTTTTCAGACCCGTATCGTTCATTGAACCGTAAAAGGGAGAGGTTCAAGGTTTTTGAAGTCGAACCGGAGTCGAACCGTAATAACGTCATAATTAATTTAATAATTAATTAAAGCCTATATGTAGATATTAAATTTATAAAATTAGCAAAATTGACAATATATCTATATATGTGAGGGAAATTTAATGATTTTCAAGCATATATTTAATAATTAAATAAGAAAGTTAATAAAATAAAATAATAACCATGAAAACATTAAAATCTATGATTAATTTTTGAAGTAAAGTTGAATATCTTTGAAGGATTTTAATTATAATTTTTTTTATTCCTTGTAAGATATGGATAATTTAATTAAGAAGAATAAAATTGTGTTAAGTTGTTTTTTTTTTTTTTTAAAAAAATTGCTAAGGGGTTGGACCACACGGTTCTCACCGGTTCGTGCGGTCCAACCCCGATTTTAGGGGTTCACGGAATTAACAAAAAATTCAGTTTTTTAGGCTTAAAAAACCGGTTTTCATCCCGGTTCTCGGTTTTCACGATCTGACCTCCCGGTCCAGTCCAGTTCTGAAAACCTTGATGGGACAATGTTAACTTTCGATCTCTTTACACCGAAATCACCTGCGAACTAAGTAACAAATACTGAAAAATAAACTTAAGCAAAATACACTAATAAGTCATAAAAGAAGAAATTCACTAGTGGATCACAAGATTCTCCCTAGTCTCTACACCATAATCTTACTGTTGATTTTGGCGGTGATTCATTAGCCATGTTAATCACATGTACAATTAAGCCTGCAATTATTTTGGTCAAGAGTATTACCAAATACTACTCATTCCATCCCAAATTATTAGACCTCTATTCCATTTTGAGATATTTAACAGGAAGTCCTTTTTGAAAGTCAATAAATAAATTTTCTAATATATCCTTTAATTTATTTAAAAAGTCAATACCCCTCTACTCTCTTTCACTAAGGGTCCATTTGATTTGAGAATGTTAACGTGAGATGATAGAAAATCAAGATGAGATGAAAAAATGGGAAGATAAAAAAAAATTTTAATTTTCCCTTATGGTGTTTGGTTGGGGGATGAAAAAGTTGATGGATAGAAAACTCTAATTTGGTTGAAAAAAAATTTGAGAGAATGGAAAATATAGTTTATATAAATTTAAAATTATGTCTCTATTACATAAAACAAAATGTAACATTTTTTTATTAAAAATTTGGGCATGGACACTTTTTTTTTTTTTTTTTGGGTTAAACACAAGCCAAATGATCCAAAACAATTGAACCAAAAAAAACAAAAAACAAAACGAATGAGAATAGAAGAAATAGACATAAAAACGTAAAAGAAGAGTAAGACAAAAAAGGGAAATTTGTTGGGAAGGACAATGTCATCCAAAGCATCCCGCAGCAACATTACTTGTTTTCTCTTGCATTTTCTTCTCAATTTGTGAAGATCATTTTTGGTGGGTTTAGAGAGAAAATAACCTGGCCTTGCCATTTTCTCTTCCCTTCTCCCTTTCCAACCAAACACCCCTCCCAACCATTTTCTCCCCTATATTTTCTTCCTCTTTTTTCATCTCTCTTAAAATCATTCCAACCAAACTTACTCTAAAGTTTAAATTATGAATGGTACTTTTGGAAAAATGATAATGCATTAAATATTACTCTCTTAAAAAGTTTGCTAGTAAGTAGCATCAATCTCCATGACCAAACCAATTACAAATACCAATACCGCCATTGATAAATTTAGCCACACACATAGACCATGTGTCAAATTGCAACGAAATTATCATGAATACTTCGTGAAGATTTCCTCAATAAATTTTTTATTTGTTTTTTTCACTGGGATTGAGATCCGGTGTAATTGCAATATGCAATTGCACCATGTAATTAACCTCACTTCTTTCACAAAATTTTTTACATTCTTAACTTTTTAACTTTAACTTTTTACTTCTTTTTTATATTTTTTTTATTTAATAGTTGAGATTAAAAGTTGCTTTCCAACTCTCAATCTTAACCATTAATTACTATTGTATCAAGTGCATTGCACCTGACCTCAATCCCTTTCACTAACCAAGTTTAGATATCACATAGTTTCAACATGCACATATCAATGTACTTTACATTCATATGGATTGTGATTTATGTTATTTGTTAGTGTCCCTCTTCCTTTAATTGACCAATTATATTCTCTAGGTAAGAGTTGCGAAATATTGCTCATCGAGCCATCCTTGGGTCCTTTTAATAACGCGCCAAATCATGTAGTTACACCACGGTGTTTCTAAGTCCTATTCCTGCTGGATGCGCCTGAATTGATTCAAAGTCAACCCTTTAATTATATCTTATATAATCAATGTGTTTTCACTTAAAGCTATTTGCTTCACTTTTTATTACTGACATAGTAACTTATTACTACAAAACACATTGATTGATTTTTCGAGTATACACGTTGATTGTTTGCACTTAAACGTTGTCAAGATTGAACGTTCAATCTAGACAAGGTTTCTTACTATTGTGATGTAGGATATGTACTCAATTTCCATTGTATACTTCACAACACAATTTTGTTTCTTACTTTAATATGTTATTCCACTAAATAAAAACACGTAACCGCTAGTAGATTTTCTATCTTCTATATCTTCAACAGATTCTATGCCAATATATCTTTTATTTCTAGATCACCAATGTTTTTGCACTTGGAGCTATTTATTTCACTTTTTATTCATGAGATAACAAAGTTATTATAAAAAAACAAATTAATTGATTTGTCGAGAATACCTAATTTGACGACCATCACTATCCACAAAATGCTAATCTAGACTATATTGCGTACTATCTTGCTGCAGGCAATGTACTCAGCTTCCATTGTATACTTCTTAACAAAACTTTGATTCTTAAACTATTAATCTACTGAATAAAAAGAGATATAACCGCTAGTAGAATTTCTATCATCTGTATCTCCAACGAAATCAGCATCAATATATGTATCTTTTTATTTCTAGATCACCAATTCCAAAGTGCAATTTGCAAAGTGCAATTTCAATCATTCAAAATCTACAAAGGAAAATTGCAACATTCAACTATCACCCCATCTTCAAATCAGATAACAAAATTAAATGCTAGTGGGGTGATGTTGCGGAAGTGCAAAAAAAGCACACACGATGCTCTCTTTGATGAACAGAAACTAAACTGTTAGTTTCTGGGTAATAAACCTCGAATCCACGAGGGGTTCTTTGAATCCACCAAAGAAAGAATTAGAAAAAAAGTCTGTATTTTATTAATAATAGTCTACTTTGCCTCTGACAGCTACAAAACATATAAATACTAATAAAGTAAAACCCTAGAACGATTAGGAAACATTTGAAACCCTAATTTGCACTAATTACGCAATTAGATAACAAAATACCGAAATTTACCAAAAGTGAAAAAATTGATTTGAATGCAAAATCATAAACTTCTGGTCTTAAAGGTCATCCCAAAACAAGTGGGACATTATTTTGACTTTTGAGCAAAAAATTATTAAGGAAACTGAAAGTTCAATTAGTGTATAAAACACCTTGAACGTTTAGACCCCCAAATTACAAATTACCAATTCAAACTTATTATCAAACAATTAATGTGCGGAATATGAACATAAGCATATAACAGAATTGATAAACAATCTAAACCAAATAAAATCACATCCACAGTAGAAATTAAATGGCAAAGATTAAGGGAAGAGATATGCAAACACAATGACAACACGACGATGTGTTATCGAAGAGGAAATCGAAGCCCTCGGCGTAAAACCTCTCCGCCGCCCTCCAACCGGTAAATAATCCACTAAAGAATGTAGTTGGGATACATGAACAGCAGAAGACCCTCCAAGCCTAATCTACCCAGTGTACCTAAGCCCTCCAAGCTCCTACTCGTGGTTACGCCGAACCTATTTCTTCTTTAGCTTACTGGATTCCGCTATAGCCCATAGCATCAACTAATGTGAATTGGTCCCTTCCTAACTGCTTCCCAAAACACCAAAAAGTCTTCTCACAGATGTGGGTATGGTGAGAAAAGGATTTGGCTAATAACCTCTCAAGGATGTAACAATGGAGAGGGTGAGAGTAGAGGAATTTGAAGAGTCTCTATGTAAATATTGTGGATGAGTCAATCTTATTTTTCTCTAGGGTTTCTCTCTCAAAATTCTCTCTGGAAGCTCTCTACATTTCGTGGGTATAAGGGGTATTTATACTAGTGTGAGAATGGAATGCGAAAAGTCAGTTTTTACAAAACAAAGCTGGCTGACGACTTGACTGAGTCGCGAGTTCAAGCCGCGAACTAACTGAATGGTCAGTTTGGACTTTTTGTCCTGTAGTGCTACAACTGGCATGACGGTTCAGCTTCTCTGCATGCTTCACTCGTGTGCATCTTCTGGCGACTTGCAAGCCGTGAGCCACCCGCGAGATCCAGTCGCGAGTCCTTGCTTCACTGAACAGTCTTGAGCATTTCTTCACACTCTCTCACACACTACCCTTACATGATTCCCACCTAAATACAGGGTTTCTAAGTGCTGAATTACAAGCAAATTGGCACGGAATAAAGCCAACAGAATAGTTGATTGAATTCAACCTTACAATCTCCCCCTTTGGCTATTCCATGACAAAACCCTAAAACAAACTCTAGACTTAACATGTGAGTTGGGAACAGTTAAACATAACTCACTCACACCTAACTCTAGAATCTGTGTAGCTCTTGAACTATAAGAACAAGTATCTCCTGAAACACAACAACACAATATGATCATTGTATGCAGAAAACTTGTAATGCATATGGAGTAAGCATAATGTGATCAAGCAAAATGGAAGATAAGCAATAAACCATTGCTTGACCAAAAAGGAACAATCACTATAAATAGTGACCACAATGCTCATTCACACAAGGAATGAACATCCAGACATGCAAGCTAATAAGCTCAATGCAAAGTATCATTTGCATGTCCAACACTCAACCAATACAACAACTCAAGGTAATTGCATTAAGGATAAAAAAAATCCAACAAAATGCACAAGAGTGAAAGTACTTAAAGAAAATGTATAACATTTAACAACAAGTACAAGGCTACAAAGCAAAGGTACAACTACATGTACTGTAAATAAACTAACATCTTATACATATAAACCAAAGTACCACAAAAAAAATATAATCACCAAAGCATTGTAACCATGACCAAGAATATATATAAGCTATAAGCAGATAACTGTTCTGAAAGAAAACTAAACTAGCCAAAAGTTAGGCTATATTAGAAAGTATGTGTGAGCACACAACTCCCCCTTTCACTGTGCTCTCCCCCTTTTTGGCACGAATAGCTAAAGGCTATCCTCTAGCTTTTGCTGAATATCATCTAACTGTGTCTCCATTAATGTGAGACGCATTGGGACTTGATTGTTGGTGGAGTAGATAACTTTTTCAAGTCCGGCAATACGCAGATGCAAACTCTTAAACAAGGTACCCAACCTGTCAGCTTGAGGACCAGATTGTTCTTGCAGAGTGATAGTCGTCTGTAACTCATGAGTGAAGGGAGAAACGGTATCGGTATGCATAGGTGTAGCTGAAACAGGAGCGGATGTAGTGGAATGAAGGAAGGGTTCACTCTTAGGTGCTTTGGAAAAGTGACTTTTGCTGGCTTGAAGGGAAAACATGAATAAAGGACAAAGACGAATCATTTTCTTCCCATCTGTTAGTGGACTTACCCCTTCAAGGATCATGATCTTCATGACAAGACTACAAAAAGGAATACATGTTCGAGCTGCTGATCAAGCAGCTATCTTCCCAATGGTCTGAAAAATGTGGGCACATATGTCAATCGAAACTTCGGTGATGAGATCACATAGGAATTGCGCTCTTCCAAGGTTGATGAATGCAGTGGTCGAGAGTGGATAGAAATTGAAGAACATAATCAATTTAAGAGTCGTCAATTCAAGTGCAAACTTTGCAGTGCCTATAGATGTGCCTTTGCTTGAGACCTCATGATCAGGCCCGAGAACTTGAAGAATGTCTTGTACCTAAAGCTGTCTATCATCATACGGAGTGAGGTCTACATTTGCTGGTCTAGTGATGCGAAGGACCTTTGCAATGTAGTCAAGATTGATGATGAATTCTTTTCCTCATACCCAACACTTTAACTCAACTCTGGTATATCGAGCATTTGAATAGAATTCCTTTACCAATTCATCAATCGGGTCCTCGAAGTTCCCTAACAGATCAGCCCAATCTTTTGCTTCAAATATCCTGGGGATAAATGTAGTTCCCAAGGTATCAAATTTAACCACTCGTTCCACCACAGTAGGAGCTTTCACAAAAATGCTAAAATGTGTTTGTGAATCGAGAGGAGTCCTGAATCTCTCACTGTTTGAGTCTTGAGACAAACGACGAGTCCGTTTCGAAACAGGGGATGATGAAACATCAGTCACAGACTCTTTTCCTTGAGAGGAATGACGAGACATCTGCAAAAGAACATACACAAAGCAAAGAACCAAGTGCACAACCACAAGTCACAAACATCAACTTGATTAGATCCAAGTTAGTCAAAGGATTGAATACACATTGATATTTAGAGAGATATATCAACCACAGAACATGAACCAAGTTAGCAGCATGTAAACCTGAGAAACACTAGTGCATTGTGTATAACTGATGACAAAATATGGTAAATGTGTAGGCACAGCAGAGAACAGTGTAATTTATGAACACCACAGAGTTACAAGTAACTGTCATTGAGACAATCCACTATGAACATGGCATGCACAACACAGCATAGGCAAGATACACAACCCAACAATGGGAATCAACCATGAAACTAAGCAAAACAGGCATCAGATTAACAACTCCCACAGAACCCATATAATCAAACTCAACACACATGAATCCAACCCATATCCGAATCAACACAAAAACCCAATCTCAACAACAACTCAAAAATCCAAGAAATCGAGACAAGAAACATGAAATACTTAGAGAAAATAAGAAAACCCATACTTTTTTCTTGAAGATTGAAGTTGAAGAGATGATGAAAATGGTGGTTTTTGTGTGAAACATGGTGGGTTTGTGAGAGAGAAGACAATGAATAGTCAAAATGTTCGAGGAAAAACTAAAAAGTTTTAAAATAAAACTGTCCTTAAAACGCAAAACACGCGTTTTTCGCGACTGAATCAAGTCGCGTGCAAGTCGCCAAGTTAAGCCACCAAACACCTTAGAGACAAAATATTGAAAATTTATCTAAGTATTTTTTGCGACTGGAAGTTCTACCCGCGAGAAAGTCGCAAAGGGAGCCGCGAAAATTTCTGTGTAACCCTCGCGACTAGAGCTTCCACCCGCGAACAAGTCGCCAGTATGAGTCGCGAGAAACTTAAAAACACAGATTTTGAGAAAATTTCTAAGTATTTTTCGCGATTGGGACTTTGACCCGCCAGTGAGTCGCGAAAACCGTCTGTGTAACCCTCACAACTGGGGCATGCAACTGGCTTGACCCGTGATTAAGTCGCCAAAACAGGGCAACACAGTTTTTGAATTTTTGAAATTTTTACAAAAACAAAAGACTTTCCAAAAACAAATTAAAACACTAAAAAATCATTTTGTGTTTGATCAACAAAAATTGAGCATGTGAAAACACATTTAATCAAGTACAATCACACAAATGAATAAGGCATTCATTGAGTATAAACATGTGTGATATGTGTGGGAACCAAAGATGAGATAGTCCTTAGTCCAATGTGAAGCTTCAATGATCAATTCAACCAAGGCATACACAATTAGCACTAGGAAAAGTGACATATCTCAATTATAGAAGTATGCATATATGACTTTCCACATAAACTTGATTACATAATATGAAACTTTTCATTTGGCTCCATTCACATCATAACATTTGATCTTTTTGAATCAATACATCTCATTTAGAGATCGATGCCTGAAATTTTTTATATTTCAAATTGATGATTAAGCCTTTGGCTTTTTGGGCATCATACATTTTATTTTAAGTCGATTTCCCTTTTTCCTAGTCAAATACTCGTATGTGCGGCAGGCTTTTGCAGCTCATTATCTCTTTTCATTTGGAGATTTACATTTGTTGAGCTCTTTAAACAAAAACAATAAAATAAAAGAGTGGGAAGATATATAGGCACAAGTCTATGCATGTCTTAAGATCAACAAAACCATTGACTAATCATTCATGACAAGTTTGAAGATCAATTTACAACAGTCACATAGATGTCAAGAGTTTTCCCACAATGATAAGAGTGCAAAAAGAACAAGTTACGCTCGTAGATGCACAAAGCCATTAGTACAAAGGTACAAGGCAAAATATGCTTGTGACAAAGCATAATAATGTCGATCAAACTTTTTAGATTTTCTATTTTTTATGTGTTTTTGAATTTTTGGCATAAAAGCAAGAAAAGATTGATCAAAACAACAATGTAAAAACATTTAAAGCAAAAGCAAATAATCAAAACAATTTTCAACTCAAGCTAGTAGCAACGCACAACCAAGCATAGTCACAAAACATTGGAAGTATTAATGCGTGGACATATTGTAATGCTTATGCATGAGTACCCCTCTTCACCCACACATCACGTGCATTTAGGGTGATATCCCTATAGGATTGGGTACGAGAGTTAGGACTTTCAAACCTTCTAGTGAAACTTTCCAAGCAAGTGGTGAATGCACCGTTCATCTTCATCACATCCACCACACCGGAATGACCTTGGTCTCTTGATTGCTTAACAGCCCAATTCCTTTTGTCATTTCTTGGTCCTCTTGGCCTTTGAGCACCTGAATTCTTCAATGCTTGCAGCTTATGGCAATTTGGTTTGGTGTGACCTTGAAGTCCACAGTGATGGCAGAACTGTTGAGTTCTCGGACCTCTTTGTGACTTTGGGAGTGAGTTCCCTTTATCCTTAGGTTTGACCACTGATTATTTAGGAGGTTTAGTCATAAACCGTTGGACAGTCACATCCTTCTTCTTCTCCGGCTTCACTTTCTCAGCATTTGTGGTAGCCCCCTTCGATTCTTTGGCTTTCACAAACTTCATTTCCTTGTCTTTATTTGCAGCCGAACTGCTCTCTCCGGTGTATCTCAATCCACCTTTGTCGAAAAATGGTTTTTGATGAGCAAGCATTTCATCAAGCTTCTGGGAGGAGGCTCGGTCTACTTTAGCATTGGCTTGAACCACCTCATGCTCAAGGAATTTGATTTTTGAATAAGTTTCGGTTAGCTCACCATTTAACGTCTCAATCTCACACTTGGCCTCCTTATATCTTACTAGGAGACTTCTATAGTCCTCCTCTGCTTTCTTCATCTTCTTCACAGCTGCCTTGGCCACCCTTGCATACTCTCCTGACTTCTCAAGGAGTGAGTTGTAATTCTCTTGAAGACCGGCTGCATCTTCATCTTCTTCAACATCCGATTCTTCTGCAATGGATTTCTCATCACTATGCTCCCCAATTTCTTGCACAAGCAAATTCAAGTCCTCCGAAGACTCAACATGAGCAATAGTCATAAATGCTGAGAAATTCCCTTCTTCATCACAGCTATCCTCCGAATCAGAGCTAGAAGAATCTGAGTCACTGAGAGTGGTTGCATACACCTTGCCCTTCGATCTTAAGTAATTAGGACATTCCTTTTTGAAATGGCCATGTCCATTACATTCAAAACAAGTGACTCCTTGATTAGATTGGGATTAGATTGGGACTCCTTTCCGTCTCTCTTTTTGAAGTCCTTCTTCTCCTTTCCAGAACTTGTAAATTTCCCTTTGTCACCAAATTTCCCACTGTTCTTGAACTTCAGGAATTTGCGGAAATTTTTTGCAAGGTAAGCAACATCTTTCTCGACAACATCCTCATCTGACGAGTCGTGTGCTTCTATCCTTTCATTTATGGTCTTAAGAGCAAGAGATTTGCTCTTCCTTTGAGTGGGCAATGACAATTCATATGTCTGAAGCGAGCCAACCAATTCTTGGACTTTGATATCATCAAGATCTTTACTCTCTTCAATTGTCGTCACCTTGGCACGGAAGCTCTCCAGCAATGACCGAAGGATCTTCCTTACTACCTTGGAATCCTCCGTTTTCTCTCCCAAATTAAACTTGCCGATGACAACTTCATTCAACTTACTATAGAAAGAGTCAAAAAACTCGTCCTCACTCATTCTGAGCTCCTCAAATCGGGTGGTCAGCATCTGTAGCTTCGTGTCTTTTACTTTCTTCTTTCCCTCATACGTGGTCTCCAATATCTGTCATGCCTCCTTGGCAATGGTAATGTGAGAAATCCTGTGGAACTCATTTGGAGACACACCACAAAAAATAGCGTTAAGTGCTTTGCTATTAGCATTTGACGCCGGGAGGGCTGTCTTATCCCATGTGGATTTGGCTACCTCTGGCCTTGTCCAACCTATTTCAACTGCATCCCAAACAGCCTCATCTATAGACCACAAAAATGCTCTCATCCGCACCTTCCAAAAGGCATAGTTGCTACAATCAAAATATGGTGGAGCATTTAAGGATTGAGACCAGTCCATCTCAAACAGGGTCAAGGATCGCACTAAGGTAATTAAATCATAGCAAGTACACCCGCTCTGATACCAATTGAAAGTTCAATTAGTGTATAAAACACCTTGAACGTTTAGACCCTCAAATTACAAATTACCAATTCAAGCTTATTATCAAACAATTAATGTGCGGAATATGAACATAAGCATATAACAGAATTGATAAACAATCTAAACCAAATAAAATCACATTCACAGCAGAAATTAAATGGCAAAGATTAAGGGAAGAGAGATGCAAACACAAGGACAACACGACGATGTGTTATTGAAGAGGAAACCGAAGCCCTCGGCGTAAAACCTCTCCGCCGCCCTCCAAGTGGTAAATAATCCACTAAAGAATGTAGTTGGGATACATGAACAGCAAAAGACCGTCCAAGCCTAATCTACCCAGTGTACCTAAGCCCTCCAAGCTCCTACTTTAACGTGGTTGCGCCGAACCTATTTCTTCTTTAGCTTACCGGATTTCGCTATAGCCCATAGCATCAACCAATGTGAATTGGTCCCTTCCTAACTGCTTCTCAAAGCACCAAAAAGCCTTCTCACAGATGTGGGTATGGTGAGAAAATGATTTAGCTAAGAACCTCTCAAGGATGTAACAATGGAGAGGGTGAAAGTAGAGGAATTTAAAGAGTCTCTATGTAAAGATTATGGATAAGTCAATCTTGTTTTTCTCTAGGGTTTATCTCTCAAAATTCTCTCTAGAAGCTCTCTACATTTCGTGGGTATAAAGGGTATTTATACTAGTGTGAGAATGGAATGCGAAGAGTCAGTTTTTACAAAACAAAGCTGGCTAGCGACTTGACTAAGTCGCGAGTTCAAGCCGCGAACTAACTGAATGAACAGTCTGGACTTTTTTTCCTATAGTGCTACAGCTGGCATGACGGTTTAGCTTCTCTGCATGCTTCACTCGTGTGCATCTTCTGGCGACTTGCAAGCTGCGAGCCACCTACGAGATCCAGTTGCGAGTCCCTGCTTCACTGCATAGTCTTGAGCATTTCTTCACACTCTCTCACACACTACCCTTACATGATTCCCACCTAAATACAGGGTTTCTAAGTGTTGAATTACAAGAAAATTGGCACGGAATAAATCCAACAGAATGGTTGATTAAATTCAACCTTACAAAAACAAAAATTACTATAAACGGCAAAATCGCAATTTTCAGAAGCTAAATAGAGGAATTCACCAATTTCAGGGGGTACCTCCTAGTGAAGCGATGAATATTGTTCAAAATGCCGTTTCGCTTCAACCTGCCAAGTTTCATGCAATTCCGACTCCGAGGCTCATGATTTCTACTGGTGCCTTTTTGCCTTGCGCAATGATTTCAAGCGAAGAGTCCAGAAAGGTCATGGCGGTCTATTCTACATCATGGGGAATTTGAGAAGTGAGATGACAGTGATGAATAAGAGTTTTAGGGTGTGGAAGTATGGGAATTTTTAGTTTAGTGTTGGCAAATCATGACAAATTGTAAGTCTCGATTTGTTCTATTAATTTTATTCTAGTCTAAGATGAAGACCTAATTGAGCTCAAGCAAAGGGGACATTCTGTGATCTCGACACACCTCTTGACACCTCTCAACACCCCTTGACAAACCTCGACACCCCTCTCATGATCAATTGCGAATCAGCAAATTTGGAATTTGACGTGTTTTAATTTTGTTAGTTATCTGATTTCAATAACCCTACGAAACCTACTCTATAAAGACTCTTATATGCATAAATTTTGAAGAGAATAGTGAGGCAAAAACCCTAAGGTATTCAGAGAGAAAATCATAGCCTTCATTCTATGTACCATGAGTTCAAAAGAATATCCTTCTAGTTGTTTATCATTGGTGAGATAAAAAGAAGGAGCCACAGAGTCACCATCCTAGTGTTGGTGCGAAGTTAAAATATTCAAGAGCTTCTCTTAATATAGTAAATTTTCTATGGGAAGGTTTCTCTCGTAATGGATTTTCCTTTGGAGTGTTTTCTGTTGTGAAACACGAGTATGTCATCCATGAAGCCGTCCAAATATTTGAAGAGTTTAGATGTTCTGGGGCAATAGAGGTATCTATTGTAAGTTCATCTACGGGGTAAAGTCATGGTGATTTTATAACATATTGTAAAGTTTCTCTCAATATTAGATTGTCTTGTATGGGAAGGTTTTCCTCATAGTGGTTTTAATTTCCTTTGGAATGTTCTCCATCAGTTTCCACTTTCACCAAATCGCTTGTCTTATGCTTTATCTATTTATTGCTTTATGATATGGTGCTTTCTATTATGTGGTAGTTAATAACGATGTTATTGATTAAATAACTTGGTTATTTGGGACTTAATTGTTAAAGTGTCTGATTAATTGATGTTCTCATAGCATTTTTTAATAAACTATTTTAAGAAAAATTTTGATACTACTTTTATTAGAAATATAAAATGTTATCAAATAATTAGTTACTTTTTCCTTTTTGTTAGGACATATGTGGAACTTGTTATGAACATATGTCATTTAGAATTAGTTAATCCTTTGACAAAACGCACTTTACTTGTAATTTGGTAGATTTAGGATGTGTTTAATACTTCAAGCAACAATAGTTCAAGTCCAAGTATTGAAGCCATGCAAATTTGTCCAAGAATCAAGTGAAGAAGTGCTGCTCATTAAATCTCGACAGGTGTATCTATCGAGATTCAATATTTGAAGCTCGACAGATAGCTCGACAGCTATATCTATTGAGGATTACAAAATTCAGATTTCCAGATTTTTTTTTCACACATATCCAAGCTATTTGTGTAAGGTTTCTTTTCTCACAACCCTAGACATATATAAGATTATTTTAAGGGCTGTAAAAGGTGATGCAACTTGATGCAAAGTGATCATTCACTCAAATTGTAACCGGAGACAATTTGTCCTAATTCATCTTTCTCTTAAAGAAGCTGCTGCATTTGTACGCCAAGGATTTTGTAACCAAGGAGCTTCTTGATCTTCATCGTGTGGATAAACTGAAGAATTTCGCAGCCAACATGTTTCTCAAGTTGGTGTGTTAGTCACGTACTTGGATTCGTACATCGATTAGTTAGTCACGTACTGGGAGCCATGCATTGAAATGAGAGATTGTCACTACATTACAAGTCCAATTGTGTATTGAGGTAATGGTTCAACTGTAAGTTGGTATAAAGTACTAGGATTTTTTTACCTGTAACCGCTTGTTTTGATAATAGTGGATTCTCAGGAGTGGTGACCTTAAATTCACCCAGTAAAGTTTTGCCTCGGTGGTTTTTCCTATTTATAAACAAATCACCCATGTCAAATTTAATTTCCGCTGCATTTAGTTATTTGGTGATTTGTTCGTGCTATCACGCGTATAATATGATTAATTTGACATAATTAATTCACTTGGCTAATTAATTGGTTAATTTATCTAAGAGGTCAATACATTTTTAGCCTATCACTTTTCTCATAAAAAATTTATGTGTTGAAGTCCAACTATATATGCCTATTCCTACCTTGTAAGTTTTAACTATGGTCATGTCAAAACGGTTGCCATAAGAAGTGCCAAAAAGAAAAAGGTGCATCGTATGTCGCACAACATGATAAACCTCCATTAATGGAGTTTGTCATTGTGCGCAGTTTGTCAAAGTTTTGTACTTACATTTCAATAATCATTGTTTGGAAAGATGGCAAGGGTTTATGTGTCAACTAAGTAAGAAATTAATAATACAATTCGATCAAACTATTTGAAAGATATTATCGTACAGTTAAAATTCTAAGACTGTTGATTAACAACGTAGAGTCTATTTGGATATCGTTTATTACTAAAAATTGAAAATTTATTACTGAAAACACTGTAGTAAAATAATTTTTAAATCTGTAAATAGTGTCATAAGACCCAGAACAGTGCATGAGACCTACAAAAAAAACGCCAAACTCAGACGCTTTCATTTTTCAGTGCAATCCAAACTCAATCGTAATCACTAATGTAAGGAATTAAAAATTTATTTGATAGATATCAAAGGATTTGCATCCGCTTCATAATTATTGATCTATATAATTAGTTCAAAATATTAATAAATATTTTTTTAGTAAATAGAATTTTATTCCAAATCTCTTATTCGATTAAAAGAGACTTTATTAATATGTTAATTTAACTCATTAGAAAAAGGCTTAGGATTATAAACAAATCAAGTAAAGGTTATAAGCTTACCAGCTAATGTGTGTTATGAGAGAGAGAGATTACTTTACACGGAGTTAGGTGGTGCCATAAACCTGCACGTTGATTCAAAAATCAAATCCCATATGTAATTTTATTTTTATATCAAATTTATCCAGTTTTTGTTGCTCTTCGTAAATAAGCTTCTGCATCAGTTTGCATTATGCTTGAGAGAGAAAAGCATGAGTTGAGGTTTCTTAACTATTCATCTATTATCTGTCACCATTGAATTGTTAAAACTATTGCATGCTAACTGCTTTTAAAACGACTGTTAGATAGAAACAGTTAGTTTTGCTTTCTTACAAAGTTTAGCGGTTGAGAAAGCTACATGGGAACAAATGAACAATACAATTCCATGCTTCAATCTTGGTGAAAATTTTCATTTCAAAATGAAATAGAAAAACCCAAAATTATATATAGGAGGATGTGGAAATATTGGTAAGCCTTTTTTTTTTTTTTCATCTATTTCCACAATCTGGAACTTAAGTGGCCATTTTCGATAAGTGATCATAGATTGACAGCCTCCTCATAATTATGAATTAAAAACTAAAATTGCTCTTAATTTTGAAACTAGGTATCATTTAATATCGTTAATTACCGAATAGGTGATGAAGGTGCTACAGCACATATATTATCACTCTAGAAGTCTATGGAATACACATCCAATGATATATGCATGCCTAAAGAATATAATTACGAAAAGTTTTATTAAAAAAAAAAATCCGAATTTCACTGTGCTTGACAGCTCGCAAAGAGATAGAGATGTAGTCTTCAGCCTCATATCTTTCCATTCCATCAATTGTTGCTAATCATGCAAGTACGTCAAAATAGCTTCTGCTTTATTATAAGATTAACAGAACTTCAATTCTTGAGAAAATTATTTTGTAGGAAGGAAAAGTTTTGACTTGAAGAGAAAGGAGGTCAAAGGAAATTGATTGTCTTTGAAACCACTCTAAAGTTCTTCTAACAACTGGCCTTCTTAAAATAGCCATTAAAATCTTTTTGTGATTCTCTTCTGTCTAAACTTGCTAAGTAAACTTCCATCACCTACTCGACCAAACTTTTTCCTCACCCCCTATCTATCTATATAAGTAGCACCAGGATAGCTTCGAGGAACACACACTCTAGTGGTACTTTCCTTACCACAATTATAATACACTAACGTACCAGTTAGGTTCCCCATTTATACTCACATTTGAAAAACAATCAAAGAGAGACAAAAGATGGGTGTTTCTCTTCTTTCATCACCAGCATTTCCGAGAATGTTTATATTCTCATTCATTACATTGTATCTCATTCCTGAGCTTGCACTTGCAGGCATAACCAGGCACTACAAGTTTGACGTATGTATTACATGTTCAGCACCTAAACTTACGTGTTACCATTATAGAAATTTTGATTTAAGTTTATATGTTTTCTTCTTCTTTTATGTTTTAAAAGTTTGGAATTATTTTGTAGATCAAATTACAAAATGTAACACGACTTTGCCACACAAAGAGCATTGTGACTGTAAATGGACAATTTCCTGGGCCTCGCATTGTCGCTAGGGAGGGTGACCACCTTCTCATCAAAGTGGTTAACCATGTCCAAAACAATATCTCCATTCACTGGTAATGTATTTCTTGCTAAAATAATGGTTAGGTTATTAAATTTATCATTTATTAATAGTATAAATTTTTAGGACAATTGATAATTTATTATTATAGTTTAAACATATATATTGTCTCATGTCAACCATACCTCATATATATATATATATATATATATATATATAATTTTTTTATGGACATTTCCCAATTAAAAATAAATAAATAAAATTCTCATGAACCCTTCAGAGAGCTCATAAGTGAGGAAAAATGTTAAATAATAATTAAATAATCAAATAACTATTTCCTAACGAATTCAACTTTTCATAAATTTAACTCTAAATCTAATTTTCCTGTTGGAACTTGTGATCTAAATGTAATTATGACAATTTGCTTAAAACAGGCATGGCATTCGACAGCTTCAAACAGGGTGGGCTGATGGGCCAGCATATGTAACTCAATGTCCTATACAAACTAGCCAAAGCTATGTATACAACTTTACTATTGTTGGCCAAAGAGGCACTCTTTTCTGGCATGCCCATATATCATGGTTAAGAGCAACTGTCTATGGTCCTCTAATCATTCTTCCCAAGCGTGGGGTTCCTTACCCATTTGCCAAACCCTACGAGGAAGTTCCCATCATATTTGGTATTTATAATTAGGCACAATCCTTTTTTTAATCTTTTTGACCTTTGATAATATATGTAATAACTAATGTAAGCATTTCAATACCAAAAAAAAAAAAACATTTCAGGAGAGTGGTGGAATGTAGATCCTGAGTCTGTAATTAGCCAAGCCCTACAAACAGGAGGTGGCCCAAATGTCTCTGATGCTTATACTATCAATGGACTTCCAGGGCCACTCTATAACTGCTCCGCCAAAGGTATCAAATGTTATATATATATATATATATATGGAACATTTTTCAATGGTACAATTTCAAGAAAGTATATATGGTGTATCAACTTAATAAACTCAATTTAATTTTGTATAAATGAAACTTGGCATGCAGACACATTCAAGCTAAAAGTGAAGCCCGGGAAGACTTATCTTCTCCGTCTCATCAATGCGGCACTCAATGACGAGCTCTTCTTCAGCATTGCAAACCACAGTTTCACAGTTGTTGAAGCTGATGCAGTTTATGTTAAACCATTTGAAACCAACACACTTCTCATAACACCAGGACAGACCACAAATGTTGTTCTAAAGACCAAACCCCACTACCCAAATGCCACATTCCTCATGACCGCTAGACCATATGTGACTGGCCTAGGCACTTTTGACAACTCCACTGTTGCTGGTATCCTAGAATATAAATCTCCACTTCATTCAGCTGCCTCTATTCGAAACCTTCCACTCTTCAAACCCTCTCTCCCTCCTCTCAATGACACTTACTTTGCAACAAACTTCACTAACAAACTTCGTAGCTTAGCAAGTGCTCAATTCCCAGCAAATGTGCCTCAAAAGGTTGATAGGCATCTTTTCTTCACAATAGGCCTTGGAACAAGCCCTTGCCAACAGAACCAAACCTGTCAGGGACCCAATGGAACAATGTTCGCAGCTTCTATTAATAACGTATCTTTTGTACAATCAACCACTGCTCTCCTCCAAGCCCACTTTTTTGGGCAATCAAATGGGGTTTACACCCCTGACTTTCCAATCACGCCTATATTTCCCTATAACTATACGAACAACCCACCAAACAACACAATGGTGAGCAATGGGACAAAGCTAGTAGTTTTGCCTTTCAACACTAGTGTGGAGCTTGTCATGCAGGACACAAGTATTCTTGGTGCTGAGAGTCACCCTCTCCACTTGCATGGCTTTAATTTTTTTGTTGTTGGGCAAGGTTTTGGGAATTTTGATCCCAATAAGGACCCGTCAAAGTTTAATCTTGTTGACCCTATTGAAAGAAACACTGTGGGTGTACCTTCTGGGGGTTGGGTTGCTATTCGGTTTCAAGCAGATAACCCAGGTATGAAATAATAACACCATATACAAAAGATGACTTAGACGTACGCTACAAATATGTGGTAGCCACACTTATGGTGGCAGGTAGCATTACATATACAAAATGACTTCCTTTTCTTTTTTTTATTTGCTCATACTTCGTCTCTTACAGTTAAAAAAGATTGTAATATTTCATGCATATTAACATAAAAATATTAAATTAATTGTTTGAAAGATTTAGAAGTTTAGTCTAGCTGAGTTGAAGTAGAGATAAGATTCATCTGAGATTAATTATAAATAGAACCTATTTTATTGTTAAAATAGGTTCATGATGCAAAACTCTTTTAGTTTAATTATCCAGATGACTCAATATGTATTCAAAATAAAATTCCTTAAATTTTGAGAATTGAAATAAACCCTTAATCCTAATTGTATTTTTTTAAGTGTATTATTATTTTTATATTTTTATATTAGTTTCATCTTATTTTATATTATATATTTTTAATATAAATAACTATTATTTTAATTCTTTATTTTTTAATTTTATTAATAATATTTTAATCTTATTTATTAGTTTTATTTAACCCATACATAATGCAATAAGAATGAGGCTTCAATTATATATATATATATATATATATATGCAAATCATCATTTCTCAAAAATATATATATATATATGAGTTGGGTTCAAGTTACATCTGGTGTAATTCTAAGCAATGTTACACTACCCAATAACTTATTATTGAATTAATATTTTGAAAATCTAACCATTGAATTACATGTTCTATATGTTCTTAACATATATAATAATTTTCATATCAATCGGATGCTATTTACCATTTGATCCTTAAACTCATCTTTTATGCATTATTTTAAATTACAAAAAATTGAATTTTAACAATTGATTGATGACATGACTATTAATCTTTTATTATCTTGAAATTTTGCAAGCATGAAAAATATACGAAGATAATATAATCTAACGGTGGATTTGTCAATATTCGCATTCAATTAAAAAATATTGAGTGATGTAATATTATTTAGAGTTACACTAGGTGTAACTTGAACCCAACTCATATATATATATATATATATATATATAAATATGCAAATCATCAATTTATCAGAACTTGTGTTTAATTAATGCTAATACCAGAACTTGTGTTTGTGCTACCACTGTTATGACAAAATAGCTAGCCCTTTAAACTAAGTTGACTCAAAACCTTTATAGAGAGATATTGAAATAACAGATTCTGGAATAAATTGTTATGAAACTAATTTATTTTTCTTTGTTTTGACGCAAAACCTTCATAAAGAGATATTGAAATAACAGATTCTGGAATTAAATTGTTATGAAACTAATTTGTTTTTCTTTCTTTCTTTTGCTGTCATTTCATGATTTGTTTGACCCCCTATTTGGTAGGGGGAAAAATAGTAGCAATTTTCAGGGTCATGCATGGTGCCAACGTTGACAACACTAATAATCTGATGATTGAAGTCCTAAACACTTTTCTTTTTTATATACTGTATGCATTATACATACCTAATTTTAACTGTTCATCTATTATTTAAAAAGATACATTAAATGAGACAATAACATATATTAACCATTAAGATTAGATACTGTACATATTAGCACAAAAAATAAAATAAAAGATTAGATACTGTACATACAAAAAAGGTGACAATAATAAAATACTCCTTATTTTTTGTACGGTTTTCTATCACTTCATTAGAATAATTACTTTTTGACTATGAAAACTTTTGTATACGCATCTAAGTTAATTCTTTAGGTATATACCCATGTAAGGTTGGTGAAGTAAATCTTGTGGCATTAAGATTTCATTAGAATTTGCATTATGATAATGACAATTATTTGGCAACAGGGGTATGGTTCATGCATTGCCACTTGGAGATCCACACTAGCTGGGGTTTAAAGATGGCTTGGGTGGTCTTAGATGGAAAGCTCCCAAATCAGAAGCTGCTTCCTCCACCGGCAGATCTTCCAAAATGTTGACAGTGTTGATCCATGACCTTCGACTCACTTCTCGATTCACTCCGACCAGAAACTTTCAACTGATATTATTTTTGTAGCCCATTTTAATCTTTTTTTCCCTTTTCGGCATTCGCCATTTGCCGATTGATCTTCAAGAGCTAGGGAAAGATTAAAGAGGGGACAATTTTTTTGTAACATTCAGATTTCAATTGTTAAAGCAAAAGGCCTCAATAATATTGTCGATAATTACTATACTTCTATCTATCTTTTATATATATTATAAAAAGTTAGATCCCATAATTAGTGGGTACATCGATCCAACAATGACATATGTCTTCTTGTAAAAGTCATATACATAGTTTCATCAATAAAGATTCAATCTTTTAATCAAAACTTTCTAAAGAAAATGCCATAGACGAAACTTATTTTCCTCTTTTATCACCTTTTGTAAAAAATAGTATTTTGTTGCAATTTCAGTTTTTTTTTCCTGTAAATGCTTTCTTTTTTTACTATTCAATTGGTTGTAATTTATCAAATTTTTTAGTTATTCATGGTTTTTTTTCTTTGACTTTCTAGACAATTACTAAATAATTTTCTACTAACGCTCTATTTGTTTCACTAGAAAACCTTCTATAATGATAGTTTTCCACATTTTTCAATTTTGGATAGCACCAAAAAATAAAAATAAAAAATTTTGGTCAACGAAAAACTATCTTTAGTCAACGAAAAACCCTAATAAAGGTTTCACTAAGGAGCTTAAGATTTTAGAGTTTGTCTTTCCTTGTTGCAAGAGATTCCTTACATAATATAATAATAATAATAAAAGGACATTCTCATTTGGTTTGAGTCTTTAAAACAAAATTTTTCTCCAAACTAGTTTGTAAGAAAACCTTTTAAAGTTCTCCTATATCTTTGTATTAGATATGAATTTTGAAAGTCTAATAGTTGGATCATGTATTTTATGTCCTTAACACATCTGTAAAATTTTGTTCAAATCGGATGTTATTTTTTATTCGATCAATAAACTTATTTTTTATATATAATTTTAAATCATTAAAACTAGAAATTTAAGCATTTGACTGAAGACATAGCTATTGATTTTTTATCTTTTTTAAATTTTGCAAGCATGAATGATATAATAAGAGTATGCAATCTAACGGTTAGATTTTCAAAATTCACATATGATAAAAAGATAGTAGCGAAGTTTGAAGAGTTTCTCTCTAAACTAATTTGAAGAGAAACTTTTTCCTTTTTTAAATATTTGAGCTATACGCGTTTGTTAAAAAAATTGAGTGTATATGTTCTCTAAAATTATTTTTTAACAATTAATTTCTTTAAGTATTGTTTAACACGTTTCCTTTGAACAAATGCAGCAATTTATGTATGCCATTTTAATCATTGATCTGTAAGTTGTCCACTTTTATTTTCCATATATTATGTCATTGGTAGATTAAATGAATAAATTCATCATCTTTTAACAGCTTAAACAAATAAATTCTCCATCTATTAATAGTTTAAGCTTTTGAAAGAATCGTTAATTTAAAAGGTTTGGTTTACCTCTGGTACTTTTTTAACTGAACATGTCTTTTTGTTTTAAATATACAATGTCAAGTGGTAGTGGGTTTTAATCTTCACATTTTACTTAATTAGTAGGTGATGAGGCAGTCTTTCATTAAAACAAAAGGAGATTCATTTTTAAAAAGTACTAGAGATAAGCCAAACTCAATTTAGAATAATATCAGAGTAAGAGGTCCTGGATTCAATCCCTTTCTTAGAGCACTCACTTCAAGGTGGGTATAATAGAAAAATGTGTCAAATTTACACATTTAAGCCCAAAATTTACCCACATCAGTCAATCTATATGCGTAAATTTATAGAAATTGTAGCTTTGTAAATGCATATTTTATTAATTCTTTAGTTCACCCCGTGAGGAAGAGAGAGACATATCTAAAAATGCGTAAATTTTTTTATTGTTATCTCAAATCATATATATGATTCGAGATAACAATAAAAAAAATTGGTAAGGGAATAGTATTTTAATGAAATATAATGTAAAATAAATAATTTGATGTGAGGTGTTTGCAAAATTGAGTATGTAAAATAGAAAAAGTAGGTTCTTATGCTAAAATAAATAGAAATGTTTGCACAAGCTTATGCGAACGTTCTTAGGTGGCCCACACGTAGATTAAGCTTTTAAGGAAATCGATAATTTTTCACTTATGATCATATAAGTAAATTTATAGTAATAGCAAAAATAATAATAAGTAGGTTTATAGAAGAGAATTGGGAATTTTAATATATTAGCTCATTTTGTATATTGTAAAACTCAGTCAGTCTATAAATGCATAAATTTTTTTATTGTTATCTCAAATCATATATATGATTTGAGATAACAATAAAAAAATTGGTAAGGAAATAGTATTTTAATGAAATATAATGTAAAATAAATAATTTGATGTAAGGTATTTTCAACATTGAGTATGTAAAATAGAAAAAGTAGATTCTTATGTTAAAATAAAAAAGAAATGTTTGCACAAGCTTATGCGAATGTTCTTAGGTGGCCCACATGTAGATTAAGCTTTTAAGAAAATCGATAATTTGTCACTTATGATCATATAAGTAAATTTATAGTAATAAAAAAATAATAATAAGTAAGTTTACAGAAGAGAATTGGGAAGTTTAATATATTAGCTCATTTTGTATATTGTAAAACTCATTGTTTGCCGTTTCCTTATTTCTACTAAATTGGGTTAAGCTTTTATCATTATGCCTTGTTGATCTTCATTCATTAGAACTAAAATGAGAATTAAAATTGGCAATTGTCAAACCATATCATTCAAATAATGTTTTATTGAATTATAAGAAAAACTAAGATGATATGCTAATTGATAATTTTCTGACTTTATTTGCCGCTATAAATTGAGCATGGTTTTGAAACTCAAACCGTTCAAAAAACCAAAAAATATAGAAGTTCAAGATTTTTGAGGCTAGACCAAGGTCGAATAGTGATGATATATTTATTGCTTTCAATGTATCCAAGGTTTCCATGAAGGAGATGGTTGATTATATTTGCTAGATATTACTTTTCTCTAAAATAAATAAATAAATAAATAAAGATTCTGTGGGGACAATTTTTGCTTCAAGGCCAAGGGCTAGACCAATTTGGAGCCTTAGGCATTTTTTGTTATCCCACATTGGAAAGATTGGCTCCCTCTTTCTAGCTTATAAGGGATGAGCCAATTAGAAAGAGTACCACTAGTTTGGTTAGATTCTATTTGCTAAGATACAAAAATCTTTATTTCTTTTTTTTTTTTAATTAAAAAAAAAAAAAAAAAAAAAAAAAAAAAAAAAAAAGAAGAAGAAGAAGAAAGAAAGAAGAAGAAGAAGAAATGGGAAGATCTTTGGGAGGCCAACAAAACAAACATCACATGCAACCTGAAATGTCACTGGACATTGGCGTATCAACTTCTTTCTTTGCTATTGCAAGTTGCAACTATAGATGTGGCAAAACGGGCCGAAATTCACTAACCCGATCCGAATTCACCCATTTTTATCCAACTCAACCCATTTTTAAAATTTTTTTTCCCTAAAAAATATTTAAATTACATGGCAAAGTGCTAATTGCATAACATTAACTAAAGGCACAATGCATTGGTGTGTGCCCCTTTTATTGAAAAGAAATACAAAAGGCAAAACTAAAGCATCTACAAGACTACAACTTCTACACGTCTACTGAACTCTCTACACTACTAAGTACTAACCATCTAACAGAATAACACTAAGTAAGTTAAATACTAAGTACCAACCAGCTAGAAATCTAAGACTAAGTTACTAGCTATTATTAACACTAAGTGCCTAACTAGCACAAAACCCAACAAAAGTAAAAGCAACAGAATTTCTGCATGTAAGAAGGCTGATAATTTGATATGGTCCATGACATTTTGTTTTTTTTGTTTTGTTTTTTTTTTTTTGTTCTTATAAGGAAATGATAGTATTAGTGAACTTTGAATATGAAGTGTATAAACTTAAAATATATCCTTTTTGGTGCTCCTTAGGATCTATCTCTCTCTCTCAATTTGTAAATTTGTAATTATAATTATTCTAGCTGTGAGTTATTAATAACATTACATGGAAGATTTTGTTATCATGACTATAAAGAATTTTAGTCATACTCAAAACTATTGAATTGCAAGAATATGAAAAGCTTTATATTTTTTGGTTTGTTTGTTTTTTTCCCTTCACATGTATAATAGTAAGTTAGTAACAAATAGTCTGATAATAGTAGGTGCCCACTTAATCACACAAAAAAAAAAAAAAAAGATATTATACTATTAGGTGCAATGATTGATTTGATTCATTCTCTCTAAAAATTAGGCATTTATATTTTTTTTAAGTTTTTTTTTAATGTGAAAAAGAAAAATACAAGTCGACCCGACTCGACCTGACTCACCTACAACCTGATTGACTCGGCCCGTTTTTAGCCCCTTTAAAATGGCCCATTTTTTACCTAGCCCGTTTTGGCCCACAACTAGATTGACCCGACCCAACTCGACCGTTTTCCATGTCCACACATGGGCATGGGTAAATCATGGTTTTGTTTTACATCAGAGAATGGAAGGGAACCTTTGGTTCAAGCGATATTAGTGGAAATCAAGACAAGATACCAAATCAAGCTGGTTCCAAATCCAATTTTACCATATTAGAACTCTAGTCAACCATCTTTAATATTGAGATGCTTTAAGAAAACAATTGCACAATATTCTCCAAGCAATCACTCCCAAGATACCAAATATGGTCTTTGTAAACCACCATTACCATTGGAGGCCTCTAAGAAAGTAGTCACATGATCTCTCCTAATAATCACCCTCGTCTCTTCTATAATTGATTGTATATTCTTCCATTTCTAAGAAGCACTGATTTGATTGGTTTTGTTGATGGAACAAAACCTTGTCTTAAAAAGTTCCTTCTTAATGCAGAGAAGAAAATTACAAATTCCAGCGATCTAGATTTCATTAACTATACCAACTCCACCTTGCACTGGCTATGCTCTCTACTGTTTCTTGACTCGCTATGTCTTGTGATGTGTGAATGCCTCTTGAAAAATGCTCGGTCTCGATCTCAAGTTTTGCAACTCAAGCACCAATTTCAAACCACAAAGAGACGAAATTTTTCTATTTTTGGCTATGTTGATAAGATTAATTCTATTGCTCACATTCTCGCTATGGCATGCGTACCCGTTGATGAAGAAGATATCATACTTCTCTTGAATGGAGTTGGACCAACTATTGAATCCATTGTGAATTCAATTAAAACTAGCAAAGGGACTCTCACCCTTGACAACGTGGTTTGTGTTCTCTGGAATGTCGAAGCTCACTTGCATTAAGTTCACAGTCTCAACATATCTTATTGTCACCGCTCTATACAAGAATCATTCAAAACCCAACCAAAAAGTTGGAGGAGGTAAATCTTGCTCAATCCTCTTTTTTTTTTTATGAACAATCTTGCTCAATCCTTAGATCAGAAAACTTTTTACCTTTTTACCTTTTTTTTATATATATTTTCATCTCAACCCTTACCCTCAATGACTGAGATTGAGTGTTAAAAGCATTGCTATGGATTTTATTCTATTCCAACAATAACAGGTTGAAAATACCATACCAATAAGCAAATTGAAACGAGTAACACCCACCCCCCACCCAAAAAATCCATTCTAGGTCATTTCAACCAACTCCAATTAAATTCAGGATCTCCCCTAAAAATAAAAATAAAAATAAAAAACTATGTTATTTTGATTTCATTCTTGATATTTCACTAATAATAAGTAATTATAAGTGTAAAATATGTATTGCATTTATATTTGTATTAGCGATAATCCCAAAATGATATACTCATATACCAAAATTGACCAATACCAAAAATATTACATTCTAAAAAACAAACCTGAATGGGCACTGAAACAAAATTGACATCATTAGTAAATGTCATAAAAAAAATAACTTTTTACCGGGATCCAAATCCATGGTTATTTAACTTGTAGATGTCGCCCCACCCCCAGTACTGTGACACGCCTAAACCAGTTCAGCAATTAGCCATGTCCACACCCCCCCCCCCCCCCAAAAAAAATCTCTGCTAGAAGTGGAACCAGAACCAAAATAATGGCCTGATACTAAAACAGTACACACGACCATGCAAGGGCAACAGTTTATCTTTAAAACCCAAAAAAAAAAAACCTAGTTTTGTCTCTGAGAAATTTTTATCAACCACGACGTAGATATTGTTGCAAATTAACACTAGTTCAACTCAAGTGAAGAAAATCAGGATAGACAATCGTCATTGAAAATGACTTGAAATCCTCGTCATTATGGGGTTACACATAAAATGATACATTCCAAGTTGATTGGACATCAGTTCCACTATCTCTCAAGCTACACCACCATCCTTGGCCAATGCGGGGAAGGGAGGGAACGATTCAAACAAAATCAAGTATAGAACTCAGGCAAACTAAAAGAAAAACAATCAGAGCCTTAAGATACCATATGGAAGTGGTCCCATCCCATAACAAAAGAGTGATCCTAACAGTTAGTCATTGCAAACATTCAATCCCTACTATGAGTTGACCTTATTTCCCCTCCTCCCTTATCTCACCTTTCTTCCTGATAGAATTGACTCTTGCCTTCTTGATGTGTTTTCTTCCCTTCCATCTTCTCTTGACTTTGGCTCAAACTCATCCTCATTGTACCTTCTTGACCTCTTCTCTCCAATCATTAACTTCTCTCGACTTCCATGAAATTCATCGTCTTCATGCCTTCTCAGTCTCTTTTCTTCTCTCTTAAGATCTCTTGACTTGGACTCATATTCGTTATCATTGTACCTTCTCAATTTCTTCTCTTCCCTTCTATCATGATCTTCTCTTGACTTTGGCTCTAGCTCATCGTTATCACGCCTTCTCAATCTCTTTTCTTCCCTTCCACCTCTAGACTTCAGCTCATATTCATCATCACCTTGTCTTCTCGATCTATTTTCATCTCTCAACTTCGGCGGAAATTCATTGTCATCATGCCTTCTTGAACTCTTCTCTTCCCTCCTATCATGACCTTCTCTTGACTGTGGTCTGAACTCATCATCACCATTCCTTCTTAATCTCTTCTCCTCCCTCATATCCCTTTGCCTACTATTGCTCTCAAAGGCACTATCATTACCCTTTGCTCTGGAGCGCAAATCTTTATCATCCCGACTAAAACCACCTTGAGTCATAAGTTCGCAAACAGGATTTGACGGCTTGTTTTCAAGTCTTTTCTCGCCTCTTGTTGGACCCTCAAACTTGTCATGTCCCCAACCTGTATTTGCAGCTCTCTATGAATAGAAAGAAGAAAGTATATATAAGCACCTTAAAATATGACAAAGATGTAAAAGTAAGCATAGAACAAATTTTTCTCCTCTCCAAAATGTAATAAAACACCAATACTTTTAAAAGAGAGAATAAATAGGAAGCAGATAGTCTTTTTTTAGTCATGAGAAATAAAAACCAACTCCCTGATGCGGAATTGAAAACCAAATCATAAACTTAGATTAGTAAAATTTATTGAATGTCGCTCATTTAAGGCATATGAATATTATGTAACTTTGCTTGTCAAGCATATCTTAGACTTTGTAGTTTTGGCCAGAAGTTGGTTGGGTAAGCTGTGGTATTGTTTAATGGGTCTGATCATTGGTCTTGGTCAATATAGGTAAGTTTCTAAATGGTCAGGTCTCAGATTGCTTGGCAGTTTAATGCCAAAAAATAAAAAATAAAAAACTTGCTTGTTTTGCATGCATGGATAATCTAGATAGATTATATGATTTTCAGGACCGCAATGACGAAGAATGAATAAACTTTCAGCACCTTGAATCAATTTGTATAGTGTGCTAACATACCTTATCTGTGTGAAGCAATCTCTTTTAAGGTATGAATGTCTAAGGTCCCTAGGCTAGATATTTTTTTCATTTTTGTCAAAGCATATGTTTCGCCTCTGAAAAACTACCAGAATTTTAAGGGCCTGTTTGGTTAGGTGAAAAAAGAAAAAAATTTTATTTTCATTTTCAGTTTCTAATGGGTTCCACCACTAAAAAACTGGTTTGGTTTTAGCATTTGTATTCAGTTTTCATTTTCAATATCCTAAAAGTTGGATTTGAATACAAAAAATGAATACAACTTTTTAGCGTTTTCATTTTCTATGAGTATGAATATAGTGGCATATTCGTAAATATTGTGAAAACACAAAGTTACTTTTTTTTTTTTTTTTAGTGATGTGATGTGATGTGCGTGAATGAAAAAAGTTACTTTTTTTTTAAATAGAAAATAATGACCAAACCCGGGTATAATGTATTCTATACCCAAATTATGTATTCAAAACAATTTACCAAACACTTTCAAATGTGAAATAAGTACTTTTTTCTATAATCAAATTCAGGATTTAAATATAGAATAAAGAAAATGGAAAGTGAATACACCACTTTTTGTAACCAAACAAGCCCTAAGTTCCCTTCAATATTTCACAGGTCAAATTGGTCCCTTTGTTTTCCAAAAAAGCTTCATTTCGATCTTTTTTCCCTACTCCATCTGCTGGAGTAACCAAATTGGCCTAGCAGTTTTTTCAATGAGGTGGCACAATTTCAAAACTAAAAAGACCTGATCAGCAACCAACAATATGGTTCACTAAGCCCCATCCCCCAAAATAGAGAGAACGCACTCTGGTTGCTAATTAGGCTTTTTTTAGTTTTAAAACAGTGCCACATCAATGGATGGAAGGGGGGGGGGGGGTGAGAGGAGAGAGGTGAGAGGTGCTACATCAGCCAATTCCACTACACTCTAGTAGACCGTGTAGAGAAAAAAGACCAAAATGAAACTTCTCAAAACCAATCGCCAATTTGAAATGCAAAATCTTCTAGGGACAAACTAGATATTTAGGCTCTTAGGCCCTGTTTGGTTCTAAAAAGTGATGTATTCACTTTTCATATTCTCTTTTCTGTATTCAAATTCTAAAATTGAATATAGAAAAAATGACTCATTTTTACATGTGAGGATGTTTGGTAAGTTATTTTGAATACATAATTTAGGTATAAAATTCATCATACACAGTTTGGCATTGTTTTCTTTTTCTTTTTTTTAAAGTTACTTTTTTCACTTACACACACACATCAATCAGGTGGGGCTCCTTGCGTTTTCACAATATTTATGAAATTGCCATTGTATTCATTTTCTATGAAAATGAAAATGCTGAAAAGGTGTTTTCATTTTTTGCATTCAAATCCAACTTTTAGGATACTGAAAATGAAAACTGTGTACAAGTTCTTAAACCAATCAAGATTTTTTGTGGTGGGCCCCGTTGAAAATGAAAACAGAAAACACTACTTTTTTCAGCTAACCAAACAGGCCCTTACTCTCTGACTTTAATCTAGCTTCCTTCCAGCATTCTTCTGGCCCTTGGTCTCAACCCAAAGTCTCTCAACTATCATTAATTACATAATAAAGCATCCTAGCCTCATTCTCTAAATCAGCTGTAGATCTTATTGTCCTCGTCCTTTGGTGCTCAATTAAAGATCCTGCATCAATTTTAGCCTTTTTGTCCTAAGATAAGCTGTCTTACATCAATATGGTTTTAGAGCTGTCCTAATTTATAGACTCCTCTCTTTCACAACACCCTCAAAAAAAGGTGGTACCTAGTGTACAAAACTCCCACTTTTGCGAGGTTCGGGAGAAGTTATTGGTAGGTAGCCTTACCCCCATTTTTTTTTTTTTTTTAAGAGGTTGATTCCCAAACTCAAACCCGCGACCTATCACTTTTGATGGAAGGCACTTGCCATTGCACCAAGGCCCAACCTCATTTCACACCACCCACTGATGCAAGAGGCAGTGAGAAGGATTTATTTTATTTTATTTTATTTTATTTTATGTATCAAGGGCAATTTTGTAATTTCTTAATATTCTGGAATGGGCTGTGCTTACAGTCCATTGGGTCTTACTTTAGTTTTATTTTAAGTTTGGTTATTTAGTTGGGCTTAGTAGTAAAAGCCTAAGGAGTCCCAAGTCCAAGTCTTATTAGGGTTTTAAGAAATCCTAGTTCAACTAGGATTAAGTAGTAGACTTCTATTTAAAGAGTTGTAATGTTTTCTATTGAAATGATTAATGTTTTCAGAATATATGCCAAGGAATCCTAGGTGTGATGCTTAGGAAGTCTAGGTGTAATTCCTAGATATTTATCTGTTCCTGTTCACAGCACGGGAACAGCCACCCAAACCTTGATTGTTCTCCGCTCCCCAAACCCTACTACTAATCCTTGTCCCCTTTGGAAACCCTATTATCCCTCTTATTTTCTAGCCTATTTCCTACCAAAACCTTACCCTAAACCCTCAAAACAGAGGTATTACCAGATTTTCCCCAACAGTTCTAAATCAGAATTTTATTTGTTCCCCCTTGTCCTACATCACCCACACCCCCCCCCCCCCCAACCACCCCCCAACCCAAAGAGAGAAAGAGAAGAAATTAGGAATGCAAGCATGGTGAAGAAGGATTAAATTCTCTCTCCAATACCATCCACGAAGTTCAATAGCCCATTTAGTCGTACCATGTTAATAATTACATAACCAATGATCCTAATACGCTATAATTGATACATACAACTTTCTCCAACTGAATATGATCTATTAGAACTAAACATAAGTGGTTCACCACAACATATATAGTTCAGATCAATGGTTTGGCACCCTACAAGTACAATCTAACTCAATCTATCCAACACAACCAGCTACATTGAAAGTTGGCATGACATGAGGGTTTAAATTATCATTATTGTCCAATATACAACAGAATTAGCAGGCCTAAATTTCCCAGCTTACAGTCTATAACCTGAGTGTTAGCAGTTCATATAATCAATCAGAGCAGACTTTAAGATTCTATTCATTAACTTTGTAATACAATAACAATAAAAAGAAAAAAATACTTCACTCAAAACTAGGAACTATTTTCAGACTATTCCAGTTTTTGCACTACCTAAACTGTTGGTCTAATGTATGATCGAGTGAAAACTTTCAAAACCATAACAAAATTTCCGAGCCAAATGTTGAGCAACAGTGTAATAATCAAGTGTAGTTTGTCCAAATAACTAAATAATCCAAATTATGGAACTAATTCAATATTCTTCTTACTTGCTCATCGTGAGAAAATTTGCATCCAGCTCCACGAGTACATTCACCTCTTTGAAAAGCACGACAGACGCCTCGTTCCTCCCTCTTCTTCTGCTCTGCCTCTTCGTCTTCTTCCTCTTTCTTTTTATAGCTACTAACATGATCAACCCTAATAATCCGACCTAAAACCTGTGCCCCATTCAAATTATCTAAAATAGCAGCAACAACAACAATAATTAATGATCACTTTTATAATGTGCAGTAACTTTTCTAATCTCTTGTAACAGTCGTTGTTTAAAAAAAAAAAGTATCATTCGCACAAAACTGAAAAGACAGATTGAGAGAAACCAACCTACAGCAAGATTTGTACTTCTCTGGTCCTCATATGCAACAAATGCGAAACCTTTGGATTTTCCAGTACCTTTGTCTCTAACAAGGTTAACATCAACGATCTCTCCATATCTAAAAATCATTTATTTAAAGAATGAAATGAGAAATGATGAAGAAAGTAATATGATAATCCAAATTCAAGAGTATGGAACCAAATCTTCTTGAGGCACTAAGGAATTTAGCAAAGATAACAATTATTGGACTTACTGAGCGAAAATAGCAAGGAGATCGCCTTCGGTGAGATCAAAGGGAATGCCTCCAGCATATACGTAAGCAGAGTCTTTGTACTTGGCATGCCATGAAGCTTCTTCGGAGATCCCTAATGCCACTTCTCTGGAATTGATATTCTGGATGCGTTTTACAAGGGTTAACGGATTCATCACTTCTGTGTATCAAAGATATGCCCAAATCATTAGACTCGCTTCTACTTAAGGAATGCCAAACACCAAACTGGTGTCAACTATCCTCCACAATCTGAACAAAGAAAAATCTGCTGATTGGAACCAATCATGTATATTTAAATAAAGTTTGAATATATAGTAAAACAAGAGGAATTCTTTAAGAGGGACTAATAAAATGAAGAAAAGAGAAACAAAAAAATATATATATCTTTTTTCTGTCACTATAGGCGTGCCTAATGTAACTACCATCTGTAGTCAATTTAATCTAATCTTTTACATTTTTGGGAACCAACCAAAAAAAGGAAAAAGTCATTTCTCTATAAAGCACATTACACAAGAACAATCAAACACCCGATTTGAGATTCAGAAGTTATACATTAGCCCGAATGGACGCAAAACACTTACAAAAGAAACCATTCCCAACTTACAAACTCTATATCACAAGGTTGAATCTGAGAACTTAGATTTGGAATCTTAGACATGGATTTTAAATCAATGGAGATTTTGGAATGCCATGATTTGTAATCCATAGATTTCAAAATACCGTTATTTGGATCAACCATTAACAAATTGGAAATTTAATTACCAATTAATTTAAGTACTCTATCATTTGGGTGCTTTAACTACCAATTAGTTTGGATTTAAAACTCCCCCACTTTAACTTGAGTGAATCTCTTTATTTCATGGGAGAACGATGATGGACAGAGATCTGTTTTGTGGGAGGAGCTGTCAAGGGTGCATGCTAGGTGGCCCATGGCATGGTGTTTGGTAGGTGATTTCAACATTATTCGATACCCGAGTGAGAAGCTTGGCTGTGAAGTCTTTTAGCCTAGCTATGTTTGCATTCTCAGATTTCATAGAGAGTAATTATTTAGTTGATTTACCGTTAGAGGGGGCTTCTTTTACCTGGTTCAGAGATTCTGGTATATCCTCTATGTCAAAAATTGACAGGGCTTTGGTATCTCTAGAGTGGGAGGAACATTTTGGAAATGTATCCTGAAGGGTGCTTACTCGTGTTATTTCAGATCATTGTCCGCTTTTGCTAGAGGTTGATGGTGTTCGCCGAGGTCTATGTGCTTTTAAATTTGAAAATATGTGGTTGAAGGCCGAGGGCTTTGCTGATAGAGTTCAGAATTGGTGGAATGGGTACTGTTTTGCGGGCTCTCCAAGCTTTATTTTGGCCCAAAAACTAAAGGCTTTGAAAGCTGTTTTAAAAAAGTGGAATAGGGAGGAGTTTGGCGATTTGGCTTTTAGAAAGAAGAACTTGTTGACTGAATTAATGGGTTTAGATGCTAGAGAGGAGCTGCTGGGGAGTCTATCGACTGAGGATCAGAATCGTCATATTCAGATTAAAGGAGACATAGAACATTTGGCTTCTCTGGAGAATATTTTCTAGAGACAAAAATCTCGTGCCTTGTATGTGAAGGAAGGAGACAATAATACTCGCTTCTTTCATAGGTTAGCAAACTCCCATAGAAGTGCTAATTGAATTAAGAAGATTGAGGTGGATGGTGTTCTATATGAGGAGGAGTCTGATGTGTGATCTCAAATAGTTCATTTCTATCAGGAGTTGTATGACGAAACTGAGGTGGGACACCCTACAATGGATGGGTTAGAATTTAAATTTATTAAGGAGGAACAGAGGTTGTCCTTAGAGAGGGAGTTCACGAAGGAGGAAGTCATCCAGGTACTGAGGGAAATAGAGGGTGATAAAGCCCCTAGTCCTGATGGTTTCACCATGGCTTTTTTTCACAAATGTTGGAGAGTTGTGGAAAAGGATGTCATGGATTTTTTTTTTTTTTTAATAAGTAATAAGTTTATTGATATCAAAAAATGAACACCCTAGTACACAGGGAGTGTACAAGGGGTCAAACAATTCAAGAACAAAAATTACAAGAATCTAGGAAATCAAGAAAAGAAAAAAATGATTGGTTCCGCAAAGCAACCAACCAATCCATTAAAGTTCTAAAGAAAAATAGCTTTAGGTCTGATATGGATCTCTCCTTATCCTCAAAGCACCTACCATTTCTCTCCCTCCAAAGACACCACAATAAGCAATGGGGAACAATCATCCATATATACCCATTTCAATAATGACCAAATTTGCCTTGCCAACACACTAGAAGCCCCACTACAAATTGCGGCATAACCCAACTCACTCCAAACAAACCAAACACCAACCCACAAATCCATAGCAACCAAACAATAAAGAAAAAGATGATCAACCGATTCACCATTACACTTGCACATGTAGCACCAATCCAATATTCAAACCTTCCTTTTTTGTTGTCAATCACTAAGCATTTCCCTAAAGCAACAATCCAAACAAAGAAAGCTACTCGAGAAGAAATCTTCTATTTCCAAATACTTTTCCAAGGAAAGCAATAATCATTAGAGCCCACTAAAAGACTATAATAATCCTTAACCATGAAGCCCTTCTCTCTATCAATTTTCTAGCACATCTTACCCTCACCAAACCCCTTTACCGAAGAACCATATATGGTATCCATGAGACCGGCCAGTGCCTCTAATTCCCGAGCATGCACACCCCTAAAGAAACTTACATCTCAAAACAAGACTCCATTATCAAACTTCATAAGCTCAGCCACTCTAGCCTCCTTATCTCAGCAAAATCTAAGCAATTCATGATAGCTGATTGCAAGAGATGTCTCACCACACCAACAGTCTTGCCAAAATTTCACCTTAGACCCATCCCCAATATCATATAGAATGTGGTGAGAAAAAGAAGGCCATCCCCGACTAATATTTTTCCACAAGCCAACACCAGGCCTAGTACACTAGCCACCCCATACACAGCCATATTTCACCTCTATCACTTGCCTCCAAAGGGCAGCCATCTCCATCCCACACTTTCACCAGCACTCTGTGTTTGAACAGTCTATGAATGCTTCTTTTCTCATTTTAATTCCTAAGAAGTGTAATGCCGTTAATATTAAAGATTTTCACCCTATCAGTTTGGTGGGTAGTATGTACAACCTGTTGTCTAAGGTGTTGGCTAACAAGATTGAGGGCAGTATTGGATAATCTCATTTCTGAATCTCAAATTTCCTTTGTTGGAGGAAGGCAAATTCTTGATTCAGTGCTCATTGCAAATGAATGCCTGGATAGTAAGTTGAAGAGTCACTTACCAAGTGTGGTTTGCAAGCTTGACATTGAAAAAGCATACGACCATGTGAACTAGGGTGCTTTGTTTTATCTATTGAGCCGGATGGGTTTTGAGGTGAAATGGAAGGGGTGGATTAAGGCTTGTGTCACTTTTGTTCGTTTTTCAGTCCTGGTTAATGGAACCCCTGAAGGTTATTTTGGAAGCTCTCGTGGTTTGAGACAAGGCGACCCATTATCCCCTCTTTTGTTTCTTTTAATTAAGGAGATCTTGAGCAGAATTTTGAGGACCCTCTTTTGTTTCTTTTGATTATGGAGGTCTTGAGAAAAATTTTGAGGAAAACAGAGGAGAGTAATCTAATTAGGGGTTTTCATGTGGGAGCAGTGAATTTTGTTGTGTGAGTATTTCCCATTTGTTGTTTGCGGATGATACTATCTTATTTTGTGATGCTTCTAAGGAACAGCTGCTTTCCATAAGATTGGCCTTGTCTTGTTTTCAAGCTTTTACGGGGTTGAAGGTTAATGTTGGGAAAAGTGAGATTGTTCCTGTTGGGCAGGTAAATAATCTGGACATCATGGCCAATATTCTTTGGTGTAGAGTGGGTAGTTTGCCTATGAAATATTTGGGGATGCCATTGGGTACTTTATTTAAGACAACTTCTATCTGGAACCCTATTTTGGAGAAGATGGAGAAGAAATTATTAGGGTGTAAGCATCTATATTTATCTAAGGGTGGTAGGCTCACGTTACTGAAGAGTACTCTCTCAAGCCTCCCAACATATTTTTTATCACTGTTTACTATTCCTAAAGCTGTGGCTGCAAAACTGGAAAATATCCAGAGGAATTTTCTTTAAGGATCTTCAAAGGGGTGTTTTAAATACCCTTTGGTGGCTTGGGAAAATGTGTGTATACCTATTGAACTGGGCGGTTTGGGGGTTAAAAATGTGGTGTCTTTTAATCAAGCTTTATTAGGAAAATGGCTGTGGAGGTTGGTCATGAAGTTACTCATCTCTGGCGGAGAGTTATTTCCACAAAATACGGTGAGTCAAGGGGGGTGCAAGTCAAGGGGGGTGCAGTACCAAAGTATACAGGAGGGCTCACAAATGTGGTCTTTGCAAAGTATTCATGAAGGGTGGGAGAGCTTTTCTAAGCATTTGTCTTTCGCTGTGGGTGATGATACTCGTATCCGTTTTGGGCATGATAGGTGGATTGGTGATAACACCCTTAAATTTCTCTATCCTAAGCTCTATAAGTGTTCAGCTGACAAAGAAGCTTGTATTTCTAAAGTTTTGTGGCCTCTAGAGGGGACTACTGTTAGAGTTTGGGATTTGAGATTTTATTGAGAATTTCAAGACTGGGAGCTAGCTGCATCTTTTTCTCTCCTTGAGTTTATCCAACCTCATATTCCTCGGGATGTAGGGAGTGATACTCTTTGTTGGCGTCTTAAAAGAGATGGCAAGTTTGACACCCAGACTTTTTACAATGCGATTTGAGATGCTCAGAATTCTTTGTTCCCTTCAAAGGGTGTTTGGAAAACGAAAGTTCCTAAGCAAGTGGCTTTCTTTTTGTGGACAACTACTCATGGTCAGATTCTTACTTTGGATAATCTTATGCTTAGGGGTCACTCCTTGGCAAATCGGTGTTGTATGTGTTGATGTGATGGGGAATCAGTGGACCACCTACTTCTTCACTGTCCTATTACACACATCTTATGGATTCTCATGCTTCTGGCTTTCAGATCCATTGGGTCATGCCAGGCTTGGAGGCAGGTTTGTTATTTTGCTTGCATCAATGGCTTGGGAATCATTCTTCGAATATTTGGAATTTGATTCCAAGTTTTTTTGATGTGGATTGTTTGGTTGGAACGAAATCGACACTGCTTTGAGGACACTGAGAAGACATTGGAAGAGTTAAATGTTCTATGCCAACGTAGTCTTTTTTATTGGTCTCGCTGTTGGGGTTTTACTGATTGTTCCTCTCTCTCTAAGTTTATGTTTTCTCTTAGCTTCCTGATTTCCTTCTTTTCGTTGTTTGGTTTTTCCTTCTACTGATGTTCATCATCATGAACAACTTATATTTTTTCCTTACTTTTTTTTGATAAGTAAAAGTTTATTGATCTCAAAAAAATGGAACACCCTAGTACACAGGGAGTGTACAGGGGGTCAAACAATCAAGAACAAAAATTACAAGAATCTAAGAAATCAAGAAAGGATGAAAAGGATTGGTTCCGCAATGCAGCCAACCAATCCATTAAAGTTCTAAAGAAAAATAGCTTCAAGTCTGATATGGATCTCTCCTTATCTTCAAAGCACCGATTATTTCTCTCCCTCCAAAGGCACCACAATAAGCAATGGGGAACCATAAGCCATATATACCCATTTCGATGACGGCCAAAACTGCCTTGCCAACATGCTAGAAGCCCCACTACAAATTGTGGCATAACCCAGCTCACTCCAAACAACCCGAACACCATAGCCCACATATCCATTGCAACCGGACAATGAAGAAAAAGATGATCAACCGATTCCCCATTACACTTGCACATGTAGCACCAGTCTAATATCCCAACCTTCCTTCTTCGTAAATTGTCAATCGTTAAGCATTTCCCTAAAGCAACAGTCCAAACAAAGACAGCTACTCGAGAAGGAATCTTCTGCTTCCAAATGCTTTTCCAAGGAAAGCAATAGTCATTAGAGCCCACTAAGAGATTGTAATAATCCTTAACTGTGAAGCCCTTCTCTCTAACAGATTTCCAGCACATCTTATCCTCACCAAGCCCTCTAACCGACACACCATATATGGTATCCATGAAACTGGCCAATGCCTCTAATTCCCTAGCATGCACACCCCTAAAGAAACTTACATCCCAAAACAGGATTCCGTTATCAAACTTCATAACCTCAACCACACTAACCTCTTGATCTCAGCTAAATCTAAACAATTCAGGATAGCTGACTGCAAGAGATGTTTCACCACACCAATGGTCTTGCCAAAATTTCACCCTAGACCCATCCCCAATATCATATAGAATGTGGCGAGAGAAATTAGGCCATCCCCGACTAATATTTTTCCACAAGCCAACACCATATGGACCATTAGTAGGCCTAGTACACCAACTACCCCATTCACAACCATATTTCACGGCTATCACTTGCCTCCAAAAGGCAGCCCTCTCCATCCCAAATCTCCATAGCCACTTCCCAAGCAGAGCTTCATTAAAAAGTCTTACCCTTCTTTATCCCCAAACCACCCGAAGCAATGGGAGTGCAAACAGTAGCCCATTTAACCAAATGGAATTTTGGTTCATCACCAATGCCACCCCATAAAAAATCCCTCTGAAGTTTCTCAATTCGGTTAGCCACAGAAGCAGGAATAGGAAATAAAGATAGAAAATATAATATTTCTATGATTATCTATCTAAAAAAAAGTTAATATAAGAAGTGAAGAGTGTGCGCACACACACACGCACACTCACAAAAACAAAAAGGGAAAGATAAAAACAACAAAAAAAAAAACCGCTATATGAACATTCGTTATGTTGTGGTCATGAAAAAACAACAAAAAAAAAAACAAAAATTGACCTTTTCATGTTGTGGTCATGTTGGCCACAAGCACCGCTATATAGGCACTATATGAACAAGCTGGGAATTTAATCTGTTAAATTTTAATAAAAATTAGCTGCACTAGCACAACTTTTGAATTCTGACACCTATATGAACATTCGTTAATTCCACAGTATAAAAATTCTAGCTCATTCCCAAGGATTCTATCAGCATATTTGTTTATAACATAAATAATTATGCAGAATTTTTTATAACTCGATAGTTACAGTGGGGGAGAGGGAATTTAAACATTGGATGTCTTAACTCCATTGGAAACACCAGGCGGTGCCAACCAGTTGAACTACAACATATTTGGCAAATAATTATGCAGAATTTGAAAAGGGTGGTATTTAATAACTTTAACAAACCCTACATCATATTTTCAATCAAATCTCCATTCTAAAACAAAGAACAATACAAATCAGCATGTGACAGTCTCAAAGCACATACACACCATTAGCTGAAAATCCAAGAAACACCCAAATTCAAAGTATCAAAGAAACACACACAATAATCATACTACTTATTGGACTGAAAAAAAGAACCAATAAAAACCGAAAGAGATATTAATATAAATGACCTAAACAAGTATCTCAATCTATTTTCTAGTATCTCTATAGATTGAATGAAATTTGGGGTTCTTAGGGGTAAAGATGAGTGCTTACCTTTGGGTTACGGGTCGATGACGACAGAGCTCCTCCTCCTTCTTGCCTGTAAGTCTCTCAAACTCTCACTCTCTCTCCCTCGCCTCTCGCCTTGCCTTTGTTCTGAATCAGAATCACCGAATCACCTTTGTTTTTTTCTGGCGAAACTACACTATTGGTTCCTAAAGTTTGCCCTGTATGCGCAATTGGTCCCTTAAGTTTGAAGCAAGTACAATTAGTCTCTTAAGTTTTAAAACTGAGTTGTATTGATCCTTTTACTACCTGCTGTTAACGGTGTTACTTATGTGACTAACGGAACAATGATTTGGCATTTTTTTAATGACGTGGCATGTTTTTAATTAAAAAAAAAAAAAGTTTCCACGTTAGATGAAATTGAAATCATATTGACCCGATTAAAAAAAAATCTGATATTTATTTTTCCATAAAAATTAAAAAAAAAAAAATAGTTGATATTTAAAATCAACTGGGTGTTCATGGCTAACGGAACTCTTTGTTTTTTCATAAAAATACACCAATCCTACCATTCAATATGAAAATTTGACAACTGGGTGTTCATCAATAACTGGGATAGTAATTGAGAAAGAGTCAAAAGGGCATCACAAAATTCATCTTGATAATTATTTTTCCACATAAAAATTCACCAATCCTACGATTCAATATTAAAATTTGACAAATGGGTGTTCATCAAAAACTAGCAGAGTAATAGAGAAAAGGCCAAATGGGCATGGAGTACGTACCCATGTTGATCGTAACCCACACCCATTTCCACGAACAAGAGATTCATGGGTGGGCAAGAGCCGCTGCTGCTTGTGCTTGTGCTGGTGCTCGTGGTGGTACTTTGGTCGGCTTCCATGGCTGCCGAGGTGGCTTTGGATTGAGGAGTTGGAGGAGGTTGGAGTCGGAGAGAGGATGGGTTTGTGAGACGGAGAAATGGGAAATTCTTATTATTCCATGGCTGTCGCGCGGCTAGGGATTTGGTCTCTACCGGCGGCGGCTAGGCTTGGGTTTTTCTTCACTCCCTCCTCTCTTGTGGCTGTCAATCTCTCTCTTCCCCTTTTCTCTCGCCGTCGTGCCTTAGTTAAACAAATATCCAAATTTGTTTTTAATCGGGTCAATATGATTTCAATTTCATCTAACGTGTAAACTATTTTTTTTTAATTTTTTAATTAAAATAATGCCACCTCGTTAAAAAAAAGTTCAGTTATTATTCCGTTAGCCACGCTAGTAACACCGTTAACAGCAATTAGTAAAAGAACTAATACAACTCAGTTTTAAAACTTAAGGGACTAAGTGTGCGTTTGTTTCAGCTTTTAGGAGCTGAAACGCACGTTTATTAAAAAGCTGGAGAGTTTTGTGCGTTTGGCTCAGCCCAAAACGCAACTTTTTGAAAAAAGTTGCGTTTTGGGCCAAGGCAAAAAACGCGCTAAGAACGCGCAAATCTTATGGATCGCTGGAGGTCCATAAACCAAAAAGCGCATGCGCGTTTAAGGTATCCGTTGGGCTAGTTACTCAATTACCAAATTACCCTGATAAAAAGTCCTCATCAGTTCTCACGCCTGATCTGAGAAATTTTATTTCTCTCTAGTCTGATCTGAGAAATACAAACTCAAGCATAATCAAAATACAAACTCAAAAACATAATCTTAAAATTAATCAAACCACAACAATAAAAGCAAAAAAATTCTGTCTCTCATAAAACTGATATAATTTAAACAACAAATCTAAAATCAAAGCAACAACAGCAACAGATCAAGAACAGAAAAAAAAAATTAGAACAACAATAAATGATCAAGAAAAAAAATGGAAGCCGATCTGACAAATCTAAAATCAGAAACAACAACTAATAAAGAACAAGGAAAAAAAATAGAAGCCGATATGACCCCTGGTTGCATGCACTCTGCAGTGAGGAGGAGGAGCAGCGGTGGCGGTGTGGTGGAGCAAAGGCGATTTCTCCTTTCTCTCCATGCGTGTCTGTGTGTGTTTGAAGATAATGACACCAAAAGGCAAGCAAAATTATGTGAGGCATATCACAGAGAGAGCTAGAGAATTTATGGAATCAAGTAGAAAAAAAAAAAAAAGAGAAGAAAATGAGAGAGCTGGAGAAAGAGTGAGGAGCTTCTAGAATCAAGTGGAAGTAAAGAAAAAAAGAAAGAAAGAGTGAGGTAGCTTCTGGAATCAAGTGGAAGTAAAGAAAAAAAAAGGAGAGGATGTGATGGGTATACGTGTGTGGTGGACAAAATGCAAGAGAAAAAAGAAAAAGAAAAAAAAGGAAACGTATGGATGAAAGAAAAGCCCAAGAATAAGAAATCACAATTTCAAAATAATACCACAATATTTTCACAATATTTTCACAATAAATTTTAAGTAATTAGCTAATATTGGTAGGTAAAAATATAATTTCAGTGGTGGGTTCCAATTAGAACTAGTAACAACTTTCCATATAAGATTTTGTTATAATTCTTGTGAAAGTATTGCAAAAAATATTGTGGATGTAATACTTTTTGTTGAAAAATATAATTGTTGAGAATGAATAGAAAAAGAAAAAATAAAATTTGATTAAAAAATAAAGATTAAAAAAGTGGGTAGGCAAAAGGTAAATATCAAACAGTACAAAAATTTGCCTAACTTGCTGGAGATGTTCTTATATATACATTGTCCTTTTTGGTAATTTACAACTCAAACTGCTACTTTTATAAGTGCTAGCCAAACACTCAGCTTTTTCAAAAAGTACTTTTTAAAAGCTTTTACCAAACACTCAGCTTTTTGAAAATGCACTTTTTCATTATGCACTTTTTGAAAACTCAACTTTTTTATTATGCACTTTTACAAAAAGCTGAACCAAACTCACCCTAATTGTGCTCGCTTCAAACTTAAGGGACTAATTGTGCATAGGGGGCAAACTTCAGGGACCAACGGTGTAATTTTGCCTTCTTTTTTTTTTTTTTTTTTTCTCTCTCTCTCTCGTTTTGCCCGGCTTTGCTGCTCAGTGGCTTGGGCTGGGCTTTTAGCCTCATTTGGTTTTGGTGCTCAGTGGCTTGCGCTGGGCTTTTAGGCTTTGGTTTGTTTTGACTTGCTTTTGCCTCTGTTGTATATATTGTTGTTGGGTCCGATATAAATTATAATCATATAAATAAAATAATAAATATAATATTGTTTGTTTGTTGGTTTTAGATATGTTTTCAAGCATTTTATTGTTATTTTTACTTAATTTTAAAACTTAAAATAAACATAAATTATATACAAAAATATTTAAATATACCTAAAATAAATATTAATTAATTGTCGTATCCCGACGTATCGTATCCTAAATTTTTTTTAAAAATGTTGTATCCCTGTACCCATATCCGTATCATACCGATACCCGTATCCGTATCAGTGCATCCCAACAACAAATCCAAGAGAGAGAGAGAGAGAGTACATGATCATGGAATGGGCTAAAGGCGGTGTTGTGAATCGGCGAAGATGTATGCGTGGAGTGAACCTGGGCCAACAGAATTGTGCTTGGTGTCACAGCTTCACCAGCTATGGTTTCGTGGTTGTCTCACAGTGGATCGCTCTTCTGAGAGAGAGAGAGAGAGAACTGAAAAAGAAAAAGAAAAAGAAATCTTATTATAAAACTAAGATTGCTATATATATGTATAGTAACTTTGAGGGAAAATAGAGAGGAGTCAGGAGAGTATTCAATATTTTTTTTTAATAGGACTCAACTTTCTTTTTTAACTCATCATATATATATTTATATTTTTTTAGAATCATAAATAAATGTTTGATTTGCATTTGCAAAGTCACTAATTATTAGATTAGATATAGAATTATGGATACCTAATAGAGAAGAAGATAATGCTATTGAGCGGATCATATTTCAATAGTAAAAGAATAATTTTTCATAAAAAATTAAGAACTAAGTTTCATTGATTCTAAACAAAAAAAAAAAAAGTTTCGTTGATTGCTACCAAGAGCATTATATCTCAACTGATTGGTATTTTTTGGTGTCTTTATAACATCCAAAGTTCAAATCATCCCTCTATGTTGTGACTATCAAATTATAAAAAATAAAAAGTTTGGTTGATTGCTAACATGTAAGTAACATGGTAGAGCTAGAAATTGGTGAGCATGTCGGCATGGACCTCACCCTTTCTTAACAGGGATTTAAGAGTTCACTTTAAAAAATTATTATCTTTTCTTTTCCTTTTTCCTTTTTTAGCTTTGTGAAACATGCATTAGATTCTTTGGCTCCTAATACGTTTACACACCAATTGGCTTCTCTCGATAGATGCGATCAACAATCTTGTTGGGCAAATCCTCAATAGGCTCTTGCATAGTATGTAAAAATTTTACTAAATGGTTTTTGCAAATATTATTTTTCAAAGAGTTTGAACAATAATCTCTGCGTCTAGTTCAATATGGAAAGAGGTGAAGAGTCATAGGGATAATGTGAAGCCATCTTTGAGTGCCTAAAGTTTCACTATCACACTTGTAGTTCTCTCCATCGACCTAGCAAACCCTCTAATTGAATGTCCTTCACTATTTCTAAGAAGACCCTACAAGCCCAAGATTATCAAAGGTAGAGCTGTCTGTGTTAAGTTTATTTCATCCATTGGAAGGTTTGATCCATTTCACATATGTGGGAGTTCTAGCTGGCTCGGATCTAACTTTGAAAGTTAAAGCAAAGAGTTTGGCTCCTCTTTTAGTACACTACTCATGCATATTTGGGCTAACACCCCGTTGCAAAAGGAGGTGGTTTCGATGAAACCAAAGTTGTCACAACCCAACAAAAAGAGAGCTTTCTATGAAATTTGAAGATGGTTGGAGATGAAAAGGTGGTAAACAGTTAGTGCTTAAAACATTTGGTAGAAGGAGGGCAAAAAAATCAGGAATGCACCCTAGTATACCGATCTTCCTCTAGAAATCTTTTGCGAATTGGCAGTCATGCTAAACATATTTTGAGTAGAGACCACAAATAGGGCATCTAGGATCAAGGCTTAAACCCCTTAAACCTAAAACATCACAAGCAAGAACACTCTTTATGAAAACAAAACCGACAAAACAAAATATCACACTTTTAGCCCTACCCCATTTATCCGAAGGCATTTTTACCGTTGGATGCTGAATTATACTATTACCAAAATTATTTTGTTCCAGTATTATTGTGGGAGTCAAAAACATTGGCTGAAAAGCTTTCCATGAAACCAAAGTTGTCATAACCCCAACAAAAAGAGAACTTTCCATGAAATTTGAAGATGGTTGGGGATGAAAAGGTGGTAAACAGTTAGTGCTTAAACATTTGGTAGGAGGAGGGCAAAAAAATCAGGAATGCACCTTGGTATATCAAGCTTCCTCTAGAAATCTTTTGCAAATTGGCAGTCATGCTAAACATATTTTGAGTAGAGACCACAAATAGGGCATCTAGGATCAAGGCTTAAACCCCTTAAACCTAAAACATCACAAGTAAGAAAACTCTTTATAAAAACAAAACTGACAAAACAAAAAACCACACTCTTAGCCCTACCTCATTTATCTAAAGGCGTTTTTACCGTTGGATGCTGAATTATACTATTACAGAAATTATATTGTTCCAATATTATTGTGGGGGTCAAAAACACTGGATGAAAAGCTTAGAACAAGTATCTTTGATCTACACAACTAATTTATAATATATGGGTTAAGAATCCACAATGGGGAGATTGAGAACTCAAATAAAGACGGGAATAAACTTAATCAACCTTGTTTATATAAGTAAATGTCGTCCCGTGATACAAGAATAAAATTTAAGAATACAAACACAAGAAATGCTCTCTCTCTCTCTCTCTCTCTCTCTCTCTCTCTCTCTCTCTCTCTCTTATTCTTGCTTGGACATCCTCTCTCTATTTTTTCTAGATCCCCATTATGTTGCCCTCCTCCTTTTATAGCCACTTTCCCTCATCCTCCAACTGTCCAGCTCTTAGCTGGATTTTGGGGATAATTATCCCATCAGACCTCTTCTTTGCCATTTTTTAATCACGAGGAATGACTTTTGGGGGGTATTTTCACTGTTCATGCCAGTCATTCAGTATTTAATATGGCTAACGTTAGGTGGGGGATCTCATTAATGCGGAGGTGACTATTTCATTAGGTTCTGCATCTTTTTTGTCGTGTTCCTCAGGGAAAGTATGGAAGACGGGTGGTTATAGCCAAGGGAGAAAAACGGTTATCTGAGATACCTTTATGACCTCGGAATAAAGATTTAAGGGATTACATCTAATATGATCCTCGGGAAGGCAGTCACCTCGGGTCTCTACGGCTGTAAGCCCAGCTGACTCCTTGCCACTAACATACTACTTCATCTAGAACTATTTCATGGGCCAGGCCCATTCCTTGGGCTTACCTCTTGGGCTTTGGTTCTCGGGTTGAGCTAAAGTCCACCCCCCTCCCCCACAATTATCTTATTGCTGAATGCATGAATGTGTATTATGTGTTTCACATTATGACTAATGTATTATATATATTTTTCATCTATCAATGGATGCTCACCATCATGTTTCCTTCTCACCATTAGACTTAATTACTTCTTCTGATATTTGTCTTATCGCTGGAAATGAATCAAAGTTTGCTTATCGCATGTGTTTCATTTATTTGGATTTTGGGCATGATTTCCCTTATAGTGGAAGAGATGCACCAGTAGCTATTAGTCTTCTCTGTGCCAATGTTGAGTTTCGGACTCGACTACCAACAAAACTCAGTTTAGCAAGACGAGCACTCTAGCAACAGACATGTGACTACTCACAAAAAAAGACCTTAAGATTATCAAATAAATTTAATTGTGAGAGAGAGAGAGAGAGAGAGAGGACTCTAACCCATGATTGTATGAAATCCTAACCAAGAGAGAGATCCATCGTACCAGTAGCTATTCATCTTCTTTGGGCCAATGTTAAGGAGCTAATCAACAAGAAAATGATGAAACATATAGAAATCATAAAAAACGAAGAAATAAAAAATTAATTTTGATGTGGTCTAAATATGCCTCAAAACGACATAGTTTTGGATAGAAATAAAAATTATTTCATTTTGGGTTTAGGACCTTTAGGCAGCACTTAGAGACCTTTTGGTAAGGGTGTGTCGGTTCAATTTCGGTCGGTTTTCTAAGTGTTGGCGAACCAAAACCAAAATTTTCAGTTTGTGAAATTCTCAACCGAAACCGACCGAAGTAATTGGAAATCAATCAGTTTTGGTTGGGTTTCTGTTTTGGTCGGTTTCGATGGGTTTCTTTGGTTTCCTTATCATTTATTTTCTAAGAAAGCAAACAAAGAAAAAAAATAAACAAACCCAGAATATAAAACAGAGAGAGGAAATTGAAAAAATAGACAAACCAGAATATAAACAACCAAGCACATGGGTTTTTTCAAAACCCTAACTTTATTTGCACATAAAAATTGAAACAATAGCATTGATTCAATATTAAACAAACCCAGAATATAAAAAAGAGAGAGGAAATTATGGAGAAATTAAAGAGAGAGAGAGGGTCATCGTGACTCCATGAGAATGAAAAGATTAGGCCGGCGTAGGGAGCCCGGCGTAGGAAGGCCGGCTTGTGGAGGCCGGTGTAGGAAGGCCGACATGTGGACCGGCATGTGCAACAGTGAGAGAAGAGGAGGGCTGAACTCTAAAGAGTGGAGGCTGTGACTTGTGAGAAAGAAAGTGGGCTGTGGGTAGGGAGTCAGGGAGGGGGTCGACGCTGAGAAGAAGAGAAAGGAATAAAATGCTAGGGTGAGAGCATCAGCAGTGGGCCTGCTATATGCCAAATGTAAGGCACATTTAGCATTCAGGCCCAAAAACTGCTCAGCAACAGGAAGGCCAAATTGGAAAAGGCCAAAAAAATTTTGAGATATAGCTACGATACCATCTTAAATGTAAGATGGTACTGTAGCTGAATGGGATAAATAAATAAATAAATTTTAATGCTTGAGGTCCTTTTTAACTCGGGAATTTCTCTCTCTTATCTCATTTTTTCTCTTATTTTCTATCTCTTACTTCTCTCTTTCTCATCTGCTCCATGCCTAGTTCAGACCCAAGACTCTCTCCGATGCCCCTCTCTCACCGATAAGTTAGAAGCTTCTCTCTCTCCAATGATGGGTAACGGTGGCCACCACCAACACAGAACCCATTTTCTTCAAACCCAAAACCCATTTTCTTCAAACTCAAAACCCATTACCCATGGTCTCGACGGTGGCTGTGTGGGGGTCGGTGATCAATGGCGGCTGGATCGTAAAATTGGGGTGGGTATGCTGAGTTGCTTAAGATGGCTAAGAAGCACGGGCTCAAAGTCCAGGCAGTCAAAGGCCATGGGTGGCTGAATTTGTGGTGGCTAGGTTTTTTATCTTTGAATTTTTATGGTTGCTGGTGAGAGCAGATGGGTTTGGGGTGAATGGAGATGGCTACGGCAGAAGTAGGGGATGGCGACGGTGGCGGCAACGGCAGCGGCGGCTTGAAGACTGGGTCAGTGGCTGTTTGGTAGTTGTTGTGGCGGCGAGATCGGCCTGGCTGTGGGTGATTTTTTTATGGTTGGTTAAGTTTCTGTTGATTTGGGTGATTTTTTGTTGTGATTTGCTTCTTGTGATTTTGCTGGGTATGGGTTTGCTAGAGGTTGAGGCCGATGCTAGAGGTTGAGGGAGAAAGAGAGGAAAATGAAGAGAAAAAGATCAATAATAAAGAAAGATTAAAAAAATAATATTTTAATAAAATGGTAAAATAATAGAGATTTGGGATGTTGAGTGTATTGTAAAATGGTATGGTATAATTGATAAAGTAGCTTTTTGAGATGGTAAAATAAGATGGGATAGCAAAACCGGTTGGAGATGCTCTGAGAGAGAAAAAAAATGGTGGAGGGGCGGCTGGAAAGAAAAGGGTAGAAGGGTCAGAACATAAGATGCTAGGGTTTTAACTTTTAATGGTTTTAAAAAATTAAAAAACTCGAAAACGTTTAGGCGAGGGCTCAAACAAGAGAGCACTGAGTCATTAAAGCCACATCATACCACTAAGCTACAAGCGCGAACGTGACTTGGTGTTACATAAATATTGGTTTGGTTCGGTCGGTTCGGTGCATTAAAATTTGCCATTGAAAACCGAACCAAAATTTTCGGTTTTATTATATAAAAAACGGAAATCGAACCAAATCGAAATTTTTGCATCGGTTCGGTCGGTTTGAAGCGGTTTTTTCGGTTCCTCAGTTTTTTGCACACCCCTACCTTTTGGCATAGATAAATTTTATTTTTAAGAGAGTAAAATCAAAATAATTTTAAACTTTAAGGATAAAATACAATGGACAAAATGACTTTTTCCAAACCAATTTGGAGGTTTGAAGGAACTAGATTTGATACTATTGTGCCCACCATAAATTACTTGCAGAGGCCATGGTTATGATCTGGGACCTTAGTTAAGAGAGAGAGAAGAAGAATAAGAATGGTGATCATGGGTATTTTCATTTTTCATGGTTACTATGGATGGGTTTAGATGGATTTCACACAATTTTGAATAAGATGACGTGAATAGTTTTTGTGGTTGGTTAAGCAAAAAGTGGGCTTTAGCTATTTCACATGGACTAATTCTAATTCTCTTATACACTTTTTTTATCATCCTTTGCCCTTATAAACTTGGCTAAATCATATATTGTAACTTTGTAAGTATAAATTGCAACTATAAATTTCTTTGCTATAATCAACAAAAACATGTCCTATGGAAATTTTCAGTAGCTTAGAAATGAATCAGGATTTTGCTTCTTCATTTCAGTATCTTTCTTTTAAATTTGTTCCTAGGTGATGTAATAAGGTGCCCTAATTTTTGGCTTCCTATGCTAAGGACTTAAGGACTCCTCTACTTGGCTGGATGAGTGTCCTTTTCTCTTCCCATTGTAATTGATGATTCAATTTAATATATCTATCCCTTTGATTTTTTATAAAAAAAAATGGTTGGAGTTTTTTTTTTTTTTTGGGAAATTAGCGTGATTTGTTCTCTAGAATAGTAGAATGCGTGTATATGAGGCAAAAACCTTCAACATTCTATTTCCATAGCACCTTTTATAAATGTAAAGGTCTTGGCAGGTCAAGTGATACTAGTCTAGATAAAAACTTGTAATCTACAGATCAATATTACTCACCATATTATGATTCGAAAATAAAGGAGTACGGAAGGAAATGTGCAAATATAGAGTTTAATGCTAATCTTTTACGAGTTCAAATGATTTAGAAACGAGAGGAGAAATTACCACAAATGAAAAAAATTAATGTAGATAAATAATTTTATGAAATCTATTATATTTGATTTATGGCTTCGAATGCCCCAACAGGGGCGGACCTAGGATTTCAAGCTAGGAGGGGCCAAAATATAAGAAGAAGAAAAATATCCAAATAGGTATCCATATAGTACTAACAAACTATTAACCAAGATCAATACACAAAATCATTGTTTATTAATACATTAAAATGCAGTCATCTACCAATAAAGACAAAAAAAAAACAAAATAATATTGTTTTTTAAAATATTTTCACAAACCAAAACTTACTTTTACTACTTTAATGCTAGTACTCTAATATTGGGTTGACTGAGATTTTTTTTTTTAAATTTTGTTTTTGTTAAGCTTTTGAGTTGAGTAGTTGCTAGTTGGGCTATGCTAATTAAAAAGGAGGGGTCTAAGTTTTTAAAAGAGTGAGGCTAGAAATAAATATAAAAAATGTAACCATTAAAAAAAATTTTCTTTTTTTTCTTTGAGCTAGGGGGGCCCAATTATTTTTTTCCTTTTTATTCTTTGGGCCAGGGGGGGCATGGGCCCCCTTGGCCCCCCCTGTAGTTCCATCCCTGCCTAAGAGTAGTAGTTAAAATATATTTAATGCTTTAATTAAATAATACTTTTATATATTTTTCAAAAAATAAAGTCAAATTGTATATGTGGGGTCAAAAACAACCACCAAAAAAATAAAGATGGACAAAATGACCTTCATAATTAATTTCTAAAAAGATGGGAAAATATTCCACAATGGGAGATCTAAATAGCAAATTAAAGGGATAAAAAGATCAAAATAGGCCATTACATATACAAAAACAATGTTCCCGTGGTATAAGGGTAAGGTCAAGGACTAAAAACCTTAGAAATATCTCTGTTTCCACTTTCTCTCTCTTGTTCTTCTCTAAACCTTTTTTATCTCAATTTTTATGAATCCACCTTCTTGCTGCACCTCTTCTCCTTTTATAGCCATTTCTCCCCTTCCCTCTCTCCCCAACTGGCTTGTTCCCAACTAGATTTAGGGGATACTTGTCCCATCACCCCATTATTCTGCCACTCTTTCATTATTATGAAATAGAACTTTTAAGGGTGTTTCTACTGTTCAGGCCAATCAATCAGCATTTAATGTGGCGAAGATTAGGTGTAGAACCAGTGGTGACTCCAGGAATTTTTTTAAGGATGGTCATTAAAAAACTTAAATTATACAAAATCTAATAAAAATAGAATTTCATACATTGACAACAACAAAAAAATAAATAAAAAACACACACACACACGCAAATACATAAAATCTTACAATTTCCTTCTACAAATTTTTTATTTTGAAATCGTTACATGATAGTTTCATTATTAATGTTGCAAGCTACATCTCTTCAAAAGTTTAGTTATTTAAAATTTTTCTTGGACTTTTTCTTTTTATTTGTAAGGACCTAATATATTGTTAAGGGAACCAAAGTTTAAGAACAAAATTTGGCTACAAACTTTGTTGTAGTCACTCTCATTAAATGAATTAACATTGTTACATATTTTGAAAATCTAATCATTTCTCTCCTGGGCTAGGAGTTCTCTCTCTCTCGTGTACATGAGTATTCTCCCTCCCTTAGGTTTCTAAAGGTCTGTATTTTCCTTTTATGCTTTTTTTGCGGCAAATCTCTACTTTTTTGCGGCAAATGGCTGAAGACGTGATCAATAGTTTAGGAAACATAAAGCTCACAACGAAGGAAGAAGAAGATATAACTATCTCGGATGAGGGTCAGAAGGAAGAAATAGAGAGTTGCACTCAAAGTCTGGTAGGAAAGTTTCTTACTTGCAAGTCTTTCAATAAGAAAGTGGCTCAAAATACGTTGAGGAAAGCGTGGGGAGTTGACGAAGGAATGTAGATAGCTGAAGTTGGGTCAAACCTATTCCAATTCAAGTTCAAAACAAAATTTGATTTAAAAAGAGTGTTACGAGGAGGTCCATGGTCGTTTGATAATCAGGTGTTAATGTTGCGTTGATGGCAAGTGGGGATGACTGCGAAAATGTGAAGTTCGATGTGGTAGGTCTGTGGGTGCAAATTTGGGGGGCTCCTTTTGATATGTTCTGCCCTCAAGTGGCAAGGGAAATAGGAAGTAGGCTAGGAATGGTGGAGGAGGTTAAGCAGCAACAGAGGAATGATATGCAAAATTTGTTTATGAGTGTTAAAGTGACCATTGCAATTTCAAAGCCTATTCGACGAGGGAGTTTTCTCTTAGGGTCGAATGGACAGCGAACTTGGGCGACGTCCAAGTACTAGAGGTTGCCGATTTTCTGCCATTATTATGGTTTGTTGGGTCATAACCTCAAGCACTGTGCCAATCATTTAGCTACTATGAAAAATGGAGGGGATGTGATATGCCAATATGGAGGTTGGCTGAAAGCAAGTGGAGGTAGGTCTTGGTCACCGTCCAAACGTGAACCGGAACGACATGGAAAATCTCAGAGTGTGCAAGTAACGGTGGACGACAATGGCCAAACTGAGGAGCAGGGTGGCATGACGACGATGAATACGGAACGCGGTGCAAATTCAAACAAGCATGATAGAAGGGAGGAAGGTAAGTCCAAGATTCTTAGAACCTATATGGGGTATGAAACGCGGGATAAAGGTAATCCCGAGATGATTGGGATTAACTCAGATAGTGGAGATCAATGCTCCAAGAGGCATGGGCTTATTGATATGGATGTGAAGGCGTTGGATATGGTATGGGAGGATGACACCTATCCTAGTTTGATTTCAAAAGCTCAGGATAACGTGGCTAATTCAAAATTGAAAAGGAAGAGTAAGGTGGCGAGTCCTAATGCTAAACATGTGGAGATCCAAACTAAGGATGGGCCGAGAGATTCAAAGAATAGGCCCACTTAGAAGAGGCTGGCCCGTATGTTATATGGGCCGGATGCCTCAAAAAAATTTGATGAATCTATCCTAGGAAAGAAAGATGTGCAGGAAAAGGAAAAGGAGATAGGTATGGATTCAGAAAAACAATTGAGGAAGCGTGAGAAGGTGGAGGAAAATTCACAAAAAACTACAGCGGCAGGGGTGATGGATCACCCTTGCCGAGCAAAATGAGGCTATTAAGTTGGAATTGCCAAGGGCTTGGGAACCCTTGGACAATTCCTAGCCTTCGCAAAATTGTGAGGGATCAAGCACCCATAGTGTGTTTTTTAATGGAAACACGATTGGATGAAGATGGGTTTAATAATCATTGTAGGGAATTACCATTTCGAAACAAACTTATTGTCAAGAAACCATATTTAGGGGGAGGTTTAGCTTTGGTGTGGAAACCTGAGGTGCATCTTGAGGTGATTAATTACACTAAGAATCATATTCTAGCTAAGGTGGTGGAAGAGGATGGCATGGAATGGTTCCTGACTTGCTTCTATGGCTAGCCTGAGGCTAGTCAAAAAACTAAATCATGGGCACTTCTTTCTCACCTCTCTACACTAGTGAATGGTCTATAGTAAGCACTTCTTATCCACTGCAATATAAGCAAGTGGAGGAGTTTGGGTAGATATTGGACATATGTGGGTTGGATGACTTGGGATTTCGTGGCTACCCTTTTACATGGAATAATAAAAGGCCAGGTACTGCAAATACTAGGCAGCGGTTGGACCGAGCTATGGCTAATGTGGATTGGAAGGGGAAATTTCAAGATTGTACTATTACTCATCTGGTGTCACATGCCTCAAATCATCTACCACTTCTCATGCAAACTAGATATGATAGAGGAAGTCGGGGTTATGGTGCACGTGGATTTAAATTTGAAGAATCATGGCTATTGTGGGATGATTGTGAAAGAACAGTTGAAGAAGAATGGAATTCAGGAAGGGAGACAGAATCGACTATAGCTAATATATAGGAGAAAATAAGGGGTTGTGGCACAAACCTGCATGCATAGGGCTCTTCGAAAACCCACCTAGATACTAAAGAAATTAAGAAGCTGCAGAAACACGTGGAGAGATTGAATGCAAATGCACCAACTGAAGAGAGCAAAGCTGAATTTTTGGAAGTGAGTAGAAAGTTAGATGATCTACTAGCAAAACAGGAGATTTATTGGCACCAACGTTCCAGAGTTTCTTAATTAAGGCATGAGGACACGAATACTAAATTCTTTCACTCTAAGGCCTCCCAACAGAGAAGAAGAAACTTTATCCAAGGCATGAGGGACCAACAACAAAATTGGGTTGAAGAGATAGAAGATATTGCTGGAGTGGCGACATAATATTTTGAGTCTATTTTTTCTTTAGGCAGATGTGATCAGATGGATGAATGTCTTAATACAGTACAACACAAGATGACGGAGGATATGCAAGAAGTATTGTCCAGTGAATATTGTGCGGAAGAAATCAAAGTAGTGTTGTTCCAGATGGGACCAACAAAGGCTCCTGGACTTGATGGTATGAATGCTCTCTTTTACCAAAAATTTTGGCATTTGTAGGTGATAATGTGATTGCTGCTATGTTGGATTTTTTGAACAATGGTACTATGCTGCCTGAAATTAATTATACTCATATTGTACTTATTCCTAAAATTAAGTCGCTTGAGAGGATTTCTTACTATAGACCCATTAGCCTATGCAATGTTATTTATAAAATTATATCTAAGGTGTTGGCAAACAGGCTAAAGCTCATTCTTCCCCATCTAATCTCTTCCAATCAAAGTGTTTTTGTACCTGGGAGATTGATTATTGACAATGTCCTAGTAGCATATGAAACTTTGCATTCCATGCACTGTAAATGAACGGGCAGAAAGGGATCCATGGCTCTAAAATTGGATATCAGTAAAGCATATGATCGAGTGGAATGGCCTTTTTTGAAGGGTATCATGTCAAGACTGGGTCTACCTGAAGGTTGGATTGATGGAGTAATGAGCTGTGTGACAACTCCTATCTTTTCTGTACGCATGAACAAAAAAGCTTATGATAATATTCTACCCTCTAGAGGACTCTAGCAAGGAGATCCTTTGTCACCTTATTTGTTTCTATTATGTGCAAAGGGATTTTCTTTACTGTTAGCCAAAAGCAGAAGGGGAAGGGCGGCTTCATGGGGTCTCTATATGCAGGAGGGCGCCTAGCATTTCCCACTTGTTATTTGCTGATGATTCATTGTTATTTTGTTGGGCTAATCAGGAAGAAGTGCAGGTTATTTTTGAAGTTTTACAGACATGTGCTACATCATCAGGCCAATGTATAAACTTTGAGAAATCATCTGTCTATTTTAGCAACAATACTGGGAGAGAACAAAGGGATGGGATTAAAATGGCATTGGGCATAAGGGAGGTAGTGCAATTCGAGTCCTATCTTGGGCTACCAACATTGGTGGGTAGATCTAAATATCGAACTTTTTCTTTTCTTAAGGATAGAGTTTGGAAGAAAATCCAAGGATGGAAGAGGCAATTATTGTCTAGAGCTGGCAAAGAAATCCTTATTAAGGCGGTGGCTCAATCTATCCCTACTTACACGATGGGGGTTTTCCAACTACCAGTGAAGCTTTGCAATGAACTAAATGCCATGTGTGCCAGATTTTGGTGGGGTCAGGTTGGGAATGAAAGGAAGATTCATTGGAGGAGCTGGGATGTACTGTCTCAACCAAAAAGAGAGGGTGGTATGGGGTTCAGAGATATAAGGGCTTTTAATCTAACCATGTTGGCTAAGCAAGGTTGGAGATTGCTACAAGATAAAGGGTCGTTGTTGTATGGGTGCTTCAAAGCTAGGTACTTCCCTAGGAGTTCGTTTTTGGAAGCTGCTGATGTATCTAATAGTTCTTATGTTTGGAAAAGTTTAATTGCAGCCTAACCAATTTTGAAAAAAAATGATGTTGTTAGAGGGTAGGTGATGGAACTTCTAAGCGGGTTACTCAAGATTGGTGGATTTCACATTACCCAACAAATAAGGTCTTGCATTTACCAGTGGAGGAGGAATGAGAGTGGCGCGTTACCGAACTCATTAATTGGACTACCCATGAATAGGACCGAGGTGTGCTTGATGCTAAATTCCATAGGAATGATGTGGAAGCTATACTCCGGATTCCATTGAGTAGAAGACATGTCCCTGATACTATAATGTGGTTGCCTAATAAGAATGGGGAATACTCGGTGAAATCTGGCTACCATATGGCTAGAATGATATCAAGGGAAGTGGGTGGAAGGGAGGAAAGTTAGGGGGAGCAGCACAAGAACCAGATCTGGCTGAAACTATAGAACTTCCATCTACCAAACAAGATTAAGATATTTGCTTGGAGGGCATGTCAGAATATATTGCCAACAAGAGAGAATCTAATGTGGAGGAAAATCATTGAGGATAGCTTATGCGAATTTTGTCGACAAGAGAGTGAATCAGTGCTTCATGTCTTATGGGGATGTGGAGTGGCTCAAGATGTATGGGCTGAATGTAGGGTCTGCCTGCAGAAATGCTCAAGGACTCAAGGGGACATTCTACAGCTATTTGAAGAATTAATGGAAAGATTGTCTGTGGACGAGTTCGAGCTATTCTTAGTGCAGTGTTGGATTATATGGAATCAACAAAATTCTGTCTTGCATGGAGGTGTGATACAGGACCCATCTCGGTTGAACAAGAGGGTAGAGGGCTTTATAAAAGAGTATAGAGAGGCCCAAGAGCAGTTGGCAGTCCCATCTTCTTCCAGTTCAGCGCAGCAGCAAGCTTCGTGGTTGCCACCGACGGGGTTGGCTTACAAGATCAATTTTGATTCAGCTGTCTTTGCAGGGAGTAACGCCTCAGGTATTGGTGTGATAATTTGAAATAATATGGGAGAGGTCATGGCGGCGCTATCGATGAGAGGACCATCAACAAGGGACAGCAAGGAAGCTGAAGCTCTAGCGTGCAGGAGGGCATTGAAGTCTGTAAAGGAAGCTGGATTTGTTAAAAATCACGTTCAATAAAAAAATATTGAATAGAGTTGTAGCCTTAGTCTACAACCATACTTGCTGCCAAATTTTGTCCAAAGTTTAATTATGTTGGGCCTAAAAAAAATTTAGAGTGGTCAAAAAGTTTTTTTTAAGATAAAAAAAATCATAAATTTTTAAATTTTATATATAATAATTGTATTTTTTTTTCAGGTCAGGGTTGTCCTATGACCAACCTGAACTCTATGTAGAGCCGCCCCTGTGTAGAACATCATTAATGCGAAAGTGACTGCTTCAATGGTTCTTATCCCTTCCTTGTGCTTCTCAAGGTGAGTTTGTTGGAAGGTGACATATTGGTTCAAAGGGGAATTGGTCATCCATGGTTCTTTCATCATTCTTCATAGGGAAGGTTCAGCACATCACCTCGGCAACGGGCCTCGGTAATTGAAGTTAGTCCAAGCCTCCGCGGAAGTAATCCTGGGAGGTTCCCCTCTATCTGTTAGATCACTTCATCCTCATCCATGTCTTTGGGCTGGATATATCCTTCCAAAAATGATCTTATTGGGCTTTTGGTTCTCAGCCCATGTGTATATTCATCCCCCCACAAGTATACATATACCCAAAAAAGGTACACACAATCACAATGTATCATTGCACAATTTTATTTTTTTATATAACAAATAAAATATTAATCTCTTATGTGAATGATAATTAGGTGAAAATTCTTGTTTTTGATACTTTTTTTTTATTATGATAAATAATGTTAATTTTTTATTCCAAACATTATGCATTTTTCAAAAATGAAAAGTACGGTTATTTTACACTGTTGAATTAACTAAATATTGGAAGTTCTTTTTTTAGAAGAATATTAGAAGTTGTTTTTATTATATTTTATAGATTAATTTGTACGTATGTTTTAGTTGATCATTTTTTTTTTAGAGCAAAAAAAAAAATTTTGTTGAGAAACTTTTTTTTTCATTAGTTATAACGAGGCCCGAGGGAATGGAGATTTGAATCTTTGAAAATCTTGTTTTCAAAAAAAAAAAAAAAAAAAAAAAAACTTCAAAATCTTCAATTAGAAACACTAGGAAGTGTTTCTTGAGTTATGAGCCTTTTGGTTTATTGAGACATCATAGCATAATTATTCCCCCATTATACAAACTATGATCGGCAGCCCCAATCAAGCTTGATGGGTTCAAATTTTCTCTCATAAATGAATAATAATGATAAAAAAAAAAATTTGAGAAAGGAATAATGATAAAATAATTCTATTCAAAACCGTTTATGTCAATATATAGAATAATGCAGTAAAGGAATCTAAATTTTACTTGAGTGGATGAATTAAGAGTGTTTCTACTATAACACAGACTTGAATAATGAATGATTTTGCATACGTAAAACAAGAAAATGACCTTCATATTTGTGATGAATATAAATATATATTTCTTAATTTTTACTTCAATTTCTATCGTATCAGAGATACTAGACCTATTTAAAATACTGAATTATCCCACAATTTACAATTATTCATAAGAACAATAACATCATATAAATCTTAAGAGACGGTGTCTAGTCAACGTTTATATATATATAAGAAAACAAAATTAAGTAAAAAGAATAGTACGAGATTCTTACAGGAGCCAAGAATCAAGAGTACAATTAAGAAAGCCAACTTGAAGGAAGATTTTTCCATCTCTTATCTCTTTGTGTATATAGTTGCTACTTTCGTTGTATTTATTGTGTTACTTTTGCACCCTTCTACCCACACATATATATAGGAGAAATCTTTGGCCAAAAAAGTTAGTTCTATCTATAAATTTTGGAATTTATTTATCTATATATGAAAATTAATTTTGAATTTAAATGATATTTGAAAATTAATGACACAATTAAAGAGTGTAATAAATTGATAAAAGTTCTCAGCCAGCTCAATTCCCTATCCATATGGTGGATTGGAACCGCTTTTTTTTAGAAGGTTACCACTGAGCACTGACCACAATTTTTGCCCAGTTGAATCTTTGTGCAGCCTAAAAACATTGTGATATGTATGGTAAAGAGATTGAGTTAACATTAAGGGAAAATTCTTAGGTACTTCCGGAGTATGGATAAATGGTATTTCCTTCTCTCACATTCATGGTGGACTCACCATGAATTTAATAAGTGGACTCCACCATGAATGTGAAAGGAATGAGCACCATTCTTCATGCTCCAGGAGTACCTAAGTATTACTCAACATTAAGATCCACTATCATTAAACATCATTACTAGTTATTTGATTTTAAAAAGATATAAGTTCAATCTGAATCTGTGAGAACTAAGAACTTCAAAAGAACCTATTTGATTTTATATATATAGAAGTTCAATCTGAATTAATGAGAATTAAGAACTTAAAAAAAAACCTAAACGTTGTCTTGGAAATTGTTCTAGGGTGGTCACTAAAAAACTTAAATAATACAAAATCTTATAAAGTGATAATTTGAATATATCAATGTCACACAATAAATAAATAAAACACACAAATACATAAAGTATTATAATTTCCTTCTACTAACAAATAGAAAAAGAAAAAAGGGAATCATAAGAGATAAAGTGGAAACTAAGAATGCTGAAATGAGAGTAATAAAGTAAAAGAGTCTAAAATGATAATAGAGAAAGAAAAATGAAGAGAGAAAGAGAGAGAAACAAATAATACTTGTTACAACTGTGAGCCAAGACATTGAGGAGAACAAAATTGTCGCGATTGCAAAGCCAAGAGAGCATAGTTGCAGACACTGTCAAGGAGAACTTACTTCCTCGGTATTTCTCTTGGTAGCATTTTTTTTTTAGAAAAATAAAATGAAGGATTATTTTTATGTAATGGGTTAAATGAGTTAAAATTTGAATGATTAGATTTTTTTTAATATACTTTCTGTTGAATAATTTTTTCACTTGTTGTTTGGCCTAGTCTTGTTTTTGTTTGGATTAATATTGTTATAATTTGTATTGTTATTATTTAAGCCTTTTTTTTGTTTTTGTTTAAGGGGTTATGAGATTGGTTCAAGTTATACATAAAGTTACACCTATTTTAGACCGTTAATTTTCATTAAATCTAACGGTCAACAAAAAGACTACCTCTCAAATCATTAATATGTAATTAATGTTTGCTATGTCAACTCATTTTAATTAAATCCCCCACATTCACCTTCTCTCTCTCCTTAATAATCATCTTCCACTCTCCACCAACTTCTCTTTGATGGTTGAATAAGAGATCTGGGATTCAATCTCGCCTACACCAAAAACTTATTGGTGTTTTGGTTTGATGATAAAGAGCTATGATCAGGAGCAAACGCCCAAAAAAAAAAAAAAAAACTTATGTTCCTCTTCAATGAGATCTAATAACAAAACTGGTTTTGACAATTTCTGTTGGGGACAGTGACATCACCATGGTGCAAAGCAAGAGCTCCATGTCAACTTAAAAGTAATGAGACTTTGATTTTGAGATGGTCATAGATTAGAAAATTACCAAGGATGAGTTCCACAAGAATAATTTGCTTTATTGTGGTTTCTTTACAAGGAGGCCACTAGACCCCGTATTTGATCTCTATTATTTGAAGTGATTAGTGGGTTTAAGTTTGAGTTTTAGATGTGATTTTTTTGTTAATTTATTAATATGGTCCTCTAGTTTTAGTGGGTACCGTAGAGTTGAGAACTATCATGATGCGATTTAAATCCATCAAGCAAAACACCTTGGCAACGATTGAGGATTGGCATGTTGTATTGATATCAAATGCAGCCGGTTGTTTCAAAAGGTTCATTGATTTAATTCGGGCAAAACACCGAGGAGTGGAAGGTGACTATCAAGGAGAGAGAGAATGTGAATGTAGGGGGATTTAATTAAAATGAGTTGACATGACAAATATTAATTACATATTAATTCTTAGATCTAAGGTTTTTGTATTGTTAATAAGAGACTGAATGAGATGAGGGAAAGAAATTAGGTTTTGGGTCAAAATAATGTTGTTTATATGAGGAAATATGGTGTCATTTTGATTGAAACTGCTGTGTTTTCTGCTTGAAGTGAATCACTCAATAACATGTTGAACCATCCTTGGTTTGCGGTTCCTCCGATTGAATTGTTCAATTCTAGTTAAACTTGCCTTTTATAGTATTTTTGGGTTTTTATAGCAACTAGGTTGGATTAGTGTCTAAAACCCGATCAAACAAACCGGAACGTTCCGGTTTTTAAAACCCATGGAAATATCCAGTTTTAAGATTGAGTTGTTAATATATTAATTATGCAAGTTTTTGGTTAATCTAGCAATCATCTATAATATGCACAACATAATATAAATAGTGTACACATATATGATGACCCATGAAAAACCAATGAAATTAACTGTTTCACCGTATAAAAAAAAAATCCTAGGGGGAAACCTTCTCAAAAAGCAGTCCATTATAGTAAAAAGAAGTCAAGTGTAGGATTGTTGCGAAGTAATAACTCAGTAAGTTCGAGGTCGAATCTATAGGGAAGAGGGAATTGACTAGCAAACCACAAGAGAATAAAACTAAAATAATAAAGTTTAATTGAAGAGATTTTTGATGGTTTAGTAAAGGTAATTTAAATTGAGAGAAAATAACAATATATTAAGGCGCTAAGGTTTAGGGATCCACACACAACATATCTATTGGTAGTTGTTGATAACCATTTTTGCGACACATTTTCTACAAGCTCGATTTAATCATGCTCGACTTCATTGTGGGCTCAATTCATGTATTATATTATATTTTTTCTTTTAAGCATGGCCCAAACTCATGTGACTTATGGGGGAAATTGAGGAAGTGTGGTTTGAAGGGTATGGGTCGGTTCCTTTCGAACCTTTTGCATGAGCCCAGCCCATGCGTGCTACCAAGTGGGCAAGGGACACTGGTAACACCTCAGGCTCATGGAGGAGGTCTTGTATCCAAAATTTCCATCCCAAAATAGCTTTTATACTTTGGGTGACTATGAGCCAAAGTTTTTGCCCTAACCTAATTTTGCTACCATATTTTCTTTTCCACCCAAAGAACACAGCTGACCCTAAACTAATTAGCTAGCCTATTGTAGCCACCAAATGCAGCTATCAAAAGCCTACAATGACAAGGAAACAATAGTTAATGGAGTCAGCCACTTTATTTCCAAAATCATGCTAAAAGCATGCTAAACTCTTCCCTAAACAAAAGCAACCCAAGCCAAAACACCAAATTAGTATCATGGGGGATAAAAGCCTCTTCCACTACTTAAAAATTAGTCATTAGCAACACCCCAAACTCTATATAAAACTCTCTCTTCAGCTCATAAATGAACCACGTTCTACCCACATACCTGAAACTTCAGAGCAAAAGCCTATTCAGCCAGTCAACAATCTCACAATTCTGAACCTTAGGGGTGGAAATATAGGTACAAGGGAACCTTCCCTCTCTTCCTCACAACCTCTCTCAATTTCCTCTTCTCGGTGACTGTGGATCGAAGTTTCAGACCTGTTATGTTTTTATGCTATTTTTGCACTTTTGTTATTAGCATTTTGATTCTTTCTTGTCAAAGCACTATTAGCCTTTTGTTCATTATACATTTGGAATTTTGGACTTGATTCTCCACAATAAACACCTCTAAAGAATCCAAGGGGAGATTTGGGCCGTTCTCGCATTTTCAGCCCTTGTCGCAAAACGTCCCCGACAGTAGTCTTAACAATATTTATTTTATAACTCAACTAAAATTCATACAAATGATGATTTTAGTCGGATGATTTAACAATAAGAACTCAAGAATTAATTGTCTAACGTAGTTTTATGAAATTGATTGATTTTAAGCAAAACAAAACTAGTGAATTAGTTCGCAGGGAATGCTAAGCATTTAACGTGCCTGGAGTCTATGATAAATCAAAGGATTATACATAACTAAACACTTTTCTAGATGAGTAAAACAATCAAAAACATAAAAACGTAAGCATTAAAACCAATAAATAATTGTTAAGAACATATCAATAAACGGTTGGATTTCACCCCTTACCTTAGCAAGGATTCTAGCAAGCCATAATACAAATAAAACTCTAAAAACTCTAAAGAAACTTTAAGAAAACCTAAATTATGTTCTACAGCAGCTCCCCTCTGAATTTTGCCCTAAAAAGCCTTTAAATAGTTCAAGGAATTTTATTACAAGTTGAATTCCCGTTTGGAGAAAATCTCAGGTTTTTAGGCTTCACTTAACCGACGTTTTTGGTCCATTTAACTTCATAATTCGGACTTTTGGTAAACTACAAAGTTGTAGCCCTTTAATTTAACTTTCCATCCCAACTTGAATCATCTCGATTGGACATTTGAACCGAAAGTTATGCTCCAAATACTAACTGGTGCGCAGGCTGGAATCCTAATCCTAATTGGACTTGGATTTGGTGCAAATTTCCTTTGATTCCTTGCTCCAATTGGACTTCAATTTAATTGGGTTGGCCTTCTTTGACTTCATCATGGCTCTTGTAAAAGTAAAGTCCATTAGTTTTCTTCTTTGCACAAATCCACTTATTTAATTTCATTATCCTATAAAAGACAAATTCATGCATTAATATTCAATTAAGCATAAAATTGATTATTTAGAATTATTCCAAAACCAATTATAAAATGCATGAATTAACTCAAAATAAGTATGATAATGCTTTCTACTAATAATATAAATATGCAAAATTAAGTTATTATCAGTACACATATATGATAACCCACGAAAAACCAATGAAATTAACTGTTTCACGGTAAAAAAGAAAATCCTAGGGGGAAACCATCCCAAAAAGCAATCCATTATAGTAAAAATAAGTTTAAGATCTAATACAAAATCTTTGTCCCTAGACTTTACAATCCTAGTATATGAACTTATTGCAAAAACCTTTTACAACTTCAAACCCTCTGAACTCTTCTACTATATGAATGCTCCACGGATTACGCACTTGCAATCACAATTGAAACCTCCGATTGACTCCAACAACCTCTTGAAGGTTTGAACCACATTTGCACACTTGTGGTGGTTGTTATGATTTCAACTCATTCACTAATCAAACCTCAGATTTACTTGAAACTCTCCAATTTAGTGAAATTGAGAGAATTTGGTTACAAAAACCCTAGCCACACAAAAGAGTTTCTCTCTCTAAAAAGCCTCATAATATATGGCTTATAACACCCTTTAAAATGCCACATCAAATGGATCTCAATTTAGGGTTGAAATAGACAACTTATAGGCTTTTTCATGTTGTTAATTTTTTGTTGAAACGTGAAGCTCAACGGATCAAGAGGTATCAAAGGTGCTATCAACATACTATTGGATGTATCAAGTCTACTATTGATGAGATAGAAAGTGGCGTAGAAGGGCTCGAAGTATCCAGATATTGAGACACATGCTGAAAATGCACTTCTCTTGAGTTGTTATTGGGCAAACTTTGTGTCTTCAATTTGATCTTCAATTAGCACTTTAAGACACATCAAAACTCAATAAAAGACACATAATTTGGCACGGTTTGACAACACAAACACATATGAACCTAACACTACTTCCACAATATTTTCACAACAAATCTTATGTGACAAGTTGTTATTGGTGGATAAAAAATTATGTCAATATTGGGGTTAAATTAGTATTAGTAATAGCTTACCATATATGATTTATTGTGAAAATGGTTTGACCGTAACATTACGCTTATTTTTGTTGAACCCAAATTCTTGTAATTATCAAGTAAATGTGTTCAACATTTTTTTAGGGTGGTCAAAATAGGTTAGTTTAGTATATAAGTTATTATTATTATTATTATTATTATTATTTTGCAAAATATATATGCGCATGCGCGTGTGCACACACACAATTTTTCGCAAGTCAAGGTGTTCCTGTGAACACCCTAACTTGAATGTGGAGCCTGTTGGAAAAATACATGTTTGTATCACATACAAAACATACGCAGTGGAAAAATTAACGGATCTACTTCATTTGCAATTGATAACATGTACTATGTAAGTTTCAGAATTTGAGAACAAGAATGCGTACCTTGGTGTGGTGAAATTCAAAACCGAAGATGAGAAGTTCTTGGGAAGACTTTTAATCTTCACTCCAATTCCACTTAATGCCCAAGATGTGTGGTCTCTCAATCAGTTTCCAAGGAGAGAATAATGAGTGTCCAACACTCATATACAAAACCATTTCATTCCTTATGAGAAACTCTTATGAAAGACTCTTATGGAAAAACCCCTTAATGAAATTCTGTATGTTTCTCTCCTTATATACAATTGATTATCTAATTGGGCTAGCCTTTTGAGCCATTCCAATTGGGCTCTAGTATGTGGCTTGGAGTGGGACCAAAATGGACCAATAAGACACTAGCTCCAATGGGCCTTGGGCTTTTCTGTCAACTCTTGACAAGTCTAAAGTTACCATTAGCTATAATTAATATCACTATATAAATATAGTTGCACTCTAGGCCTTATCTATAAATTATATCACAAGACTTTATTATTTATGCAACCCCTTCATTAAAATATTCGTAGTAATATAAAGTCATAAAATAGACTGCTACTTTGAAGATTACTACATCTTAATTCTTGAGTACCCAGTTTAATCCTTTATGTTATTCATCATATATTTATGAAATCCAATTTCATAAATATATACTTTAGTAATAACTTACTAAAGTGGTTGGGCCCAACTCTCTTAAATAACCAAACCCATTAAACTTATCTCAAGAAAATATTTTATATCTCCGTTAAGAGATTATGAATTCCATCTTGAGAATATATGTTCCATCAACACTAAATGCGGCTGCCCAACATACTGAAATTTTGATCGTAACTTATAGATCTCACTCCTGATATATCAAAGTAACCTACATCTCATGATCAAGTCCATTATTCTTTCAGGATTTAGAGTTGATGTAAATAGAAGTCGTGAGATTTATTATTCATTTGACAGTCGTTAGGAGAATAATAAATCTCACAGCGGTCCAGTTCAATATGTTTTAACTATTAAAACATATCAACATACCAACTAGAAGTCTCCACTTCCATGATCAAGACAAATCATCGTAGTTGATATGTTATAGTTTTCGCAGATGAAACGCCCAATTTCATCACCGACTACGAACTAAAATTCTGAGTTTACGAAAAACTTGTGATTTATATCTTCTGTGACTAAATCACATAAATCACATACTATACATCTCATGGACTAAGATAATGTCTCATTAGTTTATTTATAGATAGTCTCATATAATTAAACAATTTAATTATTTATGACATGCCAATAAATTGGATTTTAGGGCATAAACCCCAACAGAGCCGCCATTGGCCATTCTCTATCTCTCTCTCTCTCTCTCTCAAAAATCACTCTCACCTACTCCAATTTTCTCTCACTCAATCTGTCATTCCAAGCCTCAAACCCATTCTCTCTGTTTTCCTTTGTTCCAATCCCTAACCTTATGCTCTCTTTGCCAATCCCAAAGAGCTACACCAATGCAAGATGCAAAAGATTTGAGCTATTCAAGAGAGAGAAAAAATCATTTGAGATCAAATAAAGACAATGACAAGTGAGAAAGTTTGATCTTTCATTTTCTCTTTTTGATCTTTGTAAGTCAGCTTCACACTCACCAAACCCATCTATCTTTTTTTTAACAAGTTTTGGTTTTTATGATCTGGGTATTGATGTTTTAAGTTTTTTGAAGGGAGTGATGGTTACCAAGAGGAGTGTGAGTACTTTGAAGTAGGGTTGTAAACGAGACAAGTATTAAAAGTTTAAGCTTATTCTTTTAGTTGTTTTTAAAACACTAGTCGAGCTTGAACTCATCACCAGACTAGATTTTATATTCAAGTTTGGTTCATTTTCTTGTCGAGCAAGCTTGAGCTTGTTCACGAATTAATTAATTAACTTATTATTTTCCTATATATTGTGAAATCATGACTAAAATGTTTTACCTCTTCACAATTCTATGAATTTTTACTACAAATAGACTATTTATATTATCAATAATCTACAGATAATAATTCAATATTGTATGATCTTATTGACAAACTTATACAATCTAATTTTAAGTCTATATAAATATATTTTTAGACAAGTATACATATAAAAATATAATATTATATATAATTAAATTGAGCCCTCATGTTCATGAGTTTGTTCATAAACATAATATTATGTTTGAGTTTGACTCGTTTAATAATTGAGCTTAAACTTAAGGCTTGAACTTGACTTGTTTTATAAACAAAAGAACATAAACAAAAAAAAATTTCCCTTGTTGAGCTTGAATTGTTCACAAACAGCTTGGTTCATATATAACCTCGGAGCTAACTTTTTCCAAATATAATTTAGTTGTATTATTATCAAACACTAGCATAATTTATTAAAAAGGAAAAATGTTTTTTTTTTTTTGGAAAATAATATTACTTTATTATTAATTATTAAAAATAGATTTGTTGTAAAATTATTTAGTAGAATAACATCTAACATCTCTTTGAAAATCATGTTTTCAACATTGAAATTTCAAATTTTGCAAAATCTTGTTTCGAGAAGATATTTACCGTTTATGAAAAATGAATCATTTTCCAAAAAGCACTTTCTAGAAAAATATATCACTTCCCTATGTTTGGTAGCGACCTTAAAATGAGTTGAAAAATTATTTATTAACTTCTTTTATTTAGTTTCGTGTGAGATAGAGTTGAATTGTTTTCCTTATTTAGCTTCGCATAAGATAGAGTTATTATCCAAAATTTTTTATCGGAAAACAACTTTATCCCTTGCCAAGTTAAATAATGAAAGTTCTAAATACACGAAAATGGAGAAAATTATCTTCACTTTTCCATCAAAACAAATAGAGGGTTATTGTAAACACATTTTACACAAAAATCTGTTCGGTACTTGCTTTTAAACAACAGTTTTTAGTATTTAAACAACAATAACACTTCTAATACGTATTTCTATAACACTCAAACACGAATTTCCACAACACTGAAAATTGAACAATAATACTTAAACATTGCTACTAGACGGGCCGTGTTTTGAAAATATAGGGCCTGTTTGGTAGGGCATTTCAAGTAATCTTTTGAACATTTTAAACACACTTACACACATTTTTATATACTTTTTCACCCCGCACGTATATCAAAAACACCCAAACAATATTACTCAAACTCCTCTACCAAACACTCCCATAATTTAAGTGCAAAATTTGAAATTTGAATATTTAAAATAGTATTTTAAAAATCAATTTATTTATTTTTTAATCTCATACAAATAAAATAATAATAAATTTTTTCAAAAAAAAGGCTACATAAATCCTACAGCTTCTTTGGACAACTAGAAAAGGAAAAATTATTGCAAAAACTAAAAGAATAATCCAAATCGTTCTCTAGTTTCGTTTGAGGAAAGTCCAAATCCAAGGAGCGGGTTCTTCAAAAAAAAATCCAAGGAGCGGGAAATTTAGTAGCACAAAGCGCATACAAATTTATAAAATTTTTTCACAACTTTCCCAACTGTGAGGGCAGGTTGTGTCGTGAAAATAACGTACACCTAATCACAATTTGTGAAGCAGAAGAGTGAGTTGTGACAAAAGTTATGAATTTATTTGGGTTCTAGAACGGCTCTATCTCACATGGCAGCATCTCTTGCCACAAAATACACAAACAGGAACAGCAAAAAGCTTGTGCTTGGTGGGTCCAACTAATTAGCTGGACGATAAAGTCAAGCAATGCCTCTCTTTCTTTTTCATTCACTTTCGGCAACCAACATTTTCACTTCTCCACTTCCTCAACTACTGTACAATTTCTCCTGCCTTTTCTCATTTCTTTTCCCTCACATATTTGATCTTTCATTGGACAACAGAAATGGGAATATCCCAGTTTTGATCATTCTCTCTCTATAGGACCAACCGATACAATTTGGACTGTAACCTTGATCTTTACAGAGGATATAGGTAAGATTCACTAACTGAACTATGCTTCTTGTTTTTGTTTTTTTGTTTTCTGTTTATATAGAATTTGATCAGACTTGCAGCATTTACAATTTGAAGCTCTAAATTTACTTACCCAAAATAGAAAAAAGGAAACTATGAACTGTTAGTGTTATTTATTTTGACACCCACATGATTCAACAGATTGTTTGAAACTTTGGTGTGAGCAATGCTGGGGTTCTCTAATCTCTACTTTAATTGTGTTTGTATATACGGAAGTTCTTATGGAGCTCCTGTATAGGCCCTATAAGCTACTATTTCCATGCTGGGATATTTGCTCTCTGCCTGTTTTATAACTTGCCTCTATGAATATGTAGGCATAATTCTGAGTTGCTTAACTTGCACTCAGTGATTCAATGTAACAACTTCTTTATGCTCAAAGATTTTGGTAAATGGGAAAGAAAAGTACTATATTTACAAGAATAAGACAAAAAGAAAAAAACTTAAAAAGAGCCATTTGGACGAGGTTGGTATGCAAATTTCCAAATAATAATAATAATAATAATAAGTATTATTATTATTATTATTATTATTATTATTATTATTATTATTATAAAGTCGGGAAATTTTCTAAAAAAGAGAAAGAGCCCTTTGGACTTGCCTCTAGTTAGTAAAACCTATGGGCACTGACCTTAATCACTAGAACTAGTTGCCGGGTAATCTAGGGGCCTTCATTTCTGACAGGCTAAGCAGTTTATGCTCATGCCCATGGCCCCAAGAGCAGCAAATTGCCCAATATTATAAATACATTAATATAGCTTTCTACATTTTCCAATCTTGTCAGTTGCCATTTACAACTTGGCTGTGATACCATGTTAAAGACCATTGAAACGAAAAGCTTTTGGAAGTCAGCCAACAATGTATATCAACACACACTAACACTAGCAAGATAACATTTTTATAAACTAGAAATAGATCCATCTCAATGGATTGTTTCCATCACCAAAATAATCAAAAGAAAAGTCATTTAAATTCTTGATCCTTGTATTTTATAATTAACATAGAGACTTATTTCAAATGATATGAAGATCTTATTTCCCTACAATGACTAAAATTTTCTTCTAACTATATTACTATGGCAACACAATTGTATTAAGCTTGGGCAAAATATCAGCATCTTTTATATGATATTTTTCTCTGATTATTGTTGTACAAAGATGAATAAATGAAACATATAAATAGACCTAACTTAATTGCGATATGAGACACATTAGCTTATTACCTTTCACTAGGATGTCTTAAATCTCCTATTACAAATTTACAATATCATCATATATGGAAAACATCAATGTTTCACTCGCAAGTATTATTGCTGTATAAAGATGGACCTTATCTTGGCATTTTCATTAATAATACTCAATGCCTGCAGTGCAGATCTGAATTGCAAGTTTCCACTTTCTGTGGTCGTGTGTGGAGTGCTAAGGCCATGAGAGACAATGTCTCTCCACAGGAAAGATACAGATTCAGCATTTGAGGGAGCAGGATCAAAGGCGTATCCTTTTAAAAAATTTCTATTCTGACATTTCTTTGTAGTACAGTTCATGAAAAGATTATGATAATGCTCCTTCATATAAGAGTTTTTGTATTGTGCAACACAGCATCATATGTTTTCTCATCTTACAAAATCGGCCAACTAATACTTTTCTGTTTCAGCTTTGGCAAGTTTGTAAAGGACTTCCTCTGCTATCAGAGTTAGGCACTTTGTCTTCCTAATCAATGCAGATACTGATTCAGTTAACAAATGTTTAATTGAGTAGCATAATAAGAAAATTGGGCAACGCCATAGTAATTGTGTTCACTAAGCATTTTATGTTGAAATAATTAATGAAATAAATTTAAAAAGTTAGGTTGTTGTCAGTATCTAATAAACTAAAATTGTTACTGATTAAAGATTGGACACAATCGATTAGTGTTGCGAATTCTAAGTGGGCAAGTCTTACTTGTAGAATTCTTGAATGGACAATTAGACATACATATACTTCCTGGCTGGAAATATGCTTCACCATCTGGTTTTACATCATGTTCCATTATTCAAGTTTATTTCTGTATCCTTAACTTTTTATGTTAGTGGTTTAGAAATCTGGTGCATTGAGAACCTTCGGTTGGTTCCTGTCCCAAAATCTTCGCATGGAAAATTCTATACTGGAAATGCATATATAGTTTTGAAAGTAAGTTGTTGCAGGTTTTGTCCATTTCATTTCCCTGTGGATATTTTTGAAGCCATCATATGAAAAATGACTGCACAGTTGAGACTTGAGTCACCTTTTAGTAAGTCTAGCTACATCATCAACAATGTCTCTGTCTGAACTGTGGAATCCTTAAGTCAGAACACTATAATAACTTCACACTGGATCTTTTACCTGGCAATTGGAGATTCAAGTATATCTCCCAGAAACTACTTCCTCTGTCTTCAATTATATTCCTGTAATGATGGAATTTATTTTCAGGATATTGTAACTTTAGTGGCGGCACAACTCTATGAGTCTATTCTTTTTGTTCCTTTTGTATGCAATGAACTTGATCTTTTTACTTGTTCATTGTCTGAGTCAGACAGTTCTCCCCAAAACTGGCCCTGCGCAGCATGACATCCATTACTGGCTGGGAAATGATACAAACAAGGTATTTCTCATCATCATTTCCTTTTATCCATGCACTCGGTAAAGTGCAATATTGCTATCAAAACTTCTTGCTATTGAGGCAGAGAACCAGCTTTTAGATATTATGAGTGCAGATGTTGGTTGATGGGACATATTAATCCACTGAACCCAGGATTAGCATTAAAAAATTTACAAGTTAAAAAATATGTTGGTTGATGATCACAAATTTAGTTATCCATCAGTCTTGTTCCCCATTTTAGAAATAATAGGGGAAGGAGAGCAACAATGCGGGAGTGAAAGATCTGCCTAGTAAATGGCCTAGTTTTGGTACAGATCATTTTCACGTACATCATTTATATTTTGTAATATATTCAAAGGTAGTAACTGTACATAAAATTTGGATTATGCATTTGATATGATAATTTATATCATTCTCCTGTGTTTATGGTTGAATATTGTATTGGCAGGTGGACTTGGCCTTCGCATCAGACAAGGCACTCGAACTAGATGCTGCTCTAGGGTCCTGCACTGTCCAATATAGGGAGCTTCAAGGCCTAGAATCTGGAAAGTTTTTGTCATACTTCAAACCTTGTATTATACCTGTTGAAGGATTATATTCTTCACATCAAGGGCACTTAAATGGTGAAACATACAAATTTAGCTTGTTAACATGCAAGGGAGACCATGTTGTTCATATTAAAGAAGTAAGCCTCATTTGAAGCATAATGAATGATTATTTGTGATTTCATTTCTGTGAAAGAGCCAACTGTTACTTAAAAGGGCCAAATAATTTTCAAGGTCAACTAATTAATAACTAAATCCTTAAATTATGATACTTCACTGTTTTAATTGTTCTATGTAACGTATTTATTGGTAATTGTTACTGTATGGCTAACTGAATGGTGGTTTCTTTGTGTCACATGATGCATGCCAATTTAGTTAAGTAGCATTAGTCAGTTTCTATAAAGAACAAATCCAAATCATGAGTTCTTGATCTGACATTATTTTATTTACAATTTTATTTTCTTAACAAAAACACTGTCATCTTTGTTCTTTATTTCTTGGAAATTGTTTTGAGTATGGTCTCAATGGTATGCATGTTTGCAGGTACCTTTCTCTCGGTCATCATTGAATCACAATGATGTATTCATACTTGACACTGCATCAAAAATTTTCCTCTTCAGTGGGTGCAACTCTAGCATACAAGAAAGAGCCAAAGCTTTGGAGGTTGTCCAGTATATCAAAGAGAACAATCATGGTGGAAAGTGTGAGGTGGCAACTATAGGTTGGAATCTGTTAATATTTTTTGTTGTTGTCCCCCCAATCCCCCCCCCCCCCCCTCCCTTGAAGGAAAAGATATTCCAACTGCTAATCGTTCAAATGCTGCAGAGGATGGAAAGTTTGTTGGTGATTCTGATGTGGGTGAATTCTGGAGTTTATTTGGAGGTTTTGCTCCCATTCCTCGGGATTCACCTTCTTCTGTTCAGAAACAATCTGACACTCCATCTGTGAAACTATTCTGGTGTGTTTGCCTTAACCATCCAGGATTCAATTATGCTATTTCAATCTCTTTTGGTCTGCATTTGAAAACCCAGTGAGTTTTCTTAGGCATAAGATGAGCGTAACTGAAGTATTCATATTAGTAATCCAATGTAATTTATATACCTATACTGAAAAAGAAAAAAGAAAGGTATACAAAATGCCCATGAATTTCTGATATTTAAATTGCGCTTATTTCAGACTGATTGGCTTGCCTATATCATCATTGACACAGCAAATTTGTTTTGTTTTGTTTTTGTTTTTTTTTTGTTTTTTTTCAGATTCCATATGATAGCAACTTGTGTTTGTTCTCTTTATTTCTTTCAAATGTAGTGGCATGTCCCTGAGTATTACTTTAAAGTGTTCTTTATCAACAGGATAACTACACAGGGCAAGCTATGTCAAACTGGAACTGATTCATTGAATAAGAAAATCCTTGAGACAGACAAGTGCTATATGTTGGATTGTGGTGCTGAGATTTTTGTTTGGATGGGAAGACAAACATTGATTTCAGAGCGGAAGACATCAATCTCAGCAACAGAAGTAAGAATTACATTTCCTCTCTGTCCCTTGCTCCTCTGAGAACTCACTCATGAAAGAAAATCATTGAGTCGTTGAGAAGTGTATGCATGGTGAGGGGGAAAAGCTGATAAAAAGGGTGAATGATACATTTATTTAGGAAAATGATTCAAAAGCCCATGGTTAGACCATGGCATAGCTTTCAATACAGTCACATGGCCAAACTAATTATATGTTGCCAATCTTAGATATATAATTTTTTTTTTCCATATATACCATTATGATTTTATTTTATTTTCCTCTTTTTGATAAGTAGGTGCGTTAATTTTTAAATTTTTATAACTACAAACAAATATATCTAGTAGTTTGACATTAAATGTGATCTGAATTTATGTGATCTACCAGTGAAATGGTTTGGACTTTGGATTACACATAAGTATTGTTATTTTCTAAAGAGAAGTTACTATATATTGAGATAGTGAAAGATCTGATACTAATTTGTTGTGGATGTAGTTAATTATAGCGGGTTTATGTGAAATAGAAATAGAAAAATATAACAAATAATTACATTAAGACACAAGGTTTACATGGTTCGGCGTTAGGCCTATGTCCACGGACGACATTGATGAGAAAGTTTTGTTAAGAAAATTACGAGATTAGAATAGTGGCATACATGACTCATATAAAACCCCAATCCCAAATACGCCCTGAAAATTCGAGATTACAATACAAAAATTCGTAATTTTCTAAACTTGGTGTGCAAATCCAATAGTTGTGTCTCCAAGAAATCAAACATGGCCCAATATATATATGTGTGGGCATACAATTGGCTTGGTAATTGTGTCTGTACATGGATAAGTAATTCTAGCTGAAATTCAAGTCAAATTCGCTAATACACTGACTGACATAACAAGGGCCATGATTACATATGGTGCAAGCCCATATGCATTGGGCACCCACACTGAAATTCAAGCCACATTATTAACACTTTTTTTACACTAGCATGCAGCATATTTGACACACATGCTCAAGTAGTCATCCACTGGTTACATGTTAATGGTTAAACAATTAGGAAATAATCTATGATCTTTTAACTCCACTGCAAATAAAAACATAAAAAGGAAAGAAAGAAAAAAGAAAAACTTTTAACTTAGAAATTCAAGTTCAAAAGAGAGACGCAGGACTGTTAATTGACCCTCAGTGGGATTTTGTCTAACCATATTTCTTCTCTAAAGTATGGCATTTGTTACCATTGTCTTTTCAGACATTATGGGCATATCATATAATTAATGGTGATATTAATCTAGAAACCAATTTAAAAGTTTGAAGGCAAGTTCACTAGTACAAAAATGACATCAAAGCCTTATTTCCAACAAAACAAGGCATATTAGACATATCACCATATCTTGATATGTTCCTCTAGAGCAACACAAACATAAATGTGATTATAAATCATTCTAATCACTATCATTTGCATTCTTAAGGAATGCCTTTGGTACATGGGAAATGTATCATGTACACATGGAAGGCTGCCTTTTTCAGTGGACTTAACTGACTGTGCTTGCCCACAGGTATTCTTGAGGACGTTATCCCCTAACTGATTAGTGATCACTGATTACTCTTTCACAGGATTTCCTCAGAACTCAGGGCAGGTCAACTGGGACCCATTTAACCTTTTTAACTGAAGGATTAGAAAGTAACATATTTAGGTCATACTTTGATAATTGGCCTCAAAAGGTGGAGCCCAAGCTATATGAAGAAGGTCGAGAGAAAGTAGCAGGTTACCTTCTGTCAAGTTGCAACAAAGTTTTATTGACCAAAAAAAGTAGTACAAGTAGTAGCATTGTTGTAGTAGTAATACTTATAGTCTTCATTTATTCTTTCCAGCAATATTCAAGCAACAGGGTTATGAAGTGAAAGAGCTTCCTGAAGAGGACTGCGAGCCTTTTATAAATTGCAGAGGCACATTAAAAGTAGATTCTCACCAAAAATTGTTCTCTCTTTTGAGTTATGGATGTCAGCACATGCAATCCTATGGTTTGTGTTGATGCAATCTTAACATTTTAGGTTTGGCGGGTGAATGGTGATGAGCTATCCCTTCTTCCAGTTCCAGAGCAGACAAAATTTTACAGTGGGGATTGCTATGTAGTGCAGTTTACATATCCTGGAAATGAAAGAGATGAGAATCTATTTTATGCCTGGATTGGTCGCAGGAGTGTAATGGTAAGCATGGTGTATCATCTATGCCTAGGTGTTTTTTTTTCAACTGAAGCTTTTCTGTTATGACTGGTGTTTTTGGCTTGTGTAACATATATAACTCTACATTCATTTATTTATTTATACTGAAATGAAAATAAAGAGAAGAGCTCCTGTTTCCCTTGCAAACATTTCCTATTTAATTTGCAAGCTATATTTCTTGCTCGGACTTTAAAGACTTAGCACTTTATTTCCTGTCATTTTTGTTGGTAAATCTCTATAACATACTGGTTATTTAGCTGCTTATAACTCTTATATTAACTTTTAAATAATAATGTTTCTTTGTATGCTTGCAGGAAGATAGAAGGGATGCCATATCCCATATGAATGCAATTGTTGATTCAACCAAAGGGGATCCAGTTTTGGTTAGTTCTATTTTGCAGCCTTATGTGCATGATCTGTTGAATCACCTATACAACTATGATACTAGTAGCTTATTAAGTGGATAACCTGATGCTACACCTGAAATAAAATATCTGCAAGTATTACTAATGTCTCCTTGATGATGCTACCTTGTTTATAAGTTTATAACACCGTCTCCTTGTCCTGCATAAAATTATTGACTTCTGGACTTTCCTGCATTACTTGGACAAAGATTCCTCTAATTTAGCTCACATGTTTTGAGTTCAGGCTCAAGCTGTAGAGGACAAGGAGCCAGTCCAATTTTTCTTGATTTTCCAGACATTGATCATTTTCAAGGTTCATTCCTCACTTTTTAATTCAAAGATAGTTTTTTATTTTATTTTATTTCATTTAAAAAAAAAAAGATACTCTAGTGTTTAAGTATAATTGTCTGATTATTCCATTGTTTCTTTTCTTAAAGGGGGGTATGAGTAAAAGATACAAGAAATTTATAGCAGAAAAAGGTATCACTGATGAAACTTATGATGGAATCAAGACGGCTCTTTTTCGAGTTCAAGGAACAAGTCCACAAAACATGCAAGCTATCGAAGTTGATCTAGTGAGTTTGATTAAAAAAATAAAAGACTGATCAATTAATCTATCTAATAATGACACCTTTGATCTCTCTTGTTTGAGTTGTGCAATCTATGTAATAATGGCATTTTAATATTTCTCTCCCTCAAGGTAGTGACATTCAGTGTGAAACAGTCTTATGGGAGATGGCACTCACTTTGCAATTTATTTCATGATGTCACTTTTTTGAAAGCCTCATATCTGCCTCTGACACAAAAAACCCTTGAAAGTGTCCTAGCTCTAAATTATTACGTTTATGTCTTTAATACAAACATCATATGTTATACAGTTTGCACATCTTCATTTTCTGGAATTGTGATGGCATGAGCATTTACTCTAAGTTTGTATCTTTGTTATTGGTGGTCTATTACCAGAACTGCATATGCCCCTTTGAATTGAGTATCTATTCACTATGGAACAAAACTTTTGCAGGTTTCAAGATCTCTGAATTCATCCTATTGTTACATTCTGCAAACTGAAACATTTATCTTCACTTGGATTGGGAGTCTCTCTTTGACCAGAGACCATGATCTTCTTGACAGAATGCTGGAGCTGATAAATGTATGTGGCATATTTTGCTCTTGGACTTGATATTGGAATCTCTATCTAAATTAAAATTGCAAATCAGGATCAAGAAAAAGAAATGGAATGATTGTAATTTGGCACTTGGCTTTAGTAGGATGTTAAAGAAAAGTTGTCACATGACCACCCTAAAGATTGATATTTTTTTCCTCTTTTCATGGAATTTACTCATAAGTATTGTTGTCAAAACATTATTTCTTTTGATATCATTTGCAGCCAACATTGCAACCCATATCAGTGAGGGAAGGAAGTGAACCTGATATTTTCTGGAATGCACTTGGTGGGAAAGCAGAGTATCCAAAGGCAAAAGACATGAAGCAATGCTTAGAAGATCCACATTTATTTACATTGAACACCACTGAAGGTAGGCAAAATACCTATGTCAAGAGATAATGTGGCTCTTCCTTGGTTCGGAATTATCTCGGCTGTAAAAATGTGTCTAATGGTGGGTTCTGGTTCCTTTGCTACTTGGTTGGGATTTCCCATTTCAGGTGATTTCAAGGTACACTCAATATTCTATATTATTACATCTTTTTTCTTTGTAGATTACAAAAAGATTTATTAATGGGTGCTACCCAACCACACAGGGTAACAAAAGCACATCTGAGATAAGAAAAAGGAAAAATAATCAATGCCACATATCTGATCCAGAGCAGCAAAGAAATTCTAAAAGTTTACCTGAAAGATCCATATGAAGGATGGATCAAACCCAATCAATAAGACATCAACAAAACCCATTTTGATCTCCCCAATGGACTTTTGTGAATCAAGCTAGGGTTTAAATTGTTATCCCTATTCTTATTTTGTGAATCAAGCTAGTATATTATGTTGTTTCATCCTGGTATAAATTTGAAACTAAAAATTCTAAAATCTGGTTCAGGATCTGGGCTGTATATTTGTTATTAATGATGTATATGGATTATGAACTGGTTTAGACAATTGCTCTCATTTAGTTTTATGAAGTCAGGAAATAATCTTTCAGTTCTGTTCATGAAATGATTTTTTTAGTGTGGCCAAAAACTTTTACAGGTGAAAGAGATATACAATTTTACACAGGATGATTTAACTACTGAAGACATGCTTGTACTGGACTGCCATAGAGAGATATATGTTTGGATTGGATGCCACTCAAATGTTGGATCAAAGCAACAAGCTCTTAATCTAGGCCTGGTAAAATTTTCACTTCCACTCCTTAGATATTATTTTCCCAATTCTGAAGGTTATCATTTTAGTAATATATATCAATGATGCCCAAATTAAATATGTATTCTCCAAACCCGCTTCTATATCAATCCAGGCCCTATAAATTGCTTCAAACAGTATGCCTATAATGATGTGAAGCATTTAGTATACGAGGAAATTAGGTATCACATATGGCTATATTATATGTTCATTAACATTCTAGTCCTATGGTTACATAGCTATTGATGCTTTGACATTTCATTTCTATATGGGTTCTCATTATTCTTACTTTATCTCTTGGAACTGGCAGAAATTTCTTGAGATGGATGTTCTCGTTGAAGGCCTATCTTTGGAGACTCCTATCTACATTGTTACAGAAGGGCATGAGCCACCATTTTTCACTCGTTTCTTTGAATGGGACCCCTCAAAGGCAAATGTAAGATCCCCTAGTGGGTTATAGGGATATATCTTGGCACTTACTTTCATTAAGTAGTGGGAAAATTTCACAAGTTACTTTAGTCAGATTGCATATTACATATGCATGAGTTTGGAATGTTTGGACATGCTTTTTATTTATTTATTATTTTTAATTTTAATGCACGACAAATGTATACAACAATCATGTTCAGCAATAGAAGAGAGAATAAATTCCTAATCTTCTAGAAAGTCATAATACTTTTTTTTTCCTACCAATTTTAGGCAAGCTGTGTTAATAGACACTTTGTTATACCTAAAGAATTAAAGAATGAAAACTTGAACCTGACAACCCTTTTGGATGGTTTTAGATCCAAATGTGAGGATTATTTTAGAGCTAAATATGCTGGAACCTGACATGTCTTGTCAAGTCCCAAGTTCATGTAGCATAAAGGAGGATATTTATGATCATGTCCTTGATTTCTGTTAGCAACCTGATAAAAATGTTGGGTTTATTTAACAGTTTCAACTGAATTGCTGCCTTGTAGATGCATGGAAACTCATTTGAGCGAAAGCTTGCTATTCTGAAGGGAAGACCACATAATTTAGAAGTGAGTGAATCCACTGAAGGCTTCAATATTTTGATATGACATACTTTTTTGTTCTCATGTTTTCAATTAGCCTGGTTTATTCCATTTGAAGATGAGTTTCTTTAGTTTGTATCCTGAAAGCTCATTATATTATATCACCAAAGTGCATAGAATGTCACCCATCTCTGTGATATAGTCATCATGTCGTTGATGGGCATTATAGTCTGGCTTCTGTTATTGAAACATATAGCCTGATGCAGTGAAGAGCCTAGTGCATGACTTTGTTGAGTGATGTTACACGCATTGATGTAATAATTACAGTAACATGTACTTACAGCCGATGAATGCTCTTTTTAAACATGGTACACAGTTGTGCTTTTTAGGAGTGGAAAATTTTCTGATCCTTTTGAATGCCAATATCAAGTATCACAACTGTCTATTCAGGTATTATATGCTTGGGTTGCCCTATTGAAACTCAATAAAAACTACAGTCTGATTAGTGCTCTTGTACCACAAATGCTCAAGATCTTTAATGCACCAACTGGATTAATTTTTAGCTTTGGGTGATCAAGGTAAGAGCTATATTACCTTCGAGGGTGGGCCAAATACTTCTGATTTATTAAGTTATAGTGGCATACTGTCATTGACAATCAAGCACTCCTCTGCATCAAGAAGATGATACCTTTGCCGGCGTTCTTTGAATGTGTAACTAAACAAGAACAGCAATCTTGTTTCAGCAATTTATTTTTCTTCATATTTTTAAAATTAGTAAGCTTAGATTTCTTTCAATATTTTAATATTTTTGATTGATAATACTTCTGTCCCTCTCTAACTGCAACTCTAGGTTTATTCTACTCACTCTTCACTTGAGTATTCAGGTACCTACTAGAAACTCATGGAAGGCATACTCCAGGGAGACTACACCAGATGGTTTGAGGAGCAAGTCTGTCATTTCCAATGGTCTGGGAAGAAGTGGATCTCCTGCATCAAGTGTTTCAGGCTCAAATTCGAAGTCTTCTACCAATCAGCTGTTTTCTAGCCCAACTCCAATTGTCAGAAAGCTCTTTTCAGGATCTCCTCATGGTAGTGCTGGTAACAGAGGATTCTTAATTTTGTTCATGGATAGATACAGACCACTGAAATATAGTTCTCTGCACTCAACTGCCTATTAATTACATGGTAACACAACTATGGGCAAAAGGTCCTATGATGAGGATTGGCTTTTCCAAATTTGATTTAATTGGATGATTTTATCTGCCCAATAATTAGTACTCTATTGAATTGGACATAGATAAGTATGACTGGTTTAATAGTTCTCGCCAAGAGCCATGTAGCTCAGTGGCATAACCTTCTCTCCATTAGGAGAAACATGGTTCAAAGCCTCCCTTTCCCATTGTACTATTGGATTATCAAAAAAATTCTCTGTATATTTTGGGTTCAGTTATCCATTTGAACTGTTCTGTGTCTATTAGTCTTGAGTTAGAATTTAAGTCACTGAATATCAGAGTAAGATCTTGTGTATGCCTGCTATATGGGAATGCAGTGCCTGGCTTCTTATTAAAGTATTCTTAGTTTCTTACAATAAATAGTTTCTTGGACTTTCCTTTCATGTTTTATCAATCACCTCATGTTTGTCTTCTTTTGGTAACATCACTAAGCTCTCTCCCTCTCTGTGGTAGATGAATCGTTGGTATCTGCAGGTTCTCCAGCAGCAGAACCAAGGTCACTTTCTCAGAGTGCAGGTTTTATTCAGGCTGATGGAAGCGGGGATTGTGTAAACTTGTTAATATACCCTTATGAACGATTGAGTGTGATTTCTAGTGACCCTGTAGCAGGCATAGATGTAACCAAAAGAGAGGTACATACCCATTTTCCTTCTAACAGATATAGAGAAACCTGTGCTAAAGTTAGTGTTGTAAATTTCCACTTGAATATTGGCCCTAGCCTCTTAAAATAATTATCTTTGCAACTATTTTATTAGTTGTTATTTTTAATGGCACATCAATTTGATTAACTCCCTTTTTTTATTACAGAAAGTCCAGGCCTACTTCCATGATCTATTAATAGTTCTCTATACATTGCGATAACTGGATCTGAAATTGAAAACGTGTCAAACCCCAGACTCAAAACCTTGGGATAAACTAGTTTCTTTTTCCATGATAATCAACTTCATCACTTCCATTATTTTCCTCTCCTTCTCCCTCTCTCTCTCTCTCTCTCTCTCTCAGTGAAGGAATGTTAGCCTTCTGCACTTCAGGCTTATTATTACTAATTGACATTGAATGCAACTGAAACTTCATTTAGTTATTGTGTAGTTTGATCACATTGCCTTTAAATTCCATACTACTATTACTCTCTTTTTACTCTTGTAACTAAATAGATCTGCCCTTTCTGGTGGCTTTAGGCATATTTATCCGATGAAGATTTTCAAGACAAATTTGGAATGACAAAAAGAGCTTTCTACGAGCTTCCTAAATGGAGACAAAACAAGCTTAAGATGTCTCTTCATCTATTTTGAGGCATACTTGCTGGAGATTAGATCTAGATGCTGATCTAGGCTAATGATACTTGTTTTCAAATATTGACAGATATTTCTTCTTAGATAGGCCCATGGGGCATTTTACTACTCAAATGTGGTCTACTGAATGTCTTACTCTACTTCTAAGTTCATGTTGTAATCTTGAGTTGCGGTTCTGTAAAGAAATCCTTGATTAAAGTCTTTAAAGCCAAGATCCTTGACCTGGCTTTTAATCATATTTGAATCAGATCAGATGCTTGCTAATAGTCATTTTCGGTTATCTTAGCTTGATAACTCTAATATTGGTGCTCTGGCCAATCATCCCCATGGTTGATATTATGCACTACAGGCTTGAGATTAAGTACTTGGTTGCTAGCTTATGCTCAACCCCATTAGCACATGAAAAATAAAACACTCGTCAGTGGCGCAGATTAATAAAGAATTACCAACTGGAAGGAGGACTTAGAATGACTCTTAGGACTGTAAGACTACTGTTTTCATTGTCTTTACTACTCTTTCCAAATGCATTTGCAGATATGAGCATGCCGGCAAGACTAGAAGAGCCAGACAAAGTTCCTTGTCACTCAGCTAGAAAAGAAACTAGTTTCATACAGAAGAAGGTTATATATTTTATGCGTGCCGGAGCCATTTCTAAGGTATACAAGTGTTGTCACGCAGTCTTTTTCATTCCTTGGTAGACATCAATTTAAGTTTAGAAGTCCTTTTCAGACCCTTAATTTATTCTAAAATTTTGTTTTTATCAATTTGCAATGTTGTAACATGGATTGCTCAGGAGATATTTTCTTTTAATAAATGCAATGAAAGACATGCACGACCATTGCACAAGCATGGGCATGCCCAAGCCCATGAAAGATACATGTGCACGCTTGATCAATCGTTTGCCTAACTTGCGTGTGGATTGCAATGAACCACCTTTGTCCTTAGATTTGATCCAAAAAAAGAAAAAAATTTGAAATGGGAATTTAATGCATAGTTAAAAATATTGATCGAGTCCTTTCTCAAAAAAAAAAAAAAAAAAAAAAAAAAAAAAAATTATTGATCGAGTCCAAGTTTTGTTCACTAGCTTCCAACCTACTAGGTTGCACCTAGCATTTTCCGCCACCATTTTTATATACGATTAATTTATAAACCTAAGTAATCTTCCTATATACCTCATTTGTCAAATCTTAGGTTATGTTCGGTAACAATTTTTGTTTTCTATTTTCAAAAACTTGTTTTTGGAAATACAAAGAAAAAACAGTTTTCTTGTATTTTTGAAATAAAAAACATGTTTGGTTAGTTGAAATTAAAAAAAAGTTTTTTGAAGAAAAAAATAGAAAATACTAAAATATGTTGTTATTAGGATTTGTACTCTAATGTTAACTCATTAAATAAGACAGATTTATTAAATTAAATGCGTGTTTTCATTGACTTTTGAAAATTAGAAACTGAAAACAACATTTTGCATGTTTTCAGTTTTCTTCACAAATTGAGTTTTGAAAACAGTTTTTGTTTTTTGTCCATTTTGGGTTGCCAAACAAGTTTTTTAGTCTCAAAAATAGAAAATTGTTTTTGACAACAGAAAATAAGAAGAAAAAATAGTTACCAAACATATCCTTAGTTTTCTTCCATTGAATGACCCGTAGTAATAATTTTTCTCCAAATCATTTGGGTGAAATGTTAAACCTAAAATAAAATTTAGGGTAAATTACAAAATTGGTCCCTATCTTTTACATCATATTTTAATTTGGTCATTAACCTTTCAATTGTGTCAATTTGGTTCTTTACATTTTCAATGTCGTGTTAATTTAGTCTATACCGTTATTTCTTAGATGGAAAAAGCTAATGCGTTAAATAGAACAATAAAAAATTATTTTTCATGCCACATTAACTGCAAATTATATTGCCATTTCAAATATAAAAAATACAATTGAGACAGGTGAGATCTCACCAACCAAAACTCATCTCCACTTCCAGACCCTAAAATCACCACCAACCAACGACTAACCTTCAAGTATGTATTTCATTAAACCTTGTTTTTATCTTCATTCTCCCAGTTAGACAGAGAGTAGAGGCAGCCCAAGGACTCCCTGGTAAGCCACAAACTAATCATTAGACTGATGTTAACAACCCTAAAATAACCCATATAAGTTAACACGCTAGATCTGCAATGAACATGTAAAAGTCTTGCAATAAATTCAACTAAGTAACTAAACCCCTTATTTTGTTTTGTATGAATCAATTGCTTTTCCTTTCTTAGACTTAGATTTTAACCACAGCCGCTTTACAAATCAAGGAGATTTTTTTTTTCTTTAAATCTATAACCTTTATATATAAAACCTTATACAGCCCTCATAAAAAATAAACCAAATCAGACCCATATGCAGATACGCTAACTGTAAGAGCCCAAAACATGCTAAGGCCACTTAGAATAGTAGAGTTAGTTTTAGAAGGCTCAAAACAATTAATTTGTTAGAGTATGGGCTTCCGAGGTCAATTTTAATGCACTTTTACGGTCTAGTTGCTAGGTTAGTGGAGAAAAATGCTGAATGAATCATAAAAAGAGAAACTAAATTTGAGAATAACACTACCTTGGATTTGGGCGAGGAGCAAATGTTTATATAAAGTTCCAGTCTCAAATACAAGATCGTGCTACACAGTTTATATATTCCCTTTTAATTTTTCGTCCCCCCATTTGGAGGGTTTCCTTTCCTTATATAGTCAATCGAATTGCATCCTAGCCCTCTGCTTGTACAGCCAAGAGCCTTCCTTTGGATGCTTGTCCCATCAGGGCTTTGCTGGAGGTGGTAGAGTGTGTTGTGAACTGTGAAATTACTGTTTAAGAGTCATTTCTTCATTAATGCGGTCAGCTGAGTTGGTGCAGTGCATTGAATGTGAAGGTGATGGCTACTTTACCTAGATATTTTCCTTTTTTTTTACTTGCACGTCTCTACCGACTTCCTCGGTATCTTGTCATTTGGCACATGTGGCCTGCTTAACACTTCCCAAGATAGGCTCGCTCATTGGGCTCCTCAGGGAGTTGGCCTCTTCGTCCTTCCTCTTCGGATTCTCATTCGTGTGTTGGGTTAGAACTTAGGTGTGGGTGGGCCCTTCCATCCCATGGGCTATATTATGTTTTTGGATCTTACCCCTTTTACACTAACCTTATCAAATCCCATCTAAAAAATGATACACAACCTAGATGCGGGCATGGTAAGATAAACACTGAGTAGGTCTAATGCGAAGCCCAATACCATGGTGGAAGCCACCGTAACCTCCCAAAAGCTTAGTAAATTCCTCATTATAGTCGTCCAAGTGTAAAACTACATCAACTTGTCTACATTATATTTTGAGTAAGACTACATTTAAAAAAATAATAATAATAATAGTAAGACTACATTATTATTATTATCTTTTTGCTGAATGTAAAACTACATCAACTTGTCTTGTATATACCTGAGCTTGACATACAATAATGCCGGACTCTAACATATGATATGATACATTATACCTGCCCACCTTTTGAGTAGAATAATAAATGAAAAAATTTAGATACAGTAGCTTAGTCTACTTAGATGCTATTGTTTAGTTTCTCCTCTTAAGATTTAGCCATGTGGCTATTTAACTAAAAAATACACTTCTATCCCATGAAAAAAAATTTACATGACAAAATCTTAAAAAATGAACCTAAGGAATAGCACTTAAGTACTGTACCTAAGTCTTGCTCAATAATAAATTAATAACCATGTTAGTATGCAGATTATAATAGTAATAATAATAACCATGTATGGAATCTTATGCTACATGGACTCTAAATATGAACTACAATGATTCTCAAAAAAAAAAAAAAAAAAAGAACTACAATTATTATAAATAAATAATCCTCTTTCTGTCAAAATATTAAAAAAAGAAGAAGATAAACATCCCTATTCATTAATAAATGAGTAATCCTTCATGAGAACCTTAACCCCAATGCATTGTCCTGCCGGCTCTTCCAACAGTACCCTAGGTCAGACAAGACTACCCACTTACAATATTAATATATTAATTAATAATTGTTAAAATTCTTATAAGATAAGTTATTACTCAATTCGTATTATATGATATCATGTTAAACTTACCTCACCAGTCTAGATGGAATGTCCCACCAGATATTAAGGATATACTCCAGGTTGATTTTAGCAGCATTTCTTAATTGAAATGCATTGTTTTTCTTCTGAAAAAAAATGTTAAACTATATAATAATAATAATCTCTTCAAAATAATAATAATAATAATAATAATAACTAGTCTTATCACACGCACTCCATACGTGCAATAAGGTTTTTATTTTTTATTTTTATACTTTAATATAATTTTTCAATTTGAATTTATTTATTATTAATAAAGTTACACAGGAAAAAATTTTTAAGAAATAAAATTTAAGATTTGAAATAGAGTAAAATACTGAGTTTGGTGTGTGCTAGTTTTTAGGAAAAAATATATCAAACGTGCGTGAGATATATTTAAATAGAGAGTGTTAATTTTTAGGAAAAAAAGTTTCTCTAGTAGTTTTTTTTTTATAATTTTGTTGAGTTGCAATTTTAACCCATTTTTTTATTTTTTAAGAATAAAGATTATCTAATTAGATTAGGTGTATTTTTGACATTTTTTGAAACTATAATTAATTTTCTAAATCTTCTTAATATATATAAAAAAAATATTATAAAAAAAACAAAAAAAAAAATTAAAAGTTTAAATTAATTATGATAAATCTCCTCTCAAATCTCATCAAAAATAAAATTACGATAGAATCAAATAAAAACAAATCCAGCCTTTCAAAAAAACAAATCCAGAAAAGGTCAAAAAAAAGGGGCAAACGATAATTCGAAAAAATGGATCAGCTCAGCTGTAACAATTACCCAATTAAAAAAAACCTGTCCCTTCTTTCTTTTTCTCTCTCTCGAAACCTATCATATTCATGTATATGAAACCATATTCATGTATATGATACCAATATGATTACGATTCTACCGAGTACTTAGTCCTATTAGGACTCCTCCTTCACCTTTGACTCTGGGAGAACAAAAAGACAAAAGAGAAAACAAAGTGTACACAATCACAATTCACAACCACAAAAACCCAAAAATTAATATATATAAAAGCAAAATATATTGTGGAATTCCTTATTCTTTAAGCATATACCGTGAGAAAGTTACTATCATAATTGGAAACAAAGTTACAAAAATCTTGATTCTCTTCTTGTTTCAGTACAACAACCTTTGATTCCTATAGAAGGCAACAACATTAACTCTTACCCTTTTCCGATCACCGGAATGGCTTTCCGGCGAGTCCCTCTTAGCTTCTTTTTCTTTCTCTTTCTCTTTCTCATAGCTTCTTCCCAGTCCTTGGAATTCAAAAAGAAGCACAAAATCAAAGGACCCATCAAGACCCTGGTCGTCATCATCATGGAAAACCGTTCTTTTGACCACATCTACGGCTGGCTCAAAGCCACCCGACCCGACATCGACGGCTTGGACGGCGACGAGTCGAACCGGGTTGTAGTCACGAACCCGGACTCGGAAGAAGTTAAGGTTTCAAACGACGCTCTGTTCATTGACTCGGATCCGGGTCACTCGTTTCAGGCGATCAGGGAACAGATATTCGGGTCGAACGATTCGACCCAAGAACCGTTGATGAACGGGTTCGCTCAGCAAGCGGAGAGCGAGAATCCAGGCATGTCGAGAACCGTGATGAGCGGGTTCAAACCGGAGCTCCTACCGGTTTACACCGAGTTAGCGAACGAGTTCGCCGTGTTCGACCGGTGGTTCGCCTCGGTGCCCGCGTCGACTCAGCCGAACCGATTCTACGTCCACTCGGCCACGTCACACGGAGCTATGAGCAACGTACGGAAAGACCTTATCCATGGGTTCCCACAAAAAACGATCTTCGACTCGCTCGACGAAAATGACCTCAGCTTTGGTATTTATTACCAAAACATCCCGGCAACCTTGTTCTTCTCGAGCCTGAGGAAACTAAAGCACGTGACTAAGTTTCATAGCTATTCTTTGAAGTTTAAATTGCACGCCAAGTTGGGTAAGTTGCCGAACTATGCGGTGGTGGAACAGAGGTACTTTGATGTGGAGGCGCTCCCAGCCAATGATGACCACCCATCGCATGACGTGGCGCTCGGACAGAGGTTCGTGAAGGAGGTTTACGAGACTCTCAGAGCTAGCCCTCAGTGGAACGAGATGGCTATTTTGATTACCTATGATGAGCATGGTGGGTTTTACGATCACGTGCCTACGCCCGTTTATGGTGTGCCTAGCCCTGATGGGATCATTGGTGGTGACCCCTTTTACTTCCGGTTCGACCGGTTGGGTGTTCGGGTCCCGACCATACTTATCTCGCCGTGGGTCGAGAAGGGTACTGGTGAGTGAGTCTTTGATTTTTGATTTTTGTTTTTCATGTTCCAAATTTGGATATGTACTTAATTACTAACTGGTTTAATTATGGTACAAGTTTGGTATTGCTTGAAATTGTTTCTGTTTCTTGTTTTGGTTGGTATTGCTTGATGTTGTTGTGCACTTGGGGTGATTGCTGTGGAATCAAAATGAATTTTTCCCAAGTGCTTGTTTGTTTTGTTTTGTTTATTACTGCTTAATTGATTTTTTGTATGCTTCTTTGTGTGTTTTCTACTTTGAAGGATTCAAAACCAAAACTGTGATACAGTAAGTTTTGGGGTTTAGCAGCTTTGGACATTTGTGATGGGTGTATATCTTTATTTGAATGTGTTAAGAAACTATTTATAGTACCTTATTATTGAGTGGGAAGGGGTTTGAAGAGCCTGTGATTGCTGTGACTTTATGAATTTGTTTTAGGGAGGAGAATTTTTTTTACATCTTGATATTGCTATGTAATTCAGTGTGTATAACCTTTGTGGTCTGAGTAGTATCCTTTTTCTAACTAACCCAGCTATTTTGCTTCCAGATTTCCCAAAACATAGTCATTCATGGGCAAAACTGCTTTAGATAAAGCCTAGTCCAGACATACACTCTCACACAACATATTTTATATAAAATTATGAACTAAATTGGATATGAAATCTGTGCTTTCTAATGACAAAGTTGAGAATAACATTCCTTTTTTATCCATGTAATGAATCAAGTAGATGCAAACCACCAGGTTAGCATATTACCTCTAGTCTCTGACCTGCTTTTCCAAAAGGAGAACTACTACATCTGCTGGGATTTTGGGGCTAGTGTCATCTCTTTAAAGTTTGGAACACGCTTGAACTATATATATTGGCTTCTTTGTAAATTTTATATCGGCTAACATTCCAAATTTTGGTTTCAGATTGCATATTATTTAAAATAAGTGCTTACGTTTATGTAAAGATGCCCTTGATAGCTGCAAGTTATTCAATTTTCTTACTCATAAGAGCAATATCCATTGTTGCTGATACTTTTGGGATTTATTGCTGATATATTAACCTGCAATGCTTTGGGCTCAGTCTTACCAAAGGAATTTTTATCTTCCTTAATAAACTGACCTGTACTGTTTTTCAGTCATGCTTGGAAAATGAAACCTACAGCTCTTTGACTTTGATACTCTTTTTTCCAACTTCTATATTATTCACATTTTACAGAAGTTCTGGTTTTCTGAATGTACATTTTGTTTATATAACATAGGTTACACAGTCAACTTTAAAGAATTATTTATATCAGCACCATTGTTTGACCCCAGACCTTTCCACCTGCGGACTGACTCTTGATTGTTTTGTGCAGTGATTCATTTGCCAGATGGACCAACAGCAACGTCACAATTTGAACATTCTTCCATACCTGCAACTGTGAAGAAGCTTTTCAATCTGGAATCAAACTTCCTGACCAAGAGGGATGCATGGGCTGGTACTTTTGAGAGCTATTTTAACCTCCGTGATAGTCCACGTGATGATTGTCCAGGTTCGCACCATTCTCCTTCATCATTACAAATTACTTTCATTTTCTTAATGATCTATTTATTCTCCCATTCTCACTTTACACTTCATAATATGAAGATTATAAGTGGCCATTGTGTGGAACAATTCTGGAATTTTCCTTTCTTGCTACCTATTCTGGGTTACAGATTGACCTGAATCTATAATCGGATTACCCCTTCTCATATTCAGTACAATAGACATATACTATTCATTGGTGGTTTGAAATTAAAGTATCTGCAATCTTGTGTAAAGAAAAATACAAGTTTCATTAACCTGCTATCTTTTTGGGGAGCACATGTACCTATGCCATTGTTGTGTGGCGATACCGTGTTCTCTTCCTTTCTCTTTTTCTTTTATGTGGGTTGGGTGGACAGTGTGATGTACCTTGAGAGAAAGAGTATGCAAATGCAACTGCATATTCCCTTTTCTACCATATGCTTTCATTGGACCTGTCCATTCTGTGAAAGCTCAAGCCTCCATGGGCAATTTATGCCTCTTTGAGTATGTTGCTTTAACAGTGAATTTTAAGAGCTGTCTAGTATTGTACTGTCATTTTTAAATCTGGAGATTAATTTTTGTCAAAATGGTCCACAATCATCTATTGATAGGAACTCATTATTAATTTCGATCTCCTGAGTTGGAGATTTGGAATGATATCGTCTGGCGCTTGTCAAAGGGGGTTAGGGGGGCAATTGCCCTGGCCTTACAAAAATTCCCCCCCAACCCATTTCATATCACTCTTTTTTTGTACATTATTTTATGTATTTTTTTTTTTTTTGTTGATATATCATTTTAATAATAGAAAATATTTGCTTGTATCAATGTTTTTGAGGTTTAAAAGTTTCTAAAGAAAAATAAGAATTAAAAAAAGGAAACTAAAGAAACAGAAGTTTTAATTGAGGAGAAACAAAGAATATAAATTTTTTTTTTTCAAAAGTGGTAAGAGGTTAAACTCTTTATATTTAATAAAAAATGAGTACATAAATAATAAAATTTAGAACTAATTATGTAATAAAGTCCATAATTTGATTTTGTTTTCAAGTTAAACTATACAGTTTTGGATGCACAAATGGTTACCATAAGGTTTAAAATTGTTATGATTTAATCATTTTATGAGTTCAACAAAAACAAACATAAGATGTACTTTATCTAATTACTAAAATTCATTACATAAGAATTATAAGTGGACTTTGGAAAATTACAACACGGCTTATTCATATTTAAAAATGCCCTAACAAATAAACACAATATAATGGATCTGCTATCTTTTTGTGGGTTTTCTAACATTAAAATGCCACTTAGCATTTGACATAAGTGATATTTTGTTGTCCAGATTAGTCCTTAGTATTGTATGTATAATGTGTGTTTGTTTACAATGTATTTGTATGTATATGTACATATGTATGTTAGTGGGCATATGGATAAATCTATAATAAATTTTACCTCCTAAAGTCAAATTTGGCTCTACTACTACTGCTCGTATGCTTGTTGAACTTGAAGAACCCAAGGTTTAGATTCCATGTATCCATCCCATATTGTTGGCCATGTTAAGAAAATCTAACTTTTTAAATGAGCATCATTTAATGCGTTGTTTTTTAGTTAAAAGTGTACAAGTTTCCAAAACTACACGTGTTAATTTAAACTCCAGTGTAAGAAGGGTATTTGACTCTTTAAGTAAAGTAAATGGTAAGTTAGAAAATTAATAATTGACTTTTCAAAGAGGACTATATTTTGGGACATTTCAAAATGGAATAGAGGAAGTAATTTACTTTCTTATTTTAGCATATGATTAGTAGTTTTTAGTTCATTTCTTGCAATTGATTGTTGAATATCAATCATGGTATCTGGATGCAGTAACCCTTCCAGAAGTAAAGAGATCACTGAGGCCATGGGGACCGAAAGAAGATGCCAGACTATCAGAATTTCAAGTTGAAATGATCCAGCTTGCATCCCAGCTCAATGGTGACTATGTCCTAAATGCCTACCCAGATATCGGTAAGAGCATGACAGTGGGTGAGGCCAACCAGTATGCAGAGGATGCAGTCAAGAGATTCTTGGAAGCAGGGAAGGCTGCTCTTAAAGCTGGAGCTAATGAGTCTGCAATTGTTACAATGAGACCTTCCCTCACTAGCCGAATTATGTTGAGGGATCGGCACTGTCACGGCCACCATGTCGAAAGCTACTGATTGAATTGGCTTCAGAAACAGAAACGCCAGTTGTAAATAAACATTTGCACTTGCACTTCTACTATGTTGCCTGTGTATATTTGTACTATAATTAGCATATCAGAAAGATGCGGACCTATTAGCTTAAAGCTTTACCCAATAAACCAAGTGGTACATGAGAGCATATGGAAATCGACTATTTCTATTTATAACACAGTTGTGTACACGTTAGAGCATTATATAGCTGGGTCAACCTATTTACTCCAACTACTTGTCAAGTCGATATTTCTGATACATAAGCATTTAAGGATGCAAAATTGGTAGTTTAATTTGTATATGCCCATGATGGATATTTCATATTTGCTAGCAGTCATTAACATGTGCTAGTTTTACTGCTCAATGCAGACATTTTCACACATGGATTAGAAATAATCGATTCGAATCCCTCAAATGAATATCATAATGCACCATTAATTTGTCAATTAAAGTGCATAAATTAATACTCTCATGTAGCACATGCTTGAATATTTGACAAATTAGAAGTTGTACGTCAGCACGTTTGTTTAAAGTACTGGGCATGTAGTCCATATCTGTTAGTGTTTTACTATTTTTATTTGATTCTAATTCAGGCTTCAGTTGATTCAACAACAGCTAATCAAGCACTAGGATCCTCTTCCTCAAATGCCGGAAATGATGGAAAGGCCAATGTGAACGTGTCCTGGCAAAAGATAATCTTAAAGTGTTCTAGACTAATCCTCAAAAACCTTTTTTTTCTAGGACATGACCTTGAATATGATTATTGTACAAATGTTCAATAAAATCTTTTTGCGAAATGTGCCATCATAGAAATAGGACAAATAAATTCACGTGCAAGTGGTCCTAGAATACTTCTCCACATATTGGTGTGATGAATATGATTATAGATAGTACAATATTGTTTTTTTCTTTTTGCAAATTGTGTTGTCATAGAAATAGGACGCTAAATTCACATGCAACTTGTCCTAGTCTCCTGGAACACTTCTCCCCATATTGGTGTGCTTGCTTTACAATAAAGCCTTGAATTTCTTCGAAAAGATAATATTTGTATAAAAGAATATCTGGCAGATCTCATCCCTCCTCTACCTTACACATTCCAAGCCTTATCATTATCAATAAATCTCGTGATATAAAAATTTTCACAAATTTTCGCTAACATACTTTATTATGATTATTGATTAGTGTATAATAAAACTATAAAAGTTCTATTCATTTTTCTAAAAATAAAAATAAAAATAAAAATAAAAATAAAATAAAAGTGGTATTCATAATAAACACTCAAATAATGGATCACCTTAACTAGTTGTGAAAGTGTATCTAGGATCACTGATTTCTTTGTGTTTCTTTCTTCGCATGTCACTAAACAGTTGAAAGCTCAAGGCACTAGAGTACTATAATACTATTTTGTTATGTAATTAATTATGTCCAAGAGTATCAAACTCTTAGCAGTTAGCACCCAAATCCTATCCTTTCATCACAAGTCATTGAAGTAGAATGCACAACTAGTCAACAACGCATGCATAAACAAGCGACCCCACGATCAATACAGCTACCATTCAAACACCACTTTCATTCATACAACTATCTAATTCTATATCTTCCCTTTTCATTCACCACCAACCATCTCTCTCTCACACACACACACACTTTTTCTCTCTTCCGAAGAACCATGGAGGTCTCATGGGAACAAAGTGTCACAGATTCCATCAACACCGTTTACCTCCTCTTTTCAGCTTACCTTGTCTTTGTAATGCAGCTTGGCTTTGCCATGCTCTGTGCTGGCTCAGTCCGAGCCAAGAATGCCTTGAACATAATGCTTACCAATGTTGTTGATGCTGTTGTTGGTAGCATCTCTTATTACCTCTTTGGCTTTGCTTTTGCCTTTGGTGATGGCTCCAATTCCAACCCTTTCATTGGTACAAACTTCTTTGCTTTGTTTAACATCCCCAATACCTCATATGACTACAGCTTCTTTCTTTACCAATGGGCTTTCGCTATAGCTGTTGCTGGTATAACCAGTGGCTCAATAGCAGAGAGAACCCAGTTCACTTCTTACCTAATTTTCTCATTTTTTCTCACTGGATTTGTGTACCCAATTGTGGCTCATTGGGTTTGGTCATCTAGTGGTTGGCTCAGTCCTAGTTCCAGTGACTTGTTGTTAGGTTCAGGTGCAATTGACTTTGCTGGGAGTGGGGTGGTGCATTTGGTTGGTGGAATTGCTGGGCTTTGGGGCTCTTTCATAGAAGGCCCAAGAGTGGGCCGATTTGATGCGTTTGGGAAGCCTATACAAATGAGAGGCCACAATGCAACCCTTGTGGTATTAGGTACATTTTTGTTGTGGTTTGGATGGTTTGGGTTCAATCCGGGCTCATTTGATAAGATTCTTGTGGCCTATCCCAACACCAGCCAAGGTAATTGGACTGCGGTGGGCCGGACTGCAGTCACTACCACATTAGCCGGGTCAACTGCCGGACTCGTAACCCTTTTCAGCCGACGATTACTAGTGGGCCATTGGGATGCATTGGATGTTTGCAATGGGCTGCTAGGTGGGTTTGTTGCAATCACCTCAGGCTGCTCGGTTGTTGAGCCATGGGCTGCCATCGTGTGCGGGTTTGTCGCTGCATGGGTATTGATTGGGCTCAATATCTTGGCCCTAAAACTGAAATTTGATGACCCATTGGAGGCAACCCAGTTGCATGGTGGTTGTGGTGCTTGGGGTTTGATATTTACAGGGTTGTTCGCTAAAGAAGAATTTGTGATTCAAGCATATGATTCAGGCGAGTCAGGCGTGGTGAGGCCCTTTGGTCTTTTTATGGGTGGAGGCTGGGGTTTGATTGGAGCCCAAGCGATAGAGGTTTTGGTGATTGTGGGCTGGGTAAGTTTGACAATGGGACCTCTATTTTATGGCCTACACAAGCTTGGGATTTTGAGAATCTCTCCTGAAGAGGAAATTGCAGGCCTTGACATATCTAGACATGGAGGCTATGCCTATGCTCACCAAGAAAAAGACCAACCTCGCTTCTATGCAGATTACATACGTGTACAAAATTGATGATTCCCAACCAAATGGCATTTTTCATTTGCATGTTAGTATGTTACACATATCTTTATTCGATTCTCATAGGTTTGTGATATGTCATGAGCTTCATGAATTGTTTCATCGAATTTGAATTTGCTCTTCAAAGAACTCTCCTGAAAATTTCAAAAGCTTACTGAACAATTGTTAAGTGTTAAATTAATAGTGTTGACCGTCTCTCATTTTCCAACTCATTTTTTTTTTTTTTTCACACTATTGTTGATCCATGCTATGGATTGATTCTATATTTTACAGTTAAGAAAGTCTGTACAATTGTACACCAAATAGATCGCTGAAAAATCACAAACCATCTCTTGCATAGAAGGGCCTAGTGAAGTGTGATAAAGATAAAGGAGTACAGTCAACAGGCGGAAGGGGCTGAGAACATTGGCCTACCAAAATCAGGCCCCAAACACAAATGGAAAAAAGTAGCCTAGGGTGAACTTCACATGACTTTGGACCAACATGATGGGCCACTAACTGGTAAAAGGAAGCTTCTTGATGGCCCAATTGCTATAGAACTGAACCGGGTGAACAAGAGACAAGCTTTCAAGCATGTCCATGATATAGCTTAATTTATTGGAGACCCCAGAACAATGATGGCAGCCATGGCTGCTCAAAAGTCCTGCACTCCTGCACTCCTGCTGACAGCAATAAGTGTCATTTGTTGGAACTGTAGGGGGCTTTGGAACCCCCCGGGCAGTTACAACTATGGGATGGCTATTAGAGCTAAACAACCTAAGGTTCACTGGTGGAAGCTTGGATTTTTGAACTAATAACCCAAGTTTGTTTTGTTGGATTTCAGCTGGTTCGTAAGGGTTCTATTTCATATCTACTGTTGACCAATTATAGTAAATCCCGGCACCTCAACTGACCAACCCTGTAAAGCAAACCAGAACATTGCTTCATATCTTGCTGCCTATGCTTTCTTGTGAGGCTAAGGATCTTGCAATGAAACAAATGGGTGAAAGAGCAGACCCAATTAAAACTAATTTAAGAGAGTTTAGAAAAAAAAAAAAAAAAAAAAAAAAAAAAAAAAAACTAAGAGAAATTTAGGAACCAATATCACCTGCTTGAAGCCAATAAAACTATGGCCTAATGGGGGAAAAATCAGTATGTTTGTCAAAAGAACATGTACAGCCAGGTTTATTATATACACAATTTCCAAAATCTATGCTCTCACCTAACATGAGGATTATAGGGAACTAACACATGATCTGGAACAACAAGGGGCAATTTATTTATGTACATGAACAGCCTCCTACGATTCTCCTTCAAAATTGAAGATAAATCAACAACATCAGACCTATCTGTGTAGATCCAAAGGTCACCGGAGTTTACTCTTTTAAGGCTATCTCGACAGAAGGGACATGACTGAGACCGCCCATGCCTAAGGCAAACAGCAAGAATATGAAATCAGATCCTGCTATATGTTAGTAAATTCAAATTCATCATATGGATATGTTAGTAAAGCCAGAAACAAGTTACGAGCCTAATTAAATTCAAATTCATCATATGGATTGTTAACCCATACGAATTCTCCAATTTCCTCATATATAATTGACAAGTAGGGGAGACAATTTGTTTTATTGGTCTGTCAAGATAGCATATTTGACTACATGAATCAACTCAAACATAACTCATTTAATAATTGTATCAAAACCCCTCAAACCTAACATGACCTGTTTAACAAGCAAGTTGACACAACACAACCCACATAACATGCTTAATAAACAGATCATGTTGGGTTGATATAGACATGACCCATTTTGACTAGTTCAATAAACAATATGTTGGGTTGAAATGAATGTAACCCATTATAATTCATTTAAATAAAAAATTACCCAAAATGATTAACATATTTTTATATTTTATAAGCGGCACATAAATCATAATAGTTATAAACAAATAAGTTTCATACAAATTCTATTTCATGATAATATCAATTGAAGTAATAATAACAATAAAGTTTCATCCAAATTTAAAAATACACATTATAAGAGCATTCACATCAAATGTAAAATAGAGAAAGTGGCCAATTTTGGACATTTGGCCCCAAAATTCTCCCACATCAGTTAGGCTAAAATTGAGTAGAAAGAGAATATGAGGGAGATGAGTGAATTTTTAAGAGAAAGAGAGAAGGTGAGAAGGTGACTCTGTGTGAATGGAAGAAAGGAGAAAGAGAGAGATGATGACTGGTTGTGGTTTGGGATGAGAGAGAGCTTAGAGAAGAGAGACTTGAGAGGAGGACATTGGAGAGAGAGAGCTAGAGGCGAGATAAAAAGAGAGTAGATGAAATTAATAATAAAAAAAAGAATGAGAAATTATTATTTAAATAAAATAAAGTATAGAATAGATAAACTGGTGTGGATGGTTTTAAAAAGTGGTTGTGTAAAATAGAAAAAGTAGGTTTTTATGCTAAAAATAGACGGTAATTTTTGCATGGATTAATGTGAATGCTCTAAAAAGTGTAAAATCGAATGAGTGTTTTTTTTCTTCTTTGGTTTTAGTAAAAGGGTTAAGGACTTTAGAGTTTCAATAAAGAATTTACCAAGACAACTATTAAAAATCTTTTAATAACTTAATTCCATATTAAAAATTTTAAATTATGTTAGATAAAAAATGACATTTAATTATATGGGTTACATGGGTTTGTGTCAAATGAGTTATAACAGTCTTGACACGAATAATGAACCAGGTCAGGTTAATGCCTCATCCAATGTAGCACAACTTCAGTTCTTGCAGGCTGTCGTGAATGTCTCCTGAAGGATGGAAATAAAATTGGACCTTTGTAGCAGAGTTTCTCTAATAAAATTTTTCAAGAAAGAGACCAAAGGAAGGCCAAAAACTTCAATTTTCAATGGGACACTACATGATTATATTTTAACTTTGTGTGTGTGCGTGTGTTTTGGTCACTAAAAGCAGTGGTTATATACATAATCATTAGATGTAATACATGATGTGTTCAGAGAAGGAAAACAGAAAGCTTACCAATCCCGATAACACTTCCAACACAAAGAATGGTTGCAATTAGGCAAAACAACCTTGCTATTCACCTCCATGCAAATGCCACACTCCTCTTCTCTTTCTATGTCAATTTCAGAGAGTTTTCCTTTTTCCAACTCATCCTTCTTTTTGTATCTGAGACTACATGTCTCTTTCTGCTTCCGGTCCTCCAAATCTGTGACGCCTCTTTGAAGTTGCAAGAAAGATGGAAATATCACCGCTGTTTAAAAATAAATAAATAAATAAAAAACAAAAAATCCCAACTCATAATATTATTATTTTTTCTTTTCTCTGTAGATAAGTTGCAGCAATGTTAAACATTGATCCACAAAAAATAATTATTTCTCCTTCATTGAATCTCACTCACCATAAAACTCTCTAATACTTGCTTTCCTTTCATAAACAGACATGGTGGTCTTGCCATCTGCATAGGTCTGCACCAATCCATCACATTGCCACACCCCAACAAGTAAGTCGTTATAAAATTACTACATTGTTGAAGGGGATGGGATGCAAATTAAACCACAGAAACAATTACAAGGACAAGAGAGAGAGAGAGAGAGAGAGAGAGAGAGAGAGAGAGAGATCATATAAATCTGAAAGCAGAAACTAACAGAATCGAAGAGTATTAATATGAGAGACACGTACCATATAAATAAGAATTCTAAGCAAACCAAGTACGCCAGCAAGGTGACAATCAGTCCATTGAACAAGAAAAAGAAAAAGGTGAGCCACTGGACTGTAGGACAGTCTCATCTGAATACGTGCTCCATCATTCTCCCTTGGAAAATCTAAAGCCCTGAAAAAACAAGAGAGGAAAGAAGGCAGCAAAGCACAGGATTAACAAATGTACAGCAATGATCATATAATCAAAGTGATATAGAATCAGCACACACACAAAATATAACCGGTAAATAATTTTATTCCACAACCTAGCTCAATCAACAAAGCCATTCTCCAAACTAATTAAGATGTTAAAAAAGTTTATTTCTAGAGAGTCCTTTATCCCATACCAACAATTACAGAAAAGGAAAGTGTTGAAATATTGCATATGATTTGAAGGAGAAACAGGAAGAAGATCGTTTGCTTGAATATTCAACTAACATTAAAAAAAATCAACAAATTCCTAGGAGAGTCTCACACCTAATGGACCATTATGAACCCAAGCTAAAGTTCTGGACATGGGTAAAAGCAGGACAGTGGTAGAATTTACTGTAAACAACTCTGAATAGAATTACAGAAAATCACTATTTTAGCAAGCCATTTATCTATCTGCTCTAACCACAGTTTCGAAAATGCAGTATCTGTTTCATTCATGCCTCCAGCATGTTACTCCATCCTAGAGCTGCTACAACAAGCCTTTAAAATTATACACGAAATTAGCCTCTAATCATTCAAACTGTCTTGACACTCAATTGACATTCTAACAAGAAGTATGAATCCAAGGTCATTTAGAGCATCGTAGATGCTAGCATTACAATAGTCCATATTGTAATGGTTAATCTCAAAATACATGCGAACCATTTAGAAAACTTCTTTTGACTTTGTTAGGGGGTTTGGATTAAAATTAGCATTGTAACTACTCTTCGGTCTTCTCCAATCACAATGGAATATTCCCACTTTATGTTTCAGCTTAAACATTAGATGATTTATATCAATGATAAACAAAAAAGCTGTTAGGAAACAGGAGACATAACCCAGGATTTATGGGATAAGAACAACAGAAAAGACAACGCACAAATGCGAACACCAGATTTTACAAGGTTACACACACACACACACATATATATATTGTCATCTTAGCTCAATCAACTAATCTTTCAATCTAGTTCTGCCATTTCAAAATTCATGATTACAAAACTTTGACTAAAGGAGTTGGGTTTGCAGTCAATCAAACAGAACCCTTTGCTATTCAGTTCTGCAGAAGGTACATGATATGAAGAGCAATGATACTTTGTGTCCAAAGACTAGCATCATCTATAGGAATGTAGTAATGTCAATGAATTTTCCAGGATTTATGTGCATAACTCAACTAGTTTAATGTTCCTTTATTTTATTTTATTTTATTTTATTTTTAAAGATGGAAATATGTGCCATCATGGTCTGAAACGATTACACTCAAGCCAATAAATTTTCAGGTTCTTCATAAATTCCATGTCAAACATACAAAGGATGATCACAATATATCCTCACATGAAGTTACATTTGAAAATTCGTAAAAGCAACGGAATCCAAAAAAGAATGACACTGTAAATTTCATATAAAGAGGGTAATAAAAAACTTATCAATGAGTTCCTACTTCCTAGTCTGCTCTGTATCATTTAAGGTAAGAATATTCCTCTCTCTCTCTGTCTCTCTCCAAATGTCCATAAAATGCAAAAAGGGAAAGTCCCCAAAAATCTCATTCTTCTCATGATGACAAAATCTCCCTTTCCATGTGGCAGATATATATCTTCTACTTCAAATAAAGTTTAAGATCAAAGACTAATAAAAGAACCACAATTCAATAGCCACATTGCATTGTTAAAGAAGATTATCCAACCCAATTCACCAGTCATCATACACGTGTAAAATCCATTCACAATAATTCTTTACTTTCTACTCAGGTTGTCAACTGCACTCTTTAGTTACCCAAAGGCAAAAACGCAGTGGTCCATCAAAAGAATGCTACTTGAGCAGCCTTGTCTTTTTCTCATTTCATAGATTATAAAAGCCAAAAAAATATATTATCATTTAGTACAATATACTAATGGGTCTACTCTGGTTGAGCGTGTCTATAGGCAAAATATTTAAGTTTCAAGGAGGGCCCACAAATTGATCATTCAAAATAATGGGTTCATTCATCATTGTGAATAAATTTATTTTAAAGGAATTAAATAAACAGATCAAATTCCTTATCCGGTGCCATGTCTAACTCACAAGCATGGATAATACTTAAATACATTCAATTCATTTTAAAGGAATTAAATATTCTAGAAAATTAAAATTTATAATTTATAAATAAATAAATAAAAAGCCTAGGCATTTCATGCTCAAGAATGCTATCACATAAACAGAGCTAATAATAATAATAATAATAATAATATATATTTTTTTAACACAAACTTTTGAATGGAAATCAAACACTATTCAAGAAAAACAAACTGAGAAATCTTATACAAAGGGAGCTCAATTCAGAGGACTAAAAAGCGCTATAATTTAAACGTCAAACGTAACAGTTCAATTTTTGATGAGAAGAATCTGAAAATTCATATCAGATAGAGAGAGAGAGAGAGAGAGAGAGAGAGAGAGAGAGAGAGAGAGTTACAGAGTATTGGCGTGCTGAATATCAGCTTCAAGCGCTTTTAGAGAATCCTTGAACGAAGACTTTCCCATGGCCGATTATATTTTCCCGGAAAAAAATTCCCATCCAACGAACAGAAAATAGAAACGTAACCACCTTAAAATCAGAGAAAGATACACTCGTAGTTTTCGATGAATCCCTTCTCGTAAAAACAAAACCAGGACACTACATTCTCTTTACTACTCACTCATTTATATATCACTACTAGAAGGGGGATTCTTTTTTAAATTACAAATTTACCCTCAAGTGTCTTTTTATTTATTATTTATTATTATTATTATTATTATTATTATTATTTTGATAGGATCACTCGTCTTAAATTAACTATTAAATTTTGGATCCGGTTATTGAGTGGTGTTTTGGTTGACAATTTGACTAGCTTTATTTAGGAATACGAGTAACTTTCAGTCAAATGAGTATTTATTTTTGGGTGTGGATAATAATAGTTATCAAAATACATTAGATAAGGCTAATTGACAATTTGACAAATGTATAATTTAATGTATTTCTTCTCCCCCATCAAAAAAAAAAAAAAGTATTTCTTCTCCAATTTTTTTTATTTTAATTTTACTACTAATTGGTTTGAAATTTATTGGTGTGTCCATAACTCTCCGGCGTTATAATTATTACATTATAAAAATAAAATATACTTTTACTAATTTTTAAACTATTAAATTATTAGAAAAAAAATCTCAAGAAATTCATTTAGTGATTTCTAAGATCTTATGATATCATAAAATACTTAGTTCGAAATCTTATGTTAGTAATTAAATTTGTGAGAAAATGGAATATCACGTCCCGTTTGATACTGTTGTTTAAACAATAATTTTAGTGTTTAAACAACCATAACACTTTTAACACGTATTTTTATAACACTCAAACACGAATTTTCAAAACATTAAAAACTGAACACCAATAAATAACAATCTTGCGCCAAAAGGTTGTGAATGGAGGAACCAACTACCAAGGAGCGAAGGGGCAAAGGAAGATGGGCAAGGTGGAAAGATTTGATTGGAGGTTTGAAAGTTTAAAAGTAGGATACAGTGAAGCCGCCCGTAAAGAGAAAGCCAAAATCTGCTGGCGCGGCCCCTTGGTTTTGCAAATTCACGGCTTTGTCGTGAAAAGACAATGTTGTCCCTTATCCACTATATACAAGTAACGTTATCTTTGATTGCTTTGCTGCAATATAATAATGTATCTACTAGTATATAATAATATGACATTAATAATATATAGTTATATACAGTAATATGTTAGGCTAAGACTATTCAGGCCAGAATAAGGTTCAAATATCTTTCCCTATAAGGGACACGGTTTTAATTATTAAAAATTAATGTGCAAAGATTAAACCTAATAAATTTTGGATAAGGATTAAGTTCAACGGTGGAGACTATTAATTTTTCCAAATCCCACCTAGTCCTAGAGCAATGAAAAGTTGGATAGGGATTAAGACAGTTTGTTCTCTTCACAATTTCTGCGTTTCAAAAGCATTTGTGCGCTTTTGATCAGTTCATTTGCTTAAAGGTAAGACATAAAGTAATTTTTTAAACAAATACTCATTTTAAGTAAATAAACTGTTCGCGGTGATTGCATAGACGATATGGTCTCAGCGCAATCAACTTCGAACTAGAAGCAAGCCCTACCTGCTATCTCAGGTCCTTTCGTCAGCCAAACAAATGCTCCAAGAATTTACACAGGTGCAACCAGTAGCTTAGATACAGGTGTCTCCGATCCAAAGATTAAGACCCAAATGGGAGCGGAGCCTCCTCCAACGCAACTTCTGAAGATTAATTTCGATGGGGCAGTGTTTACTGATACGGAGGAGGCAGGGGTGGGAGCGGTAGTCTGTGACTCTCAAGGGAAGGTGATTGCTTCCTTGGCAGAGAAAATCAAACTCCCATCCTCATCAGATGAAGTCGAAACTTTAGCAGTAGTTCGAGCTATCACATTGGCTATGGACCTCAATCTACCCTCTTTTGTCGAGGGAGATTCAGAGGTGGTGATCTTTGCCTTAAGAAAGGAAGAGGAGTCTTTCTCATCTTTTGGCCATTTAATCTTTTCTATTAAGCATTATTTACCCTTTTGCAATTGTGTTTCCTTTTCTCATACCCGTAGGTCGGGTAACTCAGTTGCTCATTTTTTAGCAAAACATGCGAGACTTATTGATGGTTTTTCTGTGTGGATGGATGATGTTCCACCACAAGTCGTTGATGTACTTTTAGCCGATTTTGGCTGATTTCAGTTTTTTAATAATGAAGCAGGTTTCTCAAAAAAAAAAAAAAAAAAAAAAAAACTGATTGATTAACTTAAAGTCACTTTTTGCCTCGTCTCTAAGCAAATAACCTAATGGATAAAAACAAGTTAGCTAATTTCACACAAGAAAACAAAATTTTTTACTAGTGAAGCTAACTGCAATAAATGGAGATGCAGCATTGATAATGTATTTACACTACAAGAATTATTGTCTACAATGTTAAAGGAGTTTGGGGGAAAAAAAAACATTAGTGGGGTGAAGGCCAATTTTGGCCCCCTTATTACTCGTGTAATGTATGCAGATGATATTATTTTATTATCAAAAGCTTGTACGAAAGATGCTCTAGTCATTAGTGAGTGCTTGGACAAATACTGTACATGGTTAAGCCAAATTATAAACAGGAAAATCTGGCATATTTTTCTCCAAAACCACCCAAACACAAAGTGGTAGAATCATTAAACAAACTATGCAAATGAAATCTCTTGAAAAAAGACTTATGCTATGTTTGGATGTTGGGGGAAGGAGGGGGAGTAGAGTAAATGGAGGGAGAGTAATTTAATTATCTTGTTTGGATGTTTTTTAAGGAAGGAGGGGGAGAGATTTGGAGGGGTTTGAATTACTTCTAACCCCTCATTTTTAATTCTTCCAAATTGGAGAGATTTGGAAGGAGAGTGGAGCATAAAAATGCTTAATCAGATGAATTATCAAATTTACCCTTACCATATTAACAAAATTACAAATAAAAAAACTAATTATTCCCCTCCCCCTTACTTAATTTTAAAAACATCCAAATAATGTGGAGGATAACGATTCCCCTCTACTCTCCTCTCCACTACTCTCCTTCTCTCTACTCCCCTCTACTCTCCTCTTTCTCAAAACTTCCAAACATAGCATTAGTATACCTTGGAGCTCTTTCTGTTCATGTCTAAAGCACTTATAAAAGACTTCAAGTATCTACAATGTAGACTTGAGACAAGATTAAGGGGTTGGAGAAGCAAAAGCCTATCTTGGGCTGATAGGTGCACCTTGATAAAATCAGTAGCTCAAACTATCCCAACATATTCCATGACTACTTTTGATATTCTTACAAAAATTTGTGATAATATGGATGCTCTGACTAGAAGATTTTGGTGGAAGTTGAAAAATCTTAATGGAAGGTACCTAGCATGGAGAGCTAGGGACAAATTATGCCAACAAAAAAGTAAGGGTAGTTTGGGATTCAAGAGATCCAAGGCAATGAATAAAGCTCTAGTTTCCAAATTGGCATGGATGGTGGTTTCCAAAAGGAATAACTTTTGCATGAGTGTTCTAAAATGTAAATATTAAGGTGAGAAGTGAATGGCTGAGAAAAGACCCTCCTAAAAAAGTTTCACCAATTTGGAAAGCCATAGAAAAATCAAAAGCTCTGATCTCAAAAGGTGCTTGCTATTTGGTTGGTGATAGAGCGTCCATAAATGTTTGGTTGGAGTTGGACCCTTGGCTACCATGGTTAACTGAGTTCAAGCCAAAATCTAAGAGTACAGATACGCTCCAAAATTAACTTATGGTTTCAATTCTCATAAACCATGAGTTACACTACTGGAATAGAACCATGCTTTGAGAGTTATTTGGGCCTGAATCTGTTCAAGCCATTTTGAGGATTCCAATCCCATGAGTCCAAAACCTGATGAATTAATATGGGTGAAGGTCTCTAAAGGTGCATTTTCTGTGAAATTTGCATATAGAGTAGACCAAGAGTACACTCCCAACTCAATTCTACTTACTATTCCTTGGCAAAAGATATGGAGTCTAAAGGTACTCGAGAGAGTAAAGATGCTGCTATAGAGAATTGGTTCAAATTCTCTACCAACCAAAGAAAATCTAATGTTGAGATTAGGATCCAATGTTACTCTCTGTCCTCTATGTGAAAGTGCTCTGGAGTCTTGTTCTCACTTATTCTTTAAATGCGCTTCTGCCAAGGCAATTTAGCTTGTTGGAAGGTGGGGTTTAAGATCAGATTATGCTCCTATAAACTCATGTGAGGACATCATCAAGGTGGTGACAGAACCTTCAAAGCATTGGTTGCATGGACAATAACACAAGAAGGAAGAAACTCTCCTGTCTTTGTATATGGCTTTCACCTTGGATGCTATTTGGAACTTGAGAAATCAAATTCTTCACAATGGTGGCCAAGCTAACATTGTTGTTATTGCTAGCAACATTGACGATAGGTTCCAAGAATTTGTATTTGCCATGACAAGTGAAAAGCCAAGCATAGTAGCTGGCGATGTGAAGCAATGGGCCCCCCCTGCAATAGGCTGGATCAAATTGAATGTGGATGCTACAATCTCTCATTAGTTTTCCACTTTAGCTATATAGTAGCTAGAGATGAGAATGGAGAGGTGATCCAGTTATGTGCTAAACTGCATGAATTGTGCTCTCCTTTATAAGTTGAGGCTGTAGCTATTTTATGGGCTCTTCAAATTGCTCTTGAGAAAAAATAGGTGCGAATTATTGTGGAGGGATATGCAAAAATCTGTTTTGTCTCTTTAGTTTCTATGAGCTATAAAGGAGACTAAGTGGACTGGTCAATCACCTTAGAAATTATTAAAAGTTTTTTGAGTTGTAATTTCTGCTGGACTAGTAGAGTTTGTAATGCTGCAACTCATGCCCTTTTTCTTGTAATAAGTTCAATCTCCCTTATGCTATTGTTGATGTTTGTAGGGTTGATTGTTCTTTTGTTCCTTAGTTCTCTTTTTCTTTAACGAAGGCTTCAGTTTATTAAAAAAAAAAAAGTATTTACTCTAGAGAGGAAAGGAAGATGTGAAGGTTAATATTGGCAAGGAAAACAGAGTTGCAAGCAGGGTTGGCCAAACGCACACAAGAAAACAAAAATTAGTTACTAGTGAAGTTAACCGAATTAAGATGATGTATTAATACTGAAGAGTAAAGGGAGATTTGAGGGGGTCAATATTATCATAGAAAAAGAAGTTGCAAGTAGGGATGCAAATTAATCAAAATATTTATAAATAGCTTAGGCTTGATTTGTGAAACAAATTTGTTTATATTTGTTTATTTAGCGAAAGAGCTAATTAAATGAGTCAAATTCAAACATAATAATGCATTCGTGAACAAATTTGTGATTTGTGAGTAAAAAGCTCAATTTAAGTAAATATAATATAATATATTTATATATATATGTACACATAAAAATATAATCATTGAAATATAACTTGGTACAAAAGTTGTCGTAGGTTTAGTTAAATCTAAGTCCCCTATTAATAGAACATTGTTGCTTCTGTGCTGGGCGGCCTAGGCATAGAAATCCAACCAAATTACTAAATTATACATTAATAGAAATCCAACCAAATCACTATTAAGTGAATGGAAAATGCTAAAGTTACTACAAATTTTACTACAAAATGCTTACAAAGATATGACAAGAATATGATTGGTTCCACTTAAACAATATTATAAACAAATGTTTGAATCAATTTTTTTCTGATTGGTGATATGTTAGTTTGTAAATTTTATGTAGTAAAATTTGTAGTATCCCTAGTATCACTCAAGTGGATTAGTCATATTAAAAGTAAGAATAATGGGTTAAAATATATATTAAATTGATTGTTAATAAATTAAATATTATTTAAGTAATACTTAAATATAAAAAGGCCCAATTAAATTTTCACCTTAGTCCTCAAATTGTGTTGAGCTGGCCCTACTTTTGTGTGATTGTAAGGACCTGTTGAACAAGTTTGATCATTTTAAATTGAAGCATATATTTCATGAAGCTAATTGTTGTGTCTGATGATGCCGTGAAAATCACCAGTGAGCTACACAGTCTTCACACACTCGAAAGAATACCTACACAATGAAAAGAGAAGAGACCTAGCAGAGAGCACCGGTGTGGTGCCGGCCAAATACCCTCCGAAGGTAAAGTTAGAACTATTCTCACAACTCTAGAGTGCTAGAGAGGGTAAATTATGCGTACCTCGATTTGTGAGATTATTGGACTTTTATAGTAGAGAGTTGACACCTCTTCCTTGGTACGGAAGTCTTTTCCTTCTAGGACTCTACTTGAATAGTCCCAAACGTGATTAACAAGACATTTCCTTGTAGAAAAGATTTGCAAGTATCTTCCGGAATCCTTGTCGTGCTAGGACTTTATTTACCTTAGGATTCCATGGCGATCAAGCTTGTCTCGCAAGTATTTTCCATCTAAGATTTTCGCTACATCTATCCATAACGGACCTTTGGACAAATTGGGCTTGTCCTCTACCGGCCCACGGACATGGATCTGTCAGGCTCATTTTCAGGCTTCATCAATTTACATTTTTACCCTCATCATTTGCCCCCTTCACCCTAGGAATCCGTCATCGTTGAGGGACAAGACCAGTGGGGTGACGGTTCAAAGTAAACTGTGATGACGGTCCTATTGTGAATAGGACGACGGATCAAATGCTAGTGGGTCGACGGTCTTAGCGCGGATGCCGTCAACTGCGCAAACATCTGACAGGTTGTCTGGAAGCCATTATGGCACATGACACGTGTCGTCCTCCGATTGGATTTTATCTCGGATCGAAGCGTCGCTTCGTTTTCCGTGCACTCCCTCTATAAATACAAAGGTTTACCTTCTTCATTTCTTTATTTTCAGAAGAAACATATTGTCAGAGCGTAACTCGTCATCCTTGACAGAGACCACCCCGTTCACCAAGCTGAATCCGTCATCGACGCACTTCCTCCGTCCATTCTCAAAAATTTGTAAGCGTTCTCTTTTCATGAATCCTGTAGATACACCGTCCTTATTTTAATTAATTTATATCCCTGTACTTCTATACACCCGTCGTAATTTCTAGATCCGTTTGAGTCTTAGGTTTTGTCGTCCTGTGTAGGCGATGTCTAGTGCGTCAAGTAACCAGTCATGCGTCCGTGACGGGGTGGATTACGAGGAAGTATATCCGTCCGGTCATAGAGACTCAGAGAGTCCAGGTGAAGAGAGGAGTCCGTCCGCCTCTTCCTCTTCCTCAACAGATGAGGATATGGAGATGGCTGACCTTGACGAGGGTCCTGATGTCGTTGAGGAACAAGTAATAAAGTCCGTCATAGGTGTTAATGGACTTAGGGAGTTCATCATGCTAATAGAGTGGACGGTAAATTATTTTACTTCCACCATCAAGGAGAGACACTTCAGCACTCTTAGAGAAAATTATCAAATTCCAGACTACATCCCCATCCGTATGCCCTTTAAATCAGAAAAATGCTATTATGAAGGGGTAGAAGATGTCGGGGTGTATGAACAAATGCTGAAGGTAGGACTTAGGTTTCCACTAAGCTCCCTTCACCGTCAGCTTCTCAAATACCTCGGCCTGTCCGTCAACCAAATATCCCCAAACGCCTGGAGGGTCTTCATAGCAATAGAGGTCCTATACGGTGCTATGTCAGGTGGTGCAAGGCGGCTGACGGTGCGAGAATTCCTTCACTGCTACCGTCTAGATGAAATAGACAAATCACGAAGGATATATAGTTTCGTGCCAAGGAGTCCGTTGTTAAAGGTCATATTTGAAACCCCAAACTCTAATAGGGACTGGAAAAGCTGTTATTTCTTCTTAGAGGGTGACAGGTGGATGTGTTGTCCAGGGGACGCGGAATACATGCCCGTCGACATGACTTAGGGAATACTGCCTCTGTCTCGTATGTACTCGTCTAGTGTGTGAATTTTACATAACCGTTCAGTTTAGTATAATTTCTTCAAGCCATTAACCGTCTTCTTTTTTGCAGTTCGACAGCGTCCCCAAGTTGATCTCGAGGAATTCAATTTTCTTGAGAAAATTTTTAATAAAACTAAGTCAGAAGAAAGGACCTGGGCCAAACTAGTCACACTTAATACCATCCACTAGTATTGTGACGGTCCTGCACCAACTCCAGCGGCGATTAAATACGACGCCAGAATCCGTCAACGTAAGTCCGTCGCCCTCATTACATTTGACCATCTTTTTATTTATTAATATATATATATATATTAATATATTTTTAAAATACATTCGTCCACCTTTACAAAGATGGACGACGCTAAGAGGAGGGCTCTGATCAAGGCACAGGCTGCCAAGAAAAAAGAGACCAGCGAGGTGGATCCCAAGGGGACGGGTACAAGCAATCCGTTAATAAAAAGAAGATAGTCGTCCAAATCGGACCGTCCTCCCAAGAAGCCCAAAGTCCCTTTGGAGCCCGTCGTAGGGCTAATGGCTGAAGGTGCGAAGACTGTCACCCCGGTGAAGCATAGGGCTGGCAAAGGTCTCATGAAGGCCCCGTCCACTAACCAAGAAAAACCACCCGTCCTCCTCCGTGAAGACTCGAAATATGCCTTGGAGCGGCTTTCGTCTATCATAATGTCGGAGGATTATGAGGACTTAGGCAACCACTCCACAGAGGCAATGGGGGAGATGGGACTTTTCGCAATTGCTCAGGTAATGAAGTCCATCGACTTTACGTCCGTCCTCTATGATGGCTTTATTTTTAACCTCTTTTTGTTTTTCAGGCCATGGTCATGATGAAAGGGCTGATGGGATGGTGCCTCAACCACGAGACAACCTTGGACCGTGTCCGGGAAAAGGCAGAGCAGACAGAGGATGAACTGAGACAGCTCAAAGCTTGGAAATCGAAAATGGAGAAAAAATTTGATCTTTCAGAGAAGGTTAGGAAGGAGCTTGAGCAGAGGATGGAGGAGGCGAAGAAGGCACTTGTAGAGAAAGACAAGGAGGTCCAGGAGGTTAAGGATCAACTCCGTCAAGCTAAGGAGGTTGCGATCCGTGAATATCGCGACTCCGACGCCCTTCTGTCCGAGCTGGGTGAATCCTTCCTGGAGGGTTTTGATGACGCCCTTCGTCAGGTCAAGAAAGCCTATCTTGACCTGGAAGTTTCAAATATCAAAGTTGATGACCAAGTTCAAGCCTCCGTCATGCCCGTCGCCTCAGAGGATACCGACGACCTTTTTGCTGACGACGGAGTCATTGGCGACGGGTTTTCTGCCCTAGTTCAGAGTGTCCAAGTTGTGGGGGATGATATCCGTCAGCCCGAGCAGGAGAAAGATGTAAATATTGAGGATTAGTTTTTTCTAAAATTGTAACCATTTTGGGAACAACTATTTTAATTTCATCCGTCATTTATGGCATGTATACACTTTGCATTAAACTATTTTTGTGATTTTGGATATATGATTCGTGATGAAATCAATCTCTTAGATAGATCCGTCCACTTTGCGGATATATGATTCAAATTTCTTATATGATCCGTCTACTTTGCGGACATTTGTTTTCATCCGTCTACTAGGGGACCTGCATTTTTTTCTAGATGATCCGTCTACTTTGTAGAATTATGTTTTTCATCCTTCTTGGATGATCCGTCCACTATGTGGACTCATTTTTATCCGTCCTCTTGGGGACTTACATTTTTCATCCTTCTGGATTTTTGATTTGATTTTTTGTTATGGGTATCGGTGCATTTGCAGATTCATGGTGGTGGCGGTGGGGGTTGCTATGGTGGTGGTGGGGATGGGTTCATTGTGGGTTTATGGAGGTGGCCACGGATTTGGGTGGCGATTGGTCAAAGTTTGGGTCGAATTTAATTGATGTATGGGTCAGATTTAGTGGGTCTATAAGTGTTGTAGTGGGTCTGTGGGTGTTTCGGTGGTGGTAAGGATTTTCAGTGGTGGTGGTTGGTTGGTTGGTTTGGTGGTTGGTGGTGACGGAATTGGTGTTTGTGGTGTTTGTGGCTGAGTGAGAGAAGAAGGTAATTGATTTTCTAGGTTGTGGGCTGATGAAGGATGTTCTTGGGTTTAATTTTGAATTTGTGTTCTTGGGTTTGATTTTCTGATGTATTTTTATGTTTTAAATTTTGTTTTTATGTTTTTTAATTTTGTTAAAATTAATAAATTAATTTTTTAAATTTATATGCTGATGTGTCATGGGTGATGTGGCATTTTTATAATATTTTAATTCCTCCGGCTGCCACCTTAGCTATTTCCGTCGGTTGACTGACGGAAATGACGAAAATAACACGCTTTAATTGGTTTAGGGACTAAATGTGGTAAAATTAAAATGTAGGGACTAAAATGAAAAAAAAGCCAAAATGTATCATCCTTCTAGATGACCCGTCCACTTTGTGGACTTACGTTTTTCATCCTTTTTGGATGATCCGTCCACTTTGTGGACTTATGTTTTTTCGTAGAAAAAAGAGTCGTGTCTGAATATTCCTCTTATTAATTAAAAATCATGCATTTGTAGAAAAGTACCTGCCCCCTCGGGCTTAAAAAGGCACATAAAAAACATTGTAGCAAAATTTTGTTAAAGTAAAAACTAGTAGTAAAATTAAATAAACTGGGATATGGAGGACATAGTCGTCGTTCTTCCTGTCATTTCTACTGGTAGTATTTTCGTAGGTGCTCTGTGTTCTATGGGTGCTGCAGCTTTCGTCCGTCCAAAGTCTCGAGGTGGTAGGTGCACTTCCTTTGCCATGCCGTGATTCGATAGGGTCCTTCCTAGTTGGGACCGAGCTTCCCTTGGGTAGGGTCTCTTGCAGTGCCCATCACTTTCCTCAGAACGAGATCTCCAACCTGGAAGTCTCTGTGTCGGACCCGGGAGTTGTAGTGCTTAGCCATGCGGTCCTAGTATCGTGCTAGCCTTTGTTCTGCCGTCACCCTGTCTTCATCTAATAAATCAAGTTGTAGACGGATGACCTCGTCATTCTTGCTCTCGTCATGGTTATGCACCCTGTAGCTGGTGAGTTCGACCTCGGCTGGGATGACTGCCTCGCTTCCGTAGGTTAGTCAGAATGGCGTCTCTCCTGTGGGTGTTCTTGCCGTGGTCCTGTATGCCCATAATATACTTGGTAACTCTTCAGGCCATATTCCCTTTGCCCCCTAGAGCCGAGTCTTGATAATCTTGAGCAAGGATCGGTTCGTGACTTCGACTTTTCTGTTAGCTTGGGGGTGGGCGGGGGAGGAGTAGTGGTTTCTTATCCCTAACTGCGAGCAGAAGTCCCAGAAGGAGTCGTTGTCAAATTGCTTTCCGTTATCTGAGACTAAGACTCTAGGGATGCCAAACCTGCAAACGATGCATCTCCAGACGAAACTTCGTACGTTCTTCTCTGTAATGGTGGCCAAGGCTTCAGCTTCCCCCAATTTTTTAAAGTAGTCAATGCCCACAACCATGAATTTCAGTTGTCGCACTGCTGTAGGGAATGGTCCCATGATGTCTAGTCCCCACTGAGCAAACGGCCAGGGGGCTGTCATTGGGGTCAATTCTTTGGTTGGTTGTCTAATAACATTGCTGAACCTTTGGCACTTGTCGCAGGTCCTGACATAAGCCTCGGTGTCTTTCTGCATGGTGGGCTAATAGTACCCTGCTCGCACTAGCTTGTGTACTAATGATCTAGAACCCGAATGATTTCCATAAATCCCCTCGTGTACCTCTCTCATGACGTAGTCCGCCTCTTCCGTATCTAAGCATCTTAGATATGGACGGGAGAAGCCTCTTTTATACAAGACGAACCTTGCTGCCCGAACCTTCAGCCTTCTTGCAGCCTTCTTCCCGTCTGGCAAGACGTCATCCTTCAAGTATGAAGCTATCGATGTGGTCCAGTTATTTTCAGAACCTATCTCCTGTACGTCGTCGGAATCTATTAGTGGAGAAAGTTGAACAAAAGAGAGCACATTACCAGGGGTGATCATATGTTCTGCTGAAGCGGCTTTGGCCAGACGGTCGGCTTGCTCATTCTCTCCTCTGGGGATTTGGATGATTTTGGCGTTTAGGTCATCTACTCTTCTTCTTACTTGATCCATGTATTTTTTCATCCTTTCGCCCTTGCACTCGTAGTCTCCATTTACTTGGTTAGTAACGACCTGAGAGTCGCAGTAAATGACTACGTTCGCGGCCCCCGCTGCTTTGACGAGGTCGAGGCCTGCTACTAACGCTTCGTACTCCACTTCGTTGTTAGTGGTGGGGAAGTCGAGACGGATCATACATTCAATTGTGTCTCCTTCGGGTGACAGTAGTACAACTCCAGCCCCCCCGACCTGCCTGTTAGATGATTCGTCTGTGTGTACGCTCCACTGAGGAGATTCTTCTGCCCCTTCGTCTTCGTCATGAGTAAATTCTGCTATGAAGTCTGCGATGACCTGCCTTTTGATGGCGGTCCGTGGGCGGTATTGGATGTTGAACTCGCTCAATTCTATGGCCCAGAGTGCTAGTCGTCCAGTGGCATCAGGGTTGTTCATTGCTCGCCGTAGGGGCTTGTCGGTCAGGACGATTACCGTATGGGCTTGGAAGTATGGCTTGAGTTTACGAGCTACCGTTACTAACATAAAGGCGAGTTTTTCCATGGTCGGGTATCTTTCTTCGGCTCCGCGAAGCGCACGACTGGCATAGTATACGGGTTTCTGTACTCTTTCTTCTTCCCTAATTAAGGTTGCACTGACCGCGGCGGGGGAGATGGCTATGTAGAGGAAAAGTTCTTCACCTGGTTGTGATGGGCTTAGCAGTGGCGGGGCGGAGAGGTAGGCTTTTAGTTCCTCGAATGACTGCTGACACTCGGCAGTCCATTTGAAAGACTTCTTCAGCGTGCGGAAGAAGGGTAAACACTTTTCCGTTGCATTTGACACTAACCTATTCAGCACTGCTATTTTTCCATTGAGGCTTTGCACTTCCTTCACATTTCTTGGGGGTGCCATCTCCATTATAACCCGAATCTTATCCGAGTTAGCCTCTATGCCCCTTTGAGATACCATAAATCCTAGGAATTTTCCCACCGTCACTCTGAAAGCGCATTTTCCTGAGTTGAGCTTCATATTGTAAGAACGAAGGGTGTCGAATGTCTTTCTGAGGTCTTCCAAGTGATCTTCTTCCCTTCGGCTTTTCACCAACATGTCGTCCACGTAAACTTGGACATTTCTCCCAATTTGCTGCGCGAACATCTTGTTCATGAGCCTCTGGTACGTCGCTCCCGCATTCTTTAAGCCGAAGGGCATCACTTTATAGCAGAAGAGGCCTTGACTACTTACAAATGAAGTCTTCTCCTGATCGGTTTCGTGCATTCGGATTTGGTTATAACCCGAGAAGGCATCCATAAAACTTAGCAACTGATGCCTGGCTGTAGAGTCTACTAGTACATCGACCCGTGGGAGGGGGTAGCTGTCCTTGGGGCATGCTTTGTTAAGGTCGGTGAAGTCCACGCATATCCTCCACTTCCTGCTAGCTTTCTTGACCATTACTACGTTCGCCAACCAGTTGGGGTAGTAAACCTCCCTGATGAAGCTTGCTTCTTGCAGTTTGCGGACCTCTTCCGCTATTGCTTGGTCTCGCTCCGGGGCAAACACTCGCTTCTTCTGTCGGATGGGAGGGAAAGAGGGTGACACATTTAGTCTATGTACCATGACTGAAGGATCTATCCCGGGCATGTCCTCGTGACTCCAGGCAAATACGTCTCGATTGCTTCTGAGAAAAGTCGTGAGTGCTTGGCGGACTGCGGGATTAGCAAGGGTTCCAATCCTGGTTGTCCGTTCATGGTTTGAGTCGTTAAGGAACACTTCTTCAAGTTTTTCTACTGGCTCTGTCGTCATTCGGTGTCCTTCTATGCTCATGGCTTGAAGGTGGTCATCCATTTCCATCATGGCCACGTAGCATTCGCGTGCGGCCACTTGATTTCCCCATAACTCTCCCACTCCGTAGTCGGTAGGAAACTTAATCATTAGGTGGTAGGTTGAGGTTACAGCCTTTCACGAATTGAGGGTTGGTTGTCCGAGAATAGCATTGTAGGCGGACGAGCAGTCGACTACTAGGAATGTCACGTCCTTGTTAATCTGCTGAGGGTAATCGCCTACCATGACAGATATTGTGACCGCACCCAGGGGGAATACTCTCATTCCTCCAAAACCGACGAGAGGGGCGTTCGTCGGAATCAATCGTTCTTTGTCAATTCGCATTTGCTGGAATGCTGAGTAGTATAAGATATTTGCCGAGCTGCCATTGTCGACCAACACCCAGTGCATATTGTAGTCTTCTACTCGTATGCTGATGACGAGCGCATTGTCGTGTGGATGGTGAAGACGTCGCGCGTCTTCTTCCGAGAATCCGATAATGGGGCCTTCTCTCCGTGCTACCTTTGGTACGGAGCCCGTCAACTGAACATTTTGGACCATCCTAAGGTAAGTTTCGCGAGCCTTTTTTGACGAGCTAGTGGTCATTGTTCCTCCTACGATCATCCTTATGTCCCCTGCGGGGGGTCTTGGACGTTCATTATCCCGTCGGGGGTGTTGCTCCTAAAGGGGTATGTCTGCTCTCTCCTTCCTGACGAACTTCTGCAATTTCCCTTGCTTGATAAGGGCCTCGATCTGCTGTTTTAAGTCGTAACAATCAGCCGTGTCGTGATCGTGGTCACGATGGAAGCGGTAATATTTGTCCTTCGATCGCCTGTTGGGATCTCCCTTCAGCTTTCCAAGGTAGGTCAAGGCCTCCTCGTCCTTGATTTGCATCAGGACTTGGTCTATCAGGGCGGTTAGTGGGGTGAAACTTGTGAACCTTCCTCCCGGGGGCTTAGAGCGCCTTTCATCCCTTCGGTCTCCTGTTCTTGCCTTCTTGCGTCCTTGGTCTTACCATGTGTCTTCTTGCCTCTCCTTTTTCTTGGGCTTTTCTTCTCTTGCCAGCAGCGCATCTTTAGCATTCATATACTTGGTGGCCCTGTAAAGTATTTCTGACATGGTCTTTGGGTCGTTCTTGTATATGGAGAACAAAAACTTACCCTTCCGCAGCCCATTCGTGAAGGCCGCCACAAGTATCTTGTCGTCGGCTTCGTCGATTGAAAGTGCTTCCTTGTTGAAACGGGATATGTAGGATCTCAGCGTTTCGTCCTCTCGCTGTTTGATGCTCATCAAGCAAGCCGTAGACTTCTTATACCTATGTCCCCCAATGAAGTGTGCAGTAAATTGAGCGCTTAGCTCCTTGAATGTGCTGATGGAGTTGGGCGTCAACTGGCTGAACCAAATTCTTGCCACACCCTTTAGCGTTGTGGGGAAAGCCCTACACATGATTTCATCCGCTACTCCTTGAAGGTGCATCAAGGTCTTGAAGGTCTCTAGGTGATCTAGAGGGTCCTTGACTCCGTCGTAACTGTCGATCTGTTGCATGTGGAACTTATGTGGTAGAGGGAAGGAGTTGACGGCCGCAGTGAATGGCGAGTCGGTATGATTGACCAGATCGTCAAGATCGCTAGACACCCGTCCCTTGAGAGCGTTCATCATAACCTCCATCTGCTCCTTCATCGCTTGCATCTCTGCGACGATATGTGGAGGAGTGGCATCCGTGAGGGATGGCATGCTCAAATTTTGTCGCTCTGGTCTACTTGAAACGTTACTACCCTCTAGCCCTTCTCGCTCCCTTCTGTCGGCACTAGTGCCTTCTTGGTCCTGCTCTTGGGTGCCATGACCTGCGTTTTTCTAGCGTAACTGCTCCTCCAGATCGTGGTTCTCCTTAGTGAGACGTTCCACAGCGGTGGCCAAGGTCTAAACCTGCCTCTCGAGGGTCGTTGTGTGAGTTTCGTCTCCCTGAACGTTGTTCGTGGTCGCCATTGAGCGAGTCAGCACCATGCAACTCTTTTGTCTGGGAAGCGTTTGCTATGGCTTTCGAATCAGAAAACAAATTCGTCAAAATCTTTCCCACAGACGGCGCCAACTGATGATACCGTGAAAATCACCAGTGAGCTACACAGTCTTCACACGCTTGAAAGAATACCTACACAATGAAAAGAGAAGAGACCTAGCAGAGGGCATCGGTGTGGTGCCGGCCAAATACCCTTCGAAGGTAAAGTTAGAACTATTCTCACAACTCTAGAGTGCTAGAGAGGGTAAATTATGCGTACCTCGATTTGTGAGAGTATTGGGCTTTTATAGTAGAGAGTTGACACCTCTTCCTTGGTACGGAAGTCTTTTACTTCTAGGACTCTACTTGAATAGTCCCAAACGTGATTAACAAGACATTTCCTTGTAGAAAAGATTTGCAAGTATCTTCCGGAATCCTTGTCGTGCTAGGACTCTATTTACCTTAGGATTCCATGGCGATCAAGCTTGTCTCGCAAGTATTTTCCATCTAAGATTTTCGCTACATCTATCCATAACGGACCTTTGGACAAATTGGGCTTGCCCTCTACTGGCCCACGGACATGGATCCGTCAGGCTCATTTTCAGGCCTCGTCAATTTACATTTTTACCCTCATCAGTGTCGATGCTTTAACCAAACAAGGATACATCTAGATTGATGACCTCTTAGTTTACTTTGTTCTCCTTTGCGGTGTCTCTTATTTGTGGTTGAAATTCCACCTCTCACTCTCCACCTCTTTAAAAACAACTTTATCGTGTTCTAACTATTGAAGTAGTTTTTTATTTTTTTATTTTATTTTATCATTAAATCTAGATGTTTTTGAAATGTATTTGGACCCTACTTCAAAATAAAAGGTACTTGGATCGGTTAATTTTGACTGCTCCCTTTATCTTTTAATAATACTCCTTCCTTTTTCTTACCCCTCTCTCCCCCCCCCCCACCACCCCCCCTCCCCCCAACAAAAAAAAAAAAAAATCCTTATCTAGATGTACAATTGATCAAATTATTATTTATAATTTATAGACATACTCCATTTCATAAAAAAAATATATATATTTAATTTTTATAAGTTCATAAATGAAAATTATTTGGTCTAATTAACTTAAATAATATAATTTCAACTATAATTTAGTTATTAATTATTTGCATAAATTTGTGAATGAGTACAAATTTTTATTCATGGTATTTACAATGTATTGAAAAGAATAAGTTAATCAAGTAGATTGTAAACAAATTTAAACATTTTTTTTTTGCTAATGAGGGTGCTTAGAGCTTTTCAAGTACCTAACTATTCCCTCAGGTATGACTAAAACCTCATCCTACACACATTAGATAATTACATGGAACAAAGTTGGTCCCAAGATATAGGTTTGGAGTTTTGAATCTAAGACCTCATGTTTCTCATAAGGCCTTGGGAACCACTAAACTAATCCCGTAGAGTTGGAAGTACTGCATGTTTGATTTTGTTTGACAAGAAAATGAACTAACTTAAACATATAACATAACTTGGTAATGAGTTCAAACTCGACTTGAATTTGAATAAATTCAAATGAACCAATCCTGAAATTTTAATTATGGATTTGACTTAACTTTGCTTAGGGGTGGCAATTCGTGTTCGCGTATCGGATTCGTGTCATGTTGACTCATGAGTATTCGACTATATGAGTTAATCCTAACCTAACATGTTTATCGAACGGGTCAGGATTCCTCAACCCTAACACAATCCATTTATTAAACGGGTCAGTCGTGTTGACCAGTTTATCAAATTTTATCAAAACGAACAAAAAAACTAATTTTAGTATTAACCAAATTGATATGAATTATGAAAAACCAAACAAATAAATATTTTTATTATAAAATTCAGAACTAATGAGTAATTACATCACAAATATTCATTCAAAACTAAAGCATATCTCAATATCACAAATAATCAATCATAATATGTCAAAGAAAATAAACCATAACAACTAATAAGTTTATATACCTAGGGTTTGAAGGGTATACTGGTAAATTGTCAATTAATTAAATGGGTCAAATAGGTCAAACAAGTTTCATGTGATGGACACTAACCCAATCCTTTATTAAACGAGTCAGTCGTGTCAACCCAAATATGACATGAACCCATTAAGCCTCAACCCATAACCTACTAATTTCGTGTTGTGTTGTGTCGAGTTCGCGGGTCGTGTCTAATTTTGCCACCCCTAACTTTGCTCATTTATAACTGTAGTTGCCAATGTTCCTTATTAACTATTCTCAATAATTTTGCAAAATGATATTTATCTTCGTCATAATGATGCATTTGCCCCACTTGGCAGATGATTTCTTAGAACTTTTTTTTTTTTCTTCTGAGGAAGTGATTTCTTAGAACTTAGAAGTGGGAATTTGATATAGGGAAACGTGATATTAATTTTTAGTGCGTGAAAGAGTTAAAGGATGAAAACTATGAACTAGTAAAATTTAGGATTATACCGTTTCCATGAGTAATTAAAAAAAAAAAAAAAAAGAGACAATGGAATTCGTTTTGTATCCGATCATATTTTTCTTGAGGGCTTTTCTAGAGGGACTTTGTTAGTCCTCATGATTTTTTTTCTTATCAACTCATTATCTCAATAAATTGGAAAAAAAAAAAAAATTTGTAAGCGCAGTTGTACTTTTTTTTTTGCTGAATGAAAGGGGGGGGGCGGGGGCGACCATTGTGATTCACCCCCTGGGCCATAGGGGCACCCCTCGCTAGGAAATGTTGAATTGAGCCATAGCTACTGTGGTCTGGGGTGACCAGAGACCTCACCCTAGCACCTCGAGAGAGTTGGTAATCAGGAGCGGTTGTACTTTTTTTTTTTTTGGTTGAATGAAAGGGGGGGCGGGGGCAACCATTGTGACTCACCCCTCTGGGCCATAGGGGCACCCCCCGCTAGGAAATGTTGGATTGAGCCATAACTACTGTGGTCTAGGGTGACCACAGACCTCACCTTAGCACCTCGAGAGAGCTGGTAATCAGGGGCTCCTCAGCAGGGATACCCAAATTCCTCCCCAGGTACTCGCCCGAGCACGAACTAGGGACCACAAATCTGATTCATGGATCCCAACCACCAGGCCACCCCTCTCGGGGCGTAAGCGCAATTGTACTTGTATGATTGTATCCCTATTCCCGAATATTGTCATTCAAGCACAGCCCTTCAAGTCCATGTCATTTTGGTTTTGATGTATGCCCCTCATTGGTGAGAAATTATTCAATACAACATGAGGGCAACTACCAAGATTTCATTAATTATGTAGACTCTTTGAAATTAGAAGTCAATAAAAATAAAATTATCAATAATTCAACAATCACCAAAGATTAGTAATTCAACCCAAAAAAAAAAAAAAAAAAAAAAGTTATCAGCATTTAAAGAGTGAACTTAAAATCACTTTTTTTTTTTAATTAATAATTTGATAATTACAACAATCAGAAATTTAGAAGCAGAAGATTGATCCTTGGTTATCATCATATTGAGATCAAGAAGCCTTGTGAACCTTTGAATAAGATATTTTAAAAAAATTAGAGTAATTTCAATGGGGTGTCCACTAGTCGGTCCGGGTTGGGTTTGTGCCCAACCCAAACTCGACCTGATCACTTCGGGTGAAGGAGATCAAGACCCACTACCTACTGTGAAAGGCATCAGATCGAATGGATCGAGCCTCATTAGGTGTTGAGTGGGTGTCGATCGGAGTCGAGTTTGTGGCAGGGGAGTAGATTCTGCTAAATCTAGCCTAGATTTCGCTGGATCTGGCTGAATCTGTCAAGATCTTGTTAGATCTAACTGGATCTATTGAGATTTAACCGAGATCTAGCCATATCTGGTCGAGATATGGTCGAGATTTCCTTATATCGATGAAGAGAGAGTTAGATCTTACTAGATTTCAGCCGAAATCAATGACTAGTGATTGAAAACTCATTGAAAAATGATGGAATATTGGACTGGTCGGGTCCTTTGAGTTTCGACCTCACTCACCTATCACTTGAACTGACTTCATCGGATTGGACATTCCAAAACCGTTGCTGATTGCCAGGCCCATCGGTCGGTTAGAGTTAGGGTTGGTTGACGACAGGTCAGCCGGTTTTATCGGGTTTGGTTAATCTTGGACACTCCTAAATATCATTATGGAACTTCAAAAATCTAATCATTCATTTTGAAATGAATGGAATAAAATTTTCATGTTATCAATAACTAAATTATGTCAAAATAATGATGAATTTAAAAAAAAAAAAAAAAAAAAACAAGAAGTCTCAATTGGAACACCAGGAAGTGTTAGTACTTAGTTGAGATGCAAAACTCTTGAAAAAATAATGATAGTTAACCTTTTTTTTTAAATGATTTAGGGTGTGTTTGTATTAGCTATTACAAAACGGTGTTTTTAGTTTAAAATGAGCTTTTGTAAAAAAGCTATAAAGAATTGTTGCGAAACAAATTTTTGGGTTATAAAAACACACTTCTAGGCTCCCAACGCGCCTAACCAAATGCACCCTTAAATAGATATAAGAAAAATGACATTTAATATTTATTTAAATATCGATGATGTGACAAGTTTCAATCCAGTGACATGTTTTAAGGAAAATGCTAGGATCACAACTTTTACCACAAATTTTGCCATAACTTACTCACGTGACAAGTCATGAGTGGTGGAGTAAAAATGTTAGGTCCACAACTCCACCACTTACAACTTACCACGTGAGTAAAAATTGTGATAAAAGTTGTGGCAGAAGTTGTGGTCCTAGCATTACTCAAGTTTTAATCCAGCCATAAAAAAAATGAATAGATAGAATTTTGGTAGAGGCTGTAGAGCTATCTAACGCGTGAACCCTACCGTATTTAAGTTCTAAGACAACCATGGGCTGTAAGTTGTAACAATTGTCTGATAGTTTTAGGGGTTCTGCAATATAGAGGACTCTCACTAGACTGTCAAGAAAACTGTTGGGGATTTTGGATATATGCTGATTAATGATATTGTATGTAGGCCTGTCTAACCCACCTGCCAGATCGACCCGAAAACCGCTAGATCTGAGGCTTGTGATGGTTGGCAGTGGGGTCCGACTTTCAAAAACCGATTCCGACGGGTCATTGATTCAAAATCCGATTCCAACTGACCCGACCAATCTCCACCAACCAAAAGCCACCATACGCCGTCTTTTGAATCATTATTCGGTCAGATCTCACTAGATCCAGCGAGATCTCGATGAGAGTTAGAGGATTTCGGCCAAATCTAGTTAGATCCGACTAGATTTCGGCCAAATTTCAATCAGATCTGGCGAGTTCTGTCCAAATCTCCTCCTCCTTGACTTGACCGAGACTGACCGCCGCCCGACAAGAACTCGACCAGTCCAACTTAAGTCCTTCACTAGTTGGCGACGAGTCTAGAAATTGCACACCCAATTTGGTTGGATCAATTTTGGGTTGCGCATAAACCCGACCTAGACTGACCTGTGGACACCCATAATTGTATGGATAAAATTAATGACAAATATAAGTCCTATTAACTTTACATGCTGTTGTCATATTCTTCTTTTTTTCATGAGTCCTCATTGTATCAACTTTCAAGATTCATAATCCATTTAAAGATGGATTCTAAAAAAATAGAAAAATAAAATCCATGTAAAGGGAGTGGAAGAGAGTCTACCAAAATCATATCATGGTCTAATGATAGGTAGTCAACACACCGACACCGGCCCACTTGTAGCCTAATTGGTTTGAAAAAAAGAAAAAAGAAAAAAAGGTTATTGATTTGAGAGAGAGAGAGAGAGAGAGAGAGAGAGAGAGAGAGGGAGAGTAACAATGAGAGGAGCAAATTTTTTGCAAAGCAATATTATTTTAATAATTATTATTTAAATAGTACCATTTAAATAGTACCATTTTAAAGTTATTTGGGGATCTAATTTTGAATGTGTTTTGAAAACAAGATTAAAAAAAAAATGTTACTTTCCAAATTAACCTAAGAGAGGTTTTTAATTATTTTATTATTAGTACAATGACTACAACATTTTAAAAATTGAACCATCTGATAATTGAGAAAAAGAAATTCTTAAAGTTTTGAAGGTAGATTGAGATTCAATTGGAAGTCCATTCATGATGATATCATAATCTTTTTTATAACTCAAAAGTTTTAATAATGGAGGAAGGAGGAATTTGAATCCTAATTTATCTAATAAGAGAGAAGAGGTTATGCTATTTAGATACAAGGTTCTTTTTTTTTTTTTTTTTTTTTTGAGAAAGAATTTAAGTACTTTTATTAATGTAAATGAGTTACATCCGAATGCAAAAATGAAACAATATGAGAGGGTACATCTTCCATCCATACTTGTAAATCTAGTATGCTTATAGCATGTTTCGCCAGACTATGAGCTACACTATTGCCGTTTCTCTTTACATGAGAATACAACACTCTTTGAAAATGATTCGAGTAAGCTTTCACGTCCTCCACCAGCAAACCCAATGGGCTTAAGTTCTGCTCTTGTGACTTCAAAGCTTGAATCAAACCAAAAGCATCACCTTCTAGTATTACCCTTTGGAACCCCAACTCATGAGTGAACATCAAGGCTTTTCGAGCAGCCAATGCTTTTGTCTCCTCTGCCTTATACGCCTGAGACATCTTCTCTGAACATGAAGCTAAAACAGCCCCATTGTTGTCCCTTATTACAACTCCAACACTTGACTTATTTAATTCACCAAAGACCGCTCCATCGAAGTTCACTTTCACAAAACCAGCTTGCGGTGCTTGCCATCTGTTTCCTCCAGTTCCGTTGCTTCTCACTTGCATACCTGAAGCTTTTGTGTTGGCTCTGAATTGCGCCAACATTTCTGCTGACTGTGCAGCAACTTGGTGCAGCGGACTAGCTTGAAGATTGAGCCTCACCTTGTTCCTTTGATTCCAAACAGTGCAGGCTGTGTATGCTAGCAGCTCCAGTGATTTTCCTTCCTTTATCATCCATGACAGCAGCTCCTTTACACATGTGAAATCAATTTCACCCCTGAACCCCCATTTTTCCTGATCAGCCCACACAACATCCAGCTCCGAACATGACCATAAAGCATGCACTGAATCCTCTACTGCCATTTTACACCTTTCACAGATTGGGTCCTCTAAAATTTTCCTTCGCATCAAAGCTTGTTTGGTTGGAAGTACATTACGACAAGCTCTCCAAAGAAATTTTTTTTATCTTTGGTGGGGCTTGCATTTGCCATACTTCCTTCCAAACACGCTTATGATAGATTGGAGGGGTTTGAGCATTCAATTGCAGCTCCTCTTCTTCTTTAAGGAACCTATATCCGGACTTACATGAGTAATTTCCTGAGGTAGTGTAAGGCCAATACAAGGAGTCTTTTGTCACGTGTCGACTAAGGGGAATTTTCTTGATCAACTTGGCATCCTCTTCCACAAATAATCCATCCACCATTTGCTCATTCCAACTTCTTGTGCTTGGGTCAATAAGTGAGTCGACATTATGATTTTCGAAACTCTCCAATGGGCAAATAGGCTGAAGCGTTGGGTGTTTTCTTGGCAGCCAACGATGCTGCCAAATATTTATTTTTTCTCCACTCCCTACCCTCCATAAGGCCCCCCTTTGAATGATGTCTTGTCCTCTAAGTATACTCTTCCACGCATAAGACCCCATCCTTGAGTCGGTAGCCTCCAAAAGTGATGAATTAGGGAAGAGACGAGCTTTAAACACTTTGTAGAATAGTGAGATTTTATTATTCAAGAGTCGCCATGCTTGCTTTGCTAGAAGGGAATCATTGAACATAGCAAGGTCTCGAAAGCCCATACCTCCAATAATCTTAGATTTTGTCATCTCTTCCCATTTAACCCAATGGATTTTCCTACGATCGCCTCTTTGGCCCCACCAAAATCTTTTGATTAGACCCTCAATTTCATTGCACAAACTCACCGGCAATTTGAAACATCCCATAGTGTAAGTGGGGATGGCTTGTATGACCGCCTTTAAGAGCACTTTCCTTCCGGCTTATGAAAGTAATTTTGCTTCCCACCCTTAAAGTTTCCGTCAAACCTTCTCCTTAATGTAGTTAAAACTTTCTTTTTTCCCTTCCCAACTAAGGAGGGCAGCCCAAGGTATTTTTCATAGTACAAGATTTCTGGAACACCTAAGGCTACCTTGATTCCATGCTTCACCTTCTCCGGAATAGACTTGCTAAAGAACAAGGAGGTTTTACTCCTATTCATTTTTTGACCCGAGGCTTCTTCATACTCTTTTAGTATCTCCAAGACATTATCACACTCCTCCATTGTGGCCCTGTAAAAAATAAGACTATCATCTGCAAAAAGCAGATGCGTTAGTTTTAGGCCCTTCCTACAAAGGGAATAGCTATGGATATCACCTTGTAGTTCCGCCTTTTTAATTAAACCATTCAGCCTCTCCGTACAAATAAGGAATAGGAAGGGAGAAAGTGGGTCTTCCTGCCTAATCCCCCTTGTAGGAAAAATCATCCCACATGGTTCTCCATTTACCAAGATCGAATATGATACTGTTTTCACACAACCCGTTACAAGATTTATCCACCTCTCCCTAAAACCCATCTTCCTCATTATCCCCTCTAAATAATACCATTCCACCCGGTCATATGCCTTACTTATGTCCAGTTTTAGTGCCATATAACCATAATTACCCCCCTTATAGTTTTGTAAGCTATGCAAAGTCTCAAAGGCCACTAAAATATTATCAGAAATTAATCTACCCTTGGTGAAGGCTGATTGGTGTTCTATGATAATGGATGGGAGTAATTTTTTGAGGCGATTTGCAAGAACTTTGGAGTAAATTTTGTAAAGGACATTACATAGGCTGATGGGGCGAAATTGGTGTGCATATTCAGGGGAGTTTATTTTTGGAACAAGTGTGATAAAAGTATGGTTTAGGGGAGTAGGTATAGTACTTGAGTTCAACCATGACAAGATGGAGGAAGTGACATCATGATTTACCGTGCTCCAAAAATGTTGATAGAAGAGCAGGGGCATGCCATCCGGACCAGGTGCCTTGAGGGGCACCATTTCTTGTAGGGCAGTAGCTACTTCACTTGCTTCAAACTCTATACATAAACTTTCATTCATCTCTTCATCAATCACTGTAGGCACACAATCTATGATGCCTGTGGAGACCCTCCCATCCGTTGAGTATGGTTTAGGGGAGTAGGTATAGTACTTGAGTTCAACCATGACAAGATGGAGGAAGTGACATCATGATTTACCGTGCTCCAAAAATGTTGATAGAAGAGCAGGGGCATGCCATCCGGACCAGGTGCCTTGAGGGGCACCATTTCTTGTAGGGCAGTAGCTACTTCACTTGCTTCAAACTCTATACATAAACTTTCATTCATCTCTTCATCAATCACTGTAGGCACACAATCTATGATTCCTGTGGAGACCCTCCCATCCGTTGAGGTAAAAAGAGACTTGTAATAGTTCACCATATCTTCCCCAATATCCTCCTGACTAGTTCTCCACACACCCCCCACATCCCTAATACCTTCCATTGAATTTTTCCTGAATCCCCTTGTGGCACAACTATGAAAATATATAGTATTTTTATCCCCCTGATTTGCCCATAGAATTCGTGATCGTTGAGCCCACATCGTAGCTTCCCTATCTTGCAACACCTCAATCTCCTTTTTAATTTGTCTCACCCTACAATTGTTCCCACTAACCATGGCTGCCCTCTCTTCTCTAGCTAGGTCCTTTTTCAAACGGCTCAATTCCAATCTCACATTCCCAAAAACATTTTTCTCCCATTGCCCCAATTCCTTCCCACACTTCTCCACTTTTCTTAGAATATCACCCTCTACTCCAATTTCACTCCCACTACCCCAAGCTGAAACTACCACTTCCTCACAACTGGAATTTGAGAGCCACATCTGTTCGAACCAAATTTTTTTTTTTTTCCGGGTAGGTAGGTTCACACCCGATAGTGATATAAGAATTGGAACATGATCCGATGAATTACATGACTAATGGAACACCCTTGAACCTCCAAACTTCATAAACCAACTATTATTGACTAAACACCTATCAAGCCTCTCCCAAATTGAAACTCCATTTTCGAAGTGTTTACTCCAAGTATATTTAGAGCCCTCAAATCCTAAGTCCATGAACCCACATTCATCAATCACCTCCCTAAATTGCTGCATTTGATTATAAGGCCTTCTTGCACCCCCAAGTTTCTCCTCTTGTCTGATAATTTCATTAAAGTCCCCGTAACAAAGCCATGGCTTTTCAGGTCGTGAGTTCAAAGCCCTAAGCTTGGTCCATGCTTCATGACGTCTCGCTGTCTCCGGTTCACCATAAAAACCAGTTAATCTCCACTCATTCTCTGTATCTTTATCCATCACTGCATCAATATAGTATATATCTGAACCTTCCACTTTTAGATTGATCGTTGCTTTCCAATAAAGAACTAGTCCTCCACCTCTGCCCACTCTTGGAACAACCCATCTATGATCAAAACCAATACTCCTTTGAACAAACTCTAGCCTTGCATCATCTGTAAGTGTCTCGGCTAAAAACACTACAGTGGGATCTTTTGCCCGTATGATTTCCACGAGCTCCCTCCCTATACGCAGGTTCCCAAGCCCGCGACAGTTCTATGCTAAACAACTCATTGCTCTAGGCAGGGCTAGACATCAGCTCCCGCCTTTTCAAAGGTTATGTTTTCTCCATTAAGGGCTGCTTGAAACCGCTTTGCTGAAACTTCACAATAATCTGCCTCTGTTTCAGCCATTCTCTTCTTCCTTTGTGACTGAAAACCTGCTGCCATGTTGTCTCTATGCTTCTTCCTTTCTCTGCGTTTCCAGGTAGTTGAAGCACATGATTAGGTGAACCGTGGACCCTATTTTCCTTAGTAGCACGTGACTTGTTAAGTTTTGGAGGCTCACTTAAGTTGTCACGTGCATTAGGGTTTTTTGATACACTCCTTCCCGTTCCCAACAACTTAGCCGCCCCAAACTCTTGAGCCAAACTTAATTCCACATTACTTACCTCACCAACAATTTTGGTTTCCTTAGGAGTCTTCAATTCCTCAGTAATTATCTCATTAATTCTGTTTTGATTGACCAAATCTTCCTTAGTAATCCCATCCCTTTCATTACGCCTTAATGAGACATTTATTTCCTCAACTTCAATACTGATATTATTGCTAGTTGTTACTCCCTGTGGTTGCTTCGGTGCTCTTCCTCCACCTGAATCAGAACTCTAGCCTGAGTCAATATCCCCCGGTGTACCTGAATACCTCTTCTTCTTCTCAGCATAGAACCCAGGGACTAGAATTGCACTTCGTCTTGCAGCAACAAACAGTGGAGCTCTCAAATATGGACCAAATTCACGATGCTCTGGAGTGAGAGTTCCTTCACTGTCAATCCATAAGTCACAATCTCTGTCATCATGAGTGAGTCGTCCACACCAGTAGCACATATTTGGCAACCTCTCATACTTGAACAATATCCACACTTGCTTACATCCCTCACCTACTAAAATCAATCTACCACGACACAATGGTAATGACATATCAATGGAGGCCTGAATTCGGATAAAATGCCCACCATCAAATATTTTCGGATCCATCGGTGCAAAAACCTCCCCCAAAACACTACCAATTTTTTTCGCAGCCTCTAATGTCATAAACTTCATGGGAATTCCATGCAGTTGGACCCATAATTTTGTCTTCTCAAACCTTATATCCTGAAGTGAGGACTTGTTCTCATATCGGCTCATTACTACCAAGTGTTTATTGAAAGTCCATGGCTCTCCCTCTAAAATTCTATCCACATCCTCACTACTATCAAAGGTGAAAAGAAATTTATGATCTCCAAAACTCTGGATTTTGAAACCGTTCTTAGTTCTCCATAGCGGGTAAAACGTCTTCGCTTAGATACAAGGTTCTTGACTGGTGGCATCATAAGTAATCTAATAATTAATTAAAATACAATTCAATAGATATTGTTAGGGTATATATCTATACTATATATAAGTTGATTCCCTTCTTTGAGCTGAACTTTTATGTGGTTCAAAAATACTCTCATTAATAAAGGGTAACTTCATTTAGAAATAAGGTCATAAATGTCAAATAACAAATTTCATTTTGAATTAAAAAAGATAATTCCTAAAATTTAGGATTTGTTTCCCTTCATGTTCAAAAAAGAAATTGCTTATCTCCAAAGTTTAACTTTTTTATTTGTTTGAAAAATAAAAAAATATATTTTCAAATTATAATGGATGCAAATTATTAGTCTTTACCAAAAAAATAGAAGCAACACGTGTGCTTAGAGGCTTGTGTGTGTGTGTGTCTATATATATATAAACATATATATCTTTGGCTGAAAGGGTCAAATATTGTTTGTGTTGGCATATATCCAAACAGATTAAATTTGTGAAATTTAGTAAAATTGACTAAAAATAATATTAAAAAATGCTAAACAACTTTTAAATGTACTTTCATAGATTTTATAATTAAAAAAGAAGAGCATGAACAAATGTAAATAAAAAAAAAAATTTGGGTTTATTAATCTTAAAGGGACAAGTTAACGAATGCCCTAAGGACATTAGTTTATGAACTATTTTGAGAAACTTTTTATGGGAAATGAAAAAATTAACTAACTTTGAGGACAATTTTTTTTATAATTCCCATGAAAGTGATATTAAAAATTTCTTAAAATGGCCTATTAATAAACAACTCAATCTTAAGGATAAAATTTGGCTACAAATTGGTTATAACCAATGACTAAAACTTCCATTAAAAATATTAACATGACTACATATTTTAAAAATCTAATCGTTGGATTGCATGTTATTTATGTTCTTATTATGCATGTTAAATTTCTTGTCAGTCGGATGTTATTTATTATTTGATCTATAAACTTATTTTTTATGTATAATTTTAAACATTTGATTGATGACATAATTATTGATTTTTGATCTTTTACGGATTTTGCAAATATGGAAGATATAAGAAGACAATGAAGTCTAATGGCGAATTTGTCAAAATTCACATCCAATAAAAAGATATAAATCGAAGGAAGTTGTAGTCATTCACTACAACTAAGTTTCTAAGCAAACTTTGTCCTAATCTTAAAAGTACAAAACATTATAATAATAAAAATATCATTTTCAAAATAAATATGGTAAACGTTTATTAAAGTTTTATTTTTTATGAATCAGATGTTTATTAACTACTAATCCATTAATTTGTATTTTTGTGTGTGATCATGTATCATGTATGTTAGGATAAGAAATGAAAAGGGACAACGAAAAAGGTTGGATATAGCTTGATGGGCCTTGGCACGTAAGATAAGTAACTAAGACCAGGTCAAAGGTTTGAAACTTCATTACCTATTGCTATTTGCCATTGTTCCAACATTCCAGATCAAGATTAAAGAATCAGATTTGACTGCCGGTTTCAGGTCTGATTATTACCCTTTGTTTTATATTACTCTTATTAGGTCAATTTTGCCATCCTCTGTAGACTGACTAAGCAAGAATAAAATGGTAACCACTGATGTTTCGGACAAGAGGGACAATGCCTTCTTCACTCCCGGTCATCCTGCCAGACCATTTATTGATCACTATCCATTATTGATTATATGATTAAGTACATAGCATTTTAGGGAATAATTTAAATTGTTAAAATCATCAAACTAATGAAAACTACCCCCTCCCAAAACACACACAAACACACATTTATAACTTCTAAATAAATTATCAAGAATGTTAGCACAACTACCTTATCTTCTAGTATAAACAATGATATGATCTTAGGTTCTAATTAGTTTAACTGATAAAATCTTTTGATAAATAGCAATTATTGTGGAGCAAATGTCATAGATTGAAAATCAATAGTATCTATGAAAAAACAAAAAATAATGATATAATCATTAGGTAGTTATCTTATATTATAATTAATATATGTTGCCTTCTTTGCAACTGTTATGTCCTGAAAAATACACTGTCTAGTTGAAGGATTAGCACAAAATGGCCATATCAGACACAACACTAACCCTCTATAACCTGGTACTAATTATCCTCGCAACTAAGCACAAGAAGCTGTTATGATTTCTGTCTTAATTGTTATTCTCTGCCTTTTTTGACACTTCATGCTCCTGCAGAAAATAATCAATAAATATGAAGCTCGACCACCCAATGAATCTGCTACTACAAGTACCCCCTTGTCCTTTTTGCTTCGATGAATGAAGAAGATAGCAGTATAGATCTCCATCTATGACAACGCGTCAACTTAGTCACGTGCTTTATCACAATGTTGTTCTTTGTTGATGGTCCTTAGGCCTTCAGTGTAGTCATTCTCAGGCCATAGTAGCCCCTCCCTGGTCACACACAATCAGCAATTTGCACATTCATTTTACACGTTCCATTCTCCATGCATGTCAGTCATTTATGGTCATCTTTTTCAGGGCATCTTTCAAGCATTTTCATGAATTCACTTTCCAAACTTAAGTTGTCTTCAAGCTTCCACCTTGAATTTGAGGGGTGTAGAGATACTAAAAGCTCGAATGTGTGTGAAAACACAAGAGCTGTTTAGACCCCCAAATTAAAAATTACGGCTCGGTTGATTTTACTCTAACTTAAACTAAGTGCGGAATATAGTAAATGTGAGCGAACAAACAAAATAACTACTCTAAGCCATATTTATCAAATATCAACAATAAAATGAAAGCTAAAAGAGTAGGGAAGAAGGATTGGCTAGAGTTTTCTCTCTGAAAAGCACTCCTTTCAATATGTGGGTAATGATGGTATATATAGGGTCCGTTTGGATACAACTTATTTTGCTGAAAACTGAAAACACTGTAGCAAAATAATTTTTTTAATGTGTGAAAAATTACTGTTCATGCGTTTGGCACTGTTCATAAGCCTAAAATCACTGTTCATGGACAATGAATAGTTCCAAACGCGCGTTCAGGAAAAAAAAAAAAAAAAAAAAAAAAAAACATAAAAAACGCAAACGCCATTTCATCTGTATCCAAACCGCACCATAGTGTGGGTGAAGACATAGTGGAGCAGATATGCCAAAATAGCAAAACAGAATATTTCGCGGGTATCTTACGGGAAGGTCTTACCCGCGAAATACTCGTGAAAACCAGCTGTCATGATTTTTCGCATTCCAGTCATATGCTGTGCACATGGCTTCACTTCGCGGGAAGTCTTCTCGCGAGCTACCTGCGAAAACTCCTTTGATCTTCAATATTGTTTTGAGTCTTCACACTCTCTCACACACACAACTCATACAATGAAATCCTACATAAAGTACAGGGTACCTAAGATTGAACAAAATTACAATCAAATTTGGCACGGAATTAAAGCCAACACAAAATAGTTGTAAATCACAACTTTACAATCTTCCCCTTTGGCTATTCCGTGACAAAACCCCTAAAACAGACTCTAGACTTAAACGTGAGTTTGGGAACAGTGGTAAAACTCACTCACACCTAATCTAGAAGCTGTGAAACACTTGCACGTATACACTTGTATCCTGAAACACTCGCACACAAACAAAACTTTCATTAAGCTTATGACAAGTTGAATACAAGGTACGTAGAGGAGCAAGTAAAATGCGATCAAGGTAATTAACAGGATATAAACTATGGAGCTTATTTTGATCAAACAAGAACAGTCGTTAAAGAATGACTACAATGAACATTTAGCAGGTAAATGATCATTCGAACATGCAATGCAATTAAGAGCAATGCAAAAAATCAATTGCATATCCAACACACAACCAATGCAAAACGCTAAAATATTTGCATCAAGGATATGAGATCCAATAAGGGCACAAGTGTGTAGTACTAAAAATAATGCAACATAATCTAAAAGTACTTAAAAAGCTACAAAGCTAGGATACAAAACACAAAGTACTAAATATAATCTGAAGTTTTAAACTAGAGTACTTTAAGGCTTTAAAAGAAAGCAATGTAAATAAACTAACATAGAACACAATATAAAAGGAAAGCTTTTCTTGCTCTTGTTCTTCTTCTCCAATGCTCCCCCTTCAATCTAGCTCTTTCTGCCCCTATCATTACACTCCCCCTATCATTACACTCCCCCTATCATGAACCATCTCTTCCTTTTTGTCATGGAATAGCTAGTCTTCATGTTCCTTTAGCTTCCTTTGACTTTGATCCAATTGAGTTTGGAGAGACGTGAAATTTGTGTCAAAACGAGTGTGTTGAGTGTGTATGATAGATGCAAGTCCGGACAGCTTGGTGCTGAGTTCTTGGACAAATGACATAATGTTGTTTAACTTCTCATCATAGGGATGTGAGCTAGAGCTCAAACTACCATGAGGAGGATGACTCTCTTGCTTGGCTCCCTTTCAGGTATGACTGATGCTAGCATTGAGAGTGCGAATGTTTATTGGACTTTGCTGTGGGTACGGGTACTCATCTTCCAATGGATGAACGCCTTTGAGCTTCAAAATTTTTGAGATGAGGCAATAGAAGGGAGGGCAGTTCCTTGAGGCAGTTCTCTCAGCAGTTTTGCTCAAGATGTGGAAGATATGAGAGCAAATATCGATCTCTTCATCATTGATCAGGTCATGAAGGAATAAAGCCCGACCAAGATTCATGTACCTGGTGCTTGAGAGAGGATAGAGGTTGTGGAACATGATCGTTGTGAGTAGCCTTAATTTGGGAGAAAATGATGCAACACTAATTGATTTCCCATTGGAAGAGAACTCTAAATTTTCTCCAAGAGTTTCCAGAAGCACATCCTCCTTCGGATTCAAGTTATCATACACCGGTGGCTTTGGAAACATTGGCCGGTTGATGCGCAAAATGATAGCAAGATAAGAAGGTGTCACTGTGAAATCCTTTCCTCTAACCCAACATTTCAGCTCATCCCCATCAGAAATGGCATTTGCATAGAATTCCTTCACCATTTGTTCATACGTTTTGTCAAAGCTGGTTAGAAGGAAGTTCCAATCCTTGGTGGCAAACCATTTTGGAATGTTTGTATCAAGAAGAGACGCTTGTTCAACCACCCTTTCAACCAACAAAGGAGCATCTTTGAAATAGTTCTCATAGGCTTGAAATGCGGCATATGATTTGAACTTGTCGGCATCATAAAATCCTGTCGATGATCGAGTCTTCTTTGACTTCGGGGTGAAGCTATCAACATCAATCACGGGTTCTTTTCCTTTGCCATTACTTCCTTTCACAATTGATTTCTTGAATGGAGACATCTGCAAAAAAACAATCACAAGACACAAAGGAACAAGTGCAAAAACACAAAAACAAGAACACAAACTTGATTAGTACTAAGTTAGTCCATAAAACAAACACAAAAGCCCTAAAAAGACATAAACAATGTCACACAATCATGTTGTAAGTGCTAAATATGTAATAACATATATCTAGCATGAGTGAAATGCAAAACATGACAAGTGAACAAGTATGTGCATCAAGTGTGCATGTGATGTATGATCAAGGCATGACTAAGCACATTTGGATAAAAGTGTGTAAAACACACAACCAATGATCAAAACATGATAAACATGTATAATTATGGTAATCCCCAAAGTTTGGTACTCATTGGAGTCCAAAACAACACCAAAATGTCATTTGGACATTTTATCAAACACTTGGTATGCACCAACAAAATTAACATGTAAGCAATGCATGAACATGAGTGAATCTTGCCTGAATACATGTTAAAATGTCACAAGGGGCCAACACAAACACAAACACAAACAAACCAAATGGGACAAAGCCCAATCAAGAAATTGAAATTTTTTTTACATAACTCAAAGTTTCCAACATTTTTTCAAAAATGAACCCAACTCAAGCAAAACCTAGAATCTAAGTAAATAAAGAGAAAAGATTGAATAAATATACCTTAGAGATGATTTTGAGAAGATTGCACTTGAGATTTGGTTGGGTTTTTGAGTGAAAATAGGTTTAGGGTTGAGAGAGGCTCGAGGGAAGCAAAATGAGGGAAATAGATTGTGTTTGAAAAACTGTCTTGATCAGCCCTTAAAAACTAAAAACACGCGTTTTTCGCGGGTTAACTTCTCACGAAGTTACTTGTGAAACATGCCTCTGAAGCACAAAAATTTTCGCAGGTAGCCTTTACTCTCGAAACAATCGCGAGAGTTTTTGTCTGAAATTTGGTGTTTTCATTTTTTGCCTAACCCATTTTTGCAGGAAGAACTTACTCGCGAGCTTCTCGCGAAAATGTTTTTGATGAAAAACATGAAAAATGCAATTTGAACAAAAACTCAAAACATGAAAGCATAAAAACACTTTCAAAACATATAAAATACTCAAAAATCTTTTTGGGTTTGATCGACAAGCAATTGAGTATACACATCACATTTGAACATGTACAATCACACAAATGAAATAAGCATTCATTGAACAAAAGTCTTGTGTGTTGTGTGTGTGTATCAAATGTGGAAAAGTTCTTAGTCCAAAGTGAAGCTTCAATGATCAATTCAATCAAGTCATACACAACTAGTCCTAAGTCAAGTGGTCTATCTCAATTATAGAAATGAACATATATGACCACCCACAAGAAAATGATTACATAATTTTGAAGTATTTCTTTTGGCTTCAATCAACTCATAAGTTTTGATCATTTATGACAAATACATCTCATTTTGAGATCGATGCCTGAAATTTTTGATATTTCAATTTTGTGAGTAAGCCTTTGGCTTTTTGGGCACCATACATTTCAATACAAGTTGCTTTCCCTTTTTCCTAGTTAAATATTAGTATGTACGACGACTTTTGCAGCTCATTATCTCTTTTCGAGATTTGACATTGGCTGAGCTATAAAGCAAAAACATAAAGGTGTGGGAAGATATATAGGCACAAGTCTATGCATGTATCAAAACTATCAAGACTATTGACTAATCATTTATGACAAGCTTGAAGATCGATTTACAACAATCACACATAGATGTCAAGATTTTTCCCACAAAGATAGATGTGCATACAAGACAAGCTAAGCTCGTAAATGCACTACGCCATTAGTACGAAGGTATTAGTCCAAACTCACATGTGAAATACACAACACAAGCAATCAAACTTTTTGGAGATTTTTCAATTTTTATGGGTTTTTGAATTTTTTGACACACTCAAAAATAGAATATGAAAAGTAAGATCAACAAAACAAGTACAAAACAATCTTGAAAAGAAACATCATCTAACCAAACAAGTGAGACCTATATAGCAAGTATGCAACAATGAATAGAATAAGGTCACACAAAAGATAGAGGTCAAGGGATGATACCGACACCAATGGTCTTACGTAGAGACTCAAACCGTGGACCATCAAGAGGTTTGGTAAATATGTTTGCCTTCTAATTATCGGTATTTATAAAATCTAAATACACAATCTTCTCATCCACCAAGTCTCGAATGAAGTGGTACCGAATCTCGATATGCTTCAATTTCGAGTGTTGAACTGGATTTTTTGACAGGTTTATGGCACTCGTGTTATCACAGAACACACACATAGTGTCTTGAGTGATTCCATAATCATGTAAGATCTTCTTCATCCACAATAGTTGTGTACAACAACTCCCCGTTGCGATGTATTCAGCTTCAACCGTTGATAGAAAGATTGAATTTTGCTTTTTGCTCATCCACGACACCAAGTTATTTCCAAGGTAAAAACAACCACCCGAGGTGCCCTTCTTATCATCAACACACTTGGCCCAGTCAGCATCTGAATATCTAGCTAAGCACTCATTTGAGTCTCTTGAATACCAAATTCCATAGTCGGATGTGCCATTGATATAACGGATAATTTGTTTGACTGCTGTCAGATGGGACTCTTTAAGCGCTGACTGAAATCGTGCACATACCCCTACACTAAAAGCAATGTCTAGCCTACTCGCAGTAAGGTAGAGAAGACTGCCGATCATGCTTCGATAGAGTGTTGGATCTACTTCCACACCGGCTGGATCAAGACTTAGTTTTACCGAGGAACTCATAGGAATAGATCTATGCTTCTTGGAGTCTAAGCTGAATCTCTTTACAAGATTTTTGGCACACTTCTCTTGAGATATAAATATCCCATCTTTCCATTGTTTCACTTGAAGCCCTAGGAAGTAGTTTAGCTCTCCCACCATACTCATCTCAAATTCCTTTTTCATTTCTTTCGAAAATTCTTGAGCAAGATGATCGATTGTGGATCCAAAGACAATGTCATCCACGTATACTTAAGCAACAAGGAGAGATTTCTCATCTCTTTTAGCAAAGAGTGTTCGATCGGCTTGACCTCTCTTGAAACCATGATCCAAAAGGTATGTGGTGAGGCGATCATACTAAGCTCTTGGTGCTTACTTCAACCTATATAATGCCTTTTTCAGTCTTAGCACATGGTCTAGGAAGTGAGAGTCTTGAAACCCCTTTGGTTGCTCAACGAACACTTCTTCGTTCAAAAGTCCGTTCAAGAAGGCACTCTTCACATCCATTTGGTATAGCTTGAAGATCATGATACACGCTATGGATAGAAGAATTCGGATTGACTCTAGTCTTGCAACCGGAGCAAATGACTCATCAAAGTCAACACCTTCAACTTGAGTATATCCTTAAGCCACCAATCTAGACTTGTTTCGGACAACTTCACCATCTTCATCGGTCTTGTTCTTAAAGATCCACTTGGTGCCGATTACATGTGTATCCTTGGGCCTTGGTACCAAATCTCATACATCATTTCTAACAAATTAATGCAACTCTTGGTGCATGGATTCTACCCAATTCTCATCTTTCAAGGCTTCTTCCACTTTCTTGGGTTCAAATTGAGAAAGATAGCAATTGTATGTCACATGATTCATACTATAGCTCGGTCCTTTTCTTAAACGAAGTCCCTCATCTAAATCACCAATGATGTTGCTTGTGGGATGATTGAGAGTTACTCGTGATGATGGTTTCTTGGAAGTGGAGGGTTCCCCATCATGAGAAATTGGAGGTTGAACTTCAGGAGGGGTGAATAGGCTTGAAGATCCTTGTGTTAATCTAGTCTCCTTTCTTGTTGTAGGAGGTGTAGACTCCTTTTCCGGTGATTCTCTCTCACCATCATCACTTTGAGACATGTTGTCATCACCCTCATTCTTCTTAAGGCTTGGTCATTCACCATCCTCATCAACATCCTTTTTTGAGATGGTGTCATCTATGACCACATTTATCAATTCCATCACGGTCTTAGTGCACTTATTGTACACTTTATATGCTCGGCTATTTGTGGAGTATCCTAGAAAGATCCCTTCGTCACTCTTAGCGTCAAACTTCCCAAGATTCTCCCTATCATTGAGAATGTAGCATTTGCTTCCAAATACTCGGAAGTATTTTACCTTCAGCTTCTTTTCCTTCCAGATTTCATATGATATCTTCTTTGTTCCTGCTCGAAAGAAAATCATATTCCCAATGTGACACGAAGTGTTCACCGCTTCAGCTCAAAAATTCTGTGGAATGTTTTTGTTGAGAAGCATTACTCTCGCCATCTTTTAGATCACCCAGTTCTTTCTTTCCACCACCCCATTCTGTTATGGAGTCTTTGAAGCTGAGAATTCCTTTTTGATGTCATGCTCATTGCAAAACGCTTCAAATTTTGCATTTTCAAACTCCTTTCCATGATCACTTCTGATTTTGACTATGGGAACTCCCTTTTCATTTTGAAGCCTCTTGCACAACATTTCCATCTTGTCACATGCCTCCGACTTCTCTCTAAGGAATTCCACCCAAGAGTATCTTGAGAAATCATCAACCACCACCATGATGTATCATTTTTCACCTATGCTTTCCGTTCTCGTTGGACCCATTAGATCCACATGAAATAACTCCAAAGGATGAGATGTTGCAATTACATTTACTTTAGGATGGGTTGATTTTGTTTGTTTTCCCAATTGACATGGGCCACAAACATTTTTCTCAATCTTTCCAAACTTCAGCAAGCCAACCACCGCTTCAAGCTTTGAGACTTTTGCCACTTGCTTGTAATTTGCATGCCCAAACCATTGATGCCATAACTCCAAAAGATTTACTCGAGAACTTCGACATGATATGCTTGGCTTGGGAATAACACCATAGTATTTGTCGGTGGTCCTAAGTCCCTTCAGTACTTGAACACCTTCTTCATTGAGGATTAGACAACCTTTCTTTGAGAATTGAACTAGGAAGTCTTCATCGCATATTTGGGTGATACTCAGCAAGTTCACTTTTAATCCTTTGATGTAAAGAACATCGGTCAATAAGGGAAGTCCCGAAATATCAACAGTTTCCTTTCCAAGAACTTGTGAGTGACTACCATCTCCAAAAGTCACAAAACCGTCTTCCTTCTCCTTAAGAGTTTTGAATAGTGTTTTATCTCCGGTCATGTGCCTTGAACATCCGCTGTCAAGATACCACAAACATGAATTAAACACTTTCAATGCGGTATGAACAAAAAAGATTAGCATGAGATAGGCATTCTTGACCATTAAAGCAAGACTCATCTTCCTTTACTTCATTCATAGATGAGTGAAGCTTTCTTTTCAAACAATCAAGTTTATCACACAAATGTCTATTCATTCTCTTATATTTAGCAATTAGGGAATTCGACTCACACAAGCTATTATGAATATCATGATTCCTACGCTCTAAAGATTTCAGCATGTGTACAAAAATTCTAGCATGTTTCTCTGATTTGAATAACTCTAAAAGCTCATTGCTAGGACAAGCTCCGAAGATGCTCATAGAGTCATTATCACAAACACATGAACTATGCTTCATGTTGGCCTTTGCCATAGCATTATCCATAACAAGCCAAGGGGTCTAGGATCACACTAAGGTAATGAAACTACAGCAAGTGCACCTACTCTGATATCAATTGAAAGCTTGAATGTGTGTGAAAATACAAAAGCTATTTAGACCCTCAAATTAAAAATTACGGCTCGGTTGATTTTACTTTAACTTAAACTAAGTGCGGAATAGAGTAAATGTGAGCGAACAAACAAAATAACTACTCTAAGTCATATTCATCAAATATCAACAATAAAATGAAAGCTAAAAGAGTAGGGAAGAAGGATGCAAACACAAGATAACACCGCGATGTGTTATCGAAGAGGAAATCGAAGAACTCGGCGAAAAACCTCTCCACCACCCTCCAAGCGGTAAATCGATCCACTAGAGAATAAGTTGGAGTACACGAATAACAAAAGACCCTCCAAGCCTAGTCTACCCCATGTACTTGAGCCCTCCAAGCTCCTGCTACTAACTAACTTGACAAAGCCTTATCTTCTCTAGCTCTCCAGATCACGCAATTCAGTCCGATTGCATCCACCAAACAAATGGCTTCTTCCAATGCTTCCCAGCAACACCAAAATCTCACTTTACACTCAGAATGGGTGTGGTAATTGTTTGGGCTATCAACCTCTCAAGGATTTGGATATGGAGAGGTAGGAGTTTAGGAAAACCACACAAGATTGTGTAGAGGATTGTGGGTATGACAATCTCTAACTCTCAAGGGTTATGGCTAGGGTTTTCTCTCTGAAAAGCACTCATTTCAATATGTGGGTAATGATGGTATATATAGTGTGAGTGAAGACATAGTGGAGCAGATATGCCAAAATAACAAAACAGAATGTTTCGCGGGAAGGCCTTACTCGCGAAAACTAGCTGTCATGACTCTTCGCATTCCAGTCATATGTTGTGCACATGACTTCACTTTGCGGGAAGTCTTCTCGCGAGCTATCTACGAAAACTCCTTTGATCTTCAATGTTGTCTTGGGTCTTCACACTCTCTCACACACAACCAATACAATGAAATCCCACATAAAGTACAGGGTACCTAAGATTGAACAAAATTACAATCAAATTTGGCACGGAATTAAAGCCAACACAAAATAGTTGTAATTCACAACTTTACAGATACCAAGCCCAATAGTCAAGGCCCAAGTCTATTCTTGCTTGGTGTGTAAGCAAAATATATTACTTGTATTATAAGTCAATTAACCATGGTCTATTTTATGGTTAATTTTAATCACTTATAAATACTTCATATTGGATTCATTGTAACACATGAACTGAGATTATAGTGAAGGTATAGCCATCAAGGGCTACCTTCGTGGATGTATATCGTAGGTTGAATAACGTAACCCTAGTGTTCCATCCTAGGAAGCACAGACATACCAATTTCGTACTGGTTGTTTCATATTATAATTTTTCAGAAATTGCTCGTGTCGCTGTGTTGTACTCGTACTCGTGTCCATTAGTGTCCATGCTTCTTAGGTTCCATCTTTTTTTTTTTCTCCTCTCATTGCTTCCGCTCTCTCATCTCTATGATATTATATATTTCATTTTAATTTCAACAACACAAAAATTTAATTGCAAAAGTTCCTGTCAATCTGCATGTACAAAAGGACAGTAGACAGGAAAAAAAATTAGAAACACAGAGCTTAGAGAAAATCTATGCTTCTTTATGCAATGAGATTGTGGAAAACAATGCTCCTTTATGTAATAATGATAAGTAAGATAATAAAATCCATGCTTCTGGCAAAAAGAATTACCCCATGGCCCATGTTTAGCTAACAAGAGATATAGAAATCTTTCTGACACTAAGTGATATAAGTTTGTTTATTATATGTACATCCAGCACCTTGATGTTGATTAGGTGCAAGTTGAACTAGCTATACATGATTCTTATACTTCAATGCTGGATCGTGAAATTATCATAAGAAACCTTTATTGCATGGTTCAAACTCTGTGTATGATGATACAGAAGCTAATATCTCTGTAATTGGCTATTTCTTATGAAAGACGTGCACCATAGCGTCTCTGTCTTTGCTGAAATGAAATTAAAGCCTCTACAAACTCAGCTTTCCCAAAATCAGGCCAGAGTTTTTTTACGAAGAAAAATTCAGTGTAGGCCAACTGCCACAACAAGAAGTTGCTGACTCTTCGTTCACCACTGGTTCGTATTAGTAGATCAGGATAGGGATACTCGGTACAGTTGGTTTCTAATTCCTGTTCAACCAAGCTTTCGCTGATGTCTTCCAGTTGAACGACGCCATCTTTGACTTTGCAAGCAAGACTTTTGCATGCTTGCACAATGTCATATTTCCCACTGTAACTAGCTGCCACAATGAGTTGGAGTCTAGAATTGTCTTTTGTTGCCTCTTCTGCATCACTTATCAATTTCTGTAGAGACTGTGGGAGCTTTGATGAATCACCAATCACGCTTATTCGAATACCTTCACTGTAAAAGCAAAAGAGGATAAACCAATTTCTTTCTGTATAACTCGTTTATTAATGAAACAACCTCAATATTTAACCTAGCACCAACCATCACAAATAACTGAAACAATGGTCTGCCTACTAGGAAGTGATTGCTTTATTTGCTACAAAGACATGAAGGTAATAAAAAATGAAGATAGCAAATCCAACAGTGAAAACTCTATTTATACTCTCAAATAATGGTTTCATTGCTAGCATATGTCTGCTTTACTTTCCAATATGTGATGATCAAACAAATAAATCCATTATCTTTTCAAAATAAGCATCCACATTTAGCAATTATAACAAAAGATATTGTCTCACTATTGCAGTTCAGTCTTGCTAGCTTGGCATTGACATTTCAAGCTTCTAGAAAATGAGCAAAAACTTTTTAATAAATGAGCAAAAACTGTTTCCAGTGAGTGCAAGACCTCCAGATTTAGATCCATAGTTATTTAAGATTAGTTTTCTATTTCGATCTTGTAAATAGGACCTAATTTGTTTCTTGATTCGTCCCTTCTCCTTCAGCAAAAGGTAGTTGGGCAGTAGAAATCATATCCAGGGGATCGTATGTGGGACAGTTTATTATGAGCTGCAAATGGCAACTGTATGTTACCTATTAGTTTGCTTTTTTACATTCCTTGGAGATAATTATGGGAAAGGAGTTCTAGGTAATCACTTTCAATACAACTGAAGTTTAAAATAAATAAATAAAAAATCAAACACATGGAAAGTTGGGATTGGTGGAGCATAAAATGGAACACAAAGGGTGGGACAAAGAATGTTGTACGTATGCATTAGACAACAATCAAAACTTTAAGACATTGATGCACAGTTTCAAACATTTTTTATACTCTATAGATGATACCTATCACTAAGGAAGTAGTGCAAACATGCTTTCCAAATGAGTCAAAAAATTAGTTGAGTTTGGACTAAGACTTATTCTAGAGTGCTCTATGAATGGTAGTAAAGCCCAAAGCATTGGGAGGGGGCCATCCTGACTATATTTGAACTGCTTGAAAAAAAAATTGAAAAACAACTACAATGGCAATTCTTACAGGAAAAAGTGGCTACTATGGGAAAATCACTACAAAACAACAGTGGTAAATAAAAGAGGTACTTCAAGAAGAAATTGAACATCACAATAAGAGAGCAAGAATGGTATGAACATCCCTCTAAAATGGAGAAGAAATGGCAGAAACATTGCTTATTCTGTCTTCTTCCATAAGCTAACAAAGCCCTATTTAACTAGCTTATGTACAAGCCCTTTTCCTTGTAAAGTAAGAGCTTTGACAAAACCAACTTTATTGACGCCTATTTTACATAGTAAGTCAAAAATCTCATGTCTTTGTCCCCAGGGGCGGAGCTCTGTTGAAGGTTCCCCACCCCCCCCCCCCCCCTCCCAAATTTTGAAAATTTTTAAATTATATATATAATTATTTTAATATTTTCAAAGTTTAGTCTATAAAAATAAGAGTTAGCCCCCCCAAATATTTGAATTAGTCCAATGATGCTTTTAAAAAAGATAATTGGTCTAATAGTTATAGAAATATAACTTTATTTTTTATTTATTTATTTTTTGTAAAATGTGCTCTTACATCTGTTAAATATTTGATAAAGTTTAGCATCAAACATGTTTGAATTTATCTTTTTTAACCCGTTATGTGGCGATTAACAAGTCATCGACTCATTAAAAAGATTTTGTCACTAAAACTACACATAAAATGTGTCTTTAGTTGACACATAATAGGTTAGAGCAAAATAGCTTTAGATATGTTTGGAACCTAACTTATTTTAATGTCTTTAGTTGCATGTTTTTGAAATTTTCATTAGTTCAATTGAAAGATTTTTTACTTTAGTATAAAATTTGATAATTTGTATTTAAAATGAAACTTTTTAAGAATTTCACTATGAAAATGGAAAAAATGAATTTTATTTTATAAAAATTGTTATCAAACATAACTTTGATTGAAAATACTAAGTTTTTTTTTGTTGGGTGAGTGTATATATATAACTTATCATATAAAAAAGTGTGTATATATAATAAAAAAACGTGTGTGTATATATATATATATATATATATGTATGTATATGAGGGTTGTCTTGATAAATATATTAATGTCGCAATTTGACCTCCCAAACAAAAATTCCTGACTCCACCCCTGTTTGTCCCCCCATTTATCTTCAACACAGGCTCTAAGCCTAACATCTACTACCTGTCACAGCAGGTCAATTCCATATTGGGCTGGACCCGAACATGTTATACAAGCGCTTACCTTGGCACAAGGATACGGTTCAATGAAAGTTACAAATCAGAAACTCATTTTTACTACCGCTCAGTTGCTCTCCAAACCCCAATCACATCCTTGATCTTTCTGGAATTTGGATTCTGAAATACCCTTACAGTTCTAGAAGAATGAAAATATTTCCAAATAGTGGTTAACAAACTGGATAGTATAATCTAGGACAAAGTTGTTAGATTGATAAGCCGCACATCATGATACTACCTTGATTAATATGTCTATTGATTAAGGAACTGAGAAAATTTCATATAGATTAATCCGTTCCAACTCAACATTGATACAAATATTTGGATTAAATAATTCAAAGTTTCCATTTTTTAAGAAACTAAAACAGTTATATAAATTGAAAGTCTGACTACTTTTAATCATGCCACATATGCACAACACCAATCGTTTTAAACTATTACTACTTGTTCGGAATTACCTTTAAATAACCTCAAGCAAATATATACTGTATGCAATCAAAATATGAAGATAATGAACAAGAAAATGAAAAAAATTGAATCCTCAAGCAAATGTACCAAAGCATCAGAATTGGTAACAGCTGGGAAAGAGAGCAGGAGGGTAACAACTACCTCACAAACTTCTGCATTTGTGACTTTATTTCTCTTTCAAACAAATTCATCAAGAAATCAACCTCCACCTGCACCATAATCAAACCAATCATTGAAAAGTTCTCAAAAAATAAAAATAAAAATTCAATCATTGGAAAAGTTCTACTAGTAGATTCTAGAAAAATCAAAACAGACAAAAACACTGAAAAATTTACAATTTGGAAGTATGTTTCTTGCTTTCTAGATCTAAGACCATTACCATCTCCACTTAAAAAAATGATATCACAGTTAGATTTGTTATATTACTATTTGTCTAAAAATGTGGAATTTTAAACTTTTAAATGGAAAGTTCCTTAGAGGCAATTTTTGATATTTGGAGTACTTGTCTTGGTGTCATGATAAACTACAACTTGTTTTCAAAGCTTAACTTGATAGGAAATTGTGAATTTATTGATTTAACCATTTTTCCAATCGTAGTAGCTAAGATCCTTTGAAGTCCTCATATAAAATCCTATCAATTTGTTATTAAATAAGCGGTTTAGATTTTTTCAAACCATGAGTAGCTTAAATAGACGTTAAAGCATATTTGCTTAAATATTGATGATACAATCCTTCGGGGACACTTCGTGTACATTTGAAGGTTCCAAGTTCTTGGTGCATAGGTTTTATGGGGGTATCTTATGGGAAGAAAGTGAGATAGTGTAGCCAAAGGTTGGACATCAAGCAAATTGAAAACCGGATCCCTTCAAACCAACTTTTTTTCTTCTTCTCCATTTTAAATATTTTACTCACCTTATTCAACTGTCTTCTATTGACTGTACGTTTTACAAGTATGTGTAGTGCAAGTGCAAGACAAAAAGAGGGGACCTGAATCCCAATGGACTATAAATGTTAACACTTCCACTAAGACTATTGGGTCCTGCCTATTAATCGTGTACACTCTTTGGGGACCCCAAGCTCTCAATGACAAAGCAGCACGGACCTAATAAATCTGGTCAGGCCAACAGCAAACAAGGGGCTGATGAATTATTGATGGGACATAAGGGGAGTTATTTTTGTTCTTTCCAGAGTAGACAGGTTTATATATATATAGCAAAAATCTTAGAAGTTCTATTTACAACGGATAGTTGTTACTATTTAAGAAGCTCTACTTTTTTCTTTCTTTTAAAAAAAAAAAATCAACCTTAAGTCTGGAACTAATCTTATTTCTTTTGAGAAGTTAAAATAAGTTGAAAAATCCAGATTTCAAAATCAAAGCGAACACGCAAAATAATAGTAAAACGGACCTTGGGGCGAATCCAGTTATCATAAGAGAAGGCGAAAACGGTGAGAACTCTAATCCCCCATTTACAACAAATCTCAACGAGCTTTCTCAGTGACCGTGCACCTGCCTGGTGGCCCGCCGAGACAAGTAAGCCTCTCTGCTTAGCCCACCTCCCATTCCCATCCATAATCACCGCCACATGATTCGGCATCAGCTCTTCACTCAGCTCCGACGGCAATGGCTCCTCTTCCTCCGCAGCGTTGAGGTCATTATGTTCACTGAGAGCTACGTTGGCTACAGTAGTAGTTGTTGCTGTGCCTCCTCCAGTGAGAGTTTTGTGGGGTACTGTGTGAGAGCGGAGAGTTTGAGCTCTGGTTCTGAATGAGAGTGGGGATTTGAGTTCGAGAGGAACAAGAGGAAGGGACCGTAAGCATATCATTATTTTTGTTGCTGTTTTTTGGTTTGAGCTGTACTTCGCCGCGCGCAGTTTGGAACGTTGTGCTGTGCTTATTTGTGTTGTGTATTGTGTGATTGTTGAGTTGAGTGCCTATTTATCTATTATATTGTAAAGGTAGATAAATAAAGACCAAACTCAAGACGTCCCACTCTGTTATTTTCATGAACTCATAAATTCACGACTTGAATTATTGAACAGTGTGTAACAGACTTTTTCCGTACCACACATCAATGAAAATTGCAATACTAACACTATCTCATTCATTTTGGTCCAAACTTTGAACGGTGGCTAGAGGCCTTGAGGTAGGTTGTGGATAGTATTTGACAAATCTAAGTTTTCTTAGTACTAGTGGAACCGAAGTCTCTCGAGTAATCATTGTCGTATATTAATTTTTATGGGTGGTTGCTCAAATTCTTTGAGTTCTGTGGTAGATTGTGGCTTATCGCGTTTCAGTTTCAGTATGCACGTACAAACCGAAAACAAAAATCTAAATTGTGGCTTGTCGTTTCAGTTTCAGTATGCACGTACAAACCGAAAACAAAAATCAATCTAACACGTGTTAAAATAGTACGTTTCTTTCATGCACAAATCATTAAAAGCCATTTTTTTTAGGGGATTAAAAGCCACTTAAACTAAAAAAAAAAAAACATCATATATGTGGATCATAAATTTTCATTTATATATTTTTTTTTGGGTTGTCCAAATATACACGCAAATAGAATTGAAATTACATTTAACTGTGGGTTCCAGTTAGCTCAACTGATAAAATTTTTGATGGTTGTATAAGAGATCTGGGGTTCAATCCCCGCCTACATCAAAAACTGATTGGTGTCTTGATTTGATGATAAAGAGCTATCATCAGAAGCGAACGCTATAGGTTGAAACTCTCTAAAAAAAATTACATTTAACCCAAAAAAAATTTGAAATTACAAAAAAAATTTAATTATGACTAAAAAATACTAATAGAATCTCGTAATAGACCTTCTCTTCGGCTCATTTCCTCCAAAATTATTTGTTATCTTGCTTTAACTAACTCTCCATGCACATGGGTTGGACCCAGTTTCCCTATATTAGACACTTAAGTCCAATAACTTGAAAACATCTTTTTTTTTAAAACAATTTTCAATGGAAATATTTTGTTTTTCGATGTTGGGTTGTATTCTTGAAATTTGCTAAATATTTTTAGGTGTTTATCACATATTAAAAATCACAAAATTTCCAATATTTTTATATAGATTTAAAATAAAAACTTTCATTTATCACTTTAAAATATTAATAAAGAAAAACTAAAATCAACTTAAAAAATACGGATAACTACAAAGTTGGTTCTTCAAGTTTACCCTGTGTGCGCAATTGGTCCTTTAAGTTTGAAGCGAATATAATTGATCCCTCAAGTTTTAAAACTGAGTTGGATTAGTCATTTTACTAACGGCCGTTAGTAGTGTTACTTACGTGGCTAAAGGAACAATAAGGTGACATTTTTTAATGATGTGGCATTTTTTATTTAAAAAAATTAGTTTCCATGTTAGATTAAATCTAAAGCAAATTGACCCGTTGAAATCAAATCTAAATCATACTGACCCGATTAAAAAAAATATGATTTTTGTTTAACAAACGCACGACAACGCAAGATGAGAGAAGGAGAAGAGAGATGTCGAACACAGACCCTAGCCTGCTGTGACACCGCCTCCCTCTGCTGGCGACAGTGGCCTTTTGCCTCCAAGCCACGCTTCCTTCTCAGCCACTTTTGTGTCTTCATGCTAGCACAGCCACCGATGCCTTGCCCTCATTGCTCCTCCCTTCATTGAAAACCCTCTCAGGTATTGCTGTTTTTTGTCTTCACCAGTGTGTTGTCATGTTGGGTGGGTGTTCTATGCATAGGAGTGCTTCTATTTATTAATAATTTTGAATGAATATTTGTAACTAAATTCAAAAGATTACATTTGGTTTTGCAATTTTTTTAAAACTACACTTGCTTTCTGGAAAAGTTGTGAAGTTTTTTTTTTCTTTAGAGCATTAGCATTGAGGGGTGTAAAAACCCCCTAGTTGCTATTTTACCAATTGGAGCCTTAAAAACCCCCCATATCCGAGTATGTAAACTTTTTTTTTTTTTTTACATCCTAGCTACAGTAAGTATGGGTATTTAGAACTTACTGTAGCTAGTATGTATAAATAAAATAATATTATCTTCTCTCTCTTTCTCTCACTTTTTCTCTTTGCCTTCCTCCTCTCTGTATTCAATCTTTGACTCTCTTCCCTCTTTCTCTCTTTTGTCTCTTCTCTAATTTTTCTCACTCACACGGTGGTTTTTTTTTTCTTTGATAACCTCACACGGTGGGTTTTGTTGATGGAGCTAGTGGTGGGTTTTGTGGGTATTGTTGATGGAGGTGTTGGTGGGTTTTGTGGGTATTGTTGATGGAGGTGCTGGTGTTTGGTATGGATTTTTTTTGGGTTTATTGGTTGAATATGGTGGTTTGTGGTGGTTTGCTTGGTGAATAGTGGTGGTCTATGGTGGTGGTTAGTTGAGTGAATAGTGGTGGTCTTGGTTGGTAGCAGAGGAAAGAGATGAGAAACATATTTTTTATTTAATATTATTTTATTGTGTAGTTATATTATTTTAATCAGTTATATGTAAAAATAAAAACTGGGATGTATGGTGTATTGTAAAGTGAGTTGGTATAATAGATAAAACCGATTTTTAGATGGTAAAATACAACTTTTATGCCATCCCTAATGGTAATGCTCTTAGCATTGTTGATTTGAACCATTTTATAGCCATCTACTTTTGGTCTTTCTTGAAGGTTTCTTTATAGCACGGGCACATACACCAATGTCAAATTTATTTTCTTGTCTTTGGTTCAATGAAGTTGACCAATTTACCTCACGTGATCAACTAAGTTTTGCATATACTTACTTGAAGCTGAGGAGAATGAATTTAGAAAGACCTTTTTACTTAAATATGTTTAAGGTAACACATTTTCTTTCAATGATTCATCGTAGTTGTCTATGTATTATTATAATTTCTATGTCATAGATTAAGTAATTTACTTTTTTTCTAGAGCTGTGGCTAAAATGGTTCCTAGAGCAACTCTAATCATACAATTATTGGTGCTTTTGGATCACATGGAAATCAAATCTTTGCATATCAGCAAAAACTGACTACTGGCTATTAGAACTAACAAAAGAAATAGAATATGAAAGAAAAGATCATATAGTGAACTAAACTGGCAGGGGTATGTACCATTATATTATTTGCAATCCTTAGAACATTCATATCAAAGGAGCTAAAAATTTTAATTTTTAGCAACTCAAAATCCTACTTTATTTTATAATACACCCTACATCAAAAGTTCTATTTTTTTACCACTTCATTTAAAATAATATAAACAACTCATAATAATAATAATAATAATAATAATAATAATAATAATAATAATAATAATAATAAAACTACCTCTATAAACACAGCAACGCCATTTTATATAAGGAATATAATAATATTTCTTGTTATAAGTTTTGAGCTACATTAGAGCATTCTCATCAAAGATGCTAAATGCTCTGATATGCTATTTTTATAGCTCCAAGCACAAAAAAGTGCTCCATCAAAGAAGGCAAATGCTAAATTTTTTGACACCTAGCTATAGTGCGCTGCTATCTCTAGCAGCGCACTGTAGCTGAGTGTCAAACCCAAATATTATATTTTCATCTCCACACGTGCCCTCTCTCTTTCTCACATGCGATTTCCATCTTTCTCTCTTTTGGTTCTCCCTCAACCCACGCCTCATCAGTCATCACGCTACATCTTCTTCTTCTTTTTTTCTCTCTTTTTTTTTTTCCCCTCAACCCAAGCTCTTCTCTTCTCTCTATGGCCGAACCCAAAAACCCAAGCTTGAGTCAGCATTCAAGTCGGGTTGAGTCGGTGTTCTTGAGTCGGCGTGGTCGGTGTTCTTGGCTGGGGTTGAGACTAGATTGGCTGGGGTTGAGACTGGAGAGGCTGGGCCGCTGGGGTGGTGGTCATCGGAGAGGCTGGGGTGGGTTTTGGCTACGATTTTGTGGTGAGACCAGATCGGGGTGAGTTTGATTGGATTTTGGGTCTTGATTTGGTTTTGGGATTGTGTTTTGGTTTTACAGTGCGAAGGAGGAAGGGGAAAGGAAAGTGAAGCCACCGCTGTGGAAGAAGATGATGACGGGGAGGGAAGTGGTGTTCATGGGAACGAAGAGGCGGAACCAGAGGTTGAGTTGCAGAAGAAAAATGTGTGGTTTGTTTTCGTGTGTGTGGGTGCGTGCAACAAAGTTGAAGAAGAGATGGATTTTTTTTTTTTTTTTTTTATTTTGGTGGTTGGGGGTTAAGGTTGTGGTTGGTGGTGGTGGCGATTGTGGTTGTGGCTGTGGGCGGTGGTGGCAGTGGGTTTGTTGGTAGTGAAAGAGATGAGAATGAGAATAAAAAATAATAAAAAATAATATTTTAATGAAGTGGTAAAAAATATAAAATCTTTGATGTTGGGTGTTACTGTAAAGTGAGTTGTTAAAATTGACAAAGTAGGTTTTTAAGATGCTAAATGCTAAATTTTTTGAAATCTTTGATGAGAATGCTCTTAGACTGCTATCTATGGCAGTCTATTGTAGCTCATATGCCAAAATTTATAGAAATAACATCATTGTTGTGGAGTGTTTTTTGTGGAATGAGGAGCTAAAACAGAAATTCGTGTATCTGTTTGAGATGTCATGGCTGATGGATACTATTGCATGACTTATTTATTTATTTTTTACATAGGACCAAATAGTTTCTATTTACAAATTTTATAAAAGTTCACGACAATACTTATATTGTCTATGCAGGGATGTATACTGAAGGTATATAGGACTGTACCGTGAGTGGCTTTTTCCTATTCCCACTTCCCAGAATCAACTTTGGTGTAAGGCGGACCATAAACAAGCCATCATGAGTTGCAGACTTGGTTGTAGCTGTGGAGGTACAGATAAAGATAGTAGCAATAGCAAAGGCCACGATAGATGAGATAGCAGTAAAGGCAAAAAGTTGGTGCCCAAGGGGATTGCAATAAAGTCTTTTTTCTTAAGATTGGCTATGCTTGAGAGAGTGAGAAAATGACTAAATGTTCATGCTTGGCATTGAAATTAGCATCTTGGAGTGGTATGTATAGATTTTTAGTTAGAAAGAGAGGAATGAGAGGAACCGATGATGGTATTGCAGAGATAGATGATAGATCTAACTTTCTGTGAGAGAGAGAGATGGACTCTGTAGAGGATAGAAGACTGGAAAAATAAAGAGTTTTTGATGGTAAGTAAAGTGGGGAATGGAGTGCTAGATTTACGGGGTGGATTAGAAAAAAAAAAAAAAGAAGAAGTAAACGTGTGGGGGCTAGGAGTGGGAGAGTGGGAAAGTGGATTGGTAATAATAAGGAGTAATACTATAGACACAAACTATTTTACAACATTTTTACAAAATGTTGATGTGGCCAACCTCTTATTGGTTTTCATCTAAGCGCACCATTAATATTACTTTTTCATTTACCAATAATCATTCACCACATCAGCAGTTTGTAAAAAATTTTGTAAAATAGTTTGTATCTCTAGCATTATTCAATAATAAGTCAGTGACTTGTCTAGTCATCTGACTTTGGGTTTTTTTATTTAAATTTTCTTGAATAAATAAATAATTAAGGTTATACTATTATTTATATAAACTAAAAGATGAAGCTTAAATACTAAATAGTTTATTCTTTGTCAACAATTACTAACAAGAAAAGAAATGTGGTATGAAAAAAAAAACACTTTCTATTTTTTATATTTTCTTAATATAAGTTATTAAAATTTAAAATTCATATATTAATTATGACGTCATCGATTCGACCATCGATCCAACCCCGGTCGAACCATAAAACCAATAACCAGTCTCTTTTTCAACTCTTTATCCATTCCGGTTTTTAAAACCATGGTTACAAGTAAAAGAATAAAACACAGAGAAAGAACGGGAAAAACAAGAGTTGTATACAGGTAGAGGAAGTGGGGTAAGGTGGGGGTAGGTGAAATGATTTCGGGGGTATTTCGGTTAATTTTTAGGTTTCGACGGTATTTCAATCATTTTTTAGGTTTAGGAGGTATTTTGGTCAATTTTTAGGTTAAGGGGGGTAATTTGGTCATTTTTAAGTTTAGGGGTTATTTCGGTCATTTTTTTAGGTTTAGGGGAATATTTTGGTAATTTTTAGGTTTGGGGGGTGGTTTGGTCAATTTTTAGGTTTCGAGGTTATTTTTGTCATTTTAGGTTTCGGGGGTATTTCATTCATTTTTTAGGTTTAGGTAGTATTTTGGTTTCAGGGGTATTTTAGTCATTTTTTAGGTTTAGGGGGTATTTTGGTAATTTTTAGGTTTCAGTGGTATTTCGGTCATTTTTTAGGTTTAGGGGGTACTTTGGTCATTTTTAGGTTTAGGGAGTATTTTGGTCATTTTCTAGGATTAGGGGGTATTTTGGTAATTTTTAGGTTTTAGGGGTATTTTGGTCATTTTTTAGGTTTAGGGGGTATTTTGGTCAATTTTTAGGTTTTAGGGGTATTTTGGTCATTGTTTAGGTTTAGGGGGTATTTGGTCATTTTTTAGATTTAGGGGGTATTCGGTCATTTTTTAGGTTTCGATGGTATTTTGGTAATTTTTAGGTTTAGGTGATATTTTGGTCATTTTTTAGGTTTAGGGGTATTTTGGTCAATTTTTAGATTTTGGGGGTACATTGATACGTGACTTGTCAATGTAACCAACGAGCAACATACTAATTAAATGCTGATATTGACAATTCTCTCTTATTTATTCTGAAAAAAAATTCTCTCTCTCTCACACACACTTTTCATGTGTTTTTCATGACTTGAAAGGAAGTGGCGGGTATTCTGTTCTCTTTTCTCCAGTCCCTTTCTTAACCCCACTGGACATAGTCCTTCGTACTCCTCATCAATAAGTTATGGGCAAAACTAAGGTAAATTCTATTGAGTGTTATACTTTAGGAGAAACTCCTACAAGAGGAGTTTCCCTCATCCCTCTCTGACAGGAAGTGTGAGCCCTACCATGTATTTCAGACAAAATGAATATATTCTCATACTTTTTAGGCTCTCCAACTTAATACAAATGCATATGTTTCCCCTCCTTATGATAGGAAACTCAAAGGCATGTTTATATTGATTAATTAAACACAAAAAAATATTATCTTTTTCAAGGAAATTGAATTCAATACAGTCATATGCTTCAATTCAGTTGGGAGAATTAATATACAATACTAAGAAACTATTCATAATTTTTACCCTTAGTTTAATGTTAGTTTATGTACAACATGTTAATATCTTATTTGTTTAGAGATAATTTTAAAAAAAAATAATAATATAAATAAAAACTAACTGAACCAGGGGAACGTCTAGACCTAGGGATTACCTAATGACTAATCAAGATTTTATTTTGTTTTTATTTTTTTATTTTTAAATTACTTAGATTTTGAGATGATCAGTTGGTTTTGGATAGTTTATTTTATTACAAAATAAATTGTATATAAAAAAATATAGGTAAAACTTAGGTTTCCAATTAAACACATTATTGCATTAACCAACGCAACGCGAAAAACCGTTTTTTTTTTTAATTAATTTTTAAGAACACTAATTTGATACAGTTATGCATGTGTTTGGATTTTATTAATTAAAAAGAAGCTTTTAACAACATCTACCATTTTTTTTGGATCGTTTGCCTTTTAAAAAAAACTAAGGTTATGTTTGGTAACAGTTTTTGTTTTCTATTTTCAAAAACTTGTTTTTGGGAATATAAAGAAAAAACAATTTTCTTGAATTTCTTAAATCAAAAACATGTTTGGTTAGTTGAAATTAAAAAGATAGTTTTTTGAAAAAAAATAATAGAAAATACTAAAATATGTTGTTATTAGGATTTGAACTCTAATGCTAACTCATTAAATAAGACAGATTCATTAAATTAAATGCGTGTTTTCATTGGCTTTTGAAAATTAGAAACTAAAAACAACATTTTGCATATTTTCAGTTTCTTTCACAATTTGAGTTTTGAGAACAGTTTTTATTTTCTATCTATTTTGAATTGCCAAACAAGTTTTTTAGTCTCAAAAATAGAAAATTGTTTTTGGAAACAGAAAATAAGGGGAAAAAATAGTTACCAAACATACCCTAAACATTCACGTGGGAGCGTTTACCTATTAAAATATTTAACATGGTGATTCACAAGAAATTATTCAATAACAGACCATTTCTCTTTGATACGTGAACTTTTTGAGGTTTGAAGTCAAGGGTTTTGCTGCAAAATCATGACGTTGCAAAATTGTTTCTTGCCAATCTTTCTTTCAAAATTAATTAACCATTGGAGAAGATTTAATTATTGACACTAAACACTGTAATCCTACTTGGTTTCAAAACCCTAAGAAAGAGAAAATATAATCACTGACCATGGAGATGCAATTTTATTTTTGTTTCACACCTTAAATTGATGAGCTTTGAGTGCCGCCCCTATTTTAACAAGTTTATTATACTAGCTAGTAAAAAACCAACTTTGGCTTGTCAGCTTCTTTACGAATATAGGAGATTTCTATGCTTTTATATACACACACAGTGTTAGGAGCTTTACTTGTTGCTAATGATGGCATGAGGGATGAGGGTGCTTGGGCAGTATTGGGCCAATCACTTGGCTCCATGTTTTCTCAACACACTCATGGCTCTTCATGCCTGACTAGTGATATTCCTAATTAAGGGCTCTTTAAGGGGGACCTGCCCAGTCTCCTTACTCAAGTTGGATCGATGAGCAGTGATTAGGGATAGCATGTGATGTGGAGGCACCTTGCTCCACATGATGCCCCAAGGCCATGACAAAGGAGGGCCATGGTGAGCAGAGATGGATTTTGATGATGGGCAGCAGTAGGTGGTGCTGACCCTATGTAGTGGTGCATGGCATTGGTGGCTTAGTTATTAGTTCCTTGTGTGTGGGCTTGGTGGCTGGAGTGCAAAGCATGGCTGGGTTGCTGTGATGATTATATGATGTGTGCAAAGCATTGGGCTAGTGGGGGCTGGCTAAATGCATGGACAAGTATTAGTGGGCTGATGGCAGTTACTTTGTATGCTACATGTGGGCATGCTATGTGGGCTGTAGTGTTGCTGGGAGGCCTTGAGCATGGGTCAAGCCTCCCCAAAACGTGTGAGAACATGTTGTGTAGGCTGCTGGAGGATAGGCAGAGGCCCCGTGGTTTGCTGAGACATGGGCTATGCATGTGCAGCATGTGCAGTGGCAGTTACCAAGCAGTTCCTAGCTTTCCTAACGATCTGACCTGTTGTGTAGGGGCTAGAAACGTGGAGAGTAGGCCAAGACAGCATCAGTTAAAGGTGTCCTAAGTCAAAACACAAGTGACAGATTGTCCAAGACCCAGGTTGTTACTAGACAGTAACTATCATAGCAGTTAATTCTATGTATTTAACCCTAAAGCTATTGGGGGTGTCAACAGCAAAGTGTATTTTGGCCTTGGGAAAATTCTGTGTAATTCTCTAGGCTTGTGAAAGGGTTTCCTTTGTACTTGAGATTAAGTAATAAAGGTTAGGAGTGGGTTCCCTGTAAATATTGTGTGTGCTGTGTGTTTAAACGTCCCTATATAATCAATTCTAAGTGTTATTGCAGTGTGTGTGTGTAGTGTTGGCTGAGACTAAGTCAGGGACTTAGGGCCATCACATGCAGAAAATTTGAGTAAAAAATTGGCCCTGTAACACACAGAGAGGTGCATATAATAATGCGATCAGCCTTGTGAAGCATCTAGGATGACTTTAAGGGCTGCATGCTTATTAAAAAAAAGAAAAGGTTGCAGATTTATTTGACATATATACTCTTTGTATACTTTGTCACGACTAGAGAATTAGGTAAACTTATTATTGTTGATTAATAAGTTTATTAGGTCTCTAGATACTTAGACATCAGTACTTGTTTTTGCAGTCATTTTTTAGGTTTCGGGGGTATTTTGATAATTTTTAGGTTTATGGGGTATATTGGTCTTTTTTAGGTTTTGGGGTATTTTGATCATTTTTAGGTTTAGGGGTATTTTGGTCATTTTTAGTGGTTTTGGGGTATTTTAGAGTTGGGTAATTTGTAGAAATGATACTTGGATCATAATTGAGTCTAATTGGATACCCAGTTAAAACCCAATAAACATTAATGATAATTGGGTTTAATTGGGTTAATACCTATTTAACTCAATTAATAATTTGATGGGTTTGGGTTGATTTTGCCACCCCTATCTATTACATTCCCCTTTCTTGTTTTTAATTTCTATTATTTTTATTTGTGGTTATAGTTATAGGACAAATTTGTGAAGTTTAACGGCCTATTGAGATTGAAAAGAAAGCAAACTTGGATTTTGTCAAAAAAAGAAAAAGAAAACAGACTTGGATTTTCTCTTATCATTCAAAATTGGCTTTTACCCAAGTTCTAATCATGATGCCCTTTCATGTTCAGGTGGTAGTGATAATATTAGGGTCTGTTTGATTTGAGGGATGGAAACGTGGGAGGATAGAAAATAGTGGGAGGATAGAAAAGATTTTAATTTCTCTCCTTTTTGTTTGGTTGGAAGTGGAAAAGTGGAGAGATGGAAAAAGTGAGTTTGTATCAATTTACTTATACACCCTTATTAAAAAATGATGGCCAATTAATACAAGAAAGTGACAAACAACCAAAGAAAAAGAAGCAATCACCCAATTTATTAAAAAATAAAAATCATGTCTAGTTAAAATAAATAAATAAATAAATAAAAAAACAACTATCACACCCACAGCCTAGAAAGAAAAAGAAAAAAAAAATGAAAAAAAAAGGCAACGTCCAAGAAAGAAAAGAAAAAGGCAACGTGCCCACCCACAGCCCAGGAAATCAAAAAATGAAAAAAACAAAAACAAAAAAGGAACGTCTAGGAAAGAAAAGAAAAAAAAAAAGGGAAAAAAAGAGAGAGGGAAAGATGCAATGTGCCCACCACAAAAATAAGAAACAAGGAAAAAAAAAGAAATGAATTAGACATGGGCATTTTTTTCTATTAAGCAGCCTCATTTTCTCCCTTCAATTTTCTTTCCATTTTGGGGAGAAAACTTTTTGGTGGGCCCGGGGAGAAAACACCTGGGCCCCACCATTTATTTTCCTTCCTCCTCACTCAACCAAACACACTCAAAAAAGTTTTCCTTCCCATTTTCTCTCCAAAGTTTTCCATCCACCCTATTTCACCTCCAAACAAACACACCCGTAGAGACCAATGGAGAGACAAATAGAAAGGGGTAGAGAGAGACACATAAAGAAAGAGAGAAACGAATACCCAAAAATTGAGAGAAAATTCATAGTTGACGTGGGTGGCTTTTTAACATTTGGATTTGTTATTTGCCATGTATCACTCATTTGGACAAAAACTGGAGGAAAATATAAGGAGTTTAAACTTGAGGGGAGCCGAACCCATTTTCTAGGGTTAAGGCCAACCCTCTCTAGTGGTTATTTCTATCCAAACCTAGTTTAATATATTAAAAAATTGTGGCACTCATATATTAAAAATTTGTTATTTAGTTTAATCGGTAGTTTTTCTTTTTGGCATACTAATTATATCTGAATTGGTAAGTCTATTGAAATGAAAGAAACAACTTTCAATTTTTTTTTATATATTTAGTTTATTGTGATTGGTGTATAGTAAAAGTGGTGTTAGCGGTTAAGCTATATAAAAGTGCTGTTAATTACTATGAACACAATTTGTCAACTTAACAAATTGCGAAAATTGTTGTAAGAATTATACATTTTTTAACATCCCACTATCCTAATTCCATAATTATCAACCCATTGATAATTACTCCTCCATGCAGTTACAAGCACCTTAGGTATGTTTGAATACTTGTTTTAAAATTTAGATTTACACAAACCAAAAGGATTAATTTCAAATAATTAAAATTTCACCTTAACAAAAATGTCTATACATGCTTGCAACATGTTTGATGCTAATAAAATCTTTATCTTCGTTTCAATACAAATAAGAGAATAAATAACAAATTACACAAAAATAAAAGTTAAACAATACATAAATTCTTAAGTTGTTACAATCTATAGTTTACTAATGACATCATCATGGTAAGAAACAAAAAAACACACTAAATGCTGTGGACCATAAATTCTTTTTAGGTACAATATATCATTATCATAAATCAGGGGTGGAGCCAGGGGGGTCAGGGGGGGCAATTGCCCCTCCTGGCCCGCCCAAAATTTACTAAGTGGTTTACTTATTTGTCATATTACCTAGTGAGTTTAGTACCTCCAATCATATGCCTAAACCAAATAACAAGATTATGAGGAAATAGAGCTCAGAGAGTAAAAATTGTTTTGTGAGTTTCAAGGTTTTTTTTGTTGGTCCTTTTATCTACTTGTTCCCTCCCCCTCACGTTGCTGGTCTCATCTTAATTATAGTATTTCATTTTTTTTTTTTATTCTATTTGCATGGATTTGATTTTACGTATTTTTTTTCATTTGTAAAATTATCATTGGACTATTATTTTTTATATGAAAACTTCATTAAATATAAAAGAAAAAAAATCATTCATAATCTATAAATGTGTTTTAAAGCTCAAAATATATAAAAAAAGAAAAAGCAAATATAAAAAAAAATGAATAAGTAAAGAAGCACAAGTTTTAATTGAAAAGATTGAAAAAAAATATTATTATTGCTTTGAAGCGATAAAAATGATAAAAGAAAAATAAATTTCTAATGTAATAATTTATTCTTCTTTTATTAGCATAAGCAATAAAATGTAAAGATAATTATATAATAAATTCTAGAGCTCAATATTGTTTTCATGTTAAACTTTGAATTTTCAAGTGTTTATAAGTTCACAATTTCATTTTTAAAATATTACAATTTGTTCACTAAAATATCATATTCATATGATTTGCAATGGAGTATTCAAATACTAAAATCTTTTATGAGAATTGTAAATGGAATTTTGAATTAAAAAAAATTATTCATGTATAAATAAATCCCTAATAGAAAAATATAGAATAGCAAACATATTAATGTTATTTTTTGGGTGTGTGCCCGTGTGCATTGCTTATAAATTTTGCTCCCCGAACTTAAATCTTGGCTCTGCTACCGTCATAAATACTGAATGTGTACGTGAACTGTGAAGCTGTGAAGAACATTGTTATGAATTCCATTTCGTTTTGGCCATTCCCACTTGAAAATTTCTTGTTCCTACTCAGCCTAAATTCCACTTCATTCTGGTTCGTTTCAGTCATTTTGGCTTGTTTCGGTTAATTTTGGCTAGAGCATTAATTTCGGTTGGTACTGACACAGCAAAACATTTACCTTTTCTTTCCACCCTTTGACTCCTTTCCACCACGTTGCCGGACACCTGAATGAACCCAAGCCATGGCAGAGGCTGCATCTTCTTTGTTTGTCCGCCGGTCATTCTTCAGTTCAATTTTGAATTTTCCTTTACCTTGTTTTGCGTTTTCTGTTTTACTTTGTGAGCCTAGACTCGTGACTAGGCATTGGAAATGACGGAGGCTTAAAAAAAGTTTCAGGCTTTATTTTCGTGGGCCCATACGTAATATATAAATGAGTTACGGCAATTTTTTTTTTTTTGAGAAACAGGCCAAACCGGCCAGGCTATTTTATTGCTAAAAAATCAGAAATAAAATGCTTATGAATGTTAGGAGGAACAGACTCCAACCAAACTAAAATAGAAAAAGAAAATCTCGCTATTCGGGCTAGAGCATGTGTAAAACTATTGCCTTGCCGATGTGTTTGAGTGAAAGAAAAATACTGTAGAGAACTAGCTGAAGACATAATGTCTTTAATCAAATGGCCCACTAAAGGGTGGTGGAAACACTGATTTTTGATTGCCAGGATTGAAGTTTCAGAATCTCCTTCAAAGATAGAACTGCCCAAGCCGAGCTCTTGAAGAAAGGTGACTGCTCTTCGCGCTGCAATTGTTTCCAAAATAACAATAGACGATGGCAGAACTTCACCAGAGGAATTTCGAACAATGACTCTGATACCTACTGCGTCCAAATCTTCAAAAACAGCATCGTCAAAATTAGTTTTCAGAGTGCTCAGGTCGGATGGTTTCTAGATAGTTTGTTTTGGTGGTTGCTTGATGACAGGTTTGCCAACGAAGCTACTAAAATTCCTGAAGGTACTGCTGTGCTAGGTTCGAGAGTTTATCCAGCGGCATCACTGCCACCTTGACTCGACTTTTGTTTCGGCAAGTCCATAAAAACCAACAAATCCTGATGAACAGCTCTGCTCCTCGTGAGTTCTGTAACGCCAACCTGAAAAGATCAACAAAAGATAATAATGAGGGTGACACAGAGTTACGGCAATTTTTAATAAACCATAACAAGAAAGTTTTGACGCCACTTTTATATGAAATATAAAAAACTATCAACAATATTTATTGTTTTATCATTCTCCCAATAAAATGTTTCTAAAACTAGCTTCCTAAACCAATGCCCCTAGCATTTCCTTATATAAATAAGGGTCATGTTAACTGGTGCCCTTAGAACAATTGTTAATAAATCATTTTATGAAAAATTTTATATCATTTTTATGGAAAATTGAAAAAGCTGTTAAAATATTAAGGGCAAATTATATATTTAGTCCCTAACATTTGCATCATACGTCAATTTAGTTTCTAACATTTCATTTGTGTTAGTTTAGTCCCTAACCTTTTGTTATTGTGTCAAAATAGTTATTGTCATTAAGTAATGGAAGGAAAATGTTGACATGGGTAATTAAAAAAAAAAAAAAAATTTATGCCACATGGGATGCCAAGTGTACTGACACAGAAAAAAAAATCTATTTTTCGATTTCAACTTATGAGAGAGAGAGAGAACAACATCCAGCTCCACCCGACCATAAACTTCATTAAGTCATGTATATTTGTGTCTAAGGTTCAATTCAGAATGAGAAATTAGAATTCAAAAGACCAATTTCAATTTATAAAAGTAACTACTAATACTATCTCCTTCCTCTCAGTTTACCAAAACAAACAAAATCTTAACTATTAATAAAGAAAGAATGCTACAATTTCCACTTAAGGGCAGCGACGCTAGCAACCTCATGATCAGATTAACAACTTCAATTACAATTTTGACCAGTGACTACTAACTAAGAAGCATTGGTAATAATGATTGGAGATTGTGGGTGAAAACCCAAAGGCAAAAAGAGTGATGTTGCTGCTATTTGTGTGTGGTATATGCTCATGGTCATGGTTAACTAATTATTAACCCTGTCTGTGTTTGCTATATGCTCGACCAAATGCCTAAAAGAAAATGAAACACCTTAGTAGAAGCAGGGAAAGATATGGATGGATGTAAAGCAAGGTAGAGTGACGAGTGTTGGGAAGAAGAGGGACTAAGACAGCCGTGTTTGGGTAGGTGGTCCCTATTGGCTTGCTATCGCTGGAGATTTAAGCTTACACAAAGAAGAGTGTTAATGGAGAAAGAGATGGATTCTTAGGTTTCTGTTAGCCATTGGGTGAGATGGTGTTGACTAATTGGATTTTTAATCATGTCAGTACACTTGGCATAAAAAATAAATTTTTTATTTTTCATCTATCACTTAACAGTAGGGACTATTTTGACACAATACCAAAATGTTAGAGACTAAACTGACACAAGTGAAACGTAAGGGACCAAATTGGCATATGAGGTAAAGGTTAGGGATCAAATATGTAGTTTATCCAAATATTAATTACTTTTTTTTTCTTTCCTCATAAAAACTTTTCTAAAATAATACACTAACAATTTCCCTTAAGGCATTGTTAACTTTTCCTTATAAATAGTAAAACTATTTTAATATTTAACTTGTGCCTTTATCTTTTGGTTTTTTAACAGTAAAGTTGTTTTAATATTATTACTAAAATTATTGGGTGCCTTTATCTTTTGGTTTTTTTTTCTTCAGAAAGTAGATATTTAGACTTGAAATTGATATATTAATTGAAATATGGACTTATATATATATATATATATATATAAATAATTGGTTGGATTCAAGTTACACTTGGTGTAACTTTAAGTAATGTTACACCACTCAATAGTTTTTAATTAAATGCAAATTTTGACAAATCCACCATTAGATTACATTATCTTTGCATATTCTCCATGCTTGCAAAATTTCAAGGTGATAAAAAATTAATAGCCATGTTATCAATTAATTGTTTAAATTCAAGTTTTTGTAGTTTAAAATAATGTATAAAAGATGAGTTTATGAATTGAATGGTAAATAACATCCAATTGACATGAAAATTGGCATGAATATTAAGAACATATAGAACATGTAATTCAACGGTGAGATTTTCAAAATATGAATTGTATAACAAGTTATTAGATAATGTAACATTGCTTAGAGTTACACTAAGTGTATCCTAAACCCAACCAAAAATATATCTATATATATATATATATGTATATATTAACAATACACACACATAAAGATCAACCAGAAAGGGTACGCCGAAACAACTTGGTACCAAAATATTCCATTCTAATTTACAAACTGGAATGAGCATCGAAACGATATTAATAACATTGGTGAAGAATTGATATACTGTATTATCCCATTTGAATTTGTTATGTTGGGAAAAAAAAAACAAACCAACTTGAAAAATAGGTCGAGTTCATCTTGGGTATGGGTTGCCCTGTCATGAGCCAAACCTGAATTCCAAATTTGCAACCATGACCAACATATTAGTACCAAGCCTAAGCCTAATATTAACACGAACCAAACCAAACTTGTAAACAAAAAACTTCCTATTCACTACTTGATATACAAAGCATCTAATATTTTTCTCCAAATCATAATATAAATCATCAATTAGGAAAATACAATGGGTTCACATACTAAAATCTTTGATTACATCAAAAGCTCCAACTTTCAACTATTGATTTATAAATCGAATTCTCTATAGAAATAAACTTAAAGCCGTTAACATAAAAATTAATAATTAAATAAGCTAGTGCAAAGCTCAACAAAGGCTCTTGCTGCCTGCTCACTAAATGTATTTTAAAAAAGGGTGAGCAAAAATACTCGATAAGGGGGTTAGGTGGGATTATATTTTAGAAAGAATGCATGCATCAAGGTAAAATTCTTTGAACATGCACAAATAAATTTTCATGAATATAAACAAGTCTTTACATTGTTTTGGAAAATAACTTGGATACATTCTTTAATAGTATACCTCATCACATAAGGAAAACACTTTCCTTAGAAAAATATATCATAGAACAACTTTAATTAAAATATCTTATGAGAAAGCTTTGTAATATACAAAAAATAAAAAATATCACTTTCTTGAAAACTTCTTAACTTGATAAACATGACATCTTTTGAGAAAGCCTCTTTCTTGAAAGCTTCTTAACTTCATGAATATTTCATTAAAATCATGCTTCCATGATTTAACTTCATATAACAATCTTGTTTATCATCTTATAACATAGCTATTAACCGCTAAATAATTAAAAGTCCTCTTTATCATAACATGAAACATAATTATTACTTTTGTCAACTAATAAAGTTTTTGATGATTGAATGAGAGATCTGGGGTTCAATCTCCGCCTACACCAAAAATTGATTGGTGTTTTGGTCTAATGATAAAGAGTACAATTATTAGAAATAGACACTATAGATTGAAACCAAGGGAATCAATACCGTACTGGAAGCCGTTTCGGTTTGGTCAAAGAAACGAAATATTTTAGTACCGATGAAAATCGATGTACCGTTTCGAAATTACCACTAATTTTTATATAAATATATATTGTGGGGTCAATAAATCTGGCTACCCCGGCCCAACTTTATACTAGGCCCAAGGCCCACGCCGAGGAAGAAGAAACGTCCGAGGACGAATGGAGAAAGTCCTAACTACCAAGGAGCATCGCTGAGGACAATCATGTCCTCAGCAAACCGAGATCATAGAAGGGAAGGGCAGCGCGCCATCAAGGGCGGTTCCGTAGAGCGTCCCAAGAAAGAGGACAAGTATCGTGGGTCAGCCATGGGAGCCTGGGAGAGCAATTCAGGGAGAAGCTGTCACCTCCACATTAAATGCCCACAACTAACGTTCTGGCCGCATTAATGAGAAAATGACCCCTGAACAGTGCTGCTTTGGTCGCTGCAACTCACAGAAGGTTTGGGACGGCGACTGATGGGACAAGCACTCAAGTAGTGACCTGCACGATCAACAAATGGAGGGCCAAAATCAACCTAAAGAGGGTATAAAATGTAAAGAGGTCCTCCAGAGAAAAGATCGGAGATTGGAAGTAGAAAACACTGTAGCAACCTGTATCATCTTTGTAACCTCTGTATCCAAGCACTAAGGAAATAATAAGAACAAGAAAGCTCCTCGGACCAACGTCCAGGACAGATTCTAACACTTAAGGCCCGTTTTCTTGCTATTCAGTTTACCCATAACGATGTTTATTCGTTGCTATCCTCACTAAGGCCTAGCTCTTAAACCCATACTCTACAAATTTATTATTTCGGGCTAGTTGGGCCTGAATCCACTTTTTCAATAGTAGAAGTGCTCAGACCCAGTCCCTACATATATATATATATATTTAAATGATAAATTTATATGTCACTCGTCTGATTAATAACAACAATAAATATACTTTAAAAAAAAAAAACCTTTAGAGAAACCAATAGCATAAATATATGTAGTGTGTACCATTGTAGTTATATAATTTACATAAGATATCCTCCACGTGACTATAAGGGTGGGTGAGTGATTATCAAAAAAAAAAAAGTGGGTGGGTGAGTACCGGAGTAGCAAGTTAAAAACAAGGACTGTGATCCAGTATAATAGTTAGGGCTATTGCACTCTGCAATTTCTCTCACATGAATTTCACTTTTTCAAAATTATTAACTTTTTTTTTTATTCTTAACTTTTTTACTTTTTTAACTTCCTTAATTCAATGGTTGATATTAAAAGTTAATTTTTTTAACTTTTGATTTGAACCGTTGATAAGATATTGCATGATGCAATAGCGATCTCAATCCTAAAAACAAGTCCATCAATTTAGCATTAATAATAATAATAATAATAATAATAACTAGTCGCTAACCCGTGCGATGCACGAGATTGTTTTAGAGAAAATTATATATATTTACTTTCTCAAATTAATAATCACTTGGAAAGAATAAGATTTCATCTTCTACATACTATGGCTCAAAGTGTACTATGAAAGTATTATTATAATTGAAATGAAACTTAACAATTATATATCAATTATCGCAAAAAATTAGATTAATTGAATGATATATATATATTTATATATATATATATATAAATGAATGCTTACTTTATGATAGAACACAAACCTTGATAGGCAAATATATCATTTAACTATTTTTTTAATTCATTATTTTACTAATTAAAAAAAATATGTATTCATTTTCCTCTATAATCTAGAACGTAGATGATACTCATAATTTACATAAGCACAAAAAAGTTAAAATATAAGAGCTTAAGGGAAAAAAGTATTAAGAGAATACAATTTGTCTCAAAAATATAAAGGAAGAAACTCATAATAAACCCTAGGGATAATAATTTAATGATTTAACTACTTTTAGAGATAATTTTATTGCTAAATTCATCCAAATATGTTATAAACACCCCCACTTTCGCAAACTAAAGAAACTGTTATTCAAGTAATTGGTAGTAAATAGAGATACAACAACTACCAAAATGGCTTTTACTACAATATCTGAAAATTCTCAAGGAAATAAAGGCATGGGCTGCACCATTGCTTTCTTTGTTGGCCCCTTTGAAAGATATTATGCTATTTTCTCTTCATACATATCTTATTTGTTCTTGATATGACATGTTTTACTTCATAAATTATAGGCCTGAAATAGGTTTAGATATTCTAACTCAAGCTTAAATACTACTGAAGATTTACTCTAGCATAGTTATACAAACACAAATTTTATGGTCACATGACATAATGATTTTGACTTGAGGCTAAGGAATTTTACTCTTCAAGTCTTTGTTTAATAATTACATAACTAATTGGAAAAGAAACATTGACTAAATTTTAGGAAAAACTTATTAAATAAAAAAATTATAATATTTTTAATGGATTGAACTGAATATGATCCTTTATAGATCAAATTGACAAAAGTAATTTCTGAGGCCAACCCCAAGTAATATGCTAAGTTTAATACATGATGATGATTCCTATTTTCATCTTAAACCCGGGGTTGAATAAATAAGAGATGAGCTTATGAGAAGGTTGTTTAGTCTTGGAGTTCACGAAAATCTTGGTTAAGAATTGACCCTATGTTTTCTTGATTCATTCACAAAAATTCTAACATGCTAAAAAGAATGCTCAATGTTTCAAGTTGGTATTAATTTTTGCAGCAAGGTTGCTACAGATAGGATAGGAAAACAACTCAATAATGGAAATCAAGGTAAAATCCAAAGAAAATATATACATAATCCTATTTAATGGATATGGGATATGCTTTGTTGCAAAATAATATTATGAGTTTTGAGTTTGATGGTGGAGAGTATAACTCAGACATTTCATCAAACACTTTGGGGATGATTAGGTTCTATGAACCAAACCTTTACCCTTCACAACAAACCAATGCACCGAAAACATCCTTTGACTGACAATACTATCAACATGTGCCAATTCACTCCAGAACCCAACGCTTCCTTCATAAAGTAGCAGATAACTTAAGTGAATGAATTTATTCATGATAACAAAAAACCACCATCAATTAAAGACACTACTGATGTTTTGTTCACTACCCTAGAAACATAAATTAGAAAATTTTCCTCAATTCAAAGTCTTTAATGACCTTAACTCTTGAAATTTCTAGAATTTTTGGTTAGGATTTGGATGAGAAGTGGTGAGAGAGGTGATGGCTTTGGGACGTTTTTGGAACTTCATAGATGGTGAGAGTTAGGGATTTGGAGGTGGGGTTTACAATGAAACCACGGATTGCAAATGGATTTGTACCCATGAGATCTATGTTTGGGTATGAGTTTGTAGCCATGAGGTCTGTATTTGGGTTTGCCATGGGAGCGAGAAAAACTCAACACAGAGAGAGACAGGTTGTGCTTGAGGGAGAGAGAGGTTTGAGGTGAAGGCTGTGATATTAGAGAACTATCGGGTTCTGGAGGCTAATATTACAAAACTGTTTAGCTGAAATTTTTGGGTTAAATTTTTATTTTTATTTTTTAATAATGTTGATATGGAAAATTGTGGAAGTTTCAGAAGTTTCGGTTATATATATATATATATATATATATTACACTATTTATTTTATAATTTTTGGGTTAAATTATATTGTTTAATAGTATATAATAATTATTACATATCATAAACTCAACAAACCATTTTTTTTTTTTTAGAAACATAAACTCAACAAACTATTAGCCAAAAATAAATAAAACTATTATTTTTTATTATTATATTAAACAAAAACAGAACTGTTATATACTTTTATGGGTCCGGTTAATGTGTGTCCTTAGGGCACATATTAAGCCATTCATTTTTAAAAATATTTTCTCGGGAATTGAAAAAGCTGTCAATACTTTTTCAATTTTTGAGAAAATATTTTCAAAAATAATTAATTATTGTGTGCCCTTAAGGCACAAGCGTTAAAATCCTACTTTTATATAAGGTGTGAAATGCTGTACAGCTAGTTCACCGTTACAATTTAGCAACCAAAAAAAAAAAAAAAAAAAAGGTTCACATCACAATTTACAATACATTCAGCCAAAGGTTTTACTTTTAGTCAGTCGAATAGGTAAATGTCATTTGTGAACTGCTATACAGCTAGACAGAGTGAGAGAGTTGTACCACCGGTCGGACTGGTTTAGGAGTGCATGGCAAGGCGCGCTTCAATGGGGTAGACAGATTTTTTTTTTCTTCTTTTTATTGTTATTTTATAAGGGGGTTTACTCTTACTGGGTTAGTTCAATATTCTGAGCTTGAAGGAGGAGATTCTATAATTTGAGGGAGGGCCCAATGAAGAAAACTTTCTTTAATTTCTAAGTTTACAAACGGGTGGTCTGAGGAAGGAGCTCGACCTCTGTTCTGAGGAAGAAGATGTCTGTGGGTTTGTGGGAATGCTGGGCATGGTGGGTATGCTGGGTTTTGATTGAGGAATTTGTGGCCATGGGCTTGATGAGACCCACGGCAAATGGGTCGCCGTTTCTGGGTTGTAGAGGTTGGATGTGGGTGGTTTGTGTCAACTGGTGGTCTGAGGAAGGAGATCGATTCCGAGGAAGAAAATGTCTGTTGGTTTGTGGGTATGGTGGGTCTTTAGATGCGATGCGATGCTTTGCCGTTGGTTTGCCGTGGGTCTGATCGAGGAGGAGCTGGTAGATGAAGGCAGGGAAGAGATGGCACACCATCGTGAAAGGGAAAGGCAGACCATCGGGAGGCAGAGCATCGTGAAAGGGAAAGCTTCTGAGTATCGGGTTTATTACGTTTTTTTTGTTGGTTTTTTTTTTTTAAAATATTGTGCTGAAATAAAAAAATTGAATTGTAGAAGTTTCGTTGACTTCAGTTATATATATTTATATATAATAATAATAATAATAATAATAAATAGAGACTAAGTCCCGTCACATTTCAAATTAGTATCAGACTTTCACGTGGGCTTGAGGCCTTGAGCAGATAAAAAGAGAGAAAACTCCAGAGGGAAGGGTAAGAGCAAAAAGTAAGAATAATAAAGAAGAAGAGGAGGCGACCACATAGGTGAACTGATAGTTGAGAAGAAGAAGCTTGGGTGAACAACAATGGCAACGCGTTCCAGTGCTTCTTCTTCTTCTTCTTTTGCTTCTTCTTGTCAGCCCTCCCCTCTCTCAAAATTTACCAAACAACTCTCACTTTTCTTGAAAGTCTACAAATAAATCAAATATTTTTGTTTCAATCCGATATGCACTTACCGGTCAGAATCCTGTATTAATCCCAATACGGCCGAAATAGCTCCGGTATGGCCGGTATTTAATCCGGCACAAAATGAAAGTGTATTTGTACCGGTGAAGGGCCGGTATGGAAAATTTTGGCTGTACCGGCTGGGAAGTTATGAAACTAACTTCCTTGATTGAAACTCTATAATAAAAAAACATAATTATTACTTTGGTTTGTCTATCTGTCTGGTATGCTTGTAAGGTGTGGGCCATCTAGACCTCTTAGACAACAGCTAGCTGAAGGAATTAAACATAAAACTTTTTACTTTAAACGCTTGAAAGGCATAAGGAATTTCTAACCCACTTTAGGCAGGAGAAATTATACCGTCTTCACAGTGATCACAATTTTAATAAAAAACTTTATCACTTATTTAAAATTGTTGAGTCAGTATTTAGTTTTTATTTAAAATTTTACAATTTTAAATAAGTAAAAATCTTTTACTAGAATGGTGGACCACATTACTTATCTACCATGAGGATCTCATAATTTCTCCCTTAAGCAGGTTCCCAAGTTTACTAACTATATAAAAAATTATTGGCCAAATAGGCCATTTATCACTTTTCACGGAAATTAGCGGAAATTATTAGTAACATACCACTGTTTGCAAAATAAGTAGTAAAATACTACTTTTTGAAACTCAAGTTCATGAAACTCGAGTTTGCTGTGTAAATCGAGTTTTAAACACTAGAGTTTCATAAAAAAAAAAACTTATGCTAACATTGATTTTTTATTGAAAAAATGCCACATGGAACTCGAGCTTGGTAAACTCGAGTTCCATGCAACACAATACTAGAGCTTACCAAGCTCGAGTTCTTTGTAAATACAAAACTCGAGTGTAATGCTTTTTTTTTTTTTTTTTTTTTCCTTTTATGGTACTCGAGCTTACCAAGCCCAAGTTCCTTGTAATATGAAACTCAAGTTTGGTAAACTCGAGTTCCTTATACTTTATTTTTATTTTATTTTTTATCAACTAATAAACATAAAAATAAGTAATTTTTTTTTCATTTGAACGCACAAACATATGTTTTTATTTATTTAAATAAAAGTATTGTAAAATATAGAAATTTTAATTTCAAAATATTAATTTTTAGGCCACTCATACCCCTTGTTCATTCATTTTTAACACACTCATCAATTTCTAACTTCTCGAAAGTGTTATGGTCAAATTGGTTAAAATATTAGGGGTTACAATGAGAAATTAGAACAACATGTAAAAGAAAAATCTCACTTCATTTTTAGCCATGGGCACACCGAAAGAAATTTAAGCTACATATTGTTACTTTATCAGTCCTGTTCTGAATTACTGTATGGTCAAATGATTGATAAGTAATGCAGAAAGAGTAGACCACTCGGATATAAAGAAGAACTTACGTCTTACCACATCTGGATATGTAAGTTCTTGAATTGCAGTGTTTCTAAGAGGAATGTGAAAGCTTTTTTCTGTACATCTAAATGTTTGGCTGATGATGTGAAAGTTGCTTTAGCAATTTTTTTCTTGGTGAGTTGTACCACACCATGTTATTGAGTGACATATTATCTCCAACAAGATCTGAGATGATATGTTATTTTATCAATCCTGTTCCAAATTACCGTTTGGTCAAATGATTGATAAGTATTGCAGAAAAAGTGGACCACTCGGACATGAAGAAGAACTTACGTTTTACCACGTCTAGATATGTTAGTTCTTGACTTGCAGTGTTTCTAAGAGGAATGTGAAACATTTTTTTAATGTATATCTAAATGTTTGGCTGATGATGTGAAAGTTGCTTTGGCAACTTTTTTTCTTGGCGAGTTGTAGCACACCATGTTTAGATATTGTTCACGGTTTTCTCATAAAATACCTCGTGAAATTGTGTTTTCTAAATTTAAAAGCCAAATATGAATGCTTTTTCTAAATTTAAAAGCCAAATCTGAATGCTTTTTCATGTTTCAATTTCACAATAATCGAATATGTTTTTCTGCATTGATAAAATCTGTTTCTACATTAATGAAATTTGCTCTCTGCACATCATGTTTACAGTGTATTCAAATCTGCTTACTGCATTCATAAAATTTGTTTTCTGCATTAATTAAAATTGTTCACTGTTTTTTGCATAAACTGTTTCTAGCATTCTACATAAATTTATTTTTTGTTTAGCATTATTTAAAAAATTGTGTTTTCTCATAAATTATTCACTGAACAATTTTTATGAGAAAACAGTGAACAATTTTAATTAACCCAATATTAAAATTGCTTATTGCAAACATGTTTATGCAGTGAACAGTGAATAATTTATGCAGAAAAAACAGTGAACAATTTTTTAAATAATCCTAAATAGAAAATAATTTTACGCTGAATGCTAAAAACAGTTTATGTAGAAAATAATGAACAATTTTTATGAGAAAACAGTGAACAATTTTAATTAATGCAGAAAATAGATTTTATGAATGTGATAATCAGTTTTGAATATACAATAAATATGATGTGTAGAGAGAAAATTTTATTAATGTAGAAAAAGATTTTATCAATGCAGAAAAACAGATTTGATTATTGTGAAATTTAAACATGAAAAAGTATTCAAATTTGGCTTTGAAATTTAGAAAACACAATTTCACTAGGTGTTTTATGAGAAAGCAGTGAACAATTTTTGCAGTGAAAATAGAATAATTTATGCAGAAAAAACAGTGAACAATTTTTTAAATAATGCTGAACAAAAAAATAATTTTAAACAGAATGCTAAAAACAGTTAATGCAGAAAACAGTGAAAATTTTTATGAGAAAACAGTGAACATTTTTAATTAATACTAAAAACAGATTTTATGAATGCAGTAAGCAGATTTGAATATACAATAAGCAGATTTGAATATACAGTAAACATGATGTGCAGAGAGAAAATTTTATTAATGTAGAAACAGATTTTATCAATGCTGAAAAACAGATTCAATTATTGTGAAATTTAAACATGAAAAAACATTCAGATTTGGCTTTTAAATTTAGAAAACACAATTTCACTAGGTGTTTTATGAGAAAACAGTGAACAATTTTTTAAATAATGCTGAACAAAAAATAATTTTAAAAAGAATGCTAGAAACAGTTAATGCAGAAAACAATGAACAATTTTTATGAGAAAACAGTGAACAGGTTTAATTAATGCAGAAAACAGATTTTATGAATGCAGTAAACAGATTTGAATATACAGTAAACGTGATGTGCAGAGAGCAAATTTTATTAATGTATAAACAGATTTTATCAATGCAGAAAAACAGATTCGATTATTGTGAAATTTAAACATGAAAAAGCATTCAGATTTGGCTTTTAAATTTAGAAAACACAATTTCACTAGGTGTTTTATGAGAAAACAGTGAACAATTTATGTAGTGAACAGAGAATAATTTATGAAAAAAAATTGTGAACAATTTTTTAAATAATGCTGAACAAAAAATAATTTTATGGAGAATGCTAGAAACAGTTTATACAGAAAACAGTGAACAATTTTTATGAGAAAACAGTGAACAGTTTTAATTAATGTAGAAAACATATTTGATGAATGCAGTAAGCAGATTTGAATATACAGTAAACATGATGTGTTGAGAGAAAATTTTATTAATGTAGAAACAGATTTTATCAATGCAGAAAAATAGATTCGATTATTGTGAAATTTAAACATGAAAAAACATTCAGATTTGGCTTTTAAATTTAGAAAACACAATTTCATGAGGTGTTTTATGAGAAAACAGTGAACAATATCTAAACATGGTGTACTGCAACTCGCCATGAAAAAAAGTTGCAAAAGCAACTTTCACATCATCAGCCAAACATTTAGATGTACAGAAAAAATCTTTCACATTCCTCTTAAAAACACTGCAAGTCAAGAACTTACATATCCAGACGTGGTAAGACGTAAGTTCTTCTTTATATCTGAGTGTCGCCTCTTTCTGCAATACTTATCAATCATTTGACCATATAGTAATTCGAAACAGGATTGATAAAGTAACAATATGTAGCTTAAACTTCTTTCGGTGTGCCCATGGCTAAATATGGAGTGAGATTTTTCTTTTACATGTTATTCTAATTTCTCATTGTAACCCCAATGTTTTAACCAATTTGACCATATCGCTTCCAAGAAGTTAGAAATTGATGAGTGTGTTAAAAATGAATGAACAAGGGGTATGAGTGGGAGTGGCCTGCAAATTAATATTTTGAAATTAAAATTTCTATATTTTATAATGCTTCTATTTAAATAAATAAAAACATATGTTTGTACGTTCAAATGAAAAAAATTACTTATTTTTACGTTTATGTTTATTTGTTGATTATCAGAAGAAAAAATAAATAATAAGGAACTCGAGCTTACCAAATTCGAGTTCCATATTACAAGGAACTCAAGCTTCGTAAGCTCGAGTACCATAGAAGGAAAAAAAAGAGCATTATGCTCGAGTTTTGTATTTACAAAGAACTCGAGCTTAATAAGCTCGAGTATTGTGTTGCATGGAACTTGAGTTTTCCAAGGTCGAGTTCCATGTGGCATTTTTTCAATAAAAAAATCCACGTTAGCACAAGTTTTTTTTTATTTTTTATGAAACTCAAGTGTTTAAAACTCGATTTAAATAGCAAACTCGAGTTTCAAAAAAGTGGTATATTGCTACTTATTTTGCAAACAGTAGTATGTTGCTAATAATTTCCGCGAAAGGTGGTAAATGGCCAATTTGGCCAAAAATTATTAGAAGGCGTCTAGACCTCCTTGACTAGGCACTGTCTATCTGGTATGCTTGTAGGGTGTGGGCCATCTAGACCTCCTAGACTAGGCATTCAATAGCCAGTTTAAGGAATTAAACATAAAACTTTCTACTTTAAACACTTAAAAAGCTTAAGGAATTCCTAACCCACCTCAAGTAGGTTTCCAAGTCTACTAAGGGTGTATTTAGATACTGTTTATTTTGCTGAAATTAAGAACTTATTGCTGAAAGTACTATATATAAAGGTAAAAGTTATTTGAAATAGTACAGTGGGGCCATGAATAGTACCAAAAAGTGCAGTGAAGCCTATGAATAGTAGCAAAAATAAGCTGAATAGTAAAATAATTTTAATTTTCCATCCCAATCCAAACGCACACTAAATGTGTGTTTGGCAAAAATTATTTTTGCTAACTTATTTTACTATTCAGTTTATTTTTGCTATTATTCATGGATCACACTGCACTTTTTGATACTATTCATAGGTCCCGCTGTACTATTTTAGCTAACTTTTATCTTTATTTACAGTACTTTCAGCAAAAAGTTTTCAGTTTCAGCAAAATAAGTGAATTTTAAACGGACCCTAACTATATAAAAAGAGGAATCACTCTATGTACAGTAGCATTTGTTTAGTTAAGTTGTCCATTTGTTGAGGTCTAAACAATGGGTTTGGCTGAATATAACTATTAAATGAGAGAGAGAGAGAGAGAGAGAGAGAGAGAGAGAGAGAGAGTTTCTTCGTGTCTCTTCTCTCTCTTTCTCTATTCTATCTATTTGGACCAAATCGACTCCCTCAAATCAAATTTCTATGAGAAAAAAACACATGGGAGACAGTCAGGGAGGAAATACCGACTCATTATTCCAGTAAGTATTTCTTCTTCTTCTTTTTTCTCCGTTTCTTCACAATTTCATTTATTTATTTATTTATTTTTTAAAGATTTGTGTTTGTATTTGTTTCCTTGTGGGTTTCTATCTTTGATTGTTTGCTAATTTGGAACTTTAGGTTTATGGTATTGATCTTGGCAAGTTGGACCTTGTGAACAAACACTCCCACTTGAAGGGGAGTTTTCAGGAGGGTCAACGTAATCTTCTCTATTAGATTATCAAGGAAAACAAATCTTATTCTCCACACATTCAAAATAACTCATGTTTTAACAAATTTCTAGATTCTATAGATGATAATTAGTTCAATTGGTCTTGATGGAGATTTTTTTTTCTTCTAATTTTTGTTCAATTATCAATTAGTGCATTTAAGGTTCCATTTGGGAACAACTTATTTAACAAATTCCTAGATTCTATAGATGAAAATAATTAATTCAATCGATTTTGATGGAGATTTTTTCTTCTTCTCATTTTTGTTCAATTGTCAAATAGTGTATTTAAGGTTGGAACAATTTATTTAGCTTTTTGCTAAAAGTATTGTAAATAAAAGGTTAAATTTAAATAAGTAAATAACTCATGTAGGAATTACAAATAATAGAAAATATAAACAAAAGTTAAATAAAATAAGTTAGTAACTTTTGTGAAACTTGTAAATAGCATAAAAAATACGCAATAAGCTATTTTGTAAGTATATCTCAAAAGTTCACTAAGTATTGTCTTACCAAAAAAAAAATTGGGTACACCTTTTCAATTTTTAATTTTGATGATGGGGAGATAGAAAAATGGGTTTTTATTCTTTTAAAAGAGAGAAAGAGACATAGGTTGAATAAGATATTTAGGGTTTAATCTCTGCCTACATAAAAAATTAAAATTTTTTTTTGAGAAACTACATAAAAAATTAATTGATGTATTGGTTTAATGATAAACAATTATTATTAGAAGTGGACACATAAGTTAATACTCTCCCTAAAAATAAAAAATAAAAAATAAAAAATAAAAAAAAGGAAGAGAGAGAGAGAGAGAGAGTTATATATATATAAAGAGAAAGAGAAAAGAAAGAACGACATCGTTTTAGTGCGAACGGCAAATAACGAGCCACGTTTTCTCCCGCCACACACCAAAATCCGTATTCCGGATATAGCCCAAGAATGAAAACATTATTTCCAAGAGTACCACTACCACCACAGTTTCCATTTGGGAAATAGATTTTAAAAAGTCAAAAGCACGTTTCACATTCCAAGGGGCATTTGAGTAACTTTGATTCCCAATGACCTTCGTGCAGAATAGTCGGTTCGTGTTCTTGGGATGAGAATCCTCGTTTCATTTCTTCCCTCGGTCTTGTCCTTCTGTCTTTTTCAGTTTTCCCTTCCTTTCCATTATAGCCTTTTTCCTGCTCATACACACTTCTCTTTCTCTTTCTCTTTTAATTGCCAAAAATGGCCCCACAAACCAGAAGAATGACATTTCCCAACGTGGTCATTGAGAGAGACACTGACTCTGAACCCAGTTCGTCAGATGAAGAAGAAGAAGAAGATCATGAAGAAGTAGAAGAAGAAGAAGAAGGAAAAGTTGTGGATAACAAAAATGAAGAGAGAATGGAGGAATCGTTGGAAGCGAAGAAGAAAGGGAAGACACCCATTACTATTAGTCTCAAGAAAGTTTGCAAAGTAAAGGAGGCTTTACCCTTAACCTATAGGGTTTTTCGAAATCCCACTTTTTGTTTTTGTTTTTTTTTGTTTCTGTTTTTGTATGTTTTTTTTATTTTATTTTTGTGATGTTTCAGGTTTGCAAAAAAGTGGGTCATGAAGCGGGATTCAAGGGGGCTACGTATATAGACTGCCCCATGAAACCATGCTTTCTCTGCAAAATGCCTGGTAAGCTCGAACCTTTTTATTTGTTTGTAGAATTCTGCTTACTGGGTATTGCTAATTGAATTGCAATGTCTCCTCGTGATTCGGTTTAATGGAATTAGGAATTTTGTGTGGGTTAAATTTATGTATTTTGTTCTTGATAGCACTGTTGCACATCTATACAAAAACGCTTGGTAATATACTAGTTACATATCTTTTTATATGATATAATGATTTTGATAATGTGTGACATTGTTATAAAAGTTTTATAATTTGTGTTACTTTGAGGTTAATTTATGTGTTTTGGCCTGTGGATTTTGTGAATTTAAGGTCACACTACAATGGCTTGCCCGCATCGAGTGGCTACTGAGCATGGGGTCATCCCTGCACCCCGCAGAAATACCCGTAATCCATTGGAATATGTCTTTGAGCGCCAGTTCAGACCAGGTGTTCTTCGGGTAATCCTTCACCTCACTATCTGCTCTTTTATTATTATTTTTTTTTCCCTTGGGTGGGAGCTATGATTTCCCCTTCTGTTTTTGTGTTTGTATTTTATTTTTGTATGATCTGTAGTATCGAAGTATATTTTTTACATGTCAAATTGTCTCTTAAGAAGCATGTGAAGACATTTAGTATTGCTAGTTTGGTTTACTGTATGATAAGGAATTTCTAGGTATGTTAGAATTCACACTGTTTTGACTTATTACTCTACTTTAGATATCAAGTTTGGTCATTTAGGTGCCTCCTGGGCATGAGGACAAACTGCTCAGCCTGTCAGGTGTGAAAAGCTCCTGGATTACCCGGTAATTGGCTCTGGCAGGTGGGATTAGTTGCCTGTAGGAGTTTGATTAATAGTGAGGATTGTTGTTCCATATGTTCTGTGATGTGTAGCTAATCTAAGTGAATTTCTTCCATGTCATATATAAATATATATATATATATATAAAAGAAGTTTGGTCAATTAGGTGGCTATCATTTTGGAACACGGGACCTGGGAGGAGCATAATTTTTAGGGTGGCTATCAAGGAAGTTTTCCCTAGAAGTGGAGTTTTGAACCAGTAGCCTCTACTTAGGCATGGTCTCCATCTGATTGTGCTATTCATTGGGATGAATCTTCTGAGTTACATATGACAAATTTGTAATTGAAGCAAAAAGAGGGGTGACTACAAGACTTTGGGTTCCAAACGGTGAAAATGGAGTGTTGGTGGTGCCTTCCTGTTGGTGAAGGCAAATGGACTAAAAAAATATGAAAGTAAAAAAAATGATACTGAATTTTTCAATTTTAGATGTCAGATTATATCTGCTGCCTTCTATTTATGTTGGTTGCATTACTATGGGTCTTGTCACTCTGTCTATCTTCTCACAGTTTCTTCTTTTCTTGGCCAGAGGATGGGGTTCTGTCTCCTGGTTGTAACTTTAAATGTTTATCATAGTTTCAATATGGAATCTGAGTCATAAAGTCATTAATGTTTCGTTACTTTAATAAGGAATCTGAATCATGAAGTCATGGTCAGGCTATCTTAAGTTGAGGCTTCCGGGTTTGCTACTATGGGTCTAGACAAACAGAATTCTCTTTATATGATCTTTTTTAGTAATAAAATTTTCTAGGCTATAGTCATACCATTGGAATATTTTTGCCAATTAAACTATTTCATTTGCTCTCTTTCTTGGCATTTGGGCTGTTTATACAACTTTTTCAATTTTATCAATGCCTGGCCTTCTGGGTCTTCATGGAGCTGTACCATTGTATTGGAAAGGAGTGGGTGGAAATGTGATCTTCACTGTGATGAATTTATTGTATTTTTTATCATCTCTGCAACAGATCAAACCAGCTTTTGTAATCCCAGATAAGGTGACTTGTGCGGTTATCAGATATCATAGTAGACGTATAACGTGCTTGGAGTTCCATCCAACAAGCAATAACCTCCTTTTATCTGGAGATAAGGTCAGTCTCACCTGCATTATATGTCATTGCTTGGTTCAAGTTTTATGTTGTGTAATTCAGTAATTGTTAGTGATCATTGACGCTTGTTTTTCTTTCTTCTGAATTCTGGTTTGATGTTAAAGAAAGGGCAAGTTGGAGTTTGGGATTTTGGTAAAGTTCATGAAAAGATGGTCTATGGACATATTCACTCTTGCATAGTGAATAATATGAGGTTAGTTATCTTGGCTCTCTCTCTCTATATGTATATGTGTGTATATATATATATATATATATATATATATATTATATAGTGCTCATCAAAGTCAGAGTGCTAAACACTATTTGAATACTTACAGGTTCAATCCTACAAATGATGATTCAGTATATGCTGCATCCTCAGATGGAACCATTAGTTGCACTGACTTGGAGACCGGAATTCCATTATCTCTGATGAATCTCAATCCTGATGGGTGGCAGGTGATATTTTTCTCCATTTTCTTTTTGGAGTTAATTAATTATGACCTGTCATGTTATTTTATTAATCTTAAGTGTGAGAGTTGTTTTTCAATTGTATAACTAAGCTATTGGACCTGATGACTAAAAACCACATTTCTCAATTTTAAAAAATTTATGATAAATCTATGACTGTTGAGACTTGATTTATCTGTAGCACAATCTTTAGTAAGAGTTACATTGATTATTTTTTTACTCTGAAGCAGTTTCTTTTACCCCCTCTGTAATAATATCTTTTAAGTTTATATGTTTTTTTTTTGACTGAAAAGGTAGAAAGTTTATATGTTTTAAATTAAGTAGATTTAGGTTTATATATCTGTCATTAGTCAGTATTCATTTTCTTCAGGTTTGAATCTATGGTATTGGTTTGTGTGTTGATTTAGTTTCTGAAATCATTTTAAGTTTAAACAATACCATTTCAGATGCATCTCATAATACTTTACATACTAGAAATTTTTTTTTTGGTAGTTTTGTGATGGGAAAAAAAATGACATCACCACCATGGTTCAGTCTTAAACTCCATGGAAAGATCTGTGGTGGCAGTGTCTGAAATTTTATAGTAAAAGTATAGGGAAGCTGCAGGGGGTGTTCCACCCCTTTCCTTCCCTTTGTGGGATTTTGGGTCTCTTTTAGGTTGAGGGGTCTAGGGAACAGAGTAGGAGAGAAAAGTAAAGGGTGACTGTTTTTACTTGTACAATTAATGTTATATTATGCCATCAGGCATGGATTATATATGGTTTGCTTGTAGGGTCCAAGCAGCTGGAGGATGCTCTATGGCATGGATATCAACTCAGAGAAAAGTCTTGTGCTGGTTGCTGATAACTTCGGTTTTCTCTACTTGTAAGTATTTTCTTAACTGCTTTTCTTAAAATAAAGAGTCGTATGGTTAGATTGATAAAAAGATATATACAGATACAAGCACTTAATGAAAAGTGAACCTAAATAGTAAGACACTTAAGTGATACAGTTGGCATTTTGTTTAACAAGTTTTTGCCATCTATGTTGAATTTCTTATAGAATTTACCCTTCTGCATTGCCTGCTACTGAAATAGTTATTTGAAAGTATTTTTATATTTGTACTATTTTGTAATAGTATGTGGCTACTTCATTGCTATCCGGTAGGTTTTTTTCCTTTTGTCATTTGCATTGCCTTGTTGGTGGGCCACCTTTATGGTTAATGAATGATAAAACTGGCAACTAATTATTTATTTGTTAGAGTTGCTGGTTATTTTTCTTTAACTTGTTATTTATATTAGTACCTATCAAAAAATAAAATTTATATTAGCATTGGGGTATTCTTGTAATTATCTGGCTGACCTTGAGTAATTTTTGAGGATCCATAGCCTACCCCAAAATTTGGGACTAAGGCTTGGTCGTTGTGAATGTTGTAATCATGCCATAAACCCTAATATAAATATGTGCTAAGGCGAGGAATTGATTAATATAGCCCTAGAACTTTTTTTTAAATCTCTCTCTCTCCGTCCCTCCCTCCCTCCGTCCCTCCCTCCCTTCATTCTTCTTTTCTCATTTTCTCTCATTTAACCCCAATATATCCTATTTTATTACTCAGCTTTAGTATATTTCTATTTGATAGATGCTGGCAAGGATAATCTAGTCCTTGTTTCGGGTTTCCCATTACACAGGTCATGCTAGAGTGTTTTTACATGATGTACATTGTTATTGCTTAGAGCCGATTTGCAATTTACTGCTGTGAAATTTATTGCTTACAGGGATTGAACTCAAGATCCCTTGCTGTGATACAGTTTTACCCATAATTTATTTCTTTGAACTTCAGGCATACTCACAGGTAGGTTTGATTTCTCTTTTGGCATATTTAGGGTGGATACTCGCTCAAACAACAAAATTGGGGAGGCAATTTTGATCCATAAGAAAGGTAGCAAGGTGGTTGGACTCCACTGCAATCCTGTTCAACCAGAGCTTCTTTTGAGCTGTGGAAATGATCATTTTGTGAGTCTTTTAGTTTTAATGTGATTTGTTTTGAGTTTTTATTTATTGTTGGTTTATTTCCCTGTGAATACCCAGGTGTAATTTGGTTTTGCTTCTTACTTATTTTAAAGAATTTTTAGATTTTTTATTTTCAATGTACCATGATGATAAAGATAGATTTATTCTATGAATCGTTGCTGCTACTTGTAAATCTGCAATTGTGCAATAATACTTTATAAATATTGTTCTCATCGTAGTAGCCCTTATAAACTGGTTTCTGCACCTTAGGCTCGTATATGGGATTTGCGTCGAATGGAAGCTGGATCTTCCCTCTATGACCTTGCACACAAACGAGTTGTCAACTCAGCATATTTCTCTCCACTGTCGGGCAGCAAAATCCTGACCACATCACAGGACAATCGTCTTCGTATATGGGATTCTATATTTGGTGATTTGGACTCCCCAAGCCGAGAAATAGTGCATAGTCATGATTTTAATCGACATTTGACTCCTTTTAAAGCAGAATGGGATCCAAAGGTAATATAATTGTAGCATATTTTTATGATATGCTTATTATACAATATACTCTTTGAATTTTTCTTTTTCCTACGAAATACTGATGTTTTTCGGTGCAGGACCCTTCGGAGTCCCTTGCAGTTATTGGTCGTTACATTAGTGAAAATTATAATGGAGCTGCCTTACATCCCATTGATTTCATAGACATCAGCACGGGACAACTAGTTGCTGAGGTCATGGATCCAAACATCACAACTATTACTCCTGTGAACAAGCTGCATCCACGTGATGATGTTTTGGCCTCTGGTAGTTCAAGGTTAGGACTCTATTCCCTCGTCAACTTATAATGCAAAGTGATAAAGCTTTGTTTATGTTCCTCCGTTATGTTCTGATAATTAGATTGGTTTGACAGTGATTTTTTGGCTGATGAAACATTAAGCTGTTGTCTTTTGTCCTGTCCAAGGAAGAAATGATTACTGGTGACAGTGACGCAGTTTATGAACTACATATACTATTGGCATTTCTTTGAGTTGTCATGCAAAGCACATATTGCCTACTGTTATTTATTTATTATTATTATCACTATTTTTTAAATTTCTAATCCCTGGTGTAATAGATAATTCTGGATTTGAAATGTTACTTTTGTTTTGTTCTATTGCTATTTGTAGTCTTACCAGTTACCATGCTACTCTCTCTTAGGTCACTTTTCATTTGGAGGCCGAAGGAGAAGTCTGAGCTTGTGGAACAGAAGGTTGAAAGGAAGATAGTTATTTGTGATAGAGCCGAGAAGAAACGAAGTCGTAAGTATGGGAATAAAAGTGATGATTCTGATGATGACAAATTCACCTCCAAGGGTAAGAAGTTGAAGTCCAATAAACCTGAATGGAAATTAATTCGCTGTTCTGGCAAGGTCAAACGCTAATCTAGCACTTAATTTGAACTTCAAAGTCCTCTTTCCTTTTTGGTCCAAGAGCTGGAATATATCTACCAACCCTGGCAGAGCTGCTTTAGCTGTTTTGAAGCTTTCCATCTGCCACATCTCTGTACAGGAAGATACTTTGCCACTTTTTGCTTAGCCTTTCAGGCAAAGACCTTTTTGATTTAGTACTAGGAATCTGTATTTAGCTGTTTAGCATCTTGCTTCCTCTTTTTGCTTTACATTTTGAAGGCTGACTGTAGCCTGCATGGGGATGCATGATAGTCCTTCTGCAACATTGTACAAAGTTGGGTATGTTGTCTCAGCATGTTGCATTGTATTTCACATTTCAGAATGTAGCTTTGTGCGTGAGGAATTCCCTCAATTGGCTTAAGTCTACACGGTGATGGAATTTTTTCACCTGAATATTATTTTTTGTTTTCATCGGTCAAGTAGTTGCTTATCAAAACTAGAAAGTGGGAAGAGGCATTTGGACTGATGATATTCCTGTCAACCGAGTCTGTAGTGGCTGGGCAGGAATGTGAAGGTAACTTATTTGACTTATTGTTATTATTTGCTGGGTTGTGTTACTTGTGTATATGAATACATATTAGAAATATTGTAGACTTGTAGTCTAGCAGTCGCACTCCATTTTCTTATACTCTTAATGTCTGCAAAATATCAAGTTGATCAAACCTGATCTTATCTAAAAATATAATATTCATGTTTTTTTTTTTTTTTAATAACTTCTTTATTACAACTCTAGTGAATTCAGCAGAGTTGATAATATTTCAATTGATAGGAATTTAATTCAAACAGAGGTGGAAAAACATAATAACAACAATGAAACTAATGTAAATAGAATCAACAACTAAGAAACTAAAGAAAATTATCTGCATTAATGAAGAGCAGGATACAGGGGGGAAAAAAGAAAGAAAAACCTAACTTAATACAAGCATTTTAATAACTAAATACACTACTATTGCTTGCTCTAAAGTATATGGCAACAAGGGAAATGTAAATGAACCGGAAGAATTACACTACTCCTAGAATAGAAGTAAAGTAGACTTGTTAAAGTGTTGGTGTTGAATTGTTGATTGTTTATGCCCCTTCTCCATGGATTGTTCTACTTTTTTTTTTTGTTTTTGATACGAGATTGTTCTACTTTTTATAGTCAGAAAAGGTAGTAATTTCTAACCAATAACTACTTTACAAGATAAGGGAGCAATTTCTTAAATTCTAGTAACTACTCTTCTCTATCTTTAGGTCTTCTACTTGAGTGATAAGTGGCTTCTGGTTTTTTATAACTAAATTGACAAATATCATTTATTGCCCCCATGTAATATAAGTAAGAATGTAGTTATTTCCTAGGAAGGTTAAAACTATAACCAATTTTACCAAAAAAAAAAAAAAAAAAAACACTTACAACTGACATGTAAATGAATGCAATTTGTGCCAAATAATGCTAGAGATACAAATTATTTTACAAATTGCTGATGTGGTGAATGATTATTGGTAAATGAAAAAAGTGATATTAATAGTGGGTCTAGATGAAAACAAATAAAAGATTGGCCATATCAGCATTTTGTAAAAATATTGTAAAATAGTTTATATCTGTAGTATTACTCATTTGTGCCACATCATCAATAACATAATAAATAAATTTCTTAATTATTATTATTATTGCTATTTGTGTTTAAAAAACATCAGTTTGTTAATGCTTATGTAGTGATATATATAGTATTGATGCACCAATATATTTTTTACCATGTAATCTCACTTCAAGATAATGACTTAGGATTTTAACTTCTTAGAACCACTCTTCATTTTTCTTTTATGAACCTTAGTACCATTCTTCTTAAGATTCACATCACATAAGTTCTAAATTTACAGACGACTTTATTACCAGGCCTATTTGTGGCATAATTTCTAAGCTCACACATAGTATAATTACAAAACTTGCATGTGTGATTATTACCGAATTATAATTACATCTGGGTGTTAAACCGTTAATGGTCTAACACTTATTTCCCTCCTTCAAGCAGAACCCACTCGATTGCCATGGGTTGTACGCTCGAGTCCATGGAAAGGCTCTCTTAATCTGTCCTCTGAACAAGAAACACTGCTCTCATCCGATAGGTAACTCATTTTCATTCAGAAGGCTGCTAATCAAAGACAAGTGGGAAATGATAATGAAAGTACGTACAATATAAAACAAGTTTCTTCATTATGCTGAAAGAAAACTTTCTTCTTCAACACGTACTTGGGCAATAGAACCAAAGGATATTGCCCAACTTCCTTAACAATACGTGTGCAATGTGCTAATGGTGCACCAATAATCACTGTTTGCAGTAATTTTTCTCCGAGTTATTATAAGACCACAATATTTACCACACATTTTCTTACAATTATCCTATATGATAGACTATGACAGGTTGTTGTTACTTTCATATAGACCCATTACTTACCGTCAACCACGTAGAATAACTGTAGGAAATGGTGTGCTAAAAGTTGTGATTCCAGAATTATATATTTGTTTTTCTCAAGGTCAAAAGCTTCATACATGAATTTTTTTTGTCATGGTTTGACTTATCGTGCCATCAACCTTGGTTGAAGATCGAGATTTGAAATTATTTAGACTTGACATTGTGACCTAATTTGAGATAGACATGTATATATTTTATCTTTATGGTGTAACATTGTAAATCATGAATTTATGGTATAGATAGTAAATTCCATCTAGTTTTTACAAAATATTTAATACTAGTTAAAAACAAAGTCTGTGTAATCTAACAATAGCTTTTTCAAGATATTATTCCAAAAAGATAATAGTAAATTGCTATAATACTAACAAATAGTTAGATCCAGTATAACTTAATATGATCTAATCATCTCATATATTATTGTAAATTAAAGTTGACCGTAGAAATTATGGTTGTGCCACGTTGTTACCTTACCTAATTGGCACACATGCTACTATTAATAATAGTTTTACTATTAACTTGTTATTAACAATGGTAAATTTCAAATTAGTCAGATAGAATATAATGAACCAGTTATCATGTTTTGTGTTTATCACTTTATCTCAATCTAGAAAAAAAAATTAATGTAATGGTTTTTTTTTTTTTCATTTTTATTCTTTACACTCTAAATATAAGAATACTCAACATTTTCATTGATATTATACACATAAATTTTCACTTTTCATCATATTAAATATTAGGATTTCAATTCTATAAAGACTTCTTATAAAGCCTTATGTTTATATCATATATGCAATTAGCTTCTACCATGCAATTAGAAAATGGAGGTAGATTTATATTAAATTACAGTCCTAACATAACCCTAATTAATTGGTATTAGATTAGTTTTTGACTCTGTTTAATTTGATATAAAATAGATAATTGGATAGTATGGAGGTTTATAGCATTTCTATAAATATTTTAAATTCAGTTTGAGTAATTCAATTTTTTTTTGGGTAAATTCCACAAACCACCCCTGAGGTTTGTGATAATACCAACTAAGTCCAAAACATTTTAAAACCTACCCATTTCATCCTAAAAAGACAATTTTGTCCCTGAACTTAAAAGAAAAAAAAAATGCCTTGACTTTTTTTTTAAAATTTTTAAAAATATATATTTTCCCTTCTTCCTCCGTCTTCCCCCTTTCTTTTTTGAGTTCTCCATCTCAGAACTCTCCCTAACGGAACCTTACCCACGGCAAAGCCCATGACTTGGTCACCGGCATCAACAACACCACCACGCAAGGTCTTCCTGATTGCCACTGCAAGATTGACCCCATCAGCGCCATCAATGGTCTCTCGCCCCTTCTCTCTCAAATCGGAACCTGCATGGCGGTGGTGGTGGTGCTTCGATCTAGATCTTGCCTTCAATGGACTCTCTCATCCTCTTTACGGCGGCGTTGTGGATCGTGGCACGACATTTGGATTCTAGATTTGGGTACTATCTCTTCAAGAGACGATAAAGCTGATCTTGTGATATGGTGTGATTTTTCTGGTTTCTTTAATGAGGTTGACAGTTGGGATTGTGTTGATTTTCTGTGTTGTTTGGCTGAGATTTTTGTTGTTTTTTGGGTGGGTTTTGTTGGGATTTTTAGGAAATTTTATTGTGAATTTACAAAGGGATTTATGTGTTGTTTGGCTGAGATTTTTGCTGGTTTTTTGGGTGGATTTTGTTGGGATTTTTAGGAAACTTCAGTGTGAATTTACGAAGGGATTTATGTGTTGTTTGGCTTGGATTTTTGCTTGTTTTTTTGGGATGTTTTTGGGGATTTTTAGGAGATTTCATTGGGAATTTTCAAAGGGATTTATGTGTGTTGTTTGGCTTGGATTTTTGCTGTTTTATTTTTTTGGGTTTCTGTTGGTTTTGAAAGAGATTTTTATTGGTGGTGTTGTTGATGCCGGTGACTTTGGGATATGTTTTGAGATGGAGAACTCAGGGGAGAGGGGAAGAGGAAAGAGACAGAAGACGGAGGGAAAAAAAAAAAAAAAAGTAACGGTGTTTTTTTTTTTTTTTTTTTTTTTTTTTTTTTTTAAGTTCAGGGACAAAATTGTCTTTTAGGACGAAATTGGTAGGTTTTTAAAGGTTTTGGACTTAGTTGGTATTATCTCAAACCTCAGGGGTGGTTTGTGGAATTTACATTTTTTTTTTCATGTGATTCATTTGTTAACCATTGGTTATAAGATTCCTGTTGTTAATTATTCCTTTTATTTTTTTATTTTATTTTTATCTTTTTATATATTTTATTTTAAGAATGAAATCGATCAGACTTTTATTAATTAGAAATTAAGCACGGTTTACAAAAGGAACTATATCTTCAGGAACTTGTACTAACCAAACTTGAAACTCATTCACAGAGACTGAGCAACAAGTCAACAACATTACACATACGTTTAACATGAGAGAAGCTATAGCCCATTTGAACCCAGTGTCCAAAGCTTTACAATCTTCTATCACGTACATGGCCATACTGTGAATAGCATCTGTCGTTGATATGGATCATGTTTATAATAATTTGAGCGTCACATTCAAAGATAATATTTTGAATTATTGAATACGAATTATTTCAGCAGCGAATGTGATTGATGTGCGGCATGCTAGTGCCTCCACTAATTCGACTGGCTTTGGTAATGGGATACGTAACCTGCTAAATCTCTAATGACAACACCAATCCCAACTTTTGTTTTTCCTGACATAATAATTTCTTATTATTTAGCTTGACTTTATTTTCTATTGATCTTTCATGATGAAAAAATCACTTTTTTTTTTTTTGAGAATGATGAAAAAATCACTTTAGATACGTATCTATTTATTTATCTATCTATATACTACATAACAAAACTTGGCTTTTAAAAGACATGGTTGTGCCAGGTGAATACCTTGTATAAGTGTTATGTATTTGTACTGCTTTTAATAATAGTTTTACTATTAAGTTTTTACTAACATGATTTTTTAATATACAACTTTTGTTCAATCTATATAACAATCATTATAGGATTATTATATAGTCTATATAAATAATAGAATTTATCTTAAATAAAATTATATAGTCTATAAATTTTATGATTATAGAATTTATCTTCTCAACCAGTAATTATCTTCTAAAAAAAACTAGTAATTATGTTAACCTTAAAGTCCGTTTGGATGGAGGGAGAGAGAGTGGGAGTAGAGTAGAGTAGAGTAAATTTAGCACAAAATAGTAATGATTATCAGAAATATATACACCAAAATGAGATGCAGTTTATTACATAAACGTACTTATGCTTTCATGCAAACATTATTAAGATTGAGGTCATAGTACATATGACATTAAAAAAGAAAAAAGAAAAAAAGAGTTCAATGTGAATTATCTTGATTGAACATGTTATATCATCGGTAGCTACAAATTAGATAATCTACACTTTCTCATTGTATACGTTAAAATCCAATCAGATTTCTGTAAAAGACAAATGTTATCATAATTAAAAAATTATTTTAGGGGTTATTTCACTTTGCATACCCGTGATTTGAAAAGTGTCATTTTACTCATGATTTGAAAAATATCACTTTACCCACCTGAGGTGCACAATTTGAAAAGTGTCACTTTACCCACCTGAGGTAAGCTCCGTTTATCTTCCATAACTCACTTTTGTTAAAAATAGGGGCAAATGTGCATTTCTGCTCCCCTTTTGTATATTTATGCTTTTCTTTTATGTTTCTCTCCTTTCAAAATAAGAAAAAGAAAAAAAGAAAAAAAGAAGAAGACAAAACAAAATACTTGAGAAACAAGATAAAAAAATGGCATTGGTCTATCTCCATTCACATAGATTTTGAACACGAAGAGTATACCCCCTGGAAAAATCAAACCCAAATCAACCTCCACAAAAACAAAAAGATTGCAACTGAAGAGGATAAAAATTAAGATAGACGGACTCGTCCAAAAAACTTTCTATAGGTGACGGTACTAAGATAATGGATGATCAAAACGTAAGGACAAGACGACTGATTAATACGCCGGACGGAGAATATACAAGACAGATGGATCCTCCATAGTGGACGGATTCTAGCTATACAGACACAAGGGGGACGGATATCAAGGCTACGTGGCACCTACGTGGCTTAAATGGTCTCCAAGGAACCCAAAATGGAAATGTCTTGCACCCTAAGATTAACCCTAGTCAATGAAGTCCCTATATGGGAAGAATCCCGCAAAATATGTACATTTATGAGGATCTTCCCCACAAGGAAACATCTTCTTAGTCAAGAAACGAAAGTTGATTCTACACTACTATAAAAACCCAAAACCCTCAGAAAACTAGGTATGCATAATTTACCCAAGCTCTGGCACTCTAGAGTTGTGAAAATTCTCTAACTTAACATTCGGAGGGTATTTGGCTGGTACCACACTGGTACTCTCTGTAAGGTTTTCTTCTTCTTTGTTGAGCAGGTTTTGTCTAGAGCGCATGAGGACTGTGTAGCTTACTGGCAATTTTCAGCATTATCAGTTGGCGCCGTCTATGGGAAAGAGAAGCAGTAACATCAATTCCTATACAAAAAGCTGTATGGTACTTACTTGCTCGATGGCAACCAACAACAATAACGGAGAGGAGCCACGCACTACTGCCTTTGAAAGACAGGTACAAACCCTAGCTGTGGCGGTGGAAAGCCTTACTAAGCAAAACCATGACCTAGAAGAACAGCTGCGCCAAAGGGATGCTGGGCCCAATAGTCACGGAGAAGAGCAAGAGGGCACTGGTGCTAAAAGGAGGGACCGAGAAGGACCAGAAGGTAGCAATGCTCCGAGCAAACAAGAGCAATAAGATACCAGTCGTCCATCCACCACAGAAACAGTGCCACCACACATAGTCACTGAGATGCAGATGATGAAGGAGTGGATGGACTTCATGATGAACGCCTTCAGAGGATGGGTACCAAGTGACCTCGACGAGTTAGTCCACCGGACGGACTTGCCTTTTACCGTGCCCATCACTTTGTTCCCGCTTCCGCTGAAGTTCCGTAGAAGCCTACGATGGGTTAAAGGATCCCTTAGATCACTTAGAGTCATTCAAAACCCTTATGCACTTGCAAGGGGTGGCAAACGAGATTATGTGTTGAGCCTTCCCGACTACGCTGAAGGGTCCTACGAGGGTATGGTTCAGTAGGTTGACGCCCAACTCCATAAGTACCTTCAAGGAGCTGAGCGCGCAGTTTGCCTCGCACTTTATTAGGGGGCACAGGTATAAGAAGTCAACTGTGTGCCTGATGAGCATCAAGCAACGAGAGGACGAGACGCTGAGATCATACATAACCCACTTCAATAAGGAAGCCCTCTCGATAGACGAAGTTGACAACAAGATACTTGTTGCTGCATTCACCAATGGATTACGAAAGGGGAAATTTATGTTCTCTTTATACAAAAACGACCCAAAGACCATGTTAGATGTGCTTTATCGAGCTACTAAGTACATGAACGCCGAAGATGCGTTACTAACTCAGGAGGAGAAACCCAAGAAGAGGGAAAGACAATAAGATACACGGCAGGAAAGGGGACGAAAGATGGCTAGAACCGGAGACCAATGGGAGGATAGACGCTCCAAACCCCAAACTGGAAGGTTCACAAACTTCACCCCGCTGACCGCCCCAATTGATCAGGTGTTGATGCAGATCAAGGATGATACGACCTTGACGTGGCTGGGTAAGTTGAAGGAAGATCCCAGTAAAAGATCCAGAGACAAATATTTCCATTTTCATTGGGATCACGGTCATGACATGTCTGAATGCTATGACTTGAAGTAGCAGATTGAAGCCCTAATTAGGTAAGAGAAATTACAACGATTATTCAGCAAGGAGAGGGCATACCCACCACAGGAGAAGGCAACAAGAAGGGAGGACGAGTGCCCCAAGCCACCCCTAGGAGATATAAGGATGATTGTATGGGGCACCACAGCTACCGGTTCGTCTAGAAAGGCGCGTAAGACTTATCTAAGGATGGTTCAGAGCGTCCAGTCGGTGGGTTTCGTTCCAAAGATGGCACGAGTTGACAACCCCATAATTGGATTCTTAGAGGAAGATGCTCGATGTCTCCACCACCCACATGATGATGCACTCGTTGTTAGCATACGGGTAGGAGATTACAACATTCACTGGGTCCTAGTTGATAATGGAAGCTCTACTAATATCCTCTATTACCCGGCATTCCAGCAGATGAGGATTGAAAGAGAACGGCTCGTACTGACCAATGCACCGCTCGTCGGATTTGGAGGAACAAAGGTGTATCCCCTCGGTGCGGTTACATTGCCCGTGTCGATTGGTGACTACCCTCAGCAAATTACTAAGGACGTTACATTCCTAGTCGTCGACTGTTCATCTGCTTACAACGCGATATTGGGCCGTCCTACCCTCAATTCGTGGAAGGCTGTAACTTCGACCTACCACCTGATGATCAAGTTCCCCACTGAGTACGGAGTAGGAGAGGTACATGGAGACCAAGTGGCAGCACGTAAGTGTTACATAGCAATGTTAGAAATGGAAGACCACCTGCAGACTATGAGCATAGAAGAGCAGCGAATGGTTGCAGAACCTGTTGAGGGGTTGGAGGAAATACTCCTCGACGACTTCAGGCCTAAGCGAATGACAAGGATTGGTACCCTTGCCAGTCTGCCGATTCGTCAAGCATTTATAGCATTCCTAAGGGAAAATCAGGATGTCTTTGCCTGGAGCCACGAAAACATGCTCGAGATCGATCTATTAATCATGGTTCATAGGTTGAATGTGTCACCTTCTTTTCCTCCTATCCGTTAGAAGAAGCGAGTGTTTGCCCAAGAACGAGACAAAGCTATAGTGGAAGAAGTCCGCAAATTGCAGGATGCAAAATTCATCAGGGAGGTATAATGCCCCGATTGGCTGGCCAATGTAGTAATGGTCAAGAAAACCAACGGAAAGTGGAGGATGTGTGTGGACTTCACGGACCTAAATAAGGCATGACCCAAAGATAGCTACCCACTACCGCAGATCGACATCCTAGTAGACTCGATAGCAAGACACTAGTTGTTGAGTTTCATGGATGCGTTTTCTAGCTACAACCAGATTAAACTGGATGAGGCTGATTAGGAGAATACTTCGTTCATCACTAGCCAAGGCCTCTTCTGCTACAAAGTGATACCATTCGGTTTCAAGAACGCGAGTGCAACGTATTAGAGGCTAGTGAACAAGATGTTTGCACATCAGGTTGGGAGGAATGTCCAAGTCTACATGGACGACATGCTAGTGAAGAGTCAACGGGAGGACGACCATTTGGGTGACCTCAAGGAAACCTTCAATACCTTCCGCTCTTACAACATGAAGCTCAATCCAAGCAAATGCGCATTGAGGGTAATGGCTGGAAAATTCCTAGGATTCATGGTATCTCAAAGAGGCATTGAAGTCAACCCAGACAAGATTCAGGCCATAATAGAGATGGTGCCGCCAAGGAACGTCAAAGAAGTGCAAAGCCTCAACGGCAAGGTAGCGACATTGAACAGGTTTGTGTCAAGGGCGACGGACAAATGCCTACCAATCTTTCGCACATTGAAGAAGTCCTTCGAATGGACGGCCGATTGTCAACAAGCATTCGAGGACTTAAAGGCATACCTCTCCTCCCCACCGTTGTTGAGTCCTTCCAGGCTCGAGGAAGAATTGTTTCTCTACCTGGCTGTCTCCTCAGCTTCCGTCAGCGCGGCCTTGGTCAGGGAAGAAGACAGGGCGCAGAAGCCCATATATTAGACTAGCAAAGTGCTCCGAGGTTTAGAGGAGAGGTACCCCCCAATGGAGAAGCTGGCCCTCGCCTTGGTGACCATAGCCCGCAAGCTCAAACCATATTTCTTGGCTCACACAGTGGTTGTTCTGACAGACAAGCCTATGTGGAGAGCAATGAGCAGTCTTGAAGCCGCTGGACGGATGGCATTATGGGCAATCAAGTTGAGTGAATTCGACGTACAGTACCGCCTGCGCATTGCCATGAAGGGGCAGGTGGTCATTGACTTCATTACGGAGTTCACCAATGTGGAAGGACGGGGGGCAGAAGAGTATCCTCAGTGGAGTATCCACACGGACGGATTGTCCAACAGATAGGCTAGCGAAGCTGGTATAGTGCTCCACTCTTCAGAAGGGGACAAGATTGAATGCATGGTCCGTCTCGACTTCCCTACGACAAACAATAAGGTGGAGTACGAAGCTCTAGTGGCAAGACTAGATCTCACCAAAGCCATGGGGGCCACAAGTGTGGTTGTTTATTGCGACTCCCAAGTGGTCATAAGCCAGGTGAACGGTGATTACGAATGCAAGGGTAAGAGGATGAAGAAGTACCTGGAGCAAGTAAGGAAATTGATGGACAGCCTTCAAGCCAAGTTTGTTCAAATCCCAAGAGGAGAGAACGAGTAAGCCGACCGTCTTGCCAAAGCCGCATCAGCAGAACACATGGTCATCCCCAGTAAGGTACTTTCTTTTGTTTAGCTTTCACCCTTAATAGACGGCATCAATATGTAGGAGATAGGTTCTGAAAGCAATTGGACAACACCGTTAGTCTCCTACTTGAAAGATGGCACATTTCCAGACGATAAGGAGGTCGCAAGGAAGCTGAAGGTTTAGGCGACACGGTTTGTCCTGATAAAGGGTTTCCTGTACAAAAGGGGGTTCTTCCGACCAAACCTGAGATGCCTAAGCCCCGAGGAAGCCGATTATGTTATGAGGGAAGTTTATGAAGGGATTTGCGGGAACCATTCGGGGTCAAGGTCATTAGTACACAAGCTGATTCGGGCCGGATACTATTGGCTTACCATGTAGAAGGACGCCCAAGTCTATGTCAAAGCTTGTGACAAGTGTCAGAGGTTTAGTAACATCATTAGACAGCCAACTGAAGAGCTCACCCCGATGAAGGCCCTATGGCCTTTCACCCAATGGGGGTTGGACATCATGGGCCCATTCCCAATAGCAGTAAGACAGTTGAAGTTCCTAGTAGTCAGCATAGATTACTTTACTAAATGGGTGGAAACCAAAGCCTTGGCTACCATCACAAAGAAAAAAGTATGAAGCTTCGTCTGGAGAAACATCATATGTAGGTACAGGATCCCTAGAGTCTTGGTTTCGGACAACGGGAAGCAGTTCGACAATGAGCCGTTCATGGATTTTTGCTCACAGTTGAGGATCAAGAATCACTACTTCTCGCCCGCTTACCTTTAGGCCAATGGATAAGTTGAGGTCACGAACCGATCCTTGCTCAAAATCATCAAGACTCGACTCGAAGGGGCAAATGGTATATGGCCAGAAGAGTTGCCAAGCGTACTATGGGCATACAGGACAACGGCTAGAACATCGACAGGAGAAACGCCGTTTCGACTAGCATACGGGAGCGAAGCCGTTATCTCAACTGAGGTCGGGCTCACAAGCCACAGAGTGGAGAATCACGATGAAAGTAGAAACGAGAAGCCATATGTCTATAGCTTGACCTAATAGACGAAGTCAGAGCAACGACTGAGCAAAGGTTAGCACGATACCAGAACCTCATGGCCAAGCACTACAACACTAGAGTCAGACGCAGAGATTTCCAAGTTGGAAACCTCATCCTGAGGAAGGTGACAGGCGCCACAAGAGATCCTTCCGAGGGAAAGCTAGGACCTAATTGGGAAGGACCCTACAGAATCACTTTGTGGCAAAGGAAAGGAACCTATCATCTGGAGACACTCGACGGACAAAAGTTGCATCATCCATGGAATACCGAGCACCTAAAGAAATACTACCAGTAGACGACAGCATGCAGACCACTCATCATTTCTAGTTTATTTCATTTTAGTTGTTTTTATTATTATCTACAGTTATTTTTCAGCCCAAAGGGCAGCTTTTTTTTTTCTTTTTCAAAAACAATTCTATTTATGCATGCATTTATCATAATAAGAGGAGTTACTCAAAAATATTGTGCGCACATATACATTTCTACAAAAATATTCCTTTAGGTGAACGGATGTGCCATAAGGACGTGATTAAAATTTATACAAACCCTAAGTAGATGGGTTCATCCTAAAGGGATACCATAAATTTACCAAGTCCATAAGTAGACGGATTCATCCCAATGGGTGATTTGAATTTATCAAGTCCATAAGTGGACGGAGTCATCCCAAGGTGTGATTTGAATTTACCAAGTCCATAAGTGGACGGATTCATCCCAATGGGTGATTTAGATTTATCAAGTCCATAGGTGGACGGGTTCACCCAAAGGATTTTTCGGAAGTTACCAAGTCCTTAAGGGGATGGATATGTTATTAAACCTACAAATGGATAAGTTACATTCTTTAAGGACGCTAAGTCCACGAATGGATAGGTATACCCCAAATGCCAGGATCCAAGGTAGATGAACAAAAACATGTCTCAAAGATTGGAAATAGAAAATTTTTTATAAACCAAATATAAGCAGTAGATAAAAGCCCATGAAAGGGTAAAAGTTTACATACAAATCCCAAAAAAAATGGGCGACGGAAGGAACAGATACTGTTCTCTCAAGTGGTCAAAAGTTAATAATATACAAGTAAAAAGAAAAAAGTAAAAAACTACTGCTGGACAGTGGGGGTCTCTTCATTCTTCTCCTCAATCGTCTAATCCCCTTCAGGTTGACGGGTACCATCCTTGACGAATTTTTCTTGATCAGCGTGAGCGGCCTCCCCGTCACCTTGAGGGTCGGGGTTGGTGTCATCAGCAAATAGCTCGTCGGTTCCTTCAGAGTCAACAGAACGGGCTGGAGTCTGGCCTTCAGCATCAATGGTGATGTGAGAAAGGTCCAAATCCATGAAGGAGGCCTTGACCTGACGGAAGCAGTTGTCAAAGCCATCAGCAAAGGAGATGCCTAGTTTTTTTATGAGTTTGTTGGAGTCACAATATTTGCGTATAGCATCATCCTTAGCCTGACGAAGCTTATCCCTGGCATCCTTAATCTCACCCTCCTTGTCCTCAAAGACCTTTCTCAGCACCTCGACATGTTTCTCCAACTCACCCCGGAGTTGCTCCGACACCATAAGTTTACTTTTCTGGACAACTTTCCAGGTCTTCAGTTGCCCTAACTTCACCTCCGTCACCTCCGCCTTTGCCTTTAGATGCTCTACCATCGTCCCCTGAGACAGGCAATGGTCCATCAAGCCCTTCATCATTAGAACCCCCTGCAAAAACAAAAAAAACAAGGGTGAGAGAAAGGGATATGCAACATGACGGATAAAGAAAAGGGGACGGATATACACCTGTGCCAGGATGAAGAGACTCGTCTCACCCATAGCCTCGGTGGTATGGTTGCCCAGGTCCTTGTAATCTTCGCCCTTGATAATTGACGAAAGTTGCTTCAGGGCGTATTGAGGGTCTTTGCGAAGGAGGATGGGAGGCTTTTCGGTGACAAGACCCTGAGTCGTCATCAAACCCTTTCCCTTCCCAGACCAGGCTTGGGGGGCAACTTGCTGGTAGCAGGGGTCTCACCAACAACTGACCCTGTCACCACCTTGGGTTTTTAGATTGACGGTCTACTTTTTCAGATGACTTCTTTTTTGTAGACGGATTAGCCAGACCCTTCATCTTAGGAGGCAGGCTTCCCTCAAGTTTCTTCTTTGCAGCAGCCTACTACTTGATATAAGCCCTCCTCCTGCTATCTTCCATTTCTGCATAAAGATGGACAGATAGAAGGAGTTATATAAGCTACTAAAAGTTAGAAAGGAAAGCAAGTAATGGGAAATGGACTTACATTTGTGCACTTGGCTATCGTAGCGATGGGCAGCTGGAGTAAGTTCAGGACTGTCACAATACCAATGGAGGGTGTCCAAGGTAACCAACTTAATCCACGTTCTTTCCGACAACTTGGTGGTCTTAAAGATCTTCTCCAAAAAGCTCCATTACTCGAGAGTAACTTCTATGCGATCCTGAGCTGCAATAAGAGACGGTTAGAATATCAAACGAAACAAGTAATAGAAAATGAAACCTAAGACGGACGGACTCCTACCAGACGAGGGCAATATACCCCAGGTTTTGTCCACAGGCATGTACTCCTGATCATCGAGGTGACACATCCAGTCGTCCCTTTGGATGAAAAAATACTAACTCTTCCAGTTTCTGTTTGAGTCGGGGGTCTTGCACACTAGCCTAAGTGACAGACTCCTTGGCAAGAAACTGTATATGCCATTTGACTGGGTAATTTCAGATGGATGGTAGCAGTGGAAGAACTCCTCCACCGTCATCCTATGCGTCTCATCAGATAAAACTTCGTATAAGACTTCCGCACCTAGGAAGACTCTCTAGGCATTTGGAGAGATTTGGGTAACGGCCAGTCCCAGGTACTGAAGAAGACGACGGTGAAGAGAACTTAAAGGGAATCTAAGTCCTGCTTTCAACATTTGCTCGTACACTCCGACGTCTTCAGCACCCTGGTAGTAGCACTTTTCAAACTTGAAGGGTAGACGAATTGGTATGTCGATGGGAATTTGGTATTTCTCCCTAAGTATATTGAAGTGTTTTTGTTTGATGGAAGAATTGAAGTCGTTTATCATCCACAACGGAAGCATGATAAACTCCCTAAGACCATCAGGGCCTATGATGGATTGAATAGGGGGTTCAACACTGACTATATCTTCTTCATCATTGGAATCACCCTCTGACCCGTCCACATCTAGGTCCTCATCCTCTTTCGCGGAAGGTGAGTTGGTAGACGGAACCTTTTCATCATAGAAGGTGCCGAGGTCATACTGACCTGATGGAAACACCTCATCGTAGCCCGCTCCTTCGCGGACACACAATTGTTCACTCGACGCCTCACTAGACATCTGTCATCTACGCGTGACGGGTAAACCCCTAAGACTCTACAGGTCTACATAGGCGACGGGCATGCAATATTTAAATAAATAGCAAAAATAAAGGGGAGAGTTCAGTATAAGGTGAAGGATACTTACAGGTGAATGGTGCGAATAAGGAGACGGAGAAAGCATAGAGGACGATCACACCAGGTAGACGGTATAACAATTTCTTGAAAAGGACGGTAGCACTCTGATTGGAAATTCGTTGCGAAAAGTGAAAATGAAAGGGAGAAGCAATATATATATGAAGGGAACGGCACAAAAGACGAAGGGACTCTTCGGTCTGAATGATTAACCACTAAAAACATGCCACGTGCCCCTATTGCATTAATGACTCTAGGCTAACCTGTCAATCAACACGCGTTTTCCAAAGGTTGAGTTAGACCGTCACTCCATTGGTCCGTCCGTAAGATAAGATGACAGACCCATAGAGTGAGGGGGCAACTGAAGAGGATAAAAATTAAGGTAGACGGATTCGTCCAAAAAACTTTCCATAGGCGACGGTATTGAGATAATGGATGATCAAAACATAAGGACAAGACGACGGATTAATATGATGGACGGAGAATATACAAGACGGATGGATCCTCCATAGTGGACGGATTCTAGCTATACAGACACAAGGGGGACGGATATCAAGGCCACGTGGCACTTACGTGGCTTAAGTGGTTTCCAAGGAACCCTAAATGGAAATGTCTTGCACCCTACGATTAACCCTAGTCAATGAAGTCCCTATATGGGAAGAATCCCGCAAAATACGTACATTTATGAGGATCTTCCCCACAAGGAAACATCTTTTTAGTCAAGAAACGAAAGTCGATTCTACACTACTATAAAAACCCAAAACCCTTAGAAAACAAGGTACGCATAATTTACCCCAGCTCTGGCATTCTAGAGTTGTGAACATTCTCTAACTTAACATTCGGAGGGTATTTGGCCGGTACCACACCGATACTCTCTGTAAGGTTTTCTTCTTCTTTGTTGCGTAGGTTTTGTCTAAAGCACGTAAGGACTGTATAGCTTACCAGCGATTTTCAGCATCATCAGCAACAAAGTTTCTCACTAAGGACTAAAAAAAGAAAGAGAAAACTCATCTTCTTCTTCACAAATACACAAAGATAGATAAAACTCAAAATGAATAAGAGATCTTATCATCTTCAGTGCCTATGACTGGTTCTGATACCTAGATGATGACAACAAGCTATAATGCCAAACGTAGCAATTGCATTCAATTATATGTTCCCTACCAATGTAGCTACTAAAAAGAAAAACCATTCAAGGCACCCATTTAAATATTCAGCAATGGAGAAAGAATTTAAACAAAAACAAAAATAATTCTACACAAGATGCAACCCATCCACAGTAAGTTGAAAATAACATGAAAAGCTCAAAGAAAGAAATGGAAGTGAAAAAGAATGTTAGGTCATATGTGATTTAATGTTAAGAACATATGTCAAATTAGAATTGGCTAATCCTTTGAAAAAACGCACTTTACTTGTAATTGGGTAGATCTAGGATATGTTTAATGCTTCTAGGAACAAGGTTTCAAGATTAAGTGTTAAAGTCATGCAAGTCTGTCCAAGAAACAAGTGAAGAAGTGTTGGATTTTAAATCTCGACAGCTAGTATCTATCGAGGTTTAAAAGGCTGCTGAAGCACGATGCTTGACAACTAGCTCGATAGATAAACTATCTATCGATGTTTATGAAATTCAGTTTTTCAGAACTGATTTCAATCCAATCTGTGAATACATGTTTGAGCTTTTTTTTCTCACAACCCTAAACATATATAAGGATTGTTTTAAGGGTCGTAAAAGGTTGCGTAAGTGTAAATCAAAGTTGTGTTCATGCAAATTGTGACCGGAGACAGAATTTGCCCTAGTTCATCTTTCTCTTGAAGAAGCTGCTGTGTTTGTACATTGTAGGGTTTTGTAACCAAGGAGCTTCGTGATCTTCATCGTGTTGATGAACTGAAGAACTTTGCAGTCAACATCTTTCTCAAGTTGGTGAGTAAGTCGCGTATTGGGATCCGCACATCGAATTGGTTAGTCATGTACTGGGAACCGTGCAATAAAAGGAGACATTGTCACTACAGAACAAGTCCAATTGGGTATTGGGGTAAGGGTTCAACTGTAGGTTGGTATAAGGTACTGAGATTCCTTTACTTATAACCACTTGTTGTGATAATAGTGAATTTTCGGAAGTGGTGGCCTTAAAATCACCCGGTGGGGTTTTTGCGGCGTAGGTTTTCCCCATTCGTAAACAAATCACCGTGTCATTTTAATTTCCGCTGCATTTAGTTATTTGGTGATTTGTTTGTGCTACCATGCTATTGCATGCTAATTGAATTGATTAATTAACTTGGCTAATTAATTTGTTAATTCATCACAAGGGGTCAATACATTTTTGGCCTATTAAGTGGTATCAGAGCAGGCACACTCTGATTAGGGTTAATCTTTGATGTGTGATCCATTAACCCTTGTTTGTCATGGATAGAGGACAGTCTCTTATTACACCTCCTTTATTTGATGGCACTAACTATGCTTACTGTAAAGTACGCATGAGAGCTTTCTTGCAGTCTTTAGATGAGAAAGTGTGGCAAGTTGTGGAGATAGGCTGGACCAAGCCTAAGGAAGCGCCGGTAGATTGGGATGATGCTAAGATCAAGGTGGCTAACTTTAACAGCAGGGCATTGAATGCTTTATTTAGTGCAGTCACGAATGAGGAGTTCAAGAAGATATCCTCTACTGAAACTGCAAAGGAAGCATGGACTATCCTCCAGAAAACCTATGAAGGAACCAAAGTTGTCAAGAATTCAAAGCTTCAGAGGCTTACCACGAGCTTTGAAGATATTAAGATGGAGGAGGATGAGTCATTTGATGAGTTCTATGCCAAGCTCAAGGACATAGTGAACTCAGCCTTCAATCTTGGGGAACCATTCCCAAACCCAAGATTGTTAGAAAGGTGCTCAGATCTCTACCCGAAAGATTTCATGCCAAGATCACGGCAATTGAGGAATCAAAGGATATTGACAAAATTTCTTTGACAGAGCTGGTTAGCAATTGATGAGAATGCAAAATGTCATATTTTTTCTCCCTTAATGTTTAGTCTTTTATAATTATTTGGTGCCTAAATGTACTCATTATTCTTGTATTTTGATTTAGGATGCAAATGGAGGCATTAAGTGCAAAACATAGTTAATTGGGCGATTCTGGACAGCTTTGACATCGCTTCGTAATCTGGGTATAACTCTCTCATCCAAGCTCCGATTGTGATGATTCAAGATGCTATGGAACCCCAAGACAAAGCTCTACAACTTTCATGTTTTGTGTTTTGAGAGATACGGGCCGCATCAAGGTCAAAATCGGGCTTGAGGTTGCTGCACCTGCACTATTGACGTTCTGGAACATTCCTTAGCCTGCAATTCTAATACGCAGATCTGATGCGGTTTATTTTTGGAAGCTTCCAGATCTGATGCACGAAAATTCCAGCTGAAAAACACCACTTTCCTAGTTATATTAGGACTTTGTTTTATTTTTAATATTTTTCCTTAATTAGTCAGATTTGGATATTATCATTTAGAATATTTTTAGGAGATTTTGTAGGCTTGGCAAAGGGGTAATTAACGTGTAAAAGGGGGAGGAGAAATCAGAATTGGACACACACGCCTCTCTCTCCCCTCTTCTCTAATTTTCTCCTTTGAGTTTTCTGTCATGGCCCTGCGTGGCTAAAACTTTTATACTTGGTCGAAGGAAACTGAAGCCTCGAAATCAATAAAACTGTGAAATCTAATTTATTTTTATTGTTCAATTTATGTTTTGAATATCGGATGCTCTTTTGTGCCTATCTTCATGATTGTCTTGTTTAATTACTAGGAGGCCTACTAGTTTATTATTCATTGCAATCTACTGCTAGGTTAGATATCAAATTCGTAATTGTTTGATCTCTCTAATTTGTGAAGCAACCAAGATTTAATGATTTGCTGCGTTAGAAATTATTAGATCTTAGGAAGAACGCTCGACTAAATTAAATGTAACCGCTTGTGTTTGTGTTGTTTAGCTTCATCGATCTCTCTAGTTCTTAAGGCTGCTACTAGATTAAACCTTTAGCGCTTGTCTTGGGTTGTTTAGTAGTTAGGGTTAATTAGATCGCTTGTTTTCTAATTAACTGCGACTAAGGAGAGATAGGAAAATAGTTCCAACGGTGAATATTCAAAGTGTGAATTGATATATACTTACATCGATGATTAGTAGTAAAATTTTGATGGTGGATGTTGACTTGGACCAAGGTTTGTTCTCTTGATTGATTTCGATACTTTAATTTGAATTGTTCCTTAATTGTTTTTCTTAAAATTGTTTTCATTATACTCAAACCCTCCCTTCCTTGTTCACGTAGCATAAAACTAGGCTAGATACTCTCCGTGGGAACGATCCTTACTCGCACTACTACATATATTTTTAGGAGTATAGGTTTTATTTTTGGTTGCCTGCGACAGCACACCAGCAATCTGCAGACCTATGAGTTGGGTTTGTCTAAGATCAGAAAATCGAGCAAGAGCAAGAGCAAGAGTATGGCATTAAAGGCCAAAAGCAGTGACACTGATGAGTCTTCAGACGATGAAGATTCTAAGATAAAATCCTATATCACTCGGAAATTCAAAAAGTTTATGAAGAATGCCAATGCTAAAGGATTTGACAAAAACCGCAAGCAGTCTAGCTCGTCTCAGTTCAAGAACCAGGATAAAGGAAAGAAGGATGCTAGGGATGGCGGTTAGTACACTGTTCCTTCAGGACCAAAATGTTTTGGATGTCAAGGCTTTGAACACATGAAACAAGAGTGCCTTACATATCTCAAAACCATTGGGAAAAGCAAGGCACTTGCTGCTACCTTGAGTGACACTGAGCTTGAAGCTGATTTCGACAATAAGGATGATGGAATCCTAAATGCTTTCACTGCCATTGTAAATCCTACTGAAGGGATTGTTGAAGATGTGGATGAAGAAGAGGAATCGGTGGAGTCTAAGTTTGAAAAGATAGATGAGTAAGATGACATTCACACAACCTATGCAAAGTTATATAAGGTCTCGAAAAAACATGAGAAATTGTATAGGTTGGCCACTAAGAAGCTCAGTGATGTGGAGCTTGAACGGGAAGAAATCTCCACGAAGTTTGATGAAACCAATCAGACTATTAGAGCACTGAGATTTGAGAATAATTTCTTAGCTGAGAAGACCAAGAAGCTTGAGGCAGAACTATTCCAAGTCAGAGCCCAGTTGTAAAGGATTTCAAGTGCAAAGCTTGATGAGATGCTTAGTCTTCAAAAATCTGCTTCCGATCGAATCGGTTTAGGGTAGGATTTCTCTTCTCCTAGTATTGCTTCTGCTAGTACTACTATTTTTGTTCCTCCTAGTAATAATGCTGAATCTGAAAACAATGATGTGCAAAATGTGTTAGCTAGTGAGAACATAGACAAGGGTAAATCTATCTTAGGAGTACCCCCTAAGCAGGATAAGAAAGAGATCAAAAACCCTAGGGCTAAGAAGGGAAACACTCAAAAGCCTAAACAGAAAAAGTAGCATCTTTGTCATCACTGTAGAGTAGCTGGACATACTCGACCTAATTGCTACAAGTGGTTAGCCATTCAACAGAGCAACAGTATGATCTCATCGGGAAACCAGAATTAGTTTCCATCCTCCTTTGCTCCTCTTGGAGATCTTCTCAAAGCTCTCATGTTTCTTTCGAACTTGAACGGTTTCAATTCTTCCCCATCACCACCGGATTAAGGGTTTTCAAAACGGAAAGGTTCTTCCAAGGTGTGGAAGGAAAAAGGCTCCAAGTGATTTAGTCGCTTTTTCTCTCTCTCCCCTTCTTGTTTTTGTTTTTGCATTACTTGTGTGTTTTGCTTTCGTGTTTTGAGTCAGTCTAGTTTTATGCATTATTTTGTTTAACATGTTTTTGTTTGTTTATTTTTCAATTTTGTTTTATTTTGTTTTTCACAAAAAAAAAAAAAAAAAAAAATTGAAAAATCAGAAAAATACAAAAACAGTGTGTGTTTGTGTACATTGGTACTTGTGTACCTTGGATAGCCATTGAAACAAAGTTTTCTAAACTTTGTATCTTTTGTAACTTAGATGAACATCTTTATGCACAACTAAGCAAGTGATTTTTGCGGCTCGTGTTTGTGATGAGTAAGATTAAGTAATCTTTTGTACTTAACACTCGTATCACTCTTTTTTTGACGGGAAGGACTAGAAAATCCTAAGAGAAAGACATAAATAACCATCTCACCACTGTTGCCTGCCAATCATGAAATGACATTTGTATGCTTCGGCATAGCAAAAGTGGAATGTCAAATGCTTAGCATCATTGGGTATTTCTTTTTTATCTCTTATATGCTCATGCATGGTTTGCTTAAAAGAAAAATTTGCAAAGAATAATAAAAAGCAAAAAGAATCAAAATGCTTTATATATGATTGCAAGCGTGTATTCTAGGAGATGTGGGAGTTATAGGATGTATCTCGAAGGTGATAGTCTCCATCAAACAGTTATGATAGTGTGTGAGTTAAAGTGATTTTCTCATATCTCAAATCGTCATAACATGAAGACACTTATGCAATCTTGCGAAGTTTTTCACATACAACATGCAATATTCTTTGCTACTTTGATACATATGCAGGTACAATGTGATTTGGCCATCACAAGGAATACATGTGTTAATGTATGCTCACTAAACTGTTTTAACTTGTTTTTGAAATATAAAATTAGTTAGACTTGTTTAGTGTGTGTGTGTGTTTTGGATCTATGTGCTTGACATTTTTCTTGTTAAGAGATGATTTTGAGAGCTTAAAATGTTGTTTAGATCTTTGGTTGTATAGCATGCTTGATTGCATTCATATCTGTGTTTTTCTCTTCTTGAAAAACTGTTTTTAAGCAATCTCGACAGCTGCTGGACACCTCTCGACAGCTAGGCTATCTATCAAACCCTTTCAGCTACTTTTTATCGCATTCTCGATAACTGCTTGATCCATCGAGAAACTTTCTGGATGCTTGATAGATTCTCTATAGCTTCTCGATCCATCGTGATCCTTTAGCTGTGGACACATCTCGACAGATCTTGGACAGCTCTTCGACAACTGATTCACGCGTTTTAAACCTCGATACCTCTTGACACCTCTTGATTTGTCTAGAATTATGGATTTCTATATAAAGGGTTAGCGAGAATTCTTTCTCATTTCTCTCGATCTCTCTTGACTCCTTTTGTCTCCTCACCTTCCCTAACACCCCTCAATCACTTCAAACATTTTCCCCACTCAATCTTCGGTCTCAAGATCATTTACTTCATCTGGTATGATGCTCTCTCACTTATTAATCTTGCATTTTATATCTTTTGACCTAACTTTTGGGGGTTTTTGAAAATTTTTGAGATTTTTCAAAATTATTGAGGTTTTTGCTAAAGTTTTGGGATGGGTTTTGTTTAAATGATCCTAAGTGTTCATGCATTGCATCACATTTGCATTGTAACTATGATTCATGCATTTTTAGATGTGTGTTTACTTTATTGCAATAATGTGTGCTGGTAGGTTTAGATTGGGCTGAGCCCATGATGATTTTATGTTGCATGTCACATGTTCGTGCATTTTCATGCATACGTACCTTCAATTCTTTATATTCTTTTATATTGATATTGTTGGTGCTTTTCTGCTTGTCTCTCTCTTTCCCTCTCTTTCTTTCTTGCGTTAGTTTGCTCTATGGCACCCAAACGCAAATCCACTCCATCCCAGAACCCTCTTCATTCTGGGGCATCCACTTCTTCTTCTGACCCTACTTATTCTCACGTACGGTTCCATGATGATAAAGCCCGAAAGGACTTTTCGGATAACTTTTTTCGACGAGGCATTCATTCCGAACGCCAAGTCATTCTATCGGATTTTTTCAATACTGACCTTCCCACTGTCATCTACAGTCGGGGTTGGGGGTCACTGTGTTACATCCCGGTCACTTGTCCCTCCATGATCATACAGGAGTTTTACTCCAATATGCACGGATTCGATACTTCTGTACCTCATTTTTTTCTCTCGTGTTCAAGGTACGTGCATTGTAGTTACTCCGGATATTGTATCTAAGGTACTACACGTTCCTAGGGTAGCGCATCCTGACAACCTTGGTTGCGATCTTCTGAGGACTGTGTCCAAAGACGAACTCTCGTCTCTATTTTGTGAGACACTCTCATCTTGGGGTGATTGTCAAAACACCCCTTGCTCAGGCTTTGCAAAAGGTTCGAGATTCCTTAATATGGTGATGATATTCATTCTTCATCCTTTGTCTTACTATAACTCTATTACAAAGCCTCATGCTCAATTTTTGTTATCCCTCTTAGAGGATATTTCTATTGACTTCCCTTCTCATTTTATTCTATCCCTTATAGATGTTTATAAGGATACGACGACTCGTGATAAGCTTATTTTTCCTTCCGCTATCACGAGTCTTTTTCGCCATTTTTTTGTCTCCTTTCTCGAGTCTCCTCATTTCACGATTATTAGTACCATAGACGCTGCTATCGTTCGATGGAGCGAGGCACAACTTAGACCGAGGTGGCCCTGGACAGAGACGGCAACTCCTCTAGCTTCTATCGCTCCATCCACCTTCGCTCCTTCATCTTTTGCGGGTAGAGTGACTCTCAAGGCCATCATGGCACAGCTTGTGTGCGTGGATGCTCGCCTTGACACACTCAGTGATGAGTTGTGTCAGATGAACACCCGTGTTGATCGTATCGCACGACAACAGGCTGTCATAGGTGGTTTCACTACTTGTACCTCTCCATCTCCACCGGCTTCAGAGGATGAGAGTGATGATGGCTCCGGCAATGATGATGCTGATGAGGATGAGGATGCTAGCTCGCCTAGTGATGATGAGATGTCTACTTGATATACTTACCCTTTGTCACTCGTGACAAAAATGGGGAGTAGTTTTTATATGAGAGTAGTCATATACATAGAGGGAGTGATGATGAGACCCTTTGTCACTCGTGACAAAAATTGGGAGTAGTTTTTATATGAGAGTAGTCATATACATAGAGGGAGAGTTAGCATAGGAGATTTTTGTGATAGGGGGAGTGTCTATGAGGGATGTAGTGAGGTTTTTATATATCTTCTTTTCTTTCTTTTACTTTTACCTCATGTATATTGGCTTTTGACCATTTGACATACATTGTACTTATATTTGGTTTATATCTACTGATGTATGTTATTCACCTATCTTTACATGTGTTGTTTCTTTTCTCTCTTTATGCACATGATTCTTATATAGTTTATGCAATCTATTATTTTTGTTTCACACTAAGATGCCATGATGAGTTTTGTTTAAAGTGTTTTAAAAATACAGGTTGTCAAAGTCTTCTTGTAAACTCTCTTCTTGCAAAGTTTTTCAAGAGTTTGTGTTAGGATAGATTTTATTATATTCAATAAGTGAGTATGAGTTGAGTGATTTATGACTTCTCTTATATGTTCATTTGTTTGTTATGGTTTTGTCACGGATTGCCAAAGGGAGAGATTGTTAGGACATATGTGATTTAATGTTAAGAACATATGTTAAATTAAAATTGGCTAATCCTTTGACAAAATGAACTTTACTTGTCATTGGGTAGATCTAGGATGTGTTTAATACTTCAAGGAACAAGGTTTCAAGATTAAGTGTTAAAGCCATGTAATTCTGTCCAAGAAACAAGTGAAAAAGTGCTGAATTTTAAATCTCAACAGCTAGTATCTATCGAGGTTTAAAAAGTTGCTGAAGCACGATGCTCGACAGCTAGCTTGATAGATAAGCTATCTATCGAGGTTTATGAAATTCAGTTTTTCAGAGCTAATTTCAATCCAATCCGTGAATACATGTTTGGGCTTTCTTTTCTCACAACCCTAAACATATATAAGGATTGTTTTAAGGGCTGTAAAAGGTTGTGCAAGTGTGAAGCAAAGTTGTGTTCATGCAAATTGTGACCGGAGACAGAATTTGCCTTAGTTCATCTTTCTCTTGAAGAAGCTGCTGTGTTTGTACATCATAGGGTTTTGTAACCAAGGAGCTTCGTGATCTTCATCGTTTTGATGAACTAAAGAACTTTGCAGCCAACATCTTTCTCAAGTTGGTTAGTAAGCCGTGTACTGGGATCCGCGCATCAAATTTGTTAGTCACGTACTGGGAGCCGTGCAATAAAGGGAGAGATTGTCACTACTAAACAAGTCCAATTGGGTATTGGGATAAGGGTTCAACTGTAGGTTGGTATAAGGTACTGAGATTCCTTTATTTGTAACCGCTTGTTGTGATAATAGTGAATTCTCGGTAGTGGTGACCTTAAAATCACCCGGTGGGGTTTTTGCCACGTAGTTTTTCCCCATTCGTAAACAAATCACCATGTCAATTTAATTTCCGCTGCATTTAGTTATTTGGTGATTTGTTTGTGCTACCACGCTATTGCATGCTAATTGAATTGATTAATTAACTTGGCTAATTAATTTGTTAATTCATCACAAAGGGGTCAATACATTCTTGGCCTATCAAAGAAGAAGAAAACATAACCGACATTGTTAAAGCATAAAGATGAACAACATAAATAAATCCTATTCACCAAAAAAAGAAAAATCATTTAGTTGAATACCCGTGCAATATTGCAGGGTTTTATTTATAAACTTATATAATATATAGTTTATTTTTGAAATAATAATTAAATGTTTTCATTTAACATATTAATTGTATGACATTTGTAGTTGGCTGTAATAAAGTGTTTACATCTAAATTATAATTATGTATTTAACAGAGCTGCAATGTAATAAGTATTGTAAATCAACAATACTTGGAGAAAATCATGATCCACTTGGGGCTTGATGAAAAATTGATCCGTATTATTATGTCATGCTTGAAGTCGGTTTCCTATTCGGTGCTCTTAAATGGTCAGCTAGTGGGGAGAATTAAACCTTCAAGAGGTCTACGTCAAGGTGACCCGTTATCCCCTTATTTGTTCTTATTATGTGCCTTGGGATTGCAGAGTTTAATTCAAAAAGATGAAGTGAATGATGATATTAGAGGTGTTGCTATATGTAGAAATGGTCCTCGGGTCTCCCATTTATTTTTTTGCAGATGACAGTGTGCTTTTTTGTCGTGCTACGGAAGCTGAATGCCAAAGAATCTTGGAGGTCTTGGCTGTCTATGAGAGGGGTTCGGGGCAAAAAGTAAACCAAGAGAAGTCCAATATTTTTTTCAGTTCAAACACACAAGCCCAAGTATTCCAAGCTCTACTGGGGGTCCCAGCTATTCGCCAGTATGAGAAATACTTGGGCTTGCCGGCTCTTGTTGGTCGGGCTAAGAAGCCAAGCTTTGTCTACATCAAGGAAAGGGTCTGGAAGAAATTGCAGGGTTGGAAGGAAAAACTCATCTCCCAAGCTGGTAGGGAAGTCCTTATAAAGGCTGTGATTCAGGCCATCCCTACCTACACCATGAGTTGTTTCAAGCTTCCTAAGGGTTGATAAAAGATTTGGAGATCTTAACTCGTAAGTTTTGGTGGGGATATGGTGAAGGTAGCAGGAAGGTTCATTGGGTTCATTGGAAGAAACTTTGTCAAGACAAAGATTTGGGTGGCATGGGGTTCAAGGAAATAGAAAAATTCAATGATGCGTTGTTGGCCAAGCAAGTATGGAGGATGATAAACAATCCTAACTCTCTTTGTCATAGGGTATTTAAAGCTAGATTTTTTCCGAATTGCTCAATCTTGGAGGCTAAAGATTCGAACTCGGGTTCATATGCCTGGAAGAGTATCATGAGTGCAAGAGATGTTATTAGAAAGGGAATGGTGTGGCGTATAGGGAATGGGCAGAATGTGCGGATTAAGGAGGATAAATGGTTGCCGGGAGGTCCCACTTGCCCCATCACCTCACCTTTGCCCACTGTTGCAGCTGAGACAAAGGTCCAAACGCTTATTAATTCGAAGTTGGGTGTGTGGAAAGCAGACCTTGTGCAACAACTATTCTTGCCGCAAGAAGCTTCTGCCATTTTGGGAATCCCTTTGAGTCGTCGCTGCCCTCCAGACAAAATTGCTTGGGCTTACACTCCATCAGGTGCATTTAACACAAGCAGCGCCTACAAGCTCTTAGCCTCAAGTGCGGATGGAAGTCAAGCTGAGAGTTCAAACCGGTCTGCTTAAAAACAGTTCTAGAAGGGAGTTTGGGGGCTTCGGGTTCCTAATAAGTTCAAGCATTTTATTTGGCGAGCGTGTAATAATGCTTTGCCAACTATGAGTAACCTGTATCGGAGACAAATCACACCTTCAGACAAGTGTGAGCTTTGCAATCTCTATCCGGAAGACCTGCTGCATGCTATTTGGTTGTGCAACGAAGTGGAGACAACTTGGAGATCGTTTCAGTGCTTCAACCATGCAACCTTCCCCCATCCCCAAAGCTTTAGCGACTTACTATCTCTTTTTTTGCAGGTCAAGGAAGATTATAGAAAGGAAGTATTTGCTATTGCAGCTTGGCTCTTGTGGAATCGGAGAAATGCCATTCACTTTGGCAGACCTATGCGCCCCATGGCCCAAATTCTGTCAATGGCAGGCAACTTGCTGCAAGATTTTCTGGCGGTCCAGCAGATTGACACGGTCCAGCCCTCTCATCCCATCATGCAACATTGGAGCGCCCTTGACTTAAGCTATCACAAAGTCAACTTCGATGCTGCTATATTCAGGGACTCACATTCGGCTGGAATTGGAGTTGTTGTTCGGGACTGAGGTGAATTTGTTGGTGCTCTATCTTCCCCTGCGACGCTATCCCAATCAGTTGCTGATATGGAAGCTTTAGAGTGCCGCAAAGCTGTCGAATTTGCTGCAGAACTTGGTCTACAGAAGGTGCTTTTCGAAGGAGACTCAACAATGGTCATCACTGCTTTAAACCAGAATAATGCTGACCTCTCATCATACGGTGTCGTCATTGAAGACATCCGCAATCAAGCTTTAGTTTTTCAGTCTTTTGCCTTTAACCATGTTGGTCGCTCTTGTAACTGTGTGGCTGATACATTAGCAAAAAAAGCAAAAGGCTTTAGGGGTGCTCGGGTTTGGCTTAATTTCCCACCCGAGGATATAGTTCCTTTACTGTTGTTTGATGTTCACTGAACTCAGTTTTTATTCTTCAATAAAAGCCCAGGCTTGTTGTCTGGTTTCTAAAAAAAAAACAATAGTAATGAGAAAAAATATTGAACGTAGTGTTTTTATATATTTTTAAATTTTTTATATTATGTTGAAAGTACGTAGTTTAAAACTTTAGAGGATAATGAATACCTCTTTATAAACTATGTTTTCAGCCTATTCTTATTCCTCTTAATCATTGTTCTTTATCAACAATCAGAGACCATTAAGACTTATTACTCAAGACAGAGGAACCAATTATTAACCACAGCTTAAAAATGGACTTAGCTAGTAGAATCCAATATTGCATATCATAGTTCTTTTCATTTTTTTCTTTTATCTATTTGCTTTTTATTTTTTCATTCAAGTTTTAGCCAACAATGCTATCCGGCTGTTTAAATTCAATGATTCAAAACAATCCAAAAAATGAATTGAAAGCAAACTTAAGTCGAAACCCTAATTAAATAATTAAAAAAAATATAAGTTTCTAATTAAACATTAAAAAAGAAAAAGAAAAGCATATTTAACTTAAGTAGAGAGAGACTCACATTAGAATTGAGCTATTGTCCTTAAAAGTGAGCGAGGAGGTGAGAGATGACAAACTTGAGCGAGTTTCACTCCACTAAGAAAAATAGATTGTTGTGGTGGGCCTTTTGTGCTTTTGGGCTGGACTGCCTCCTGCTGCACTGGATCCAAGTGTTCTGGATAAAAGAGTTGGGACCGGTCCAATTGCAACTCACATTGGTTCGGCTTGCGCACAAACTATGCCCAGTTTGCTGAAACTTTGGTCACATGTCGATGGCAGGCGAAGCTGTTACAAAAGAGTTATGGCAAATAAATGCAATAAAACAATGATAAAAAAAATATGTTACTGTCAGGCAAAGCAAGTAAGAGGTCCTTAATTAAAATAGGGAAAAAGAACGATATGGCAACAAGAAACACACTATAGGTGAAATTGCAAAGACAAGAGAAGAAACAATAGCAATAAGAAATAAAATCAAAGAAGGAAAAGATCAGTTTGTCATGTTCAGTTGTGTTACGGGACTAAGGCCAAGGAGGGAACTACTTCCTCAGTGTGGATAACCTCACAGGAGGATCCTACTGTAGAAATTATCCACTTTTAGGGAACAGGCTTGAATGGCTTGTGCCCAAGCGAGTTCTTTATCCTCAATAGAGGTTAGGCTTTTAGAGGGAGAGAAGGGATTTGCCTATTGGTGCATGTCTGCCATTCTACACTATCTATTTCTCTTCTTTCTCTTTTCTCTCCGTTTTGTTATTTTGATTCTTTCCCCACTCCTATTCTTTCTTTCTTAGCGCTTACTCGTGTAGTGTTATGATGAAGGTGGTGCTGTGATTCTCTCCTAGTGATTGCTATTGTTGCGATGATGTTACTGTGCACGGCAAAGACCCTTTATATATTGCCTACCATAATTGGTTTTTACCATTTTAGCCTTTAACTACTTTTGTCTGGTTTAGGGTGTTCTTCTCGACCACCCACCAGTTTGTCAGCTGCCTAGCCACACCACTTACCTGTGCTGGTTGTGCCACTCCTCATTACCAGACAAAGATGACTGTTTTGTTTGCTTGCTCACCATGGCATTCTTATCCACCACAGTGTGAGTATTCTCTCTTGCTATCCCTCATGGCATGCACCTAGTGGTTCCAACTCATCATTCCTTCTTTTGGGTGGTATGTCATCCCAGCAGGACATCACTCCCAAAAGAATCTGAGTAGGAATCCCAGAATAGGCTTTCCCTTCTCCCCACCGCCAGACCATACCCTCTCTTACCTCTAACCCATGACCCACCACTCTTGTATTGACTGGGTACAGGTTGGTAGTGTCTAGGCCTTGCGCGTGCTCCACTTTCTGTGTACGACAAAAGCTTGTCCGCTGCTCATGCGTTTGCCGTGGTTTGGAGGCTCATCTGTGCATTCTGCCGCTCATCCTTGACCTCTTATGGCGTGAACTGTTTTTTGATTCTCCATTCTTTATTGGCTTGCTCCTTTCAAGGGTTGGGCCTTACTTGATTGTGGGTTTTCCATTCTTTAGCCCATTCTTTGCTCCTTCAGTAATCTTGTCGCTATTCCTGCCATACCACTCTGCTATTCCTACCGTGGTGTTATTTGACCCGTGCTTGCTGGGCCTCTTTTGGGCCTGCTGCCTGTTCTCCGTATGGTCATTGAATTTATACTCATGCTACTTTGGGCTTTCTTGACCCATTACATTGCTTGTGGGCTTCTTTGTCCCATTTCTTTCTTCTTGAGCATTCTTGGCCTATTTGCTTTCCTTGGGCATCCTTGGCCCATTTTCTAATTCTATATTCCCATGGGCTTTTACTAACTCTTTTAGGCTTCCCCGGCCCAATTACCTTATCCTTCATCCTTGGGGCTCATGGGCTTTCTATCAACCTCTTACTTTCTTACTTCATTACTTCGAGCTTGCTGTGGCCCATTCTTGCTTTTTTATATCACATAATGCCCATGAGTTTACTACTTCTCTCTCTAGGCTCCTTTAAGCCCATTTTCTTTCCTCAAGGCCAATTTATTTACTTTATGGGCCTATGATCCATTGTTTCTGTCATTCGGGTTTAATGGTTTTTCTATCAATCCACTAACTCTTTTCTACCCATATTGTTGGGCTTCTTCCTGCTACTGGGCTTCCAAAATGAGCATCAACAATTGTCATGTTATTTCTATTAAAAATACTGTGTATTAAAAAAATAATAAATAAAATTTTTGATTAGTCTAAATGTAAAAGTAATAAAAAGCTAGAACTCATTAAGAGGAAGAAGAAGTTATGCATTGGCAAAACTTAGCGCAAATTTAAACTTTAATTTTGTAACTTTTGATCATCCACATGATGTGATGAGGAACTTACTCGCCCTAGATAAGGCATCAAATGTTTATAATAGACTTATTTCTATTTCTATTTCTATTTAATCTAACTAACATATGAGACCTTTTAACCAAAAAAAAAAGAGAGTTATGGATGCCCGACTAAACAATAAATCTACTTACAGTTCTCTTGGCATTGAAATACCAAGGTGCAGATGACATATATTGTGGAATATGCAGATTGATCTCTTTTCCATCCTCGTTAACCTCAGCCGGTGCAAGCCCAACTTTACATGCTTCTTCTCATTCAATGTGCTTTGCAACCCCATCTCATAAAAAAAAAATATATATATATATATAATAAACATGTTTCTCAATGGGGCCATTAAAAAATATTTATAAGTTGCCAATTAAAAAGAGTAAAGGACAACACTTCACAAAACCAAAAATTAGGCCAAGTACCACGAATTTGACAAAGTAGCAAAAATATTCAAAATTTGTAACGATTTAGTTCTATATATATATATATATATATATATATATAAATAAATATATTTTTTTAATTTTTAGAAATGGAAATACGTACTTGTGATTTGTGAAAGAGTAGCATGAGATCTAAGTTGACGACAGTGGAGTTTGCTTCGAGAAGGTCTTTGACTCAAACTCTGTTCTTAATAATTACTAGTATTTGATGGACACGTCTAACCACTTGTCTAGCAATTAGGAGTAGTATTTTGTTACCCGATATTCCTAATCCAAGTAAATTAGCTAACTCATGATTCTTCTTTGTGTTAAAAAAAAAAAAAAAAAAAAAAAATCGGATAAAACTACCACTACCACTACCACCCCCACCATCACTATTTATTTCTCCTCATCTGGATGATGTAGGTAACTTTTGAAAAAAAAAAAAAACCTATCTATTTTTTTGGATGAACTTACTACATACTCATGTGAATAAAGATTTTTATTTAAAAAAAAAATTATCTAATTTTTTTCGGATGAACTTACTCACTCAAGTGAATAAAGATTTTTATTTTTATAATTTACGTGAATGAAGATTAGAAAAACATTTTTTAAAGAAAAAAAATCAAAATATTAGATACTTATCCATGAAGAATGGATAAACAGTAGTCGATAAGAACAAATACGCCCAAGTTTTATTATTTCTTCTCATCTAGATTCAAGCTACATGGAGTGAGATTTCTTAGAAAAAGTTCTAAATGATGTGGATAACTTTTGGGAGTTTTTTATATATCTAATTTTATTGGATGAACTTACACACTCACGAGGATAATGATTTTTATTTTTATAATTTACGTTAATGAAGATTAGAAAAACATTTCTTAAAGAAAAAAAATATAGATACTTATCAATGAAGAAGGGATAAATGGTAGTTGTTTAGAGCAAATAAGCTATTTGTTTTTATCTAAAAAAATTTGTAATTTGGTGCAGTCAAAACTTTTAAGTTAAATTTTTATTATATAGTATAGTATATGAATTCGGTGCATTTCGATGGACTTGATTTTTTTTTTTTTTATAAGAAACTATTGAGTTATTTTCATTAATAAAACTCAAACAAAGTCAATTCACAAAAAAAGAGTACATCTTTCTCAATTATAAAGAAAAAAACAAAAAAAAGGGTCAAGTACACCATAAGCAATTACAACTTCTAGGAAACTGGGGTTTCCTCGACCCATGCTACATAATCATCAACGAATTTCACATGATGAGCTAAGATATGGGCTGGCTTTTTGTCATCCCTCTTGATGGAATTGATATCTTCAACCCATGCTACATAATCATCTTTCTCTTGATGGACTTGATTTCTTGAATTGCATAAAGTCATCATACTTGTAGCTAGTAGCGAAGTTATATAGAGCCATGTATGAGTTTTCCCAATTTTATTTAAAATCAAGTATATATCCTTTCTGCCCTCCTCTCCAAATCTCCTCTTGTATGTATGTATATATATACTAGACTCATCACATGCATTTTGTGTGTGTATTAAGACTTTTTTTATTTATTTATTTTGAGTTTAGTGAAATAGTGTTTAAAAGTATGATAGAGATAATGTTTTAATTTTTAGAATATTTTTGTAAGTGAGAGTTGATAAAAGTTTGAAAGCGTAATTTTTTTTTTTTTTAAATAGTAAATTACTCTTTTAACCGGTATGTGTTTTTAAATTTAAAATTATTTAACTACAAAGAGTTTAAGAATTTGTGTAAGAATATTTTAGTACACCAAATGATGAAACCCAAACAAAAAATCTTGTTATTAATACTATATATATATATATATATATCAATTTTCATGTTTTAAATGGGTTACAATTTTATTGGTGATAAATTAATTGGATATTCAAATAAACACATGGTTTGTTACTGGCATGGTGCTTGAGATAAGTTGACGATGCAACAACAACCATAACCCATTAGAAGTCTTATTAGATTTGGATGTTAGCTGATAAATATTAGTCGTTAGTTTTTAATAATGTTACAATTTAATTTGAAAATCTATGTTTAAGAGCAAGTTAAAAACTATTGAGTTATAAAATAGTATCTAGAATTGTGTTTATAATAGTACTATTTAGATTATTCTACATTGTATAGAGATAATGCAAAGTATATATGGAGATAAAAAATTAATTATCTCATTTTTTATTAAGCCACCCAAAGATAAATTCTTGACTTCACCACTGCATACTCGAATGAGATCTCTTCATCTAGCATAAAATAGAAGGAAAAATAAAACTCATTTTATTGTAATCCATGCATTTAGCTTAAAATACATAGCACATGTCAATATGCTATTATTTACTAGCCTCATCATGCGCACCGCTTGTGATAAGGGTTTTTTTTTAGTATAGTGTCATAATTTTCTTTAAAAAGAAAAATGGATAAGTTTGTTTTGAAGACATGAATTAGTAGGAGGAGAAATGATTTGTTGTGAAATGATATTGTAGGCATTATAAGTGGAGTTGGAGATAGATTTTTACCAGGTTGTCCTCAAGTTTTTCCATGTTAAACCTAATGTGTAGGATATTTTTAAACCACATAAAAGTCCAATCCAAATAAGGGAATCCTCTTATAGATAGTATAGAATATAAGTTGGACTTGAAGTTGTGGTTATGCCAATCGATTATCTTCTCTCTACAATGAATTGATATATTTTTATTAATTAGGATATTTTCTTTTAAGTAAAAGTCTTTGAGCTAAGTTTTATGAAATTATTTTTTTGAGCCATAGAAATTTAGAATTTTACTCCAATTATAGTTGAGTTTAGCTAAAACTCTACTAGTTAAGTTTTGAGACATTTAAAATTCTTTTCCAACTAAAATTCTATTTTAATTATTTTGATCATCAATCATAATTTTTTTATTTTAATATAATAAAATTTACACATTAAGTATTATTATTTATACCAAGTAGTTAAATTTTTTTAATATATGTTTACATTTCGATAATCTAATTTAAATGAAACTGTATTAAATTTTCGAGTGGTTCACTATAGTTTCAATAATATTTTTGAAAAATATATATATTTTTATATAGAGAGGAGTATATGCTTTGCCCACGAGATTCAACTCAGACGAAAGAATAGGACTAATTAAGCAAAACCGTTATTAAAAAAAAAAAAAAAAGGACTAAGCAAACTGTCAATAAAATTTACACATTATTCCATATTACTTTCTATACCAAGTGGTTTAAATTGTCTGATAGAGTATATATTTGTATTTTCAATTATTTAATTTAAATAAAATTTTTATTAAAATTTCGAGTGCCTCAGAAAAGTTTCAATAATATTTTTTGAGCGTTTCAAAAAAGGAAAAAAAATTTGTGATTTAAATTTTTTTCATATTTTATAGGGAGAATATTTGGTTTTTGCCCACGAGATTCAACTCAGGCGAAAGAGTAGGGCTAAGCAAAAACCTATAACAGTGTAATAACTACCAAATGTCGAAGTTTCCAACCGTAAAAATTAAATCGCTATTAAATTGCATTTTGACTTAAAAACTAGTAAAATTTAAGAGAAAATAGAGAATGAAATAGATAAGGGCAATTTCGGTATTGGACTTGCTTAAAAGTTCGCGGGATTTAACCAAACGAAATCAAAACAAATCCGATCACATTCCGTGTCTGATTCAAAATTCAAATACCTCTCTCAAAGAGAGAGATATAAAGAGAGACGAAAGCCATGGCGGCATCGAATGGGAGCGAGTACTTCGAGCTAGAGATTGAAGGAACGAACGAGGTGCTAATGAAACGACCTTCGAACGCAGAGTCGGTGGCGGAGGATGAGGAGGAGCTACGGTGGGCGGCACTAGAGAGATTGCCGTCGATGAAGCGGAAGAACACGGCGTTGTTGAGGCGGACACCGTCGAACTCTGGCGGAGATGAAACGATCGATGTACGGAAACTCACTCGCTCTAAACGTGAACTCGTTGTGAAAAATGCCCTCGCCACAAACGAACAAGATAACTATCGGTTGCTTTCCGCCATTAAAGAACGCCTCGATAGGTACGAACAAAATCTCTCTATGTGCTTTCGTTTCTTTTTTGATAAGTAAGTAATTCCATTAAGATTAAGAAGATATCAAGTACAAGTCAGCAAAACATTAGCTTCGAATTCGATGCACTGTACTAAACACAATTAAAACACTCAAAAGTACAGAAACGTTTTGGAATTGCATGTGAGATTTGAGATTTTCAACAGCAGAAATCTGGATCCAAGAAAATCTTATAAGCTGAATCTGAACTTCGTTAATTAGTTAGTTCGTGTTTTCTTTTCAACGATTATATTAATTCTGTATATTTTTTTTTCATCATATCAAAAGAGTTGGATTGGTGTTGCCGAAGATCGAAGTGAGATACGAGAACTTGAAAGTTGTGGCTAATGTTCAAACCGGTTCAAGAGCTTTGCCTACTCTGATTAACTCTTCTCGTGACGTGATTGAGGTTGATTAAGATTATCCTTCTTAATTAATACTGTATTATTATTATTATTTTTTTCCATATTTTTATGCATTTAGTTAATCTTTTGGCTTCAGATTTATAATTGATTTTCTTTTTTGAATGCAGCGTATCCTAACCAGGTTAAGGATATTTCGACCAGAGAGACAGTCTTTAACAATCTTGAACAATATCAGTGGCGAAGTAAAACCGGGAAGGTAATTATTACTATAATGAAGGTTCTTCCTGTGCACAAATCGCTAAATATGAAGTATACGAAAAAAAAAAAATCTCTATTTTCCTCTTCTAGAAGATATTATTTTGGTACTTGCAGTAGAGGCTAATTTATTACTGAACATCAACAACATTTTGTACCATAATTTGGTTTACAAGTAATATTTGTTCCTGCATTTTATAATTGCTAGTGTTAGTGTTTATATATATAAACACAAGCAATAAAATTCATAGATGGTGTCAATTGAGCTGCACGAGCAATTATTTTATAATTTGATAGTTGTTAATGCTCTTGAAATGTTTTAATTAATTAATTAATTTATATATATATTTATATATATAAAAGGGTAGATGCAAATGTATAGGCTGTGGACTATAATCTCAATAATCTGTAATGAACCTAAATATATAAAATTAAACAAAGAAATTAGATTGAATCTGGTATAAAAAATGGTTTGTTCTCATCAGTGGCGGCTCCAGGAATATTTTTCAGTGTGATCATTAAAAAACTTACACAAAATTTAATTAGAAGAAAACTTCATAAACTGATATAAAAAAAAAAAAAACACGCACACACACAAATACATAAAGTCTTACAATTTCTTTCTACAAATTTTTTTATTTTGAAATTTTTGCATAATAGTCTCATTACCAATATTGCAAGTTACATATCTATCAAGATTTTAGTTAGATAAAAATTTCCTTGGGATTTTTCTTTTTGTTTGTAAGGACCTAATATATTGTTAAGGGCACAAAGTTTAAGGACAAAATTTGGATACAAACTTAATTGTACCATAAGGCTACAACTCTCATTAAATAAATTAACATGGCCACATATTTTGAAAATCTAATTATTGAATTGTATGTTCTTTATGTTTTTAAAATGCATGTTAAATTTCATGTCAATCGTCTGTTATTTACTTTTGATCCATAAATTTAATTTTTATGTATAATTTTAGATTACAACACTCGAAATTTAAAGATTTGATTGATGACATAGCTATTAATTTTTTATCTTCTTGAAATTTTGCAAGTATGGAGGATATAAAAAAAAATGTAATCTATTTGTGGATTTGTCAATATTCATGCATAATAATAATAAAAATATTGAGTAGAGTTATAGTCTTAGTTTACAACCAAGTTTGTTACCAAATTTTGTCCAAAATTTAATTATATTGGGCCTAAAAAAATTTAAGGGTGGTCACAAATATTTTTTAAGGATTAAAAAATCATAAATTTTTAAAATATATATATCTATATATATTTCCCAGGTCAGGGTGGTCATGACCACCCTAAATTGAACGTGGAGCCGCCGGTGGTTCTCATGTGTTATAAATAATAAAAGCACTTTTAAATATTTCATTTATGTTAATCCGAAACAGATTTTGTTGATCACTAGTGTCATATCAGTAGATTTCCAATGGAGAAGAAAAGAATTTTTTTTTTTTTTTTTGCTAACCATGGAGAAGAAAAGAAATCTTATAGTTTAAACTCAAACTATTATATAGGAACACTGGAACAGTTAATACGGATAATGTTAGGATAATGTTTGAAGTATAATAATTTTGAGCTATCTTTTTTTTTTTTTTTTTAATTGTTTCTAAAAGCTTGTGATATTTAGACCAAAAAGGAAAAGTTGGTAAATATTAGAGTACTTTTTAAATGAGTGGCACGTTCTGTTGGACACATCTTAATACCTTTTTTTAGAATTCATTTCTTTCATGTGTTTTGTTTAAACTGACCAAACAAACTGATTCATCCCACATGGTAGGATGACTTTGCTTTTAGGACCTCCAGGTTGTGGCAAATCCACCTTGCTTTTGGCTCTTGCGGGGAAACTTGATAGCAACTTAAAGGTTAGTACTTCCCCACTTGGTGTAACAATATCCACGAATACGTCACGCTTATAGAGATTAATATTCTATAACCACTTAAAAAATAATTGTATTGTATATTAAACTGTGTTTAAAAATTTACAAGAGATGCATGTTTATATAGACACATAAATAGTAGGAGTATAATACAAACAATGACAGTTTTATGAAACTAAAGGAACTACAGTGTGATGAAGGTGTTTTTTTTTTCTTAGGGCAATTGGTCAGGTCCAAATTCTATTTGTAGAACTTGGGCTTTTTAAAGTACAGAATAATTATGGGAGGAGTTGGGTTTGATTCTACCTCGAAAGATAGATCTATTCTACAAAATAGATGCAAAAGTGGAAGTATAAAATAATAACACAAGTACACCACGTAATGATAGATTTTTAATATATGAGTGTAATACATATTCTGTATTACAATGAATCCAAAATGGGTATATATAGTAGGCTTAACTTTGGAGTAATCATACACTAATTATGTTTAATAGATTTGTAGCACAAGTATAAGACATGATTTGCACACAAAGTAAGATTGGGTTTGAACATATACTATTGGGCCAGTATATTTCTAACACTACCGAATCAACTTCTGCACAAACAACAAATCCAAAACAACTAGCAGGATATACAACAATACTCAACAACACGTTAGTTGTTATTTTGCCACATAACCATTGCAAGTTGTCCACGAGAGATGGGTCACAAAGTCTTGGGCCTCAACTTCCACAATCTTATCTTTTAAACATAAATCCTCTAATATTGTGGGATTTGGGACTTAGAATGAGTGTGACCTTCCAAATACCCTATCTTATACCAGTAGGCTTTTTTCTCTACACAGTATGGTTGGATAATGGGTATATTATATATGGCAACCAACTATTATATATATGACAATTAACTGTTCATAGTTGCTAAAAATAAATAGCAATAGCAATTGGGATAATGCTGATTTTTTGCTTGGGGGGTTTTTACACTCAATCTTAGAGCTCCTTTTTCCGTTGAACAATATCCCCTTTGATCTCCTCTTGAAATTTGGGTTCTTCTTATGATATAGGTCGTTATCTGTTCTAAAGCTCACTTTGATGTTTGCTTCCATAGAACGAAATCCCATAATCCTTTCTTCCTTTTGTCTTTTTCTTCTTGGGCTCTTTTCAAGTTTGATCAATTTTATGCGTGGGCTCTTTTATACCCATTGTGGGCCTTCTTGGCCATTAGTGGGCATTTGTATTTTTGGCCTTTCGCACCTTTCATAGTCCTTAATACCCATTGGTGGACTTTTGCACCCAATCATGGGTTTCTTTGTTTGCCCATGGGTTTTATTGTGCCTATTTAGGGTCATTTACTTTGGGCTTAGATCCCCTTTAAATTTTGGGTAGCAACAGAGTGCAGATCAAGAAAACATATAGTGTTTATCAAAAAAAAGAAAACATATAGTGGGCTTGGCCTTGATAAGCCTATAGACTAATTACTCTAATAGCCCTTTTCAAATTCAAGGTGGATTATGGGAGACTAGCTTGATTTTGGAAACAGGATTTTAGAAAAATGGGGGAATTTTTCTTTTGTGGTTGTGGTGGGTTGGTCAGAAGGATATGTGGAAATAAGATTTTGAATTGTTGAAGAAGAGGTTATGGAGTTGTATTAGGAATTAAAAGGTAGTTTGATGAATTATTTGATGACGATTTGGTAGAAGAAAGTATGTGATGTTTTAGGGTTTAGATAGGTAAAAGAAAGAGCTTAATTTGGGATTATAAGGAAAAAAGAAAAAAGAGAGGTTTTTATGGTGTTCAAGGGCTGTATAAACAACACATTTAAACAAGACAAGAAGAAGAAGAAGAGAAAGGGAGAAAATAACACACAATAGTTTTTATTTAATCAAATACTTCTCCTTTGAATACATTGAGTTTTGTCCTAGTAGTATTAGAACTCCTAGTTTGACTAATAACTAAAAACCTAATAAAATCCAAATTTAGACCCAAAGAAAATAAAATCTAAAATACTTAGGGTGTCCTAGAAAATTATAGATCAATTAAACTATAAAAAAAAATCTTTATTTGCAAGAATAATTGAAATTGCATATTTTCTTCCGACTACAAAAGTGACCAAAACAAGTAAAATAAAAGCCCACGAAAAAAAAAAAAAAAAAACAAAAAAAGAAACTGTTATAACATTAAAAGACTCGTACCTAGACCTTTAAAATCACACGAATTTTACTTTAATTGAACTTCACACATGGACCCATAGAATAACTCTTGAATAGGCGAATTCGCAAAGTATAGCAAATCAATCTTCTATGGCCACATCATTCTCTGCTAGTTAAAAAAAAAACTTGACCTTAAGTTTTAAAGCGTTGAAATATAAGAACTTTCAAACTCCAAACTTGCACTAAACTCTTTAATCACATTCAAAAGCATTAAAGGATAACAAGATTTTCTTTTCTACCATATCATTAAATTCTTTTAGAATTTTATAAAATCAATTATAGTAGGAATTAATACTTTCGTTGGGCTTGACTTTTCCATGATCTACCTTATGCTCATCTTGTTCTTTTGTGATCTCCATTGTCCTTGTAAGACATTTTTTGGCCATTCTTGAAGTTGGACTTATGGTGAATCATAGAGTTGAGTTTTTCTTTAACGCCACACTTTGAGGTACTGAACCAATATGCAACTGAGGCTGCTACGGCAGCCAATTGTCAGAGCTGCAGCCATCAAATCTTAAAGGAGTAATATGAGAAATTTTTGCCCAAGAGGATGGGGATAAACTAGGCTCTTGATAAACCATTATTCTGTTAGGACATTTTGCCAAATAGAAACTTCAACCTATACAAAGTTTCTTTCATAGCGCATTAGTCTTCTAGTTTTGCTTAAGATGAATTCACCTTTTCGCACAACTTGAAGTCTTGAGAAAACGCCTTAACCTGGGATTCTAATTTTGTGTTAATCACTTTTATCTTGGACAAAAAATTTTGTTGAGTGGTTCACCAAAGAAGATTTCAACAAAGAATTTTTGGTAGGATTTTGGGTACTTATACCAATCCACATCAACATAGGACAAAGTGGGGGATTTGTCTACGTGTGGTTGTGATGGGGGGTTAGAAGGATTTGTGGAAATAGGATTATATTAGGAATTAAAGGTGGTGTGATGAGTTATTAGAGGGCTATTTAGTAGAAGAAAAAGTATTTGGGGTTTAGGGTTTTGATGGATAATAGAAAGGGCTTCATTTGGGGTTGTAATGGAGGAAAAAGAAGAAAATTTTATGGTGTTCAGGGGTGGTATGAACAGTACCAATGAATAGTATCACAAGAAAGAGAATAAAAAGAGAGAAAACAACATGCAACAGCCAACCTGCCTCTATACTCAAAACACAATAATGTTATTAACCAACTCCTCCTTTGTATACGTTGGTCTCTTTTATATTTATATTTATATATATATATATATATATATATAGACCATTTTCTTGTCCTAATAATATTAGGACTCCTAGTTTAACTAGTAAACTAAAAATCTAATAAAATACTAACTTAGATTTAAAGAAAATAAAACCTAATATATTTAGGATGTCCTAGAAAATTCTAGAGTCCATTCAACTATGAAAAATACCCTTAATTTGCAAGAGTGAGAGATTACAAATTTGGCCCTGACTATAAATTTACCATAACTAATAAAATAAAATAAAATAGCTTTAACCCTAAAATACTCATCCCTAGATGTTTAAAACCACATGAATTTTATGTCAATTAAATTTCACACGTGGACTTCATAAAATAATTCTTAAATAGACAAATTTGCAAAGTATTAGCAAATAAATCTTTCATGGCCACATCACTAAAAAGTTCCCTAAAGATATCAAGGCGTCGTCTTACAAACATTACACCTTGAGTTAAGGGAGATGTTATAGATATCAAGGCTTGAGCCTGTTGAAACAAGTCTAAATTCAATGTACCAAGGCCTACTTGTAGCGCTAGTAAAGTAATCTTAATCATTTTTGTAAAACATTTACTTGTAGTTGCAAGTAAAGTAATTCTAGGGTTAGTTTCTATATATATATTCTATCCGTTCAAGGGATTTTAACTGTTTATTTATTTATATTTTGACAAATAAAGGTATCAAACCTTTTTGATTAAATTTCTTATGAATATAATGCACGAAAGATAAGAATAGGGAATGCACCTGATATCGTATTGAAAATAGGAGACTGTGAATTGTCTTTTCTTTATCTATTCTTCTCGTTTCTTCCAATTCAACATGTAAAACGGAGGCATTTAAACCTAAACAAAGTCTCAAGTTGTGAAAAATGAAGATCGGAAAAGTTACATTTTTTCCATTTAGGCAAAAGAGAATGACAATTTTGTACTCTTTAAGGGTCAAAATTTCATTCCCAATTTTACAATCTTAAATTATTTGGTTCACTTTTGGTTATCTTTGGTTCAATCTTTTGTTGGTCTATATTTTCTTAAAATTATTATGCATTAATGCATGAATTAAATTTACTTGCCTTCTTTAGCCGTCTTTTATTCGTGTGGGAAAACCGGGGGGGGGGGGTGGGGTGTGTGTGGAGGGAGGTGGAGATGGACCTTTTGCACAAGGTTTGTGCAAACAACATTAACCAAACCACAGTGGGATCTGATCTTCTCTGCTTTTGATGTTGTAGGCGCTTTTCTGCGATTTTGCATTAAGAACCATTTTATTACTAAAAAGCCCTGTGGCTTCAAATGGATAAATTGGTCATTTCAGTTATTTAGCCTGTGTTAGCGAGTCCAAGAAATTGGCAGAATTTGAACAATTAATTAAATTATCCAATATCATTAGTAGAATCAGATACTCCATAAAAAGGGAGTACCACTGTCTATCAATCATCTCTCCCAAACGTCACATAAGCAAGAGCCTTGTGCCCTAGGTACGAAATTTTATTCAAGAACATTAAAAAAAATCTCTTCTCTAATAAATTGTGATGGAATTTTCTTTTCTTTTTCTTTTTTAATTTTAATTAATTAATTTTGAATTCAAGATAAGTTTTATTAGTTTACAGTCTTATCATCTGTGTGTATAAAAATTCTTGTGAAGGCATTAAGGATAGTCTTCTTTAATTAAAATATTCGTTGGATGCTAGTAACCGGACCTTTCTATACTAAAGTGATATTTTGTTTTCAGAAAAGTGGTAGCATTACATATAATGGCCATAAGCTGGATGACTTTTACGTTCAAAGAACTTCTGCATACATCAGCCAAACAGATAATCATATTGCAGAGCTTACTGTACGAGAAACCTTGGATTTTGCTGCCAGATGTCAAGGTGCAAGTGAAGGGTTTGCAGGTTTGTTCGGTTTAATTTATTATTTGCAATCGGTATAAAATTAATTTTAAAAAAAATCCCTGTGTAATTCATGATTCAACCATTTGTTATGCACCGAATACCTAAGTTATAATATATTTTGAGAGTACTTATAGGTTATATGAAAGATCTGGCCCGTTTAGAGAAGGAAAGGAACATACGGCCAAGTCCTGAGATTGATGCATTTATGAAGGTTGTTATCTTAAACCTGCTACATACCATGCTTCTGCATGAGCACAATTTTCTTATTGTTTATTGATAAATTGTGCACGTGTTTAGCTTTATCCTGATTTAATGTTTTAACTGCACAGGCATCATCAGTTGGCGGTAAAAAGCACAGTGTTTCAACAGATTACATCTTGAAAGTGCTTGGTCTTGATGTATGTTCGGAGACAGTGGTTGGTAATGATATGCTCCGAGGCATCTCAGGTGGTCAAAGAAAAAGAGTTACCACAGGTTTATCTCTCTCTCTCTCTCTGTCTGTGGTAGTAACAGAACATACCTCTGTTCTTAACATCACTTTCACTGGAAGCTTCCAATCTTTAAAAGGAGTGGGACTCAAAATTCTGTCTTCAAAGTTGTGAGAATGAAGTATAATATCCATTAAGTGCAAACAAGTCATTCACTGTTATGTTAAATCTTCAGAAATTTTTTCATTGCTAATCTAATTTTTTAAGTTCTTGTTTATCAAAAAGAAATTTGAAAAACTGAAGGCTTTGTTAAGTGATGTGCATATGTTTGAATTATGAGAATTGAAATGTTAAATAATATGTGGTTGGTCTTGTTCTTATACAGGAGAAATGATTGTTGGGCCAAGAAAGACTGTATTTATGGATGAAATATCTACTGGGCTCGATAGCTCTACCACATACCAAATTGTTAAATGCATTCGGAATTTTGTCCATCAAATGGAGGCTACTGTACTAATGGCTCTTCTTCAGCCTGCACCTGAGACATTTGAACTGTTTGACGATCTGGTTCTATTATCAGAAGGGTATGTTGTGTATCAAGGCCCTCGAGCAGAAGTGTTAGAATTCTTTGAGTCATTAGGTTTTCAACTACCACCACGTAAGGGGGTAGCTGATTTTCTTCAAGAGGTATATTCTTAAGGACAATCAAATTGTTTGATGTTTCCTAAATGATTGTCTAACATGTTTCATTGCCAGGTGACCTCTAGAAATGACCAAGCTCAGTACTGGGCCAATTCTTCAAAACCATACGTTTTCATTTCTGTTCCAGAAATTGCAGAGGCCTTTAAAAAATCCAGATTTGGAAGGTCGCTGCAGTCCTCAATTTCTGTTCCATATGATAAATCTAAGAGTGATTCTTCGGCTTTGTCCAAAACTAAATATGCTGTATCAAAAATTGAGATTTTTAAAGCTTGCTTTGAACGAGAACTGCTGTTAATCAGCAGACATCGTTTTCTGTATATATTTAGGACATGCCAGGTATGATTCACCTTATCACTTCTTTATTTAAATGTTTCATTAATTGTGTACAAATGTAGTGCATCTAGTCCAATAAATGGGAATAATTCGCATGTCTTTCTTCTGAAGCATCTAAATGTTTATTATCCATTAGCTGTAAATCATTTGATGAATATACTGTTAACTTTTAGAGTAGTATGAATCTCATCGGTTGCAATTTCAGTTTTCTTTGTGAAATCTTGTAGCTGTAAATCAGTTTCCTTTTTTTTCCCCTATATCTCATATTATCTGTTACATATGTTAAAGGTTGCCTTTGTTGGATTCATTACGTGCACAATGTTCTTAAGAACAAGAATACACCCCACAAATGAGCAAAATGGCAACCTTTATCTTTCTTGCCTGTTTTATGGGCTGGTGCATATGATGTTTAATGGATTCTCTGAGCTACCTCTTATGATAACACGGCTCCCAGTCTTCTACAAGCAAAGAGATAATTTCTTTCATCCTGCATGGGCATGGTCTATCTCAAGCTGGATTCTGCGTGTACCCTACTCTATTATTGAAGCTGTTGTGTGGTCATGTGTTGTATATTTCACTGTTGGTTTTGCCCCTAGTGCAGGAAGGTATCTCCTTTTTTACTTTAGTAGACGATTTTCTTTTTGATTGTCTTTTCTGTACTAGTTATTTCCATTAAATGTTTCAGGTTTTTCCGTTATATGCTTATACTCTTTTCTATACACCAAATGGCATTGGGTCTTTTCCGTATGATGGCCTCTATCTCACGAGATATGATTCTTGCCAATACCTTTGGATCAGCTGCACTGTTAATTGTATTCTTGTTGGGCGGATTCATCATTCCAAAAGGTAGGTTTCATAAAAAAATAATTGATGACAGGAAATTTTTGTGATCTTCAGTGATTAGGTTGTTCTTCATTCAGGAATGATTAAGCCATGGTGGATTTGGGGATTTTGGGTGTCACCTCTATCCTACGGGCAACGTGCAATTTCTGTCAATGAATTTACTGCCACAAGGTGGATGGAGGTAAGGTCTTTGAGATTAGGGACACACTTCTGCCAGTTTTCTGCTGCTTCATATAATGTCACGTATTCATGACTGAAAAGTAAAGATATTGATTGAAGATTTCAAGTTGTGGATGACTTCTGAAGTTGTCTGCTGGTTTTGGAAACTGTCTCTTTGCAGAGATCAGCATTTGGGAACAATACTGTTGGACACAACATTCTCATTTTGCATAGCATACCTACTGATGATTATTGGTATTGGATTGGAGTTGGTGTACTACTAGCTTATGCATTGCTTTTCAGCAACATAGTGACTTTGGCCTTGACCTACCTTAATCGTAAGTTTGAAAGATTTTTTTTTTTAATGTTCTTGTCTATTCCTTTTGCTAACTAAAGCTATTCCATCCAAGTAAAAATGTTCTCTCTGTTTCCTTTTAGTATGAATGTGTTTAATCACTAGTAAATGCTATCTCTCATATCTTTCTGCCATTTCAGCCCTTAGGAAAGCCAAGACAGTGATGCCACTTAATGTAGCAGAAAAGAATTCGGCATTAAATGGTGGTCAGTTGTTTTTATAATTTCTATAAATAATATTCAATTTATAAATTTGTAGCATCTTTTTATTGGATTTTTCTCCTCATAATGGATTGTAGTGTAGACATATTTTATAAATATGTCTTATATATGTTTACCTGTTTATGCAGTAGGTGGTGGGGGTTCTGAATTTCATCCACCATCTGCCGAAGAAGACAGCAAAAAGAAGGGAATGATCCTTCCATTTCAACCATTAACAATGACTTTCCTTAATGTCAATTATTTTGTTGATATGCCAAAGGTATATTTTTTCTCTGTTGGTTTTGATTTCCTTGACTTATTGGTCCACCAAATATATTGGGAGTTCACTTTCTTCTATGTTAAAAGAAGTAAATTTTTTTTTTGAGGTTCTCAGGAAATGAAAATGAAAGGTATACCGGAAAAGAAGTTGCAACTCTTGTCCAATGTTAGTGGTGTATTCTCACCTGGTGTTCTGACTGCCTTGGTCGGATCAAGTGGAGCTGGAAAGACCACTTTGATGGATGTGCTTGCTGGTCGGAAAACTGGTGGATACATAGAAGGGGATATTAAGATATCGGGCTACCCAAAAGAGCAGCGCACTTTTGCTAGAATATCAGGATATGTTGAGCAAAATGATATACATTCTCCTCAAGTGACAGTTGAGGAGTCTCTCTGGTTTTCTTCCTCTCTTCGTCTTCCAAAGGAAGTTAGCATAGAGAAAAAACATGTGAGTTGCTGCATAAGATTTTGTATCCAATTGGAATATTTCCATTTAATTATGTCACTCTAATGCATTGCAGGAGTTTGTTGAACAAGTGATGAGATTAATAGAGCTTGATACTATAAGACATGCTTTGGTTGGCTTGCCTGGTAGTAGTGGCCTATCGACAGAGCAGAGAAAACGTTTAACCATAGCAGTGGAACTTGTAGCAAATCCTTCCATTATTTTTATGGATGAACCTACATCTGGACTGGATGCACGAGCAGCAGCCATTGTTATGAGAACTGTCCGTAATACTGTTGATACAGGGAGAACTGTGGTCTGCACTATCCATCAACCAAGCATTGATATATTTGAAGCATTTGATGAGGTAACTATTGTTTTGCAGTCAATTGACAACTTCTTTGAGAACTATATTTGATGTGTTTTCAAGTTTCTTTGAAAGTGTCTAATCTTTTGGGTTAAATGCACAGCTACTTCTTATGAAACGAGGGGGCCGAGTTATATATGGAGGGAAGCTTGGTGTGCACTCACAGATAATGATAGACTATTTTCAGGTAACAAATAATCGTCCTGTGCTTCTAATTCTCAATTTATACAGTTCACTCTTGTGTAAATTAGAAATATGACTATTTGGAATCTAAGATGATACCTTTAGGTCTAAATGACAGTCTTCTCTTGACATCTCTCCAGAAGGGTATAATTTTATTATTAATGTCAAATCCTGTTGTAGCATAGTCACTTCTGCATATCTGTTTTATCTCTTTTAAGCTAAGTCCATTTGAATTTCTTTCTTTCCAAGTTGGAGATTCTTACTCGTTGAAAAAATCAAAATTGCAACAAAAGAAATTCGAAATTTCAAGATCTCAATAGCTGAACCACTCAAAACCTCAACAAACAACAATCATCCAGCACCTTATAAAGCCTATTTGGCTCCAACAAAGAGAAGCCTAGAAAACAAAAGCTACTGGAATAGCTCCAGAGAACCAAATTGGAAAATTGATGTTCAATATATATATATATATATATATATATATATATATATATATAAAACAATTTACAACTCACATCAGATGGTTTCAAAAAAATAGGGAAAAATCACCCAAAACACCGAGACCAGCGACTCAGATGATATGGTTGCCAAATTTGGGAATCAAGTTGGTGTAGACATCATTGTTCAACATCATTGTATGGATGCTCACGTTAGCACACTTCTAGGATTGGATTGGCACACTCTGATACCAGGTTGAGTCGTAAAATCAGAAAGATTAGGGTAAGAGTGAGGAAGAGAAGAAGAGAGTAAAATAAGGTGTAAATTACACCACCATCCTCCCTCAAGGTTTTACGAAATTATACTCCCCCTCTTGAGGTTTATATAAAGGAAATTTATTGTTTCACACTCCCTAATGTACACTATATAATGTCCATACTTTCACGCTAGGTCTCCACATTTTTCAAGAATGTCCACATTAACACATGATGTGTACTAAGAGCATATAAAGGGCGTGTGAGACAATTAAAGCTCTTTGTATAAATGAAACAGTGAAGTCCATGCCCTCTCAAACTGTTATATTTTATTAATGAAATATTCCCTTTTTATAAAAGATTTCTTACCCAAACTTTGAACAAAATAACAGTCCCCTCCTTGAGGTTTGGGGATGAATGACTCTCCCCACTTAGGTATGTATAAATTAATAGGAACACTTCTATGTAGTGATATTACTACAAGAATACCCCTATGTTAATCTGAAGTAATAAGTTAATAAAGAAACAACAAGAGTAAATCTAATAAACATTATGTGGGATTTATATACTTTGCTCATTCATCATCTTTGAAAATCACACAAATGAGGTCGGATTTTGGTGTGATGGTAAGTGCCCTCCATCCAAGCGATGTGTCACAAGTTTGAGTATGGGAATTAGCCTTTTTTAATCTGGGGGTAAGGCTGTTTACCAAGAACCTCTTCCCCATAGAAGCAAGAGTCTTCTGTATTAGGTATAACCTTTTAGTACCAAAATGAGTAAGTCATTAGCTTATTTTCTTTGAGTTTTTTGGTTAACCAAGCTGTGAGTTTAACCTTGGAAAGTTTATGTTCAATATACTCCATATTTTGCTACATTTTCTCCTTCCAATTTTAGTCTAATTACTTGGTGATTTTCTAGAACTCCATGATTTAATATAAACCATGAGGCTGATAAGATTACAATAATGTGTTGTTTACCTATAGCTTATGCGAATTTTGTCTCATTTTTCCATTTTATGCGCAGGGAATTAATGGAATCCCTCCAATTCACAGTGGTTACAATCCAGCAACTTGGATGCTTGAGGTGACTACACCTACTGCTGAAGAAAGAATTGGTGAAGACTTTGCAGATATTTACAGAAATTCTGAGCAATACAGGTGATCTTAATCTTTTGTTGTTGCTTACTTGCAATTTAATGTTATATCCATAACTGATTTTTTGACATCCTTGTTCTAGGGACGTGGAAGCTTCCATCAAGCATTTTAGTGTGGCACCTACTGGCTCAGAACCGTTGAAGTTTCCTTCCACATATTCACAAGACACGGTCTCCCAATTTAAGACTTGCCTATGGAAACAAAATCTTGTATACTGGAGAAGTCCACAATACAATGCCATTAGGTTATTTTTTACTGCAATCAGTGCATTGTTAATTGGAACAGTATTCTGGAACATTGGTTTAAGAAGGTAAATTTTTATGTTCCTGGTTATGGTTTTTTTTTTTTTTTCTCCACCCCACCCCTTTGCTAACATTTAGCTTAAGTGAATGGGTATTGTCTTCAAGAGGATATATATTAATCAGCCAGCCTTGATAGAAATAGTTAGTTATAATTTAGAAACCATGAATAATTTTCATAGGCTAAATTCTGTATTTCTGGAGTAATCTTTAACAATTTAATAAGGAAAGTGTTAGGTGGGAATCTGCAAATTTTCAGAATTTTTGGTAACAGCAGTCTTGCATTTGAATATGAAACCTTATCGTGTGACCAAAAACATTGAAATAGAATATATACCTTATTTGCAATTGTGAATAACAACTTTTTGTTTTTTCAAAAAATTCAAACTGTCTGCCTATTGTTTTTTTTCTCTTCTTTTGACAAAGTCTTGTGTTAACAAAATCCTGTATTTTGATTAGGCTATTTCTCTTTGATTGTTGCAATGTTGTGAAAAATATACTAAAACCATTAAACATATATAATTTTGTTTAGGAGTACAACTCAAGAATTGTTATTGGTTATGGGAGCTCTTTATTCTGCATGCTTGTTTCTTGGAGTTAACAATGCATCCTCAGTGCAACCAGTTGTTTCAATTGAGAGGACGGTATTCTATCGCGAGAGAGCAGCTGGAATGTACTCTCCAATTGCTTATGCAGCAGCCCAAGTAAGGTTCATTACACTGCAATATTTGGCAAATGATACTTCTTTGAAGTGGAGATTGCTGATACATATCTTGATTGCAATATTAACAGGGTCTTGTGGAGGTTCCATACATTGTGGTGCAGACAATAATATTTGGCATCATCACATATTTCATGATTAATTTTGAAAGGACAGCCAGTAAGATTCTTTCATTGTTTTCTTCTGTTCTATTTTTACTTTTACTTTTAGTTCATTACTGTGGAGCATTTTGGGGGAGAGTATTCTGATTTATTTTAGCCAATGTGACATTATTAAACGTTGATTAAAGTGATTTATATAAGAATGAGTTCGTGAAATTCCTGAATATTTTGCATATAAGGGCATTCCATCTTCACTGTTGCATCTAAAGAGATTCTTATATAGAACAAGTCCTTTGATTTGAAGGTTTCAAAAGCAAAATGGATTATTGTTAGGCAATATAGATGGCCTATCATTAATAATGATCCGGTTTTCAAACTTATATTTAAGATGAGCTATTCTTGGCTTTTCTTAACTCCAGATGCTTGCTGAGATTCTGCATCTAAATGAGAATAACTCGTTCGTTTCATTTATAGAATATTATACAAATGTAGATAAAATTTCTATGTAATAACCACTGAATTTTATTGGCTTTGTTTTCATTAAAATAAAATGGGACCTGGTTCATTATATTATTTTCTGATTTTGTTGGTGCATAAAGTTTATGCCAATGCAGTTACTTAACTGGACGTTTCTCTGGTATTGCAGGGAAATTTTTCCTCTTTCTTCTGTTCATGTTCTTGACGTTCACATTCTTTACCTTTTACGGCATGATGGCAATTGGTCTTACACCTTCTCAAAACCTGGCAGCTGTCATTTCTTCTGCATTTTACTCAATATGGAACCTCCTTTCCGGTTTTCTCATCCCTAAACCTGTAAGTAAATATATTTTACATCTTGCAACAAAGTCTTGCTTCATTCATGGATTGGGCCAATTAAATTAATAAACTGCTGGAGATTTACTTGAAAATAATAATGGTCACAAGTGGAACAAAAACCAATCAAGATCAAATTCCTAAGTCAAACTGAAATCATAATTAAACCACTTAGATGAGCATACATACTAATACTCCACTTCATCTTAATTTTGAAAATATATAGATTGGCCATGTATAGCTGGAACTCTATATAACATTAAAATATAATATACTGAGATGCTAAACTTTTAGAGTCCGAATTTGGTAAAGATGGAGTGTAAAATCTATGTTTTACACCATTCAATAAGAGATTGCTACATCAGTTTTTTACTTAAAACTCAATGCATCCTATTACACATAATAACATCTTAATAAACTCCCAATTTGGTTGAATTTTTAGATAGATATTAGAATTGATTGTGTATGATTGTACTTATTCTTTTATATGTGATAAGATGACGTGATATATTGAGATTGTAAGATATAAAACTTGGGTTTTACATTACATACTTGTAGAATTTAATCTCAAACTTTTAAGCTTCATTTGTTATGTAGAAAATCTGTGTATTTAACACTTGACAAGAATATGTGGTTTACACTCCAGTAACTAATGAAATTAATTAAACACAAATTACGTTATAAGATAAAATTTCTTTAGTAAAAAGAATAAGCCTTCTGTTTAAGTCATGTCCTAAACTGCAATAGTATAATGTCCCTTCAAGCGAAAAAGCTACTGGAGTGAAATAAAAAGTAATTCCCACTAGCCATGAAATCCCACCAGTAGTAAAAACAGAAAGGGAAGGGATGAACTCCACTGCCACTAAAATAAAGTAGATGATAGAAAACATAGCTATTTGCAAATGATCCGTAGTTGTTGTTTTTGAGGTTTTGCGCTCAAGCCCATCTGCCCCTATTCTTTCTCAAGTTTGCAAATCTGTTCAAAGTTTTATTTTTGGGTTCTTCATAAACCAGTTTCACGGTTTTATTACTTCAGAGTATCCCTCCATGGTGGATCTGGTTCTACTACATCTGCCCAGTTTCATGGACACTACGAGGTATTATCTCCTCTCAGCTTGGTGATGTGGAAACCAAGATTGTTGGAGCAGGATTTGAGGGCACTGTGAAAGAATATTTGGAAGCTTCTCTTGGCTTTGGTCCTGGGATGGTAGGAGTTTCAGTAGCAGTTCTTTTTGGCTTTTGTCTCCTCTTCTTCGTGGTGTTTGCTATCTCAGTCAAAGTCCTCAACTTCCAGAGAAGATGAATTAATGGAGTTTCAAATAATGCAAAAGAGGCCAGATATACTTGCAGGAGGTTCTCTTGAGAGCATAATAATCCCTCTAAGAGGAATCAGAGTTTACTAATCCCTCTAAGTGGAAGGAGCTCTACAACATGAATATATCTTTCCTCCTGTTTTTTAACTTCTGGTCACCAAATGAATTTTGTTATTACATCCATTTCTCATGAAATATGCTCATCAAATAACATTAGTGGAATTCTTTAAAAAAAGATCTTAAGTAAACATTCATAACGGACAGAGATAATTCTCTTTCCCTTGCAACAATATCGGTGCAATATTGTTTAGTTAGTCAGTGTTATGAAGAAAAACAAAAACATTATTATTAAGCACTGTATATTGTGACCGAGCAAGAATGCCATTTACCTTTATTCTTCATTTCTATCATTTTATTTTATTTTGTTTGAAACCAGGCATAAGAAAGAAAGGGCGGCATATGGTAAATGTTCTTGAATTAGGAATTGGTGAAGTTATACGAGGAGTGATGCAAAATTCTAACTGATTCTGAAATGCAATTTGACAAGATGTAACATCTCTTGGACTTAGACTACCAGTTATCTGTCAAGTATTTAAGTTACAATCATTGGAGTCTAACTCAATTGCACACTATGCTACTGTTGCTCATCCAGTGAAGAGGGGTTTGCATTGGTGCAGTATTTTTTCTTTTTTAGACTTCGATTACTGATCTCTTACTGTTCATCATTAGTATTACCTTTGTGAATGTGCCAGCTTCATTGCTTGAGTCAGCATAGTGGTGTAGGACAGAATACGGGGATTTAAATTCTATGATCAGTTGTTGATTTTTGAATATTATTGTAACTAGTCGTGAACCTGCGCATTGCGCATGATGATTATTTTTATGGTGGTTTTATTAAAAAAAAATTACAATTTAAAATAACTTAATAATGAGTAATATATTTAGTAATGATATATTTATTTATTATAAGAACAATCATAAATATAATATAGAAACAATCATAAATTATAAATATAAATTTTGTCGTACTAAAATGAAAATAATACAATTTTTCTCAGAAATTCAAAAGGCAAGTTAACGAAAATATTCATTTTTTAATAAAAATTATTTATAACATTTTGTGAATCATTAAAAAGAATATAAAATTTGAAAATTATTCTTTTAGTTTTAAACAAACCTTCTCAAACTTTATTTTTTCTGCCTACAATTCAAAACACCAAAAAACGTAACTAAAAAAATTAATAAAACTTAACAATGATTAATTGGACCAATTAGGATAAAAATTTGTTGTTGATAATCTATTAAAGTTATGTTTTTGCAAAAATTGTAATTTCGTCTACCCAAAACATATTATCAAGTAAAAAAAATTATTAGCAAAATCTAAGAATTAAATTTCTATACATGCATTGTTATAAAATAATAATAATAATTAAAATAAAATTACAAAAGCTAAAATTTGTCACCCATCCGATTATTTTTGTTTGGCTAACCTTTGCTTTTCTCTAAATAAATGGCATTATAGAGTACTTCTAATATAACTATTAAGAGTACTTTATCCACTACAAAGGATTAAAAAATAAACAAAAATTAGTAACTCATAGTTTAACATCTAAATTGAGCACTATAAAAAATCATGTTATGTAATAGAAGAAATACTAAATTACAATAAATACCAAATTATCCAAATCATGCTATGTAATAGACTAATATTATATTTTTATATGCTATATTTAATTCTTTAGAACGCAATAGGATAACATTTAACAATCAAAGATACGGGGGTCATAGAGCCCAGTGATATACATCCACCTTTTTGTACTGGGCCTGAGGCCTATGCCGAGGCCCATAATCGCATATGAAGAAAACAGTGGTGATTATGGCAACCCAAGAAACCGTGCCGAGGACAACTCTGTCCTCGGCTAGCCAAAGCTGAGGTGGAAGAAAAGTGATTTACCGGCAAAGACAATCTTCCAAAGCACCCCAAGGAAAAAGATAAGTACATCAAGTAAGCACATTGGAGTAAGGCGGTAGAGCAATTCCAGGAAAAGTTGCTGCCTCTACATTAAATGCTCCATAACTAACACTTTGGCCACATTAATGTGGAAATGATACCTGAGCAGTGGTTTTTCAGACTCACAGCTACTACCTAAGAGCGTTGGGAGGAGGTTGATGTGACAAAGACCAACAATAGCAGATCTGACCTGCACGTGTATGGTGGAGATGAAGGAGGAAAGTAGTATATAAGGAAGAAGGAGCTCTGAGAAAATGGATCGGAGATTTTACCAGAGAAAACACTGTAGCAATCTGAACTAACCTTACAACCATTGTCACTGTCACTCAAGAAATAATAAGTTGAAGCTCCTCGGACTAGTGCCGAGGATTGAATTGCTTGCTCAAGTCCATATTTGTTTTACTCGTTCATTCTATAAATCATCTTCAACTGTTATTACACTCATAAAAGCCCAGTTCTTCTACCCACTCTCTACAAATTTATTGTATTGGGCTTGCTGGGCTTGAATCTACTTATCCCTTAGGAACAATGATCAAACCCAGTCCCTACAATTGGCGCCGTCTGTGGGAAGAACTTGTGCATCAATGAGTGCAACAGTTAAACATGGTAGGATCAGGTCCACACCAAGAAAACCCACGCCAAGCAGGTCCCCAACGGACAGATTCCGTAGGATCCCAGCGACAAGGTAATTTTCCTGACCTTGAACATGAACAAAATTAGGAGAATGAAAGGAATCGAGAGGGGAGTATGCATACCACCCAGACAAGCAAAAGCCACTCCCAAGTGGGCAGTCGCGTATCCCAGAGACAAAACAACAACCAAGCCATGCAGCAGAAGATAGATGACTTGAAAAAGAAACTGCGCCATGCACAGCGGAGGCGGTCTCCTCCCAGTTTTGACATATCCTCTAATGATGAAGAGGACAGCAATTACAGGCAGAGATCAAGAACTCCTCCAAGCGAGACCTTCTCTTATGAAGACGAGCACAATCATAGACGAAAACGCAAGAGCCCATCTAGTAAGGGCCTGGGTAGTGATGCCATGAGTAAGGCTCTGGATCAGATCTCTAAGTCACCCTTCACGCGCAAGATAGAAGGGGCTAGGCTACCTCGGTGGTTCCATCAGCCTACATTCACCGTTTATAATGGTCGAGCGGACCCCGTAGAGCATGTGAGCCAGTTTAATCAAAGAATGGCCGTCCACTCCGAGAACGAAACTTTGATGTGCAAGGTTTTCCCATCCAACCTAGGACCTGTAGCGATGAGGTGGTTCAATGGCTTGAAGACGAACTCCATAGATTCCTATAAGCAGCTCACCCAAGCCTTTGTCTCTCGCTTCATTACGAACAGCAGGGTTCCTCGGCCTCTAAGTTTGTTGTTGTCATTATCCATGCATGAGGGAGAAACTCTAAAAGCATACTCGGACAGATATTGGGAAATGTATAATGAGATGGACGACAACTTTGAGAACGTCGCCATCAACACTTTTAAAAGCGGTCTCCCAACCGAGCACGGCTCAAGGAAATCCTTGACTGACAAGCCTGTCACCAGTGTATGTCAACTTATGGACCAGATTGACAAATATAAAAGAGTGGAAGAGGACCAGTTGCAAGGGAAAGGAAAGAAGAAGGTTATCCCTTAAAAGATGAGTGATTTCGGGTCGGACCGATACAATAATAACCGTCCGAGGAGAGATTTCACAGGGCAATCCGGATCAACTAACACGCAGACAGTTAACGCCATATTTAGAGAGCCGGTACATCAGGTTTTGGAGAAAATCAAGAATGAGCCATTCTTCAAGTGGCCGAATAAGATGGCTGGAGATTCCATGAAGCCCAATCAGAGTCTGTATTGTCAGTACCACCAAGACCATGGACATACTACAAAAGACTGCAGGAACCTTTGGAACCACCTGGATCAGCTGGTCCGAGAAGGGAAACTGAGACACCTTTTGCATCCTTCCAGTGGTCATCAAGGCCAGGCAAACCAGGAGCCCTAGAGAGACACTTCCTTAAGATCACCCATAGGAACGATAAACGTAATCTTTGCTGCTCCGGGGAGGACAGGCTTATGCCCTTCTACGGTGATGTTTGTAGCTCAACTACCCGCTGATGACTCTGGCCTAGAGCCAAAAAGAACCAAAGTGTATCCTCATTTGGTCTTAAGTTTCTCCGAGGAAGACAAAATTGGAACCATCCAACCCCAAGACGATGCATTGGTAATCACCTTTCGGATTGGGGGTTACGACGTGAAAAGGGTAATGGTAGATGATGGTAGTGGAGCCGAAATCATGTACCCCGATCTCTATAAGGGGCTGAAGCTAAGACCAGAAGATTTGACTCCCTACAGCTCCCCCTTGATGAGTTTTGATGGGAAAATTGTCATGCCAAAGGGCCAGATTAGATTACCTGTGCAAACCGGCCCGGAGATAGTGGATGTTGACTTCATTGTGGTGGATACTTACTCCCCTTACACTGCCATCGTGGCCAGACCTTGGCTTCATACCCTAGGAGCCGTTGCCTCCACCCTGCATCAGAAGGTGAAGTTCCCTTCCGAGGGAGGGGTCTTGGAAATTCGAGGTTGCTAGGCTATGGCAAGAGAGTGCCTAGTGGCTGCCATCTCACATCAGCCCAGAGCAGAATCTTCGGCCTGTGTTGAAGAAAGCTTATAGCAATCAAAGGCCCCAGCATCGCCTATTAATGCACCAGCCGAGGAAGCAAAATGTGAGAATTTAGAGAAGGTGATCATTAGCGATGACCCAGAGAGGTTCTTCCAGGTAGGATCTCAACTGCACCCTCGGGAAAAGGAGGGATTGATAGGGTTCCTCAGAAAAAATGTTGAAGTGTTCGCATGGGACACTTATGATGGCCTATGAATTGATCTGAACTCCATATGTCACCACTTATATGTAAATCCATCAGCCACTCCCAAAAAACAGCCACCTCGGCGCCCATCCAAGGAGCACGCCGACGCTGTCAGGGACGAGGTGAGAAAGCTCAAGCAAGTAGGGGCTATCAAGGAGGTGTTCTACCTTGAGTCGTTGGCTAACACTGTGGTAGTAAAGAAGAAGAATGGGAAGTGGCGAGTTTGTGTGGACTTCACAGACTTAAACAAGGCGTGTCCAAAAGACCCGTTCCCCATGCCTCGGATAGACCAGTTAGTGGATACAATTGTAGGCCATCCTCGGATGAGCTTCTTAGATGCCTTTCAAGGCTATCATCAAATACCACTAGCCCTGGGTAATCAAGAAAAAACAGCATTCGTGACTCTTATAGGAAATTACCACTACAAAGTGATGTCCTTCGGTTTGAAGAATGCGAGGTCTACCTACCAAAGGATGATGACTAGAATGTTTGAGACACAACTGGGCAAGAGTATTGAAGTCTACATAGACGACATGGTGGTAAAGAGTAAAATGGTGTCCGAGCACGTGGGAGACCTCGAAGTCATTTTTGACATCTTAAGGAAACACAAACTGCGTCTCAATGCCTCTAAATGCTCATTTGGTGTTGGGTCTGGAAAAGTTTTGGGCTATATGGTAACTCATAGGGGAATTGAGGTGATCCCAGATCAGATCAAAGCAATTCACAATCCGCAACCTCCTTTGAACCCCAAAGAAGTCTAAAAACTCACTAGAATGATCCCAACCTTGAATCGGTTTATTTCCAGATCTGCGGATAGGTGCCGACCTCTTTTCCTCCTGATGAACAAATGGAAAGGATTTGAGTGGTCCGAGGACTGCGCTTTGGCCTTCCAGCAACTTAAAGAATACCTATCCCGGCCACCCATCATGTCCAGCCCTGAGGTCGACGAAGTTTTGTTCGCCTACATTGCGATGGCCCCTCATGTTGTAAGCTTGGTGTTGATACGAATTGATAGCGGCATACAACGGCCAGTTTATTATGTGAGTAAATCATTACATGAGGCCGAGGTGCGTTATTTACCATTGGAGAAGGCAATTTTGGCTGTAGTGCATGCCACGCGAAAACTCCCTCATTACTTCCAAGCACACACAGTTGTTGTTCTAACTCAGCTTCCACTTAGGTCTGTACTCCGAAATGACGATTACATGGGAAGAATCGCCATGTGGAGCACAGTTCTAAGGGCTTTCGATATCAAATACATGCCTCGGACCTCTGTTAAGGGCCAGGTCCTCGCTGATTTAATAGCCGAATTTGTCGAACCCCCAATAGAAATAGTAGCAGATGAGCAAAACATGGATGGAAAATCGGTTAGTACAATCTCCGTGCAAGGACCCTCACGTTGGAAAGTGTACGTTGATGGCGCAGCAAACCAAAGGGGGTCCGGGGTGGGGCTAGTTCTAACATCTCCTGAGAAGATTACCATAGAGAAATCATTGAGACTAGGGTTCTCGACCACAAACAATGAAGCCGAATATGAGGCTTTATTGCAAGGAATGGCCATCGTACAGAAAATTGAGGGAAAGGCAGTGGAAGTGTTCTCGAACTCGAGATTGGTTGTGGGCCAAGTGAAGGGGGAGCTAGAGGCTAGAGATGTGAGAATGCAGGAGTACTTGAGTCAAGTCAGGCGCTTGCAATCGAATTTTGAATTCTTAGACTTGTCACACGTCTCTAGGAGTGGAGACACGCACGCAGATTCATTGGCCACTCTTGCCACCTCCTCGGCGCAAGGTTTACCTCGAATCATACTTGTTGAGGACTTGTGCAGAGTAGATGGAGTAAGAAGGACATGGTTCGGATCCATCAAGTCAAAATGGGTCCGAGCTGGATGGATCCTATAGTGAGCTTTCTTAAAAACGATACACTACCTGAAGAGAAATCAGATGCCGAGAAAATACGAAGAAAAGCTCCTCGATTCTGGCTGTCTGAGGATCACAAATTGTACAAGCGCTCCTATTTTGGGCCGTATTTGCTATGTGTACATCCCGAAACATCAGAGTTACTGCTTGAGGAGTTGCATGAAGGAATTTGTGGGAGTCACACAGGAGGAAGATCTCTGTTCTACAGAGCCATCACTCAAGGATATTGGTGGCCGGGTATGCAGAAGAAAGCCCAAGAATATGTCAAGAAGTGTGATCAATGCCAAAGGATTGCCCCAAACATCCACCAACCAGGAGGGGTCCTCAATCTTCTCTTCAGTCCTTAGCTGTTTGCTCAGTGGGGTTGGATATTGTAGGCCCTTTCCCTAAAGCGACAGGAAATAAGAGATACCTATTGGTTGGCACAGACTATTTCACCAAATGGGTCGAAGCCGAGCCCCTGGCTAACATTAGGGATGTGGATGCTAAGAAATTTATCTGGAAGAACATCATTACTCGATTTGGGGTCCCTCATACCCTCATCTCGGATAACGGCCTTCAGGAGATACTGTTGTAACTTGGGAATTACAAACAGGTATTCCACTCTGGCCTACCCCCAAGGAAATGGATAGGCCGAGGCTGTTAATAAGGTTATAGTCAATGGGCTGAAAAAGAGGTTGGATGATACGAAGGGAAGATGGGTGAAAGAACTGCCACATGTCCTGTGGACATATCAGACTACACCACGTCGTTCAACAGGAGAGACTTCCTTTTCCATGACTTATGGGGCCGAGGCCGTCATCCCCCTAGAGACCAGCTTCCCAATGCTGAGAACAAGTACCTTCACTCCGAGCAACAATGATGAACTGCTAGGAAAGAGTTTGGATTTAATTGAAGAAAGAAGGGAAAAGGCAATGATCCAACTAGCCTATTACCACCAAAAACTCAAGCAAGGGTATGATGCCAATGTGAAGTTACGACCACTAGCACCAGGAGACTTGGTGTTGAGAAAAGTTTTTGGTAGTGCCAAGAACCCGGCCTGGGGAAAGCTGGGGCCTAACTGGAAAGGACCATATCGCATCACTTCAGTAGCAGAGATAGGTGCATATTATTTAGAAGACTTAGATGAGAAAGTTGTACTTCGCCCATGGAATGTAAATAACCTAAGAAGATATTATTATTAATGAAAGCAGTTTTGTTTGCACTTTGATTTATTGTAATTGCGTGTCATACGGTTCACTACTATCTAAGTATTAAACAGAACCAAGGTCTTACATGGCTGCTCGAACCACAAACCTTGGGGAAACTAATAACTTCTAGCAACAATCTAAGTATTAGATAGAACCAATGTCTTGCATGGCTCCTCGGACCACAAACCTTGGAGAAACTAATAACTTCTGGCAACTATCTAAGTATTAGACAGAACTAAGGTCTTGCATGGCTTCTCGGACCACAAACCTTGGGGAAACTAATAACTTCTGGCAACTATCTAAGTATTAGACAGAACCAAGTTCTTGCATGGCTCCTCGGACCACAAACCTTGGGGAAACTAATAACTTCTGGCAACAATCTAAGTATTAGACAAAACCAAGGTCTTGCATGGCTCCTCGAACCACAAACCTTGGGGAAACTAATAACTTCTGGCAACTATCTAAGTATTAGACAGAACCAAGGTCTTGCATAGCTCCTCGGACCACAAATCTTGGGGAAACTAATAACTTCTGGCAACTATCTAAGTATTAGACAGAACCAAGGTCTTGCATGGCTTCTCGAATCACAAACCTTGGGGAAACTAATAAGTTCTGGCAACTATCTAAGTATTAGACAGAACCAAGATCTTGAATGACTTCTCGGACCACAAACCTTGGGAAAACACATAACTTCTGGCAACAATCTAAGTATTAGATAGAACCAAGGTCTTGCATGGCTCCTCAGACCACAAATCTTGGGGAAACTAATAACTTCTGGCAACTATCTAAGTATTAGACAGAACCAAGATCTTGCATGGCTCTTCGAACCACAAACCTTGGGGAAACTAATAACTTCTGGCAACTATCTAAGTATTAGACAGAACCAAGGTCTTGCATGGCTCCTTGGACCATAAACCTTGGGGAAACTAATAACTTCTGGCAACTATCTAAGTATTAGACAAAACCAAGGTCTTGCATGGCTCCTTGGACCACAAACCTTGGGGAAACTAATAACTTCTGGCAACTATCTAAGTATTAGACAGAACCAAGGTCTTGCATGGCTCCTCGGACCACAAACCTTGGTGAAACTAATAACTTCTAGCAACTATCTAAATATTAGACAGAACTCGAACCACAAACCTTGTAGAAAACTAATAACTTCGGGCAACTATCTAAGTGTTTAACAGAACCAAGGTATTGCATGGATCCTCGAACCACAAGCCTTGAGAAAATTAACTACTTTAGACATTTATCTAAGTGATAAACAGGACCCTAAATGGAGCCTGGCTCGTCGGAGCACCTGCCCTGTCCTTATTCAACAAAGATGTAAACAAATGTCCATCCCTGAGCATCATTTAAAGCATTTCAAGGTACATTGAGCTTATCTTTCCTTTATAATCAATACTATAGTGTCTCTTTGAGGTCAATAAGTTTGTAAAAAATGTACCTTTGCACGTCCTGCCATAATGTATTAACCTAGAAGTTGGAGGTTTATTTTTACAAGTATTGTGAACTTAGCATCTTTAGCCCATTGTGGTAACCAATTCAGAAGGATGAGTCACACTACTAGGATTACTCAAATGTTAGTAAAAACATGAATCATATAAGCAAAAGGCCTTATCATCGAAAGAAGTGCACACATTTCATTACAAAAAAGGCAGTTTCATTACAAAAATTCAAGTAAGAAGAAAAAACAATTACATCAACACAAATAAACAGAAACAACCTATTTCTTCAGCTTTATAGTCAACTTGTCCTTGGAAGGCTGCTGAGAGGCTGTGTCAGAAGCTTCAGAATCCTGGCTTGGAGGAACGACTTTGAGGGGCACAGCAAGGGAAGCCAAGACTAACTCCATTTTCTCAAGGGCCTCCTTCTCGGCAGGAGGAGCTTGAGGATCAGTTGGAGGCTTCATCACATCCTGGGGTACTTCCTAGTTAATGATTTTCTCTTTTTCTGACACCCCAGGATGCTCAGTCTCCTCAGTAGGCTTGTCGAGAGGAGTAAGAGCGTTAGTGGCACTGTCTTGACCTGCCTCTATCGCTTCGGGGGCAGTATCGGCTTCAGAACTGGCAGGAGCAGACTCTCTGAAAGCAGGGGGTAATACACGTTCTCTGCTCTCCTAAGTTCAAATGAAGCCTTAACTCCAGCTTGGTTGAGGGCTTCGACCCAAACTTGGGAGCAGTAGAGCCTGCATACCCCTGGAACTTGGGCTCTGAGATTGGTCTCAGTCTCAGCCACCCCCATCTCATAAGCTTCTTGCTCGACCCTCTCTTTAGTCTCCTCTGCTTGCTCCCTAGCTTTCTCTGCCTCCGCCTAAGATTTCACTGCCTCGTCCTTGGCCTTCTCCATAGTGTCCTTGGCTTTCTCTGCACCTTCTAATTTTTTCTTCAATGACTCAATCTACCCTTTGGCTGCAGCCAAATGGTCCTCGGCCTTACGAAGGAGTAGCCTTTGGTCTTCGGCTTGCTTCTGAACGCCCTCTAAAGCCGAATCCGCACTCCTCCTCGCCTTCTCCTCGTCCTTCAGCTTATTTCTCAGGTCCTGGGTAGACTGGTTGGCAATGTTAAAGGCTTCTACAGCCGCAACACACCTATTCCTCTCATCTTCCAGTTGTCTGCTGCAACTGTTGGCCATCTCCTCTGCCCTAAACGTGGCCTGAACAGCCTAAAAAGAGAACAAATGCAAGGTAAACAGAGAACAAAGGCTAAAAAAAGGGGAGGGGGGGCTAACTAACTAAACTAAGTAAGTTGGGAACCTTACCATGCCCAAGTACTTCTTAAGGCTGAGGAAGACCTCCTACCTTCTAAAAGATCGCAACTCGGCCATATCCGAGGGTAGTAACAAGGTGCTCTCCAAAACATCGGCCACATGGCTGCTGGTGCCTCCCTAGAAGTCCCTGATGGAAGCATTGTCCATCAAGGGGGCCCCATTGAGCATTGGAGCCAGGAGCCAGGCCTGGGGCTCAGGCAGAGGATCGACCCTCTTCTCAAATCCCCTATGCCCAACTTTTTGTTGCTTGGCGACTCGCTGGGCCTCCTCTTCCGGTGTGGGGCGAGACTTCTCAACCTCCATCACCTCCTTACCCTTTGACTCCCTTTTTCGTTTGGGGTCGGAAGGCTCGGGTCTCGGCGGTAGGGTTGGCTTAGGAGGAGAAGGAGGAGGAAGTTTGGATGGAGCAGGAGGGAGCTTGCTCTGAGAAGGGAAGGTGGTTTGTTCTGAGCTGCTCTCCCTTGTATCTCTCTTCTCGGTTGGGACTCTATCAAGTCCAGCAGGTTTGTTCTTTGTCTCCTCTGTATACCCATATCTTCTTCAAAAGGAGTTTCTGCCGAGGGGAAGTCTGCTTCAGTATAGTTTGGGTCGCCGAGATCACCAGAAGGGTCCTCAGACGACTGGACTCAGTTGAACACCTCAAATTCGTCCTCGGACGAACCTACCTCAACGACCTCTTTTTCTTCCTCTGTTTTTTCTTCCTCTTCCTTTACCACGGGACAAGAAGAAGAAGAATCAACCAAGGGTACGCCCTCCAGAAGTGAAGCACCCTTAGGGAGCAGGAAACCCTCAACTGCAACGCTGATCTTATGGAGACGTGGATCGCGGGCCTTGATGACAATCTTTGGTGCTTGGAAAGCGCTAGAGATTGGTTTATATCCCAGTATTAGGTGAGCCGCCCTGAGCTGATTGTCGTCCTCGTTCACAAACACCTCGGCTTTGAGAATTTTGTCTAAGCCCTCCCTGTTAACCAAACTGAAATTTGGCTCGGTGGCGCGTCTATCTGCAAAAATCATGAGGAGCAGACCGTTAAAAGCGAAACAACACAAATCAAAGTAAGGTAAAGAGTAAATCATTTTTCCTACTTCTAGAACCACAACTGGCTGCCCCTCTTTCGTCGGGCAAGGGAGGCCATCGTGCCATTCCCCGGACACGATCAAGAAGTCCTTATTTAGCCTATTACTAGACTCAGGAAGGCACTGTATGAGCCTGATCTCGGGATACCTCGTCTTCAGGTAGTACCCTTTCCCCTTTAAATGGTGGAGATTATATACCCAATTAACATCATGGTGGGTTAACCCTAACCCCATCTTCTCGTTCAAGGCATCCACACACCCTAATATCCTAAATACATTGGGAACACAGTGGGTGGTTGCTAAATGGTAGAACCTAAGGTAGTTCCTCATAACCCTCCCCATTGGGATTCTCATGTCGCCTTCAATGAAGGCGATCATGGGAATCACTACCTCACGTACTCGCTGTTGCTCAAACCACTCTCCCTCCTCACAATATAGGAGGTTAACATTGGGAGGGATTTTATATTGAGCCCTAAAACTCGCCATTCCCTCTTCGGATTCTACCAAACACTTAAACCTACCCATTCTTTCTCTTTCAAGAAAGTTTAGGAAGGCACTAAAGAGAAATGAGATAAGAACTCAAGCCAAGGAGTGAAAATGCCCAAAGGAAAGGAAAATACACGAGAAGACAAGTTGTAGAGATTTTTGGATACTTACAGAATGGGGGAAATTGTCCTCGGACAGTCTTTTAATAGTTGTAGAGGCACGAGTAAGTGAGGGATATTAGCAGGTTCAATGTATGTGTGCTAGAGTAAGGGAAAAAGTTGATTTAATAGGTATTTATATCAAAGAAAGAGTAGAGCGAGGGAAAATTCTCGCTCAGTTCTCGATGAAGCTCTCAATCGCATAATTCGCATCATGCCGTAGAACGTGGGGGGCAACCAACCGCAGGAATTTAATAAGGACGCGCTCCAGATGCCGAAGCGTTAGGAACACGCCTTGGGCAGTTAAAAAGGCACTGACACTAGCAGAAGACAAGACGTGATAAGCCTAAGCTACGCCCGAGGACATCAAAATCCTCATTTCTGTCCGAGGTGCCAGACAGCAGAATTTTGAGGGGTTATTGTGGGGTCATAGAGCCCAGTGATAGACATCCACCTTTTGTACTGGACCTGAGGTCCATGCTGAGGCCCATAATCGCATATGAAGAAGACAGTGGTGATCATGGAAACCCAGGAAACCGTGCAGAGGACAACTCTGTCCTCGGCTAGCCAAAGCCGAGGTGGAAGAAAAGTGATTTACCGGCAAAGACAATCTTCCAAAACACCCCAAGGAAAAAGATAAGTATAGCAAGTAAGCACACTGGAGCAGGGCGGTAGAGCAATTCCAGGAAAAGCTGCTGCCTCTACATTAAATGCTCCACAACTAACACTCTGGCCACATTAATGTGGAAATGATACTTAAGCAGTGGTTTTTCAGACTCACAGCTACTACCTAAGAGCTTTGGGAGAAGGTTGATGTGACAAAGACCAACAATAGCAGATCTGACCTGCACGTGTATGGTGGAGATGAAGGAGGAAAGTAGTATATAAGGAAGAAGGAGCTCTGAGAAAATGAATCAGAGATTTTATTAGAGAAAACACTGTAGCAATCTAAACTAACCTTACAACCATTGTCACTGTCACTCAAGAAATAATAAGTTGAAGCTCCTCGGACTAGTGCCGAGGATTGAATTGCTTGCTCAAGTCCATATTTGTTTTACTCGTTCATTCTATAAATCATCTTCAACTGTTGTTACACTCATAAAAGTCCAGTTCTTCTACCCACTCTCTACAAATTTATTGTATTGGGCTTGAATCTACTTATCCCTTAGGAACAGTGATCAAACCCAGTCCTTACAAAAGAGAACCAACAAAAAAAAAAAAAAAAAAAAAAAAAAACAACAACAACAACAAAAACAATTTAAAAAAACTAAACTAAATCGCATCAACCCAAAGTAGAGTTTTAAAGAATATAAAAAATTATACTTAAAGCAAAGATGCAAGAAAAATTAAAAAAATCCACCAAAAAATTAAGAGAGAGAGAGCCTTTTTTTGTGAGGAAAAATTATGCATAGAATGGAAGAAATAGTGACAAATTTATAGTAAGAGGGTGTGAATAAAAAGAGACAAAAATAAAGGAAGATGAAGGGAAAGAGGAAGAATGATATTAATGTAGAGGGTAGTGGGGAGATAAAAAGGTAAGGGAGGGAGGAAGGTTGAAGAAGTGTAAATATTAAAAAAATAAATGTTAAAAACAATTATAGGAAAATTGGAAAGAAAAAAAAAATGACATGGACGTTGATGTGGCTCAATTGGAGCATAGTAACAATAAATGCTACGCTTCAGCTTTTAGATATATATAGATATAGACTAGTCGCAGGCTTGCGTGTTGCGTGTAATAATTTTTTAGGTAAAATACTATTTTAGTCCCTAGACTTTATAAAGAGTTAAAAAAAAAAAAAGTTTTATCATATTTTTCATAATCTTGCCTATAACGTTTTTTTTACCATTATCATATATTTATTGGTTGATGATTTGCATAACATAGACATTAAATAAGAGGTAGAACTGTTCATTAGATTTTTTTAAATCATGGTGTATGAAGATTATGATTATATATATATATATAAAAGGTTAAATGAAATGTCAAAAATGAGATTAAAAATTTTCCAACTTTATTTTTAATGTAATTTCTAAATTACTGAAGATCATCTCATTTTTAGTTATGATAGGAAATATAATTTCCCTAGTTAGAGTTTGATTAGTTTTAAGTTTAAAGTTTGTATTATTATATTTAATTGTTGATTATTTATTTAATTAAGTGAATGTTATGGTTGATTTTATTGCACTATAAAGTTTTCAATGTCCTCTGTATAGTCATCTCTATTTTATTTCTTACTCCTCTTGATCGCCTTTTTATTTTCCAAATAACGGTTATTAATTGACATTTGATTTCATTTCTTTTTTTCTTCCTTCATTTGTTCTTTATTACTTTGTATGTTCCCTCGCTAGTTGTAAATTTTATGGTTATCAATGAGAAATAGATATCATAGTTATAGATGTAGTTATGTTAACGTTAGTGGTATGTCAAAGTTTTTTTTTTTTTTTTTTCTTCCTTTGAATTTTCAAGGAAATATGAAAGACATTTCTCTAGTTTGGTTTCAATCAATTAAGATATCCATAATATCTTAACGGAAGTAATAGTGAGCCTACAAGTTTTTTAATGTATGAATTGGTTACGTTAGTGGTATGTCAAAGTTAAAAAAATAATAATAATATTTCCAAGGAAATGTAAAAGGCCTTTTTTTGAAAAAAGAAATTGTGACTTTTTGAATTGTAGAAATATGATATTTTTTTTAATTACCTTGTTTATAGATTTCATTATTAAGTTATAAACATCTAAATTAAAGTAGATTAATATATAAATGCAAAATTATATATAAAGTTACAACCGCACAAGATAAATATGTATAGATAATGTTTTTTTTTTTTTTTTGATTATTCATGAATCATTATTTCATTGTTTACTTATAAATATCTAAATTAAAGTTTTTTTTAAAAAAATATAAATTAAAATAGATGAATATGTAAAGGTAAAATTATATGAAAAATTAAAACTACCCAAGATAAACGTTTAACCACTAGTAGATATGTGTTTTTTGAAAACTAAAAGTATGCTCGATTGCTTTAGCTGGAACTATATAACTATGCAAATATTGTTGCAAGAGGTTCTATCATTTGCAAATTACCAAGTTTGATGGCCTCACAAAACAAATATTTCATTTTGCAAAAAACTTTACATGAACTCTTCTTTTTTTGTGACAACCTTTTTAAATTTTTTTTTTCTTTTTGCGGAAACAACTTAAGAATATTAAGAATTAATTTACCACATGTGGTAGCTATAAAACACATTAGTGATATGAAAAATAGACAAGTTCAAATATTTAAAAAGCCTTTTTAGTAGATTGTAATATAAAACATTTTTTCTCAATATTTTATGTAACTTTTCCAATAAGATCAATATTGTTGGCATCCTTTAAAGATGATACATAATATTTTTGAGAAGAAGAAGAAGAAGCAGAGACGATGCTAGCACATAATATAAAATTATTAAGTTTGCGTGATTTAAATTTGTGGTAAAAAAAAAAAATTAATGTATCTATGATAAATTTTTTTATCTAAATGATATATAATAGTCCATAATTTTTTAGTTTGATTCAAAAAGTCCATTCTCAATAGCCTTCTAAGTCTACAAATTGGCCAATCTATAGGCCTAAACACATTCAAAGAGTCTATCTAAATTATAAATCATATGACCTTTTATCACACAAATATTTTGATTCCCCCAATGAATGGTAAAGAAAGGCAGGTTTGTGTCTAGCCATTTTCTTGATTTATGCTGCATAATTTAATAGTATGTAGGATGTGACTAAATTTAAATGCTGAATAAAATAAGATGAGAAGAAAAAGAGTAAAAATAAAATATATAGCAATAAACATCAAATTATCCAAGTCATTCTATGTAATATAATAACATTATATTATTATATACTGTATGTATAATGCAGTAGGATAATATTTAATAAAAGAGAATAAAAAGGATAACAACTTAAAACACAAATCTAAATTACATCAACCCAAAGTAAAATTCTAATTAACACAAAAATTCATCGACCTAAAGTATGGAAGCAATAAAAATCAAAATCAAAATCAAACAAAAAATGAAAAACAAAATGAGAGAGAGAGAAGTAACCTTTTTTGTGTGAGAAAACTATGTATAGAATGAAAAAGAAAATGTCAAATTTATAGTAAGATGTTGAGAATAAGAAGAGTCAAAATAAATGAAGATAAAAGGGTAGAGAAATAATGATATTAAGGTAAAAAGTAGTGGGGAGATAAAAAGGTAAAAGAGAGGGAGAGTTTTAGAAAATTTATAATAAAAATAATGGTTAAAAGATATTTTAATTTTTAAATAATGGAGTTTTTAAGTCACCTTAAATGAGAAAATATTTTAAAATATATATATAAGAAAAATTGGAAATAAAAATGATAATGACGTGGCTGCTAATGTGGCTTAACTGGAGCGTAACAACAATAAATGTTACGTTTCAACTTTTAGACATATATAAATTTAAAATTTTAGGAGATAGGATTTTATTTCCTTAGATTTCAGGTGTTTTTAGGGATTTGTTAGTCAAAATAGAGTGCAGTGCGCTCCTAAATCCCGAGTTAGATTTGTAATCGAATCGGGTGCATCATTTTTGGTCCAATTGTGGAGCTCCAAGGAGCAGTTCTTGCCCCAGCTGGATAGTGAATTGATTCATGGGTCTTCTTTAGCGCTTAATGTGAACACCGAATAAAAGCCCCTGAAATGGGTTACGTATCAAACTGAGAAGACGACAATAATTTGGGTTTAGAGGCCATTGGACATGGCTACTTCATGGTAACTTAACCCATGTTTTGGAAAATTACATCTTGTTTTGATGGAATTTAAATCCCAGGTTTGTGATTGTTAGAGATATATTAGCTCAATAGCATAGGTTCAAGCACAATACTTCTATATGTGCAAGCCATGTCTTTTACTTGTACTAGAAGTCTATTAATCATAGTTAATATATGGTTAGTCTAGGGTTTAGCCTACTATATATACTCATGTTATGGTTCATTGTAACACATGATTTGTACTACACTATCATATATTAAAAATGTATCCCTAAGGGTTTCCTTTGTGGACAAAGGCCGTCAAGCGGTAACCCTCGTTTTCTTGTGCTCTCTATTTTATGCTTCCACTTCTACATTTATTCTAGTATATTCAATATGGTATATCAATGCTAATATTTAACTGTGATCTCTAAATCCCAACTTTAAATCCCTTCAAAATTTGTTGTACTGAAATTTTAAATCCTTGTGTTAGACACCCCCCTCCCTACACGAAAATTCCAGCTACAAATGACAAGCCCAAAAACCCGGAGAATTTGGAGAGAGTAGGCATTTTTTTCTACAACTAAAAAGCCTTTACTCGAAGTTATTTTTTTATGTAGCATTTTTGGAATTCGAGTTTCAAGTGAAAATTGATTTTAGAAAACTTTTGCTCAAAGCAAATAGCTGCCGTCTGATTGAAAATGCCATATCAAACGTGTTGGGTTAAGATAGATTGACCTCGGTTAATTAATTCAATTATGCAAGTTAAATTATGTGGGTGAGTTGGGCCCGGGCAACCATGTCTGCCCACTTGATCAAAACCCAACACAAAGCCCGAGACCCATTAGACGAATTAAACTTGGTACGCAAGGAGACAATTAGCCTTGGTCCTTATCACAATGGGCCTAACCCTAGGATTGGGATCATGGCCGAGGGGACGACAACTTGAGAGACTCTTGAGTGGTCGGCTAAATGCTGACCAATAACGAAGGTAGTCGGGATTAAACACGAACCTAGCAAGATAGGTAGCCGAGGACTAATAATGCCATTGGGGAACCACCCCCGAACACAATTCAGCGTTTGAAACAAGTTCCAAGGGAATCCTCTAAAGTTGTGAGGATCCCTTGGGATATTGATGAACATAGGAATACGTGTGTGAAGTGGGGAGATAATGATTAAGACCCCACTAATAAGAGGCTATAAGAAGGGGAAAAGGGTGAAGGCTAGGGGGTTGAAAATTTTGGGGGAGTGAAAGAGCAAGAGAAAGGGAAAACACAGGGAAACACTAGGGAGTAGAGAGGAACTAAGGCAAGTTTTGGGCCTAATCCATAGGATTGAGTATTAACCCACTTATAAATAAATTTTGACCCAAATACTCTTGTCTAGACAATTTTGGGTGCCCACAGATTAATTAGGTCAAATTACATGTAAATCGTGGAGGTACCAACAAATCACCAGATAACTAATATGGAGCAGAAAATAAATTGACACGGTGATTTGTTAACAAATGGGAAAAACCTCTCGCAAGGCAAAAACCTCATCGGGTGAATTTAAGGTCACAACTCCTAGGAATCCACTAATCAATAATCAAGCGATTGCAAGTATAAGGAATCTTACCACTACCTTGGCCTATCCCAAAATACCAACTTATAGTTGAACCTTCGCTTCAATACCCAATTGAACTTGATATTGTAGTAGTCTTCTTTCCTTTATTGCACAAATTTTCAATTTGTGACTAACTCTTTTGCACGGATCCTAGTATGTGACTAACTCCAGCAACTTGATTTATTGTTGTTGGCTACAAAGTTCTTCACTTCATAAACGATGAAGATCAGGAAGCACTTGATTGCAAAACCCTTAGGCGCACAAATGCAGTAGCTTCACACAGAGTATATGAGTTCTAGGTCTCTGTTTTCGTATTTAATGACTTTTAAAATAAGTCTTATATATGATTAAGGTTGTGAGAAAAGAAACCCTAATCAAACAAGTCATCATGGGCCAAATTTCAAATTTGGAAATTCTAAAATCATAGATCTCGATAGATTGAGCTTGTGTTGAGCTTCTCCATTAATCCTTGATAGCAGCATCTGTCGAGCTTATGTCGAGACTTAATGAAACAGCTTTTCTTCACATGTTTCTTGGATCAATCTTCACGTCTTTAATGAAACCACTTGATATGTTTGAACAACATACTTCTTGATACATGAAACCCAACTTAGATCTACCCAATTACAAGTAAAATCGTTTTGTCAAAGGATTAGCCAATTACATAAAAAATATGACCCTAACAAAATGATCTATATGAGAATGTGAAATCAGTTTTCAAAATTCCAACATTAGGATTTGTGGTCTAGGATGGTTTGTTTATTAGGGTTTAGGGTTTATAGATTTCCTTTTAGGACTATTGACATTTCTGTCAACCGAGTCTTATGTGGGTTTGTAGAAATGTGAAAGTTATGTTTTCTTGTCATGTGATAATGACTAAATATTAACATTATTGTCTAATGGTCGTACACCATTTGAAGGATTTCTAGGTTCAACCCATTTTTGGATGAGGAATTTGTAAGAATTATGGTCTATTGTTTGTAAGGGTGTCAAATGGATGGGTTTGGGTTTAGCATAATTAGGTTGGATACATAAAATCCATTTACCCATTATTACCCATTTAACTAATTACTTCTAACCCAAACTCAACAATCCAATTACTATGGATAAATCCCAACTCACCCAATTACAATAATCAAAATTACCAAAATGTGTCTAAAACTTAAAAATGACCAGAATACCCCTAAACCCCTCAAAAATTGCCAGAATATCCCTAAAACCATAAAATGACCAAAATACCCCTACAACCTATTAAATGACAAAAAAAACCCCCTCAAAACCCAAAAAATGACCAAAATACCCTTGAAACCTAGAAAATGACCAAAATACTCCTAAAATCTAAAAAGTTACAAAAATACCTCTGGATCCTTAAAATGACCAAAATACCCCTCAAACTCGTAAAATGACCAAAATATACCCCTAAAAATGACAAAAATATCCCTAGAATCTAAAAAATAATCGAAAGATTCCTGAGACCTAAAAATGACCAAAATACCCTCGAAACTGAAAAATGACCGAAATACTCCTAAAACCGAAAAATGACCGAAATACCCCTAAAACCTAAAAAGTGAGTGAGAGATGATTATATTTGTTTGGCAACTGAAAAAATGAGAAGAAAATGAAGGAAAATCATTGAATTTGAAAACCCTAATCCCCAAATTCATGAAGAGAGAGAAAGGAAGAGAAACTAAGGGAGAGAGAGTCGAGAGGCTAAGAGAGGGTCGGAGGGGCTGAGTTGAACTTTGGGTTTATTATTTTTGGATTATTTGCGTCTAATTGGGTTTTTAGTTAAAGCTCAATTATTATTTAAGTTCACTAGGTCCATAGTTAAAGCCCAATTAGGCAGGTTTGGATTCTTTTTGAGTGAGTGGTATGGACACAACAGGGAGTCGCCACCTAGTTTTTGCAATGGTCTAGGAATCATATATATAGCGTCCTCTTGAGGAATGAAATTTTTGATCTTACTGCCAGAGATATGGGTTTGGAGTTTAGGTATGGTTTTGGGAAGGTGTTAGGCACCCAAAACCGCCCAACCCTAAGGTTGACTTCCTCTCATTGTGTCTTATGTCTTAACCCTATTAAAGGCATACTCAATATTGCATTCTAACTCACACACATACTAGCATACATCTAAGCATACACCATGGCATCAATCATCCCAAAAAGACCTAATCATTCATCTATCATGGCATACCCAAACATACATCTATCATGGCATCTCCTAACATTCATCTATCATGCCATCTCTAAACATACATCTATCATGGCATCTCCTAACATTCATCTACCATTATGTCATCATATCATATTCAAGGCAAAAACATGGGTAATAAAAAAATTATGGTATCATTAAGAGATCATGGAAAACATTAAGAACACAACATGCTTATTCATCATATCACCTCATGTTCATCAACCTTAAACAAGATTACAAACAAAATGCATGTTCATGTGAATGCATGACTTACCTTATTTACCTTGCTGCATCTCAGCATCTATGGCATTAATGCATGAACATGTGAATGTATGTTCATGGCATTAAAAACAAAAAAATGAAAGATAAACCCTAATTTAAGCATGTGGAAAGCAAGCAAAAACAAACATGTGAAACAGAAACTTAAAACCATATATATAAAAGAAAGGATCTAAAACAGAAGTATTGCATGTGAAAAAGAAGCAAAATCAGAAAAACTAGGGTTAGGGTTTCTGGGCAGGATCATGTGCACGCATGAACAAGCCTGCATGTGCATAATCTAGCCTGCGTGCGCAAGCAGAATTATGCGCACGTGGAATCCATCCCAGAAACCCTAGCAACATAGCAAATAGAGCAAGGCTTCAAAATGACAAATCTAACATCCTAACATGCTTTAAAACATAACAACTACCTAAACCTAAACTATATAAACATATTAAAACATATAATAACAAAAAAAAAAAAAAAACTAAAGCAAACAAAAAAAAATTAAAGCATAAAAAGAATAAGAAAAGAAAAAGAAAGTTTAGACTAATACCTCAAACGTAAAGCTTTCCAAGCTTGATTTTTGACCGTTCCCCTCAGTCAAATCTATTCACAGTCAATAAGAAACGTGATTAGTAATCTTAAACTCAAAGATCAAGGCCAGAAAATGTCCTAATAAAAAGAAAATTGATTTGAGAATGTTTTGTGAAAAACTCCATCGTTGATTCACTATTTCTAGTGAATATTAGTGTTTTCCCTTAGGATTTCTGTGTGTTTTGAAAAGGTACCATGTATGGCTATTTATATTGTGAAAATGGGGGTTTGGAACGACTCCCAGACAATGTGGGGTTCCAAACATCAGCATTAATGCAGAAAGCTTGCATTTTTTTATGTTTCTGGAACCCTACATGCACACGCAAGATCAGGCCTGCGTGCACATGCATCATGGCTGCATGCGCAAGTTGATTCCTGCGTGCGCATGCCAAGGGCTTCTTTGGCCTTATTTTTCCAAAAATAGATTTATTTGCTCATTAAAAATTATATTTTTAATTTTTACATTTCTCAAGTCAATTTAATATCTGATTGGGTCCTAAACCAACCTTGGGTCTTAAAATTTTAGCATCATTGGGGAACGGGGGCCTGAGTCGTAAGGGGTACAAAATGCGGTGTCTACAGGTGTGTAAATAGATTTTGGTTGATTTTGCCAACCCTAATTGTTTGGTGTTTGTGGAAGGTCTATTTTTGATCTCATTCTCTTTTTATACATTTTGTGTCTGCAAAATATTAAGGTTTCTTTTAATAAAATTTTAAATTATACATTCATTTTACCCAAAAGCTTCTTCTTCTTTTTTTCAAACGTCGTGGAACGGTTTCAATCGATTGAAATGAGTGGATTCAATAATACCTCAAGTAAGAGGACATTTTAAGCAAGGAGTAATTGAAAAATATGATGACAATAAATCAATAATACAATTAATGTAATAATGTAAATAGTAAATACAATCAACGATTGAGAAATTAAAGAAACTTGTATTAATAGAAGAACGTGATCCAAAGCACTACTTCTACTTGTATTTTTTTTTTTCAATGGAATAAGGGATCCCACGTCATAATATATTTTTCTCAACATATTTTCTAACTTGAGAAATCACTCTGTTTGTTTCTACCTTAACGAAAATGAATAATTCTTTAAAAAAAAAATTTTTGAAAATTATTTCATTTTCCTATGTTTGATAGTGACATTGAAAATAAGTTGAAAAACACTTCTATTTTTTGGTGTTTGATATGCATAAAAAATTATTAACATATTTTGTATAATTTAAAACATATATAATATGTATATTGTGTAAATCAATTAATGTAATCAATAAATTGAAAACCAACCATGAATTTGGTTTTGCCACTAAAATTTCGGAGGGGGGGGGGGGGGGAACCTTTTCATTTCAATGCTACAATAATTTGTAATAGTTATATTTTTATTTTGGTCATATAGAAATTTATACCATATCGGTAACCCTCTCACTTGATAGTTTTATTAGTGTCTCTATGCCCGCCCTTCCTTGATCCATGGTCCATTAGTGGGGTGAAATGAATAATATGGATTAGTTTAATTTTATTAGTGTCTCTATGCCCACTATCCCTGGACTTTATATTTGACTTCCTAGAATATGTTGAGGAGTTTGTAGCTCTATTTATATTGAATCCTCATTACACAACAGAGTATGCAACGAATTACATTTGTTATGAGAATCAGTAATTCTTTGGTATTCTCAAAACACAAAGAATTGTGCTCTCTCCTTTCACATTCATGGTGGGGTCCGCTCATTAAATTTATATGGAATCCACATGAACGTGAGAGGAGAAAACACTATTTCATTATACTTCAAAAATATCTAAGAATTTTCCTATGAGGATTATACATATAAATCTTATTATTATCACTCAAAGACTTCTTATCATTATTTATCTTTATCATTATCTTGGATCATGACTGGTGGTGAGATTAGCTTGGACTCTTAATTTTTGTTCTTATATTATCTCGACAATCTTGATGTTGGTTATCACAGGAGAGAGAGAGAGAGAGAGAGAGAGAGAGAGAGAGAGAGAGAGAGAGAGAGATGTTATGCCCACAATATTTTTACAAAAAATCCTAAGTGGCAGGTTGTTATGAGTTGTTAGTCATAGATAAAAAATTTATTCCAGTGGTGGGTTCATATTAGATCCAATAACAACTTATCACCTATAATTTGTTGTGAAAATATTGTGGACATAGCACTCCTCTTTTATTTTTGTATCGCTTGAGTGAGAGATTGTTTTTTGAAAAAATTTAGTGGAAAACAACCTCAAGAAAGAAAAAAAAAAAAAAAAAAAAAAAAAAAAAAAAAAAAAAAAAGGCATATTTTTAATAAGGTTTTTTGTTAACAAAAATTATTCTTCCTTTAACCTATGTTTTTTGATGTCAAAATATGGAAAACTATCTTTGTACACAGTTTTCTATTAAAACAAATAGAGCATAGATACAACTAGAGTGAATTGAGTAGATTTAATAATATTTCAATTAAGATGACTTTTATACAACTAGAGATTGAAAAAACACAATAATAATCATGAAACTAATATAAATAGAATCCACAACTAAGAAACTAAATAAATTTACTTGCATTAATTGAAGAACATAATACAAGAGATAAAAGAAGGGTCAAGGTTAGGTCCAGTATCCAGTAGTACTGGACCTGTTGAGATGATGACATGTGTCCACTTTTGGACACGTGTCATCATCTGACCGGGTCTAGTGCACTGGATGCACTGGACCTAAACCAAGTCCATAAAAGAAAAACGTAACTTGATAGAAACTACCGGTTGCATTAAAGCAAATGGCAACAGGGGAAATGTAAATGAGCCACAAGAACTACACTACTCCTATAATAGAAATAAAGTAGACATATTAAACGGTTGGTGTTGAATTGGTGATTGTTTATGTCCATTCCCCATGGATAGTTCTCCATTTTATAGGCAAAAAAGGGAGTTATTTCAAACTAATCCACAAGATAGGTGGTTGTTGGTGTAAACACAGTAATAATGGAAATAACACAACGAGAAACTGAATAATACTTCTGAATATTATTAATTTAAAGAAAAAAATTATCCAACACTATTTGGACTAAGGCGCGGTACTCGATTTCTTTAAGGAGATTCAAGCCCTTGGTTGGCTAAACTTTGTAACCGGTGCAGACCTTCTCTGACTTGTCTCCCTCGGGATACAACAGCCCAACAAGTGTCATATGACTAGAACAACCTTTGCACAAAGTGTTCAAGCCCAAAGCTCCACCAGAAAGGACACCCCTCCTTGCCAAGAACCTCTTTATTTTTTAGTGTATATTGCAGTAACTTGGATTGGGTCTGAATGAGTCTTTTTATAGGCTCAATGGGCCTCACGAAATTACTACCCAAATTAATCTGATTAATTAGGTCAATTATTCTGATGTAGTGGGTGTTACAAGATTAATTGCTGGATATTAATCTGATGGGCTGGAGTTACACAATTAATGGTGAGATAAGGAGTTTCTTAAGAATTAAAAGACCCAAACAGATAGTCCATTAAGTGGGTTAATGGCTCTTCATTTTTCATAATAAAAATGGAATATTAATTCGGGTCATTTACTCACCAACGAATATGGTAATTATTCTGAATGGGCTGTCAAGTAGGAGGGTCCAAGAGGCTGATTCATTTCCATTTTTTGATACCTCCACCCTTCACCTCCCCCTTGCGCACGTATCTAGCGCAATATTTGAGTCAATTCATATTAGTCCATTAATCACCACAATTAAAAAGAATAAAATAGTCTCTCTCCTTTTCAATGTGGAATTAAACAATTTCACTAACTCCTCATCTTCCATATTCACTCCCACATCTTTACATTTATATTGTAATATTTATTCATTTTAATTGATTAATATTAAAATGCTCCAACAGTAGTAATTTCTTAACTTCTTAGTAATTAGTCCTCTTTATTTGTATTTATTTTAGTAAAATGCAATAGTAAGTTTGGGACACTCTTTAAGCCAAAAAAATGGTCTTCTCATTCTCTTTTGCAACACTAGCAAAAAAACTAATTGCAAAAACTTTCACAAATCAAGGAGCTAAAGCAACATGCTCACATTCCAAACAATTCATCCCTCATAGAAGTTGTAAAGCACTGGATACATGTTTTTATTATGATCGTTGAGGTTGGATCGCAACCTCCACCGATGGTGAAGGACTAGTGGTAGAAAGTTGTAGTTATTGAAAAACATGGTTTTGCATCACATACAAACCAATACAATAGAAGCAACATAAGATCTACTCCATTCATGAGAGATAACATTCAAACTTGAATTCTAGAACAAAGTATAGGAAAGTGTACCTTGATCTAGTGAAATTCAAAATTAGAAGTAGATAGTATCTTGAGAAGACCTTCAATCTTCAGCCAAATTCCACTTGATACCCGAGATGTGTGGTCTCTCAATCAAGACTTGCAACAAGTTATTGAGTTGAAGATTGAAGATACCACTTGTCAAAAATTTGATGAAGAGGTCAAAGAAAAGAAGGTTGAGTTGATTGTGGATAATGACATAAATCAAAAGATGATAATTATTGAGAATATTGTGGAAGATTCAATTGAGGTTAAATATGAGGATGAGTCCATCACCCACAATCCCCAGGTTTCGGTTGATTTGTTGAAGATGACTACACAATATGTTGATTTTCTTGAAGTAGAAAATTTTAATTTTATTATCAACCTTTTGGTGATTGATGTTGCAAATAAATTGAAGGTATATGGGAAGAAATTTATGCTACACTTTATGAAAGATTCAAGTTTTAGTACCGGACCATGTTATTAAAGCATTCGAAGTATTTGTTTATTTGGAGTGGAAGATTTCAGATTTCAACTATCAACTCCAGGACAAGTTTTTTTCAAGTGGAGGGGTCTGATGTAGGACAAAATCTTCAAATTAATTTATGTAATTTTTTATTTTTGTTATTTTTTATATAATTTTTGTTATTTTAGGTTTAGGGCATTTATTTCCTCATTTTTAGGTGATTTTAATGTTTTTTAGGTCAAATTTGGTTCGTGTTATGGTTAGATATTAATTAGGACTTATTTTAGAATATATTTTCTTATTTGTCAAGTTTTACGAAGCCCTTAAATAGGCCCTTAAGTCTATAAACGTTTTTCAGAGTTGATTATTAATAAAATATAGACGTTTTTTCAATTCCTTTCTCTGGTGGATTCCAGTTTATCACCTTGTAAATTCAAAGGACCCTTTGTGGATTCAAGGTTTACTACCAGAAGCTAACAATTTAGTTTCTGTTCCATCAAATAAAACATCGTGTGTGCTTTCTTCAGGCTTCCGCGACATCAATAAGGTGGCGACTCCCAAAGAAAGAGAATGTGGGCTATGCAACCTGCAAGTGCGCCCACAATTATGCACGTGGTTCATGCCCTCAGGGGAAATACACCTCAGCCAAATGAATTGGAGGAGGGAGATTTGGGAATTGCTACCTGGTATAGGTCTAGGAACCAAATTAGGCATTTTGGGCCATTACTTACATAGATCTTATTCACCAGATATTGGGTCCATCCTTAGGATAAGGGTTAGGAAGGTGTTAGACACCCAAGACAGCTGGGCTCGTGGGCCGGCCTCCATATTGATAGGTCATATTTAATTAAAAATTTTATTAAGTAAGCCCTAATCCTTAATCTAAACGTACATCATGCACTAAATTAAAATAACACACAACATGTTAAAAGATTGCATCACAACATAAAAAGAAACATATTAAAACACAATCAAACAAATTATTATCAAAAAGGAAAAAAGAAAATCAAAATCAAACATGCCAGGAAAGATTACAAATTAAACCTAACATGGCAAAAAGGACTAAAATAAAAAAGGAAAACAATTAATCATAGTTAAATAACTTAAATTATGGTTAAACAGAATCAAAGAACACATGAAAAATAATTAAAATAATAAAAACAAAATATTGGTCAAATCTGGGTTTAGAGTGTGTACGCATACTCAACCATATGTAGGTGGGTTGAAACTCTACAAACGCATCCTCGATGATGTGTACGCATCCAAATACAAAGTTAAAAAAAAAAAAAAAAAAAATCATATTTTCATATTACATCAACCAAAAATATAGCATGTGAATTTTAATTAAAAAGAAGAAAAAAAGAAACAATAAAAAGAAACAAACAACTACATCATAGTCAAATTAACATCATCAAATAAATATAAAAACAATCAAACAAAACATGTGTGAATAATAAACTAGCATCAAAACAAAGAACATGTTAATATATCATAAAAACTAAATAAAGCCATAAAAGCACTAAGAATAGATTATAATTAACTCATAGCCATATTAAAACTTATCTAAAGAACCATAAACATCAAACAAGTCAAGAACAAGAATAAAAAAGAATTACAATAAAATGATATGGATTCTATTAAGCAAATGAATAAACCATTAAAAGAATGCTCACATTATTTTAGATTCACAAATTTGAAGCTTATTTAACCAACCCCTTAGTACTTACAACACAGAGAATAGGTTGATAAAAAAAAGATAATGAAGAACACAATAGTTTAGGTAATCACAACTCAAGAACAAGATTATTTTAAAGAGAATTAGAAAACCATTTTGAAAAACAAGTTTCTGCCCTAATTTTTTTGCTAGAAAAATGTTTTTTTAGACTTAGAAAAATGTGCAAAGGTGTTGTTTATCAGATTAGAACAAGGTTTTCAGACCCGGACCGTTCATTGAACCGTAAAAGGGAGAGGTTCAAGGTTTTTGAGGTCGAACCGAGGTCGAACCGGGGTCGAACTATGATGACATCATAATTAATTTAATAATTAATTAAAGCCTAAATATAGATATTAAATTTATAAAACTAGCAAAATTGACAATATATCTATATATGTGAGGGAAATTTAATGATTTTCAAGTATATATTTAATAATTAAATAAGAAAGTTAATAAAATAAAATGATAACCATGAAAACATTAAAATTTATGATTAATTTTTGAAGTAAATTTGAATATCTTTGAAGGATTTTAATTATAATTTTTTTATTCCTTGTAAGAGATGGATAATTTAATTAAGTAGAATAAAATTGTGTTAAGTTGTTTTTTTTTTTTTTTTTTTTTTTAAATTGCTAAGGGGTTGGACCGCACGGTTCTCACCGGTTCGTATGGTCCAACCCCAGTTTTAGAGGTTCACGAAATTAACAAAAAATCTGGTTCTTTATGCTTAAAAAACCGATTTTCATCTTGGTTCCCAGTTTTCACAGTCCGACCTCCCGGTCTGGTCCGATTTTGAGAACTATGGATTAGAATAGAGAAGTAGGGTTTTTAGAAAGCATGGAGATACAAAATAACTCACTCTCTAGCTAGGGTCTGGATTAGAGAAATAAGGTGAGTACATATATGAGTAAACTAGGGTTTTCGAGACTTTATGAAGGGTTTTGAACGTTCTTAAGAGTCTAGGAGGCGGCCCAACCAGAAATTGAAGCTTTGGGGCCTTAAAAATGAAGAAAACAGGTTTTGGAATGCGTTACGCACATTGGGTCGTGGGTGCAAGCGCATGGTTTCAAAGTCGCGCATGCAGAACCTTAAATTTTACTACATTGCTGGCCCAACTTCAAACAATAATAACTCACTCAATTTAAATCCAAATTACATAGAATTTGTATTCAAAATAAATCCCAGGATGTCTATTTTCTAATGAAACAAATCTCAATAAAATATTCTTTGTAGATCAAAGGTTATGGTCAAAACAGTGAGTAAAGGTCATTTTCAGCTTCGTTTTCAAAGTAATTTGAAGTACTTTTGAGTTGTGATTACCTTCGAACTATTGTGAACATTTTAATTACCTTTGGTTGAAGTATGTCAAGCTTATCATTAGGGCCGGGGATTAAAGGTTATTAATAGGTATAAAATGAGGTGTCTACACCATGCTATATAATCACTAATGAATTTTGCATGATGAGCTAAGATATGGGCTAACTTATTGCCATCCATCTTGATGGACTTGAATTCTTGAACTGCATAAAGTCATCATACTTGAATGATATCTCTTCAACTAGCGAAAAGAAAAGGGAAAAAAAAAAAAAAAAAAAACCTCATTTTATTGTAATCCATGCATTTAGCTTAAAATACAATCTGCTTTATCATGTTTGAGGCTTCGAGCACATTTGACATGTCATTATTTATAATAAAAAAAATGGTTAGGATAAAATTTAATATCGTTTGCACATTATATTATATACTACTAACTTCATCACATGCGCTTTGTGTGTACAGTGATTTTTTTTTTTTTTTTTTTTAGTGTCATAATTTTCCCTTTAAAAAAAAAAATTGAATAAATTTGTTTTGAAGACATGGATTAGTAGGAGAGTGTCCTATTTTGTAGGCATTTTAAGTGAAGTTGGAAATATATTTTTACTAGGTTGTCCTCAAGTTTTTTTCCCGTTAAACGTAAGGTTTAGAAGTATTTCTAAACCACCTAAAAGTTCAGTCCAAAAAGGAGAATTCTCTTATAAATAGTATATATATATATATATATATATTATAATAATAAAAGTTAGACTTAAAAGCTGTGGTTATGTCAATTTGGGATATTTCTAAACCACATAAAAGTCCAATCCAAATAAGGGAATTCTCTTATATATAGTATAGATATATATTATAATAAGAGTTGGACTTAGAAGCTGTGGTTATGTCAATTGTCAAGTGCTTATTTTCTCTTTAATCAAGATATTTCCCTTTAGGTAAAACTCTATTAGTGGGTTTAGCACAAAAATAAAAACTCTATTAGTGGTTTTTCTAGAAGAAAAAGTCTATTTTTTTTAGTAGGAAAAAGTCTATTAGCTAAGTTTTGAGATATATAAACTTCTACTCCAACGGAAATTCTATTTTAAAAGATGTCAAGAATTTAAATAAAATTTAAAATCTATTTTTATTATTTTTATCATCTATCATAATTTTTGTATTTTAAGATAATAAAAATTACACCGTTACATGATAGTCTTGTGCCAAATAGTTTATTATAATTTAATTTAAATAAATTTATTAAAATTTTGAGTAGTTCACTAAAGTATCAATAATATTTTTAAAAGAAAGTGTGTGTATATATATAAATATATATATATATATATTTTTATATATATTAGTGAGTATGTCTGTACTCTGTATGTGCTTTGCCCACGCAAAAAAAAAAAAAAAAAAAAAACTTCAGAGGAAAGAATCCTCTAAAAAAAACCTCCGATGAAGGAATGGTGGCTAAAACACCCTGTAACAGTGTAATAGTAACTGTCAAAGTTTCCAACGGCGGAAAATTAACGAGCAAAACAAACAAAGTTTGACTTAAGTCAACAACCTATTTTTGGTTATAATTGTGACCCGTTATTGAAATTTATTTTTTTGTCCAGAATTTGTTGCGACAAAACAGTCTTTCACATTGATAAGGCATCTGGGGCAATTTCGGTATTGGACTTGCTTCAAAATTCGCGGGACTTCAAAACAAATCAGACCCGCATTCCGTTTCTGATTCACACTTCAAATAAGTCCTCTCTCAATCTCAAGAAAGAGAGAGAGAAATTGGGGGAGTGTGAGAATGGCGGCATCGAACGGGAGCGAGTTCTTTGAGATGGAGATTGAAGAACCGAGCGAGATGCTAAGGAGACCGTCGAATGCGTCATCGGTGGCGGAGGATGAGGAGGAGCTACGGTGGGCGGCAATCGAGAGATTGCCGTCGGTAAAGCGGATGAACATGGCATTCGTGAAGCGGTCAACTTCCAGCTCTAGCGGAATTGAACCGATCGATGTACGGAAACTCGATCGCTTTAAACGTGAGCTCGTTGTGAAAAATGCCTACGCCACAAACGAACAAGATAACTATCGTTTGCTTTCCGCCATTAAAGAACGCCTCGATAAGTACGAACGAAATCACTGTGCTTTCAGTTTTTTTTTTTTTTTTTTTGTTCTGACAAGTAGCACGTGAGATTTGAGATCTTGGAGAGTAGAAATCTGGATCGAAGAAAATCGTATATATGTTTTCTTTTCAACCATTATATTAATTCTGTAATTTTTTTCATCATATCAAAAGAGTTGGATTGGTGATGCCGAAGATCGAAGTGAGATACGAGAACTTGAAAATTGTGGCTAATATTCATACCGGTTCAAGAGCTTTGCCTACTCTGTTAAATTCTACTCGTGACGTGATTGAGGTTGATTATCATTCTTAATTAATTCTGTAGTTAATTTTTAGGCCTCAGATTTATAATTTTTATTTATTTATTTATTTGAATGCAGCGTATCCTAAACAAGTTAAGGATAATTCGACCAAAGAAACATTCTTTAACAATCTTGAACAATGTCAGTGGCGAAGTAAAACCAGGAAGGTAATTATTACTATAATGATGGTTATCTTGTGTACAAATTGCCAAATATGAAGTATAGAATAGAAAGGGAAAAGAGAGGGAATTTGAACCTATACATTTTGCAATGAACCTAAATATGTAAAATTAAACAAAGGCACACTTTTAAATACTTCACCTATGTTAATTCATTCGAAACGGATTCTGTTGATCACTAGTGTGTCATATCAGTTGGTTTCCGACAGAGAAGAAGAAAAATCTTACAGCTTAAACTCAAAACTATTATATAGGAACAGTTATTATGAATAATGTTTGAATTACTTTTCAAATGAGTGTCACGTTCTGTTAGACACATCTTAATAATTTTTTAAAATTAATTATTTTCATGTATTTTGTTTGAACTGACCAAACAAACCGATTCGTCCCACATTGTAGGATGACTTTGCTTTTAGGACCTCCAGGTTCCGGTAAATCCACCTTGCTTTTGGCCCTTGCGGGGAAACTTGATGGCAACTTAAAGGTTAGTACTTGCCCACGAATACCTCATGCTTATAGAGATTAATATTCTATTAGAAAAATTATGTTTTTAAATTCACTATACACTATACTTTGTAGAGTAAACAAATGTGTTACATGAACAATGTACAATATTGTCTACATGTGGTTACAATGGGTTATTAGAGGGCTATTTGGTAAAAGAAAAAGAATGAGGGGGTTTTTTTTTTTTGTTTTTTTTTTTTTTTTTTATGGGTAAAAGAAATGGCTTCGTTTGGAGTTGTAAATTGTAATGGAGAAAAAGAAGACGAGATTTTTATGCTTTTGATGTTATAGGGGCTTTTCTGCTCCATTGATTTTGGATTAAGAACCAATTGTGGCTTCAATGGATAAATTGGTCATTTCAATTATTTAGCCCGCGTTAGTGAGTTGGAAGAAATTGGTAGAATTTGAAAAATTAATTAAAGAACAAAGTTTAACTACAAAATTAGCTACAATCTTTAATATCTTTTTATTGATGGTAAATTTTGACAAGTCCATTATTAAATTACATCTTCTTCTTAAATCCTCCATACTTGCAAAGTTTCTAGAAAATAAAAGATCAATAGTTATGTTATTAATAAATTATTTAAATTGCAAGTTTTTGTAGTTTAAAATTATGCATAAAATATAAACTTATAGATCATATAATAAATAATATCCGATTAACACAAAATTTGACATGTGTATTAAACAGTTAAATTTTCAAAATATAAAATAATATTAATTTTATTAAATAAGGTTGTAATCTAAGACTACAACTAATTTTATAACTAAATTTCGTTCTTTATTAAATTATCCAATAACATTAGCAGTATTAGACACTCCATAAAAAGGGAGTAAGACTGTCTATCAATCATCTCTTCCAAATTGTTTCTCAAAAAAAAAAAAAAAAAAAAAAAATCATCTCTTCCAAATCCCACATAAGTAAGAGCAAGAGCCCTGTCTGTGCCCTAGGTATGAAATTTTATTCAAGAATATTGAAAAAACTTTCTTCTCCAATAAATTGTTTTCTGTTATTTTATTTTTTGAATTCAGCTAGGAAATTCAAGGTAAGTTTTATTAGTTTACAGTCTTATCATCTGTGTATAAAATACTACTACCCCTTGTAAAGGCATTAAGGATAGTCTTATTTAATTAAAATATTCAGTCTGATGCTAGTAACTGGACCTTTCCATACTAAAAATTGATATTTTGTTTTCAGAAAACTGGTAGCATTACATATAATGGCCATAAGATGGATGAATTTTACGTTCGAAGAACTTCTGCATACATCAGCCAAACAGATAATCATCTTGCAGAGCTCACTGTACGAGAAACCTTGGATTTTGCTGCTAGATGTCAAGGTGCAAGTGATGGGTTTGCAGGTTTGTTCGCTTTTATTTATTATTTGCAATCTCTGTGTAATTCATGAATCAACCATTTGTTATGTACCGAATATCTAAGTTATGGTATATTTTAAGAGTACCTATAGGTTATATGAAAGATCTGGTCCGTTTAGAGAAGGAAAGGAACATAAGGCCAAGTCCTGAGATTGATGCATTTATGAAGGTTGTTATCTTAAATCCGCTACATTCTTTTTGTTTATGGATGAATTGTGCATGTGTTTAGCTTTTTATCCTGATTTGATGTTTTAACTGCACAGGCATCATCAGTTGGTGGTAAAAAGCACAGTATTTCAACAGATTACATTTTGAAATTGCTTGGTCTTGAAATATGTTCGGAGACATTGGTTGGTAGTGATATGGTCCGAGGCATCTCAGGTGGCCAAAGAAAAAGGGTTACCACAGGTTTCTCTCTCTCTCTCTCTCTGGTAGTAACAGAATACACCTCTGTTCTTAACATCACTTATACTGGAAGCTTCCAATCTTCAAAAGGAGTGGGACTCAAAATACTGTCTTCAAACTTGTGAGAATGAAGCATGACAATAATGAAAGCTATCCATTAAGTGCAAACAAGTCATTTAATGTCATGTTAAATTTGGCGGAAAATTTGCATTACTAATCTAATATCTAAAATTTTTCAAGTACATGTTTATCAAAAAGCAATTTGTAAAAAACACAATATAATATACTGAAGGCTAAGTTGAGTGATATGCATGTGTCTGAATTATGAGAGTTGAAATGATAAATAATATGTGGTTGGTTGGTCTCATTTTTATTCAGGAGAAATGATTGTTGGACCAAGAAAGACTGTATTTATGGATGAAATATCTACTGGACTCGATAGCTCTACCACATTCCAAGTTGTAAAATGCATTAGGAATTTTGTCCACCAAATGGAGGCTACTGTACTAATGGCTCTTCTTCAGCCTGCACCTGAGACATTTGAACTGTTTGATGATCTGGTTCTATTATCAGAAGGACACATTGTGTATCAAGGCCCTCGAGCAGAAGTGTTAGAATTTTTTGAGTCGTTAGGTTTTCGACTACCACCTCGTAAGGGGGTAGCTGATTTTCTTCAAGAGGTACTTTCTTAAAGACAATCAAATAGTTTGATGTTTCCTAAATGATTGTCTGACATGTTTCATTGCCAGGTGACCTCTAGAAAGGACCAAGCTCAGTACTGGGCCGATTCTTCAAAACCATACGTTTTCATTTCTGTTCCAGAAATTGCAGAGGCCTTTAAAAATTCCAGATTTGGAAGATCGCTGCAGTCCTCATTATCTGTTCCATATGATGAATCTAAGAGTGATTCTACGGCTTTGTCCAAAACTAAATATGCTGTACCAAGATATGGGCTTTTAGTAGCTTGTTTCGAACGAGAATTGCTGTTAATCTCCAGACATAGTTTTCTATATATATTTAGGACATGCCAGGTATGATTCGCCTTGTCACTTCTGTATTTAAATATGTCATTAATTGTGTACAAATGTAGTGCGTCTAGTCCAATAGCATAGGGATAATTTGCATGTCTTTCTTCTGAAACAACTAAATGCTTATTATCCGTTAGCTATAAATCATTTGATGAATATACTGTAAACTTTTAGAGTACGTATGAATCTTGTAGGTTGTAATTTCAGATTTCTTTGTTAAATTTTCTCATATATAGTTTTGATATATCTCATATTATCTGTTACTTATGTTAAAGGTTGCCTTTGTTGGATTAATCACATGCACAATGTTCTTAAGAACAAGAATGCACCCCACAAATGAGCAATATGGCAACCTTTATCTTTCTTGCCTATTTTATGGGCTGGTGCATATAATGTTCAATGGATTCTCTGAGCTACCTCTTATGATATCTCGGCTCCCAGTCTTCTACAAGCAAAGAGATAATTATTTTCATGCTGCATGGGCATGGAATATCTCAAGCTGGATTCTGCGTGTACCTTACTCTCTTGTTGAAGCTGTTGTGTGGTCATGTGTTGTATATTACACTGTTGGTTTTGCCCCTGGTGCGGGAAGGTATCTCCTATTTACTTTAGTAGACGATGTTTTTTCTGATTGTATTTTCTGTACTAGTTACATCCCTTAAATGTTTCAGGTTTTTCCGTTTTATGCTTTTACTCTTTTCAATACACCAAATGGCATTGGGTCTTTTCCGTTTGATGGCCTCTATCGCACGAGATATGGTTCTTGCTGGTATATTTGGATCTGCTGCACTGCTTGTTGTATTCTTGTTGGGTGGATTCGTCATTCCAAAAGGTAGGTTTCATAAAAAAATTGTTGATGACAGGAAAATTTTGTGATCTTTGGTGACTAGGTTGTTCTTCTTTCAGGAATGATTAAGTCATGGTGGATTTGGGCATTTTGGGTGTCACCTCTATCCTATGCGCAACGTGCAATTTCTGTCAATGAATTTACAGCCACAAGGTGGATGGAGGTATGGTCTTTGAGATTGGGGACACACTTCTGCCAGTTTTCTGATGCTTCATATAATGTCATATATTCATGACTGAAAAATGAAGATATCGCTTGAAGATTTTATGTTATGGATGACTTCTGAAGTTGTCTGCTGGTTTTGGAAACTTGACTCTTTGCAGAGATCGGCAATTGGGAATGATACGGTTGGATACAACATTCTCAAATCACATAGCTTACCTACTGATGATTATTGGTATTGGATTGGAGTTGCTGCACTATTAGCTTATTCGGTGCTTTTCAACAACTTAGTGACTTTTGCCTTGGCCTACCTTAATCGTATGTTTGAAAGAATTTATATTTATTTTTTTTAAATGTTCTTATCCATTCCTTTTGCTAACTAAAGTTATTCCATCTAAGTAAAAATTTTGTGTTCCTTATAGTATGAATGTGTTTAATCTTTAGTAAATGTTATCTCTCTTATCTTTTTTCCATTTCAGCCCTTACAAAAGCCCGGACAGTGATGCCAGAAGATGTTGCAGAAAAGAATTTGGCAACAGATGGTGGTCAGTTGTTTTTATAATTTTTATCAAAAATGTTCCATTTATAAATTTACTGCAGCTTTTATTGGATTTTGCTCATAATGGATTGTAGCATAGATATATTTTAGAAATATCTCTTATATGTGTTTACCTGTTTATGCAGTAGGTGGTAAGGGTTCTGAATTACATCAAACATCTGCCAGAGAAGGCAGCAAAAAGAAGGGAATGATCCTTCCATTTCAACCATTAACAATGACTTTCCATAATGTCAATTATTTTGTTGATATGCCGAAGGTGTGTTTTCTCTGTTGGTTTTGATCTCCTTGACCTTATTGGTACACCAAATATATTGGGAGTTCACTTTCTTCTATTTTAAACAAAGTAAAGCAATTTTTTTTTTTTTTTGAGGTTCTCAGGAAATGAAAAGGGAAGGTATTCCGGAGAAGAAGTTGCAACTCCTGTCCAATATTAGTGGTGTATTCTCACCTGGTGTTCTTACTGCCTTGGTTGGGGCAAGCGGAGCTGGAAAGACCACTTTGATGGATGTGCTTGCTGGTCGGAAAACTGGTGGATACATAGAGGGGGATATTAAGATATCGGGTTACCCAAAAGAGCAGAGCACTTTTGCTAGAATATCAGGATATGTTGAACAAAATGATATACATTCTCCTCAAGTGACAGTTGAGGAGTCTCTCGTGTTTTCCTCTGCTCTTCGTCTCCCAAAGGAAGTTAGCAAAGAGAAAAGACATGTGAGTTGCTGCATAAGATTTTGTATCCTATTGGAATATTTCCGTTTAATTGCATCACTATAATGCATTGCAGGATTTTGTTGAAGAAGTGATGAAATTAGTAGAGCTTGATACTATAAGACATGCTTTGGTTGGCTTGCCTGGTAGTAGTGGCCTATCGACAGAGCAGAGAAAACGTTTAACCATAGCAGTGGAACTTGTAGCAAATCCTTCCATTATTTTTATGGATGAACCTACATCTGGACTGGATGCACGAGCAGCAGCCATTGTTATGCGAACTGTTCGTAATACCGTTGATACGGGGAGAACTGTGGTCTGCACAATACATCAACCAAGTATTGATATATTTGAAGCATTTGATGAGGTTAACTATTGTTTTGCAGTCAATTGAGAACTATATTTGATGTGTTTGTCAGTTTCTTTGAGTATGCCTTAATCTTTTGGGTTAAATGCACAGCTACTTCTTATGAAACGAGGGGGCCTAGTTATATATGGAGGGAAGCTTGGTGTGCACTCACAGATAATGATAGACTATTTTCAGGTAACAATTAATCGTCCTGTGCTTTACTTCTAATTCTTGATTTATACTGTTCACTCTTGTGTAATTAGAAATTTGACTAATTCGAAATTTCGAGTTCTCAATAGTTGAACCATTCATAACCTTAACAAAACAACAAACAACCATCATCCTGCACCTTATATAAGCCTATTTGTCTCCTACAAAGAGAAGCCTAGTAGACAAAAGCTACTGGAAAAGCTCGAGAAAACCAAATTGGAAAATCGATGTTGAATAATGTGGTCGATGTGTTTTTAATTTTTCAATGTTTAAAAAACATTGAAAAATTAAAAACTCACATCCAATGGTTTCAAAAAATTTGGAAAAAAATCACCAAAATCAAGGAAGACCAGCTACTCAGATAATGCGGTCGCCGGATTTTGGTGATTGTGTCGGTGTAGACATCAGTTTTAACATCATCGTATGAACAATAATGTCAGCACACTTCTAGGACTGGACTGGATTGACTTGTAAAATCAGAAAAATAAGGGTAAGAGAGAGAGGAAGACAAGAAGGGAGTAAAAGAAGGGGTGAATTGCACCACCACCCTCCCTTGAGATTTTACGAAATTGTACTTCCCCTCTTGAAGTTTATATAAAGAAAAATTATTGTTTCGCACTCCCTCACGAACACTCTATAGTCTATATACACATTGTTCATACTTTCACATTAGGTATTCATATTTTTCAAGAATGTCCACATTTAAAACATGCTGTGTATGAAGAGTGTATAAAGGAAGTGTGAGACAATTAAAGCCCTTGTATAAATGCAAAAGTTAAGTCCGTGCCCTCTCAAACTGATATTTTACTAATGGAATATTCCATTTTTATAAAATCTTCTTACACAAACTCCAGACAAAATGACACTCCTATCTCTTGAGGTTTAGGGATGAATGACACTCCCCACTTAGGTAAATATAAATTAACTGTTAACATTTTTTTTTAAAATAGAATATTCCATTAGTAAAAACTAAACTTTACATTTACACAAACTTCAAGGGGGAGTTTCAGGAAACATTTGAGATTGTCGTATCATAGAATCTCATGGGAGGTTCCCCCCACAACACGCGCGCACACAAAAAAAAAACATTTTGGTCTTAATCAACTAGTCTATCATATTTGACATATTTATATTAGAGTGATATGGCAAGACTACAAGAATACCCCTACTTAATCTAAAGTAATAAGTTAATAAAGAAACAACAAGAGTAAACAAAAAATTATGTGGGATTTATTGTACTTTGCTCATTCAACATCTTTGGAAATCACTCAAAAGAGGTCGGACTTTGGTGTGATGATAAGTGCTCTCCGTCCAAGCGACTTGTCACCAGTTTGAGTATGGAAATTAGACTCTCCAAATCTGGGGGTAAGGCTGCTTACCAACGACCTCTTCCCCATAGAAACAAGAGTCTTGTGTATTAGGTATTACCTTTTAGTACCAAAATGGGTCATGTCATTAGCTTATTTTCTGAGTTTTTTTGGTTAAACTACCGGTGTCTTTAACATTGGAAAGTTTATGTTTCAATATAGTCCTTATTTTGCTACATTCCCTCCTTCCAATTTTAGTCAAATTACTTGGTGATTTTCAAGAACTCCTTGATTTAATATAAACCATGAGGCTTATAAAATTAGAAAACTGTGTTGTTTACCTATAGCTTAAGCGAAGTTTGTCTCAGTTATCCATTTTATATGCAGGGAATTAATGGAATCCCTCCAATTCCCAATGGTTACAATCCAGCAACTTGGATGCTTGAGGTGACAACTCCTGCTGCCGAAGATAGAATTGGTGAAGACTTTGCCAACATTTACCAGAATTCTAAGCAATATAGGTAATCTTAATTTATGTTGTTGCTTACTTGCATTTTAATGTAATATCCATAACTGATATTTTTACATCCTTGTTCTAGCGATGTGGAAGCTTCCATCAAGCATTTTAGTATTCCACCTGCTGGCTCAGAACCGTTGAAGTTTTCTACCACATATTCACAAGACTTATTCACCCAATTTCTGACTTGCCTATGGAAACAAAATCTTGTATACTGGAGAAGTCCACAATACAATGCCATGAGGTTATTTTTTACTGCAATCTGTGCAATATTACTTGGATCAATATTCTGGGATATTGGTTTAAGAAGGTAAATTTTTCTGTTATCTCATGTCTCATAGTGCAAGTTAATTTTGCTTTTCTGTATTTGCCTATGATTCACCTGTTCCTGGTTAGTTTTTTCTTTTTCTTTTTTTCTTTTTTTTTTCTTCCTGCGCTAACATTTAGTAAAAGTGAAATGGGTATTGCTTCAAGAGGATATCTACTGATCAGTCAGCCTTGATAGAATTAGTTAGTTAGAAACCATGAATAATATTCTTAGGCTAAATTCTGTATTTCTGGAGTATCTTAACAATTTAATAGGGAAAATGTTAGGCTGGAATATGCAAATATTCAGAATTTTTGGTAACATAAGTCTTGCATTTGAATATGAAACTTTATCATGTGACCAAAAACATTCTAATAGAATATACCTTATTTGGGAATTGTGATTAACACCTTTTTTAAATAAAAAAAAATTCAAACAACCGCCTATTGTTTTTTTCTCTTCTTTTGACAAGTCTTGTGGCGACAAAATCCTGTATTTTGATTAGGCTATTTCTCTTTGATTCTTGCAATGTTGTGAAAAAGGTATTAAATCATTAAACATATATAATTTTGTTTAGGAGTACAACTCAAGATTTGTTTATGGTTATGGGAGCTCTTTTTGCTTCATGCGTGTTTCTTGGAGTTAACAATGCATCCTCAGTGCAACCAATTGTTTCAATTGAGAGGACGGTATTCTATCGAGAGAAAGCAGCTGGAATGTACTCTCCAATTGCTTATGGAGGAAGCCAAGTAAGGTTCATTACACTTGACAAATGACACTTCTTTGAAGTGGTGATTTCTGATATATATCTTGATTGCAATATAAACAGGGTCTTGTGGAGGTTCCATACATTGTTGTGCAGACAATAATATTTGGCGTTATCACATATTTCATGATTAATTTTGAAAGAACAATCAGTAAGATTCTTTCATTGTTTTCTTCTGTGCTACTTTTACTTTTACTTTTAGTTGTCCATTAAAGAGATTTATATAAGAATGAGTCCTACGAAATTCCTAAAAATTTTGCATCTAAGGACATTCCATCTTCACTGTTGTGTCTAAAGAGATTCTTATAAGAACGAGTCCTTTGATTTGAAGGTTTCAAAAATTGTTGTCAAGGCAATATAGGTGGCTTTGTTTTCACTAGTAAAGGGCACCTGGCTTATTATATTGTTTTCTGATGTTGTTGGTGCATAAAGTTTATGCAAATTCAGTTACTTAACTTGACATTTCTCCGGTATTGCAGGCAAATTTTTTCTCTATCTATTGTTTATGTTCTTGACATTCACGTACTTTACCTTCTTCGGCATGATGGCTGTTGGTCTTACACCTTCTCAAAATCTAGCAGCAGTCATTTCTTCTGCATTTTACTCAATATGGAACCTACTTTCCGGTTTTCTCATCCCAAAACCTGTAAGTAAATATATTTTACATCTTGCAACAAAGTATTGCTTCATTCATGGATTGGGCCAATTAAATTAATAAACTGTTGGAGCTTCACTTGAAACTAATAATGATCACAAGTGGAACAAAAATCAATAAAGATTAAATTCCTAAGTGGTTTAATTATGACCACATAGATGAGCAAACATACTCCACTTCATCTTAATTTCGAAAGTATGATTGGCCATGTCTAGCTGGAACTCTATATAACATTAAAATACAATATATTGAGATGCTAAACTTTTAAACTTAATTTGTTATGGAGAAAATCTGTGCATTTAGCACTTGACAAGAATATGTGGTTTGCACTCCAGTAACTAATGAAACTAATTAAACACAAACTACGTTATTAAATAAAATTTCTTTAGTAAAAAGAATAAGCCTCCTGTTTAAGTCATGTCCTAAACAACAATAGTATAATGTCCCCTCAAGCAAAAAAGCTACTGGATTTAAATAAAAAGCAATTCCCACTAGCCATGAAATCCCACCAGTAGTAAAAACTGAAAAGGGAAGGGATGAAGCCCACTGCCACTAAAATAAAGTAGATGATAGAAAACATAGCAAATGATCCTTATTTTTTGTTTTTGAGGTTTTGCGCTCAAGCCCATCTGCTTATTCTTTCTCAAGTTTGCAACTCTGTTCAAAGTTTTATTGGTTTTATTACTTCAGAGTATCCCTCCATGGTGGCTGTGGTCCTACTACATCTGCCCAATTGCATGGACTCTACGAGGCATTATCAGCTCTCAGCTTGGTGATGTGGAAACCAAGATTGTTGGGGATGGATTTGAGGGCACTGTGAAAGAATATTTGGACCATTCCCTTGGCTATGGTCCTGGGATGGTAGGAGTTTCAGTAGCAGTTCTTATTGGCTTTTGTCTCCTCTTCTACATGGTATTTGCTATCTCAGTCAAAGTCCTCAACTTCCAGAAAAGATGAATGGAGTTTCAAATAATGAGAAAGAGGCCAGATATACTCGCTGGAGGTTCTCTCAAGAGCATAATGATCCCTCTAATGTGGTGTTTAGTTTGGGAATTAACTATTTCTATATTTGGTTTGATTTGATTTAGAATCTTATAAGAATTTGAGAACATTAAGTGTTATTTATTTTTTCCAAAATATCCTTTGATTTGTATCAATTCTTTTTTCCCTCCAAATAAATTATAAGATACAAAAATATAAACTATAAATCATAGAATATTCAATAAATTATAATATCACATTTTCTAGATGATGTGTGTAATACAAAAATAATTATTTGAATTGTCAATTTATAATCATTATTATATTATTTCTATTGGTTAAAGGGTAGAGAGGAATGAGTAAAATTGTCAATTTATAAAAAAATAAAATAAAAATATAACTTTTCTAAGTAAGAGAGTGGATACTCTCATTTTTTTAATGGGAATTCAGATTTTCCAGGCATATAACTCTCGTGTGATTTGCAACTAAACATGAGAATGTTTCAATATCCTTAAGAATTCTAGAAGATTAGCTCGTACCAAACGTCACATAAGTGGAATGAGAGTATATTCAAAGTGGAAGGAACTCTACAACATGAAGATATCTTTCCACTAGTTTTTTACTTCTGGTCACTAAATGAATTTTGGTATTTCATCCGTTTCTCATGAAATATTTTCATGCTCCTCAAAAAAAATTACCTTGGAATTCTTTAAAAAACGATTTTGAGTAAACATTCACAGCAGACAGAAAGATAATCCTCTTTCCCTTGAAACAATAATATCAGTGCAATATTGATTAGTTAGTCGGTGTAATGATGAAAAGAAAAAGAAAAACATTATTATTTAAGTTCTGTATATTAATTGTGACCGAGCAAGAATGTCACTTACGCTTATTCTTCAGTTCTATCATTTTATTTTTTGTTTTAAGCCAGACATATGAAAGAAAGGGGACAGAGGGTAAATGTTCTTGAGGTGAAGTCATATGAGTAAAGATGCAAAAATCTAATTGATTCTGAAACGCAATTTTACCAGGTGTAACATCCCTTATACTATCAGTTATCTATCGAGTATTTTAAGTTACAATCGTCAGAGGCTAAGAGCCTAACTCAATTGCACACTATGCTACTTTTCATCCTGTGAAGACGGGTTTGCATTGATGCAGTTGTCTTTTAGACTTCAATTACTGATCTCTTACTGTTCATTGCCATCCTCACCTCTTTGAATGTGCTAGCTTCATCAAGGTTTTTAGACCCGGACTGTTCATTGAACCGTAAAAGGGAGAGGTTCAAGGTTTTTAAGGTCGAACCGAGGTCAAACCGGGGTCGAACCGTGATGACCTCATAATTAATTAAAGCCTAAATATAGATATTAAATTTATAAAACTAGCAAAATTGACAATATATCTATATATGTGAGGGAAATTTAATGATTTTCAAGCATATATTTAATAATTAAATAAGAAAGTTAATAAAATAAAATAATAACCATGAAAACATTAAAATTTATGATTAATTTTTGAAATAAAGTTGAATATCTTTGAAGGATTTTAATTATAATTTTTTTTTTATTCCTTGTAAGAGATGGATAATTTAATTAAGTAGAATAAAATTGTGTTAAGTTGTTTTTTTTTTTAAAAAAAAAAATTGCTAAGGGGTTGGACCGCACGGTTCTCACCGGTTCGTGCGGTCCAACCCCGGTTTTAGCGGTTTACAGAATTAACAAAAAATCCGGTTCTTTATGCTTAAAAAATCGATTTTCATCCCGCTTCCCGGCTTTCACAGTCCGACCTCTCGGTCCGGTCCGGTTCTGAGAACTATGAGCTTCATTGCTTGAGTCAACATAGTGATGTAGGACACGATATGGGATTTAAATTTTGTCGTTTGTTATTTTTTTTAATTTTCATGTAATTTTTGAAATTTTTAAGAGATGTGGTTTTATTTTCTTGATTTTAGGTGTTTTTAAAGGGTTGTTAATCAACATAGGGTGTCCTATTACGGTGTTGCATCAAGTAGGATATGTTTAGAAATATTTTTACTTGAAAAATAAGTTTTTTAGGGTACCTTTAACACATTGAATGTAGATTATATTCGGAATAGTAATCTTTATTATTGGGAATAGAAGACATTGTAATGGAATAACTGTTACTATTCATAAGTTTGGTTGTTACATATGGAAAACTTGTAAAAGATGATGTATAAGGTAATTTTTATATTTTTGGAAATATATTAATTTTAAAACCTATTATATACACTAAGGAATAGCTATTACATCCATTTTAAAGAGGAATAGCTATTCTTCAATTTAAATAATAGTTATTCCAATGTAATAACTAATCCATGTAATAAAGATGCAACCAAATGACCGAATTGATATTACACATGAATAACTATTCCATTACAGGAGCTATTACAGCGTACCAAATGTACCCTTAGAGTTTAAATAGGTTTGTAATATGAGAAAACATTGGGTCCGGAACTGGCGTAAAACCAATGTTTTACGCCAGCCAATGAGACCACGCCACGTCAGAGTTCACACGCTCACAACTTAAAGAAACAATATAACCTCAAAAAAAAAAAAAAAACATTTCACGCTCACAGCTTCCTCTGCAAGTTCACACCATTCCTCTACTTCCTCTCTTCCTTCACGCCGAACCTCCACCACCGCCACACAGAATTTACCCGCCAAAGTAAGAGACCCATTTCTTGTTTCTTCATGGGTTTGTTTTTGTTGTTGTAATCCATGTGGGACTTGATGGTATCAGATTGTTCAAAGCTTTGAAGTTTGAACTTTGCAAGGAAGTGACCTTGTTGCTAAAAAGATTGAATCTTTGGTTAAAAATTTGTTCTTTGCTAAGCATTATTGTGTTTATGACTTTCATTGGAAGGAGGACTAGTCTTTTGATGTTCTGGCTTCCAAGTTTTTGGTTGTTTGTTAGGTGAAGTACTGTGTTGGTGAATATATTTGGGGACTTTGGATGCTTTGATTATTCTGAAGTTCTCTTTTTTGGGCTTTCCAAAGTGGTAATCTTTCATGCTTTTGAAGAATGGTTGTTGCATACTTTTTATTTTATTGTAAAGTATTCAGCCAACTTTGTGTTCTTCTTTGAATTTGTGGGTTTGAGAGCTCAAAAACCCCATTTCTCTTCACCAGATTAGGCTGATTTCTCATAGTAGTGAAAGATTGTTGAGTTGTTTCCCGGGTTCTGTTATTGTTTTTTACAGAAAGTGGTGTGGAAATCAATTGTGCCTGTTTGGGTTTGTGGATTAGAAGCTGAGTAAATTCTGTGTGGCGGTGGTGGAGGTTCAGCGTGAAGGAAGAGAGGAAGCATAGGAATGGCGTGAACTTGCAGAGGAAGCTGTGAGCGTGAAATGTTTTTTTTTTTAGGTTATATTGTTTCTTTAAGCTGTGAGCGTGTGAACTCTGACGTAGCGTGGTCTCATTGGCTGGCGTAAAACACTGGTTTTACGCCAGTTCCGGACCCAATGTTTTCTCTTGTAATATATAAAACGAACTAAGGATTGACCCGGCCAGCATAATGGTTTTATAATAATTTTAGAGAGTTTCTTTTCTTCCTTTTTTTTGGTGGATTCCAAACTTTTCCGTATGAATTTAAGGGTTTCGTTAATAACAGCTAGTCTCGTCTTCAGTTTAAGTTCTACGTAATGGTTCTAGGATGTTTTGTAGATTTTTTTATATTAGGATTTTGCGTCTAGGATCAATGTTTATAGTTATTAGAGTCTCTCTCTTTCTTTCTTTTTTTTTTCTTTTTTATGAAAGGTTAGAAATTAATAGTTAACTTCTTCTTCTTTTTTATTGGAATTAATAGTTACTAGAGTTTAGGGTTTAAAAGGGTTTGAAATTTTTCTAATTAGGTTTAGTATTTTTAGTTTAGGATGGTTTGTAGATTTTCTATTATGATTTAGGTGTTAGGATCATTTTTAAATCGCAGGGATAGCACCAAAAAGTACCGGTATAGCCTAAAATGCCCTATCCCGGTGCTTTTTTCCCTGGCGTTTTGTAGCGCTGCACAACAAGTGTGACAATAGGTCCACCTAACCTACACCGGTGGTTTTAAAACCGCCAGTATAGGTCTCGGCAGTTTTGAAACCCTATTCCGATGCTTTTTTTTAAGTGTTGGGACATCATTCATCAGCAGTTTCAAGAGCTATACCGGCGCTTTTTAAAAATGTAAATTGCCGTTGTAGGTGTACCTATAACAGCAGTTTTAAAGCCGCCCCTACAAGGTATTTAGAGAAATGGAAATACATCCTATACCAGCGGTTTTAAATCACTGTAATAGGTACTGCCTATGCCTGCACTTTTAAAACCGCCGGTATAGGTCATTTAAGGATATAGAAAGTTTCTCTGACCTAGGGAATGACTACCCAAAACCCTAGCAGTCAGTAGAATAGAGTGTCACCTTCCATAGTGTGGTCGCAAGTATTTTGATCAGTCTAAGAAACTGTAGCTCTGTTCCTGGTTTCCTATTACGGGGGAGATCAATGGAGGATATGCCGGCTTTATGGGAGAAGCTCTCTCTCACGGATTCAGAAGGAAGTAAGTATGCTGTCAAGGATGAACCCATTCCGAGTGAATACCTCTTGGCTGCGAAGTTCTTTACCAAGAGAGTACTTAGTCCGGCGGCTATCGCAAAAACTTTTAAAGTGGTTTGGACGACTAAAAAAGGATTTGAAGTGAGGGATATGGGTAACCATCTAGTGCGCTTCTCGTTTTTTGATTCATCAGATGTGGTGAGAGTTATGCAAGGAGAACCTTGGTCTTTCAATAAACATTTGGTAGCCGTCCAACCGATGGATAGACACGAGGATATTACCTCCCTGGACTTTAGTAGAACAAGCTTTTGGGTCCAACTTCATGATCCTTCTATTGGAAGTATGTCTCATAACATTGCAATGGAGATCTGCTCAGTAGTGGGAGAGGTGGATGACAGTGCAAGCGGTGAAGGGGAGAAGAGTGGGTACAACTTCTTACGGGTTAGGGTGCATGTCAACAACTCACAACCTCTATGCTGAGGACGACAGTTATCTTTGGCAAATGGGAAAGAGGGCTGGATTCGGTTTATGTATGAACGACTCCCTAACATCTGTTATTGGTGTGGGAGGCTTACTCATAGTGACAGGGAGTGTTCCTTGTGGATACATAGCAACAGGACTTTAAAGAAGATGACAAACAGTTTCGCTCATGGTTACGTGTTGTGACCCCGCACCTATCACGCAAAATGGTGGTAAGAGTGCGGGTTACGAGGAGGAGTTTCTTGGAAATGGGCGTACTGATGGTAATGACGATGCCTCAGAAAATGTAGATTTGATTGGTAGGGGTTTGGGCAACATTTCGACACCATCTGTCGCCCAGGTGACGGTGGCGGCCAGAGTCTTACCTAGGGCTGAGGTGGAGTCCGATATTGGAGTTGACCCTAAGCAAACAATTTTGGCAAGGCCATCCTTTCAAGGGATTGCTGGAGATACCCCTTCAATCACGGACAATGCGTATCCCTTACTCGGTGGTTCAAATTTAGGAAGAGAGAGTAATGTCGTTACTTTCCAAAAACAACTGGCGAGAGTTGACTCTGAGCTAGCAAAGTTTGATATGAATGGGCCCGAGTACTGTAGTCACAAATGGGCCAAATGTTGAACCAGTAAATGCAGGCTTTCCTCCTATGACCAACGGCCTAGTACCAAGTCTTGGGCTCACTCCAATTCCAAGTCGGCTAAAGGGAAATGGTAAGGGCCAACTTGAGCTTTCTGACCGAGCCCTGCAAGAAATTTCTAGAGATGACCTTATATGTCAAAGGGTATACATGGTAAAGAAAAGGAAACACTCTGAGAGTTTAGCATAAGAGAAAGAGGCTGGGCAATGACAGAAGAAGGAAGTTTCAGATTCTTCAGAACCAACGGCGGAGGCTAGCCATCAGCCCCGCCGATATCAATGAGTGCCCTAGCTTGGAACTGTAGGGGACTCGGGACCCGCCATACAGTTCGAGAGCTTGTCGACATAGTACAAGCGTAAGGTCCCAAGATCGTGTTTCTATCGGACGCGTGGCCTGATGAGGAGTATATGGAAAAGGTACGTTGTGATTTGGAATTTGATGGTTTGTTTACTGTTCCCAATAATGACCGAGGTGGAGGATTGGCTATGTTGTGAAAATCTGAGATCGTTGTGTGGGTGGATAGTTTTTCGAACTATCACATTGATGCGATTGTGGTGGTACAGAAGATGCTTAGAGACTAACAGGGTTTTATGGGGAGCCTGAAACTAGTAGGAGTAAGGGTGGAAAATGTTACGGATGCTGAGCTCGAAGCCGAAATTGCCGTGGTGTTGTTTTGGAGATTTTTACGAGCTTTTAAGGGTTGAGGATAAGCAGGGAGGTGTGCCGCGGTCTCATAATTTGATGCAAATGTTTCGGGAGGCCTTGGATCATTGTGATTTTGTGGACCTGGGTTTTTCTGGTCCGGCATTCACTTGGCATGGCAAACGTTGGGGAGAGCTGATTTGGGAGAGATTGGATTGTGGGGTTGCTAATTATGAGTGGCTTGCACAATTTCCTACAGGCAGGGTGCGGCACTTGTCTTGTTTTACTTCGGACCACAGACTGATTCTCTTGACATTGGATGCCAAAGGGAAAAAATAGAGGTGGAGACGAAAACCTTTTAGATTCGAAGCAATGTGGATGACTGACCCAGGTTGTCACAATACATTGGTTCGAGCCTAGGAGTCCAACCCGGATGGTTTACCTATGTATAGAACAACAAAAAAGTTGAAGAAAAGCAAGAAGATGCTTAAAAAATGGAGTAAAGCCCACTTTGGTAATGTTACAAGGCAGATTAAGAAGATAAAGGAGCTTTTGTGGAAGGTAGAAGAGGATTCAGTCAGAACTGGTGATATCCAAGAGGTAGTGAGACTGAAGTCTGAATTAAATTTGTTGATAGACAGGGAGGAACAAATGTGGCATCAGTGGTCTCATGTAAAATAGGTTCAAAATGGGGATCAGAACACGAAATGCTTTCACAGCACAGCAATTCAGAGAAAAATGAGGAATTTTATAAGGGGCGTACAAGATGAAGGGGGGGTTTGGCAAAACGATGAGGAGGTTTTCTTGACTCTGTTTACTGACTACTATACTAGATTATTTACTTCATCTAGTCCACAGGAGCTAGACCGAGTGCTGGATGGTGTTCAGGAAGTGGTGACAGGGGAAATGAATACTAGTCTTGTGATGGAGTACAAACCAGACGAAATGGCTTCTGCTATTAAGGAAATGGCCCCACTAAAGGCGCCGGGTCCGGACGGCATGCCACCACTGTTTTATCAGTCATATTGGCTAGATGTTGGCACGGAGGTAACACAACCCGTCTTATCCTGTTTGAATTCTGGTTCTATTTTAAGGTCCATTAACCACACCTTCATTTCTTTGATCCCAAAAGTGAAAAACTCAGAGAAAGTGACTGATTTCAGACCGATAAGTCTATGTAATGTCATCTTTAAGATTATTAGTAAAGTGATAGCTAATAGGCTTAAGCCTTGGCTTAATTCTCTTATCTCGAAGACGCAGAGTGCCTTCACTGCTGGTAGGTTGATCACCGACAACATACTGATCGCTTTTGAGTCTTACACCACATAAAGGCTGGCTTTTTTGGAAAGAAAAGCTTCATGGCTCTCAAACTAGATATGAGTAAAGCATACGACAGGGTGGAGTAGTTGTTTTTGGAGAAGATCCTTTTAAAGATGGGTTTTCAGGCTTCCTGGGTTTCCCTTATCATGGAATGCATTACAACGATATCCTATTCTATCCTAGTAAATGGTGAACCGAAAGGTATGATTAAGCCATCAAGGGGTCTCAAGCAAGGTGATCCCCTTTCTCCCTATCTATTCCTATTTTGTGTGGAAGGTCTCAATGCTATTCTAAAGCAAGCTGCTAATGTTAGGGAAATCCAGGGGTTTTCGATTTGCAAGAGAGGACCTAAGCTAACCCCCCTTTTTTTTGCAGACGATTGCTTACTCTTTTGCAGGTCGACACTGGAGGAATGTGAGAAAATATATGAATTACTAGCATTATATGAGAATGCATCAGGGCAGATGGTAAACAAGGATAAAACTACCTTGTTCTTTAACAAAAATACTGAGGAAGGCATTAAAGAGATTATTAAACTCTCTCTTGCGGTCCCGGCCATCCAACACTACAAGAAGTATTTGGGGTTACCTTCCTTTATGGGACAGAATAAAAAGGCATGTTTCACTCAAGTAAAGGAACGGATTTGGTCACGAATGCAGGGCTGGAAGGAGAAACTCCTCTCTCAAGTCGGTAAGGAAGTCATGATTAAAGCCATTATCCTGTCCATCCCCGCATACTTTATGAGCGTGTTCGAACTTCCTACTGGCCTTTGTAAGGACATTGAAGCTATGATCAGAAGATTCTGGTGGGGGCAGGGGGATAGAAAGAAAATACATTGGGTAAGATGGTTATGCACTTCAAAGTCCGCTGGTGGCATGGGTTTCAGGGATCTCCAACAGTTTAATCAAACCTTACTGGCGAAACAAGTTTGGAGGTTAGTCCATCAAAAAGACACTTTACTATTCAAGGTCTTCAAGGCGAAATTCTTCCTTGATGGTACCATCTTCAATGCTGGGGTGCCAACCAACTGCTCGTATGCGTGGAGAAGTATCCTACAAGCTAGGGAGGTCATTCTAAAAGGTGCTATTTGGAGGGTGGGAGATGGTGCTTCGATTAATATTTGGGAGCATAGGTGGTTGCAAAATACTGCTAGCAGCAAAGTCCTCTCACCGCAAGGTAGCGCTGATGTAGTCTGGGTCAAGAAGCTCCTAGTGCCTAACTCTGGTATTTGGAATTTGGATTTGTTGGATAGGACTTTTATTCCATGGGAAGCTGAAGAAATTAAACGAATCCATGTTTGTGCCCACCGGCAGGAGGATGTCTATATCTGGCCACTTACACCGGATGGGAATTACTCTGTTCGCAGTGCTTATTGAATGCTGGCAATGGATAAGCTAAGTGGTGAACCAACCTCCTCAAACCTGGACTCCACAAATTAGGTTTGGAAGGGTGTGTGGAAGATTCGGGCTCCAAATAAAATTAGGCACTTCATATGGAGGGCAATGAAGGACTCCCTACCCATGAAGGAAAATTTGCAGAAGCGGCAGATTCAGTTGGATGTAATATGCTCTCTCTATGATGAATCCCAGGAAGATATGATGCACACATTATGGTTGTGTGACCATGCTCAGTCAGTGTGGAAGTCTAAATCTAGCTTTGTTTGCTTGTATCAAAGGAAGTATAGAACTTTCATGGATTTGTTTGAGGCTGTTCTTGACAGGGGTTCGGTGTTTAAGGTGGCTTGGTTCTCCACAATTGCATGGAGTTTGTGGCAACGACGAAACAGAATTAGAGAGAGGCAACAGACGTGGCCTTTTCATTAGGTTAGTATGCGAGCAAAAGAGATGGTCTTAGAGTTCTTTAAGATTAATTAGAAGCCCACTCAACAAGTGATAAGACCTGTTCCTACCTACTGGCATCCCCCACAAGAAGGTATGTACAAGGCCAACTTTGATGCTGCATTCTTTGATGGTCTTGGAATGGCTGGTCTGGGTGCTGTTGTAAGGGATTATACGAGGCATATGATGGAATTATGCATGTACGCAGCAGAAAATTAATGGATCTACTTCATTAGAAATTAATAACATGCACTATGTAAGTTTCAGAATTAAGAACAAGAGAGTGTAACTTGATGAGGTGAAATTCAAAACCGAAGATCAGAAGCACTTGGGAACACTTTCATTCTTCACTCTAATTCCACCTGATGCCCAAGATGTGTGGTCTCTCAATCAGTTATATGTGTATGTTCTAGAGAGAATGAAAAAGTTTCTCACACTCACATACATACCAATTCATGTTCTTACAAATTCTGTATGTTTCTCTCCATATAACTGATTATCTAATTGGGCTAGCCTTTTGAGCCTTTCCAATTAGGGTTTAATGTGTGGCTTGGAGTGGGACCAAAAGGGAACAAATAAGACTCTAACTCCAATGGGCCTTGGGCTTTTCTGTCAACTCTTGACAAGTCCAAAGTTACCATTAATTATATTTAATATCACTATATAAATATAATTGCACTCTACGCCTTATTAATAAATTATATCCCAATATTTTATTGTACATGCAACCCCTTCATAAAATATTCGTAGTAATACAAAGTCATGAATATAGACTGCCACTTTGTGAATTACTACATCTTAATCCTTGAGTACCCGGTTTAATCCTTTTAATGTTATTCATCATATATTTATGAAATCCAATTTCATAAATATATACTTTAGTCTTACTAAAGTGGTTAGGCCTAACTCTCTGAATAAAAAACTCATTAAACTTATCTTAAGGGAATATTTTATATCTCCGTTAAGAGACTATGAATTCCATCTTGAGAATATATGTTCCATCAACACTAAAGTGGCTGCCCAACATACTGAGGTTTTGACCGTTACTTTAGATCTCACTCCTGATATATCAAAGCAACCTACACTTCATGATCAGGTCCATTATTCTTTTAGGATTAAGAGTTCATGTAAATATAAGTCGTGAGATTTATTATTCAATTGACAGTCGTTAGGAGAGTAATAAATCTCATAGCAGTCCAATTCAATATGTCTTAACTCTTAAAACATATCAACTTGAAGTCTCCACTTCCATTATCAAGACAAATCATCTTAGTTGATATGTTATAGTCTTCGCAGATGAAATGCTCAATTTCATCACCGACTACGAACTACAATTCTGAGTTTACAAAGGACTTGTGACTTATATCTTCTGTGACTAAATCACATAAATCACATACAATGCATCTCATGGACTATATGATAATGTCCGAATATTCATGTTACCATTATTTCAGATAATAATAAAACAACTTTATTAATCACAACATTAAGTCATACATTATTTAACATATAATGTTATACATAATATCATACATGGCATCATACAATAGGATTTAAGGACACTAATCCCAACAGCATGTCATTGCCGCCCTCAGTCAGAAGATTAGAAGCCCTCATTCTGTGGAGATGGCTAAAGCTTTGGCCTGCAACCGAGCCTTAGTTTTTGTCCAGGAGCTAAGTCTATCACAGGTGGTGTTTAAAGGAGACAGTCTTCGAATCGTACAGGCAGTAAACAGTCAGGGAGTATGCTTAACCTTATGTGGCCATGTAATTGAGGAGATTCAACGCCTACGGAGAGGCCTTCTATTTTCTTGTTTTCAGCATGTAAAGTGGGGAGGCAACAAGCTGGCCCATTCTCTCGCTAGACAAGCAGTTTCATCTGCTGACACTGATGTATGGATAAAAGAAATACCTTGTGATTTGGAAGAAGTTTTCGAATTTGATTTTGATCATCAATAAAACTTCACTTACCTTTCTCTAGAAGAAAAAAAAAAAGATATAGAAATAAGCCCTATACCAGCAAACGCCATAATAGGCCCTACCTATACCAGCAGTTTCAGAAACATCCTAACAGGGTATTTAGGGAAATAGAAATACATCTTATACCAGTAGTTTTAAACCGCTGTAATAGGTCTTGCATATGTCTGTGCTTTCAAAACCACCGGTATAGGGCATTTAAGGATATAGAAATAAGCCCTATACCAGTGTTTTTAAAACACCGTAACAGGCCCTGCTTATACCAGCGGATTTATAACCGCCACGACAAGGTAATTAACGAAATATAACAATACCCTATTCTAGCGGTTATTTACATTATTACAACTTATACTATTATTATTATTATTATTATTATTATAACTAGTACTATTTTCCTGTCTACAACTAAGAACTAAGAACTCTTTTCTCAAAAAAAAAAAAAAAAAAAATCTAAGAACCCATACCTTTTGCTTATATTGCCAACTTAGTAGTATAATTAAAAATAAATTGGTAAATTACAACTTACCCACTTGTGGTTTGGCTGAAATTTAAGTTGCTGAAATTTAAGTTGCCTACATGTGATTTGAAATTTGACACTTTACCCACTTGAGGTTAGCTTAGTTAGATTTTTATGACCCATCTCTGTTAAAAATAAGGCTAAATATGTAATTTTGCTCAACTTTTATGTCATTCTCCTCCAAAAACACAAAAAACATAAAAATAGAAGATCAAAAAGAATCCATCAAAACACCTGCATAATGAGATTTCAAACCACATGTAAGCAACTTAAATTTCGGTCAAACTTTAGGTGGGTAAAATGTCAAATTTTAAACCATAGGTAGGCAACTTAAATTTCGGCCAAACTACTTGAGGTTAGCTCAGTTAGATTTTTATGACCCATCTCTGTTAAAAATAAGGCTAAATATGTAATTTTGCTCAACTTTTATGTCATTCTCCTCCAAAAACACAAAAAACATATAAATAGAAGATCAAAAAGAATTCATCAGAACATTTGCATCATGAGATTTCAAACCACATGTAAACAACTTAAATTTCAGTCAAACTTTAGGTGGGTAAAGTGTCAAATTTTAAACCATAGGTAGGCAACTTAAATTTCACCCAAACTACAAGTAGGTAAATTATAATTTACCCAAAATAAATAAAAATCCACACCTATTGGGCTATTACAATAGCCTCAACCTCAAATAGTTCCAGGCAGGAATTTAAAATTTAACTATTCAAGAAGGTAAAGAAATCCGCAAGCTTTATACAAGCGAAAGCCAGTTTGCAAATTCTGATAATTACAACTAATGAAACTTGCATCTGATCAAGACAACCATTTTAAGCATCGCCTTATATGATCATCTGCAAATAACCCACTTTCAATATAACACATTTTACAAAAGAGATATAATCTAACACACCACATAGACAGCAAAACCATCAAATATGGGTCCAAACTTCACTAGAAATGCAACCTAATAATACCCATTAAGCTTTTTATCAGTAAAGAATCATAAAAATTGATTTCTTTTTCTTCTCAAAACCCATAAACAAAATCTTGATTCGTGAATGAAAGACAAAATAAAGAACACTCTTTTATCCATTTATTCCCAACCCCACCCAAAAAAAAAAAAAAAATCATGATTCCAACTATATATATTAATTTCTACAAATATAAAGCAATAATCTCTATATATAAAAAGAGCCAATGATATAATTTTAAAAAAGTTTTGGGGGTCAAAATATAATTTTAGAAAATTTTTGGGGTCGAAATATAATTTTGGAAAAGTTTTGGGTTCAACATAAAATTTTGAAAAAGTTTTGGGGTCAAAATATAATTATAGAATAGTTTTAGGATCAAAATAAAATTTGGAAAAGGGAATAAAACTTTTTTATTTTGAAGAATCATTTCCTTAGAAAAAGCATATTAAAGTAATTTGTTTACCCAAGCATATTGATCTATGGCAACATTATTAATGAGAAAAGTAAAGAGCAACAATAATAAAAGTGCTATAAATTTAAAGACAAGTAAAGTAAAGTGCTGAAAAGTAAATGACAAAGAAAATAAATTGCTAGAATTTAAATAACATTGAAAATAAAGTGCTGAAATTTAAATGGAGTTAAAGTAAAGAGCTTGAAAAATAAATTACTGAAATTTAAATGACATTGAAAATAAAGTGCTGAAATTTAAATAACAAGGAAAATAAAGGGCTGAAATTTAAAGTGCTAAAATATTATAAAGGTTTATTTAAAAAAAAAAAAAAGTTTTTTTAGAAGTCTCTCTTAAATAAACCTTAATCTTTTTCAAGCCCTATGAGTTCTTCATAAAAAAAAGATGGGAGTTCTAAGCCATCAACCTCCTTATGAGACATACCTATATTGTACTTTACTTTGAGGTTTAAAACCCATTTAAGAGAGATGAGTAGAAAATATTTTTTATATAGGTGTCTAGATAGTAGTAGTAGTAGTAGTAGTAGTAGTAGTAGTATTTATATATATATATATATTAATATATATATATATATATATAGACACACACACACACACACGTGCAATAAAGTAAAGGAGAGAGAGATTAAGCAATAAATTAAAGGGATGACATAAAAGTAAAGGGGAAGGGATTACTTGAAATTAAAATGGATGACATAAAAGTAAAGCAAGAACATAAAAATTCCTAGATGCCTAGATCAAATGGGATTTCTTCCCCCTAAAGGTACTTCCCATTTAAAGTCTAGGAGATGGTCCAATACCCATCTAGGAATGTATTCACAACATCACAAAAGAACAATAACAATACAAACATAAAGATAAAGAGATATATACACAACAATATAGGAATTTAAAGCAAGTAAAATAAAGAGACAAGATAAATAAAAGAGCTTCATATATATAAATGGATGATGTTTACATGGGAGAAAAAAGAAAATGAGATGAGTATAGTTATGGAAAAACTATCCCATCCTTACAAGCTTACCCACAAAAGATTGCAAGTAAAAATGGAAGAGGCTTTTTGTTTTGTGATGGGTTTCCTAAAGAGAGGGGAAAGAAATTTTTTTCAGAATTTCCTAGTGATTTTTCTAGTTTCTCCACTCTATTTTTCTATTTTTCTTCCTATTTTCTCTCCCTTTTTCTCATTTTTTTACAAAAAATGGAGGTATTTATAGAAGAGTGTGGAAAATGGGAGGCTAGCTAAAGTGTAACATGTTAAACAACTTACACTTCAGCTGGCCTCCCATTTTTGCAACATCATCAGACTATTTTGTCTTTTTCTCTTTTTTTGTTCTGAACTTTGTGTAGCTGTTTGGAGGCCTTTCTGAACTCTATTTCTTCAAAATTTATATGCCTAGAAATATTTGGATGTCTAGTTTCCAATGGTCCTGGCCTTGCCGGATTTGGAGCTACGGTTGTCGAGATATGGCATCCAAAAGAAAGGTGATGCAATGCTGAAAAATTCTGTGATGTTTTTCTTTAAAAAATTTGTATCTTCCAATCCAAGGTAGATATCATCGATCCCTTTTTATAAGAAGTAGCCAAGACCTTGTTCTTCAAGATGGTTCAGCCGGATTGGTCCAATTTTTTCCCAATCAGTATAGTTTATTGCGCGAAGTTGGCCCAAAAACTGCCTGTTTTTCCTATAAAATAAATAAATAAATAAATAAAGTGAAGATTTTATTAGGGTTTTTGGTATTTTGGTGATATCTCATCCATTTTAACTTTGATTTTGGCCCGTAAACTATCATTTTAAAGGGAAAAATATGCCGTATGAGACAGTTCAAAATTCAACAAGATCCAATGATTGGATCAAAAAGTCAACATTTTGACCATACCCAGTTAGGGTTTCTGCCTTAATTGCTAAAAAAAAGGGTTTTAAATGTTGTACCCTTTGATCCACTATCCAATCATGTTGTATTTATTTTTACCCTTTTTGGCTTTGAAACTTGTAATTTTGCACCTTTTTCGATTTTTTTTTTTAATTTTAGCATTTGTTTTGACGCGTGAATCGAGGTCGGACAAAATACGGTATGGACAAGTTTAATCAATTTATTTAAACTATTATCAATTTGAAACTATTCAATAGATAATTGTTTTATATTAAAAAGATCCAAACATATTTTTGCATTTCTTTGGATAGTAGAAAATTTCTCATAATAACTACCCAACATCATATTTATAGGGATGGTAGAAATTTTTAACTATTCACTGTATTTTTCTCTCCAAAAAAACTATGTATGATTCATAAAGTTATTGGTCATCCATAGATATTCCATTTGATTGATTTATTTCAAATTTTTTAAGATCTAAATAAGATTTTTCTAAATTTTAAGAATTAAGATTAAAACATTTATACTTTTGTTGTTGGGCTTTGTTTTTCCAGATTTTAGATCAAATTGGTTTATTATTGGGTTTTTTTCTTATTTAAAATTGCTAAGATATTGTTAAGAAAATCATATTCAAACTTATTTCAACTGGGCTTAAAATTAATTAATTTTTGTTGTTCAAACTTTTATTTTAGGGGGTCAAAAAAATGAAAATAAATTATATAAAAATTTTCATTTGAACCCCTAGGCTTCAAGTGAAGCCGCCCTTGTCACATATGGTTAAAGGAAACCTAAAGATTCCTTAACGATGTTGTATAAATGAAATACTGCTTTTTAATTTATTAACAAAATTTCTAACTAATTTATCCACACACAAAAAAAAAAACTATTCAAACATATCCCTTGCATTTTTTTTTAATTGATGTAAGTTAGTTAATTTTCATATTAGTGGTGATCGCCATGTATTTGAATATACCAATCAACATTTTGAGTAATAAAGTAAAATAATTTTGTGATGAATTTTAATTATCATGATTATTTCCATAAGAAATTATTAGATATTATACTTGTGTGAGGACTTTCGTCTTGGCCCCCAATCAGGTATTGTTTGCTTTGGGATGGGCAAGGATCGACCTACGTCCCATCCACACGAATTTGCTCAATCCCACATCGGGGAGAGACGCCTCCCACTCATGCCTTATGTTGGGAAATTTAGACCCCGGTTGATAGAATTAACAAGTTTTTAAACTCAAGTTATTAATTAGATTTATTATGAATAAAACTTGTTAAAACAAACAAACATCAATATCATGTCAAAATCATGCAGCGGAAAAATAAATAAGACAAGATATGATAACCCAGGAAAACCAATGAAACAAACTAGTTTCACAGTAAAAAACTTGGGGGGAAACCTTCTCGAAAAGCAATCCACTATAGTAAAGAGAAGTTTCAGATCTAGTACAAAACATTTCTCCCTAGACTATACAATCCCCGTAGATGAACTCACAGCAGAAACTTTCTACCGCTTCAGAACCTCTGAACTCTTCAATATATGAACGCCACCTTTTTTATGCACGAATCCTAGTACGTGACTAACCAATTGCATGGATCCTAGTACGCGACTTAAGCACCAACTTGAAGAAGATTTTTTGCTGCAAAGTTCTTCACTTCATCAATAATGAAGATTAAGAAGCACTTGGTTACAAAACCCTAAGGCGCAAAGACGCAGTAGCTTCTTTCAGAGAAAATAAGGCATCGGTCACCTTTTGCATTCGTTCTCCTTGTATTCTCTTATGTGACGGCCTCTAAAATAAGCCTTATATATGTCTAGGATTGTGAGAAAAGAAATCCTACACAAATACATAAGCATGGGCCGAAAATCAGATCTGGCAATCTGAATTTCGTAAAGCTCGATCGATCGAGGAGGTATCGAGCAAGTGTCGAGTTTTAATGAATCAACACTTCTTCACTTGTTTCTTGAACAGACTTGCATGGCTTCAATACTAGACTTGAACTCTTGTTCTTTGAAGTATTAAACACATCCTAAATCTACCTAATTACAAATAAAGTGCGTTTTGTCAAAGGATTAGCCAATTATACAAAATATGTCATTAACACCTTATAAGCCTTTGGCCTAAGGATGAGTGTACCACTACTACACATTTGTAGTAGTGGTACACTCATCCTTAGGCCAAAGGCTTATAAGGCATGAGTGGGAGGCGTTTCTCCCCGATATGGGATTGAGCAAATTCGTGCGGGTGAGACGTAGGTCGATTCTTGTCCATCCCAAAGCAAACAATACCTGATTGGGGGCCGAGACGAAAGTCTTCCCACAAAAAGGCGTCTTTTGGGGTTTAAGGGGAAACCCACACCTTCCCCGGGACTGGACCTTTGAGGCCAATGCCACCCGAGTGCACTACGTACAGGCATATGGCAGTTTTTGAGACATGCTCCACATGTGTAGTAGTGGTACACTCATCCTTAGGCCAAAAGCTTATAAGGCATGAGTGGGAGGCATCTCTCCCCGATGCGGGATTGAGCAAATCCTTGAGGACTAAAGCTCAAAGCCATTTCCGAAGAGGACAATACCTGAATAGGGGCCGAGACGAAAGTCCTCCCACAAAAAGGCGCCTTTTGGGGTTTAAGGGGAAACCCCCACCTTCCCCGGGACTGGACCTTTGAGGCCGATGCCACCCAAGTGCACTACGTACAGGCATATGGCAGTTTTTGAGACATGCTCCACATGTGTAGTAGTAGTACACTCATCCTTAGGCCAAAGGCTTATAAGGCATGAGTGGGAGCCATCTATCCCCGTTGTGGGATTGAGCAAATCCTTGAGGACTAAGGTTCAAAGCCATTTCCGAAGAGGACAATACATGATTGGGGGCCGAGACGAAAGTCCTCCCACAATACTATTTTCTTTTTTTACTTGAAAATAAATCATCATATTTCTAGCTACAAGTTGGTTTAATTGTTGTACCAATGAAGGAAATGATGATATACTGAGTCTTAACAAATTCGGTTTTATCACCACCAAATTTTCTCCCCCAAACCAAATAGGTCAAAAGTCAAAACCAAATTCCACATTTCTCCAATTTCGATTATTTGAAAACAAACTCTTCTCACTTTTTTCTGTCTCCACTTTTTTTCTTCTAATTCACCATTAATTATATCGAATTGTTAGTAAATTTTCCTCTAAAAAAATTGTTAGTAATTTCGGAAAAATGAGTGCCAAATTTTCTCTCTCCCCATTTCCCTCAAAAATTTCTCTCATATCTTATAATGCCCATAAATTCGTGCTTAAGCAATATGCAGCCAAATCAGTCTAACCCGGGGGAACAAAAAAGATCTTATATTAAATGTATGGTACAAAATAATTATGTATCCAAATGTAACACACAGTTAATGCAGCTCCCCCCAGATGAACAACATGGAACACAAGACACAAGTTAGGCTTAGGCTGCTACCACCTTAAGACAAGATGAGTAAAAAAAGGGGGGAACACTTCACTTATGTAGAGAACAAGGCATCTGCATTTATTTAATTAGCCAATAACATCTGGTGGAGAACATTAAGTAAATAAATAAAAAAGACAACAAGAAAGGCAGTCAACTAGCACATGCAATGGACAAGCTGCTCACAGTACTAGTTTTTATTTTCTGTGAAAACCAGTTTGTGGTGCTCACATCCTGCATTAACTAGTCTATACAAGATGAAGTCAAAGCTAGCTCTGAGGAATGAGTTTCTCGCCTCTCATTAAATCAATCCAAAACAAGATTGAATTCAATGTCTTATACTTTACTGTAAAACCAAGCCGATCGGCTTTGTCTCGTGTCCCCAATAATTTAAATGGGCATCGAAACAACATGTCCAAGAAGGCCCAATTAGCCAAATCTTCCATCTCTGTTTGAACCAACCCCTCTTTTATTACAATCTCCTTCCAAACTGTTTTCTTGTCAGCCATGCCTATTTCAAACCAAAAATCCTCCGCAAGCATGTTTTCTGGTACTTCTACACCAATCTTTACACACAGAGCTGGCCAGATCTCCTTCCAAGTAAAACTGGGGCCATTGATTGCGTTAAAAGCTTGGCCATCAATGGATGATGTTGCATCATTGGTGGCTGCCCAAATGTGCTGTTCAGCTACTAATCGAGCATCTGAGCCATCAATGCAGGTCTCTTCCCAACACTCTCTTGTCCCTCCAAAGACAAAAGGGAGATGTAGATGTCTACAAATTGCTCCATAAACACATAAGCCACCCATGAAATTATACAGAGTCCTAGTAGAACTACCCATTAACAAACCAGGCCGGAGCACAGACCAAGCTACCTTACCAGCTAGCCTCTCCTTGAGCAAGTCCTCTAGGTCATAGTAAAAATTATGACTTGTACTACTTATCCTCGGACATTCTTCATTGTAGTAACGAACTTTGTGGTCAAAAGGGCCTTCTAATGAGATATAGTGCTTCATACCCGTCTGCAGTGATACATGCTTTAATGCCTTTGCTGTGGGAAGAATGGCATTCAAAGCATTGGACATCATGTCCTTGTTCTTCTCGCTACACTCTTGGCTATCCAAGGGAAACTGGCTTGCCCAAGTGATCCAGAAGATATGGGTCACATCTTGTAAGAAAATAAGTTTTTTTTGGGTTTCTAAAGGGTTTAACAAATCACATGAAATGAAATGGAAGTTAGGATTTCTTATTGGTATGCTCTCAGGGTTTCGAGCTATACCATAAACCTTCCATTTGGACTTCAAGATTAGCCTTCTCGCAAGCTCCTTTCCAACTAACCCTGTAACCCCAAATATGACTGCCACATGATTAGTGGCAGCTTCATTTCTATTAGATTCTTGAACTACCATTAGCACAATTTGTTGGATATCTTGCCTCAGTTGGAGCTTTGGAGACTCTTTTTATAGGAAGACATTATATTATTATATATGAATCTTGTGTTGTGCAATAATATGACCTTCTAACCGTCTTTTGTAAGATTCCTAACTTCCAATTAATTAATGCCTAATGTGACCTCCCTTCTTTTAAGAAACCTAGTTGTAATCAAGATAAGCAACATCCTTATTTCAATGGCTTCTTTGTGCTCTTTTTGGAAACGCTCAGATAGTAGGTTCAATGAACTTAAAAGACATGTCGTAAAGCGGAAGGTCCAAATTTCATCAACTATAAAACTTTTGGATGTATCTCATGGGTAAAAAATAGAATAATCTTACCAAAAGCCAAAACTCTACTTTCTTATACATAAGCTTCCTTTTGAAAATGAAAATAAAAGAATAGCAAGTTATGGTTTAAATTAGAAACAAACAACTTGGCTGCCATAACTGTTCAATGACTAACTTGCCGGCGCATTGTGCCCCCTGGCCGTAACTTTGCTGGCCTTGTGGTTGCAACAAAGTTTAAAATAATGTGTTTTAAATTTAATTTAAACCTAAAGTTTTTCAATGGTCAACGCATTCCCTGTATTACTCAACCGGAAAAAATGGCATTCCCTATATTATAGGGGGAATCCTATATGCGTGGTTTCAAGACCCCATTTCCTTAATAGGTACAGCTCAACTCTTGTATCAAGCTCAACCAACATATTTTTTTATACAAATATATAATTTTTTTCGTTATACCTGGAAAGCTTTCCAGCTTTGCTATGAAAGACTTTTTTATTTTTTATTTTTTGAGACAACTGCTATGAAAGACTTGAATGTGAATTTGTTGCACCCCAAGGCATGTTGCACGCACTTAGCTATGACCTGACATGCATTTTCTGGTAGGCAGGGCCATGCGGGAGAAGGTAGGTAGCCTTTTTGTTTTAAACAAGTTTATTCGAAATAAACAACTTTTGAGCCAGAAAATTGATTTGGAATTAGTAAATTATGAGTTGTGGAAAAAAAGTGACGAGTCGAAGTGAAAATAATTGTGTAGTCCTATAAAAACTTTTAAAACCCCCCCCTCCAAAAAAAAGAACCCCAAAATTATATATAGAGAGAGATTCAAAACTTCATTGAAAAAAAAAACATTTTCAATATAATTATATACAAATAAGATTTGGTTCTAAACATGTCTAAGAGCGCAAGACTCCAATCACCAATAAGAATATGATATTTGTCATTGTCACTCACTTAACCCAACTAACCAAGTGAGTCATATGTAATGTACATGATAGAACTCATGTCATCCTCCTATTGGTGGTTGGAGCCAAACCTTTTCCATTATATCTAGAGGGGCTCGAGACAAACAAGCCCATATTGAGCATGAAGGGTTCATTCAGCCCAGGGCCAAATTCCATCCCCGAACCTCAAAAAACAGGTCTCGCTTGGTCATGGGGATGACAATCAATCAAAAACTAGATAATAAAACCGAGAAGGTATACTGGTTGATTCAGACAAACTATAGGTACATAAGCTTAAGTCTAAATTCATGAAAGGCAAATACTTCAAAGCAGTCAAGATACCATCAAAAAGTCCGTGGCAATGGAAAGCAATTCTAATGCTAAAGATCTCATCGCTAAGGCAGCTTGTCTTAAGATTGGCAATCAGATTAGTAGTAATGATGGAAAATTTAATGGGTTTCAACCCTTATCGAAATCAAACCGACTCCAATTCTTTTCTCCACAAATTAATTGAGTCTTAATCTAATATCGACAAATTCTATCCACCTACCATAACATCCTTGCTCCAAACTCCAATGGGAAATTTTCCTCTATGATTGGCTTTTAAAAGTCAACCAAAAATGACTCTAGTGTTAGAAGTTGTCTCAAATTTGGAATTTGCCTTGGTTTGGGTTTGTTTGGTGTGAAAGAAAGCCTGTTCCTCTTCCACTAAAAATTTACCATCTCTTGTCCAGCAATAGATATTGGAGTATTATAAATAAACAATATTACAAAAGGTGGTGACTTTGGCCCTTAATAGGCTATTAGGAGTAACTCTATGCACCCTTAAATTCCTAAAATTCTATCCATTTATTTTGAAATGAGTAAATTATATGTTACCAACTTACCATAACATTTTTCTTTTTATAGTTCACTATTACAATTCTTTATACCTAATTAAATTATTAATAATATGACAAAATTTGATCCGCTCATTTCAAAATGGATGACTAAAATCAAAATGGATGACTAAGATTTTAGGATTGTTTGGGAAACAAATTGGCAAAAACAATAGAAAAATTATCTTAGGTTTCATATTTATCTACTTTGGAGTGTTTCAATGTAATATGAACTATTTTACAGCACTCATTTAGAAGAAGGGTAGAACCCGTCAAATATAGAATCAGCCTTGCTGGCAATTTTAAAAAATTCTACCATTTGCATAGATGTCTTCTAACTATTTGCATAAAAGGTTTCTCACCTCAAGCGTAAGCTTAAAATTTCTTTACAAGACAAAGGTCCACTTTTATATATATAATAAAATAAAATAAAATTCCAGCCCAAAACACAAGACGCAAAGGAACTAGAAAACTCCAACTAGCTCAACTAGCCCACTTTAGGAGAATTTGAAAATAGGCTTGTAATTGAGTTGGGCTGGATGCACTCGCTGGGCCAGATTCGGCATTAGCTTAAGCAAGACGGGCCATCTCAGCACTTACTATTTCCAACTCCTCTCAATACTACCTCATAATACATGTATCATTGTCATGAGTGGTGTTCGCGGTGCAGGTAGTGTGGTTTTCGGTCATTTTTAGTACCGTATTACGGTGTGGTTTAACCAAAATCATAATCATACCATGCCTCATTTTTACATCATATGTGCATTGTGATACGGTGTAGAGTTTAGCCAAAACTATAACTGCACCGCACTTCATTTTTGCGGTCACATGTGTAGTTCGGTGTATAAGATGCGATTTGAACAGTTTGAAGTTGATATATTTTTCAAATTTTGGGCTTTTCCTGCCCAGTCCAAAACTGATTTTTCCTTTTTTTTTTGGCCAAGTTTTAAACTATTGACCTAGTTTTTCTTTATTTTGAGTTGGCTTTCCTAATCAACTTAGGGTAATTAAACTATTTTTTTCATTGAAAACTAAACTATTAATAATATATTTAATATTAAAAAATAAATATATTAATATATAAAGAGGATGCGATGTGATGCGATTTTCTTATTATAAAACTGCAAACTGCATTGCACTACGCGTACTGATACTTGCAGCGCAGTGCGGTTATGCCATTTTTGCGTATAATTTTAATGCAGTTTTTGCAATTTGTACGGTTTGCACGGTTTGGTGAACAGCCCTAGTCATAAGTGTGTCCACAATTATTCCAACCCCATAGATTCATAATTCATAAAAATACACTTTCAGATACATGTTCCATTAGGATAAATCATTAATTAGGTAATGACATGGAAAATGATGAATATATAGTCTTAAAATCTTTTAAAAATAGAGCAAAATTAAACATGATCAAGCGAGCATAGTCAATGGTTGAAAGCCATGTCGAAGACTTGCTTGCCCTATCTCCTCCATGTTGAACATCATGTCCCCACACTCGTGCACATTCCACCCTTTTAAGGTTTTTTTTTTTTTGATGAATCCCTTTTAAGGTTTTTTTATGTACTACTCTATGTTCCACTTGCCACATGTCCATTTATTTAATTATATTATATTTTTTTGCATTTCTTATTTCAGTTGCTTAAAATAAATATTAAAAAAATAAAAATAAAACACAACAAATTCCCACTACCACCTGTCACCACTACCAACCTTCGTCGATGACACTAATAAGAGATCTTTGTCATCATCAACGCTGTCATCTCTCTCTCTCTCTCTCTCTCTATATATATATATATATATATATATATATCATCTTTGTATCATTGGCTCATTGCATGGTAAACAAAAGCTACAGGTTTCACCAAGAAAGGTGTATATATAAATAAATTAAGATAAACACTTGGGGAATTTTATTAGAAGATAAAATTGAAATCTGATACTCTCCAGATTTTCTTATTGTACATCAAAGATGTAATGCCATTTCCTCTGGTTTGGCAACATATCAGCTTAAATTAAATACTAGTAGTCTCAAAAAAAGAAAGGGGAGAGAAATGACTTGGCATTCGCCACAAATTTATGAACTAAATTTGAAATAAAACCTTATTGCAGAGACATAGAGATAGAACTATATACAAACATCTTCAACACGAAAATTCATTCTTTCTCCAAGTTTAAGTAGTCCCCACTTTCTTAGACACGCCCTCAACTCGAAACCTCTAGCACTTGATCTCTCAATTGGTCAATTGAAATGGGAATGAGTTTTTCCAGCACTTCACAAACGGATGAATAAAGTAAGAAATAGATTTACGGATGCACCAATATTCTGTAGTTTGGGATGTAAATCCCAAACAATGTAGTCAGCTCAGGCATTCAAAACTCCAGAGGATTGTTCAACTCCTAAGTTGACGGTTGTTTCACCTGTCATGAAAATTGTAGACATTATTGAAGAATGAATTAAAAATAATTACATATATTGTTTGGCTACATGCATGGTAAGTAAGAAAAGCTTTTTGGCTAGGCACTTACTCACTGGGATTTTATGAACAAAAAAACAAGCACCAATAACAATGTAGCATAGGAAAAGAACAATTCCCTTCATGTAATGTGAAGTTCCATCCTGAATAATGACAAATGATGAGTTTTTGTAATTAATCATTGAAAACCGATCAACAATATCTAACATAACAAAAGACATCGATAGAATCTAGTATAAATTAAGAACCTGTAAAGTGAAGGCCGTGACAATTATTGTGAATGCAAGACAACCAGTTTCCAGGAGACTAAAATCAAGATCCATGTCAATGCCCATTGTCCAAGCAACAACAACACTCAGAGGAACCTGAAATTCATAGATTAATATTAGATATTCCTTGTTAATTAATTAGGTGAAGGTTTTTTTTTTTTTTTTTTTTTTGGATTTTCAAGGTTTAATTTGGCTTAATTTGAGGTTTTAAAGGATGATTGATACATGTAACATAACCATGTGGAATGTTGATTCAACGTCATGATCATGGGAAATTTCACTAAATACCACTATTACCCTTCTTAAGAAGTCAATGGGTAAACTCTTCCATAATATGTTCATTGAAAGGAAAAAATAATAATACATAATATTTCAAATGCATGTAGTATAATACTCATACCATATGGGTCCTACCTCTGTGAGGCCCACATATCAAGATTGTAATGTTGCATGCATCACTAATCAATGATAACACATGGCTTCCACTTCTATGAGGCCTTTATGGGTATAAAATTGTGTGCATCCAAAACACTAAATATTGTCTCCACATAAAGGGCTTCTAATTTGATGGACCTAATGTTTTTGGATGTATATAGCATTATACTAATAATATGTGAGTAGTATGACGTTGCGTGTATCCAAAACACTAGACATCATTTTCATAAAAGAAACTTTTAATTCAATAGACTTCTTTTAAGGAAAATATTTTTTATATGAGAGTTATATTTAGAAATTCAAAAAAGTCGTGGGTATGTATCATTATTGTTATAAACCTAAGAATGTATTGGGAAAGATAAATAATTCTTATAAAATTCTACTATTGAATTTCCCATCTCAAAATACAGGAATATTTATATTCTTAGCAATCTTATCTAATTCTTAATAAAAGCAAACATGAACACAATTATGTTTCTAATTTTTTTTTTAACTTAAAATTTCACCAACTAAATGCTACGTAAATTTCCATTTCTCTTGTGTGTATTTGTGTTTATTTCTCAACCAAAAAAAAATGCTACTTAGATGTTTTGACTTTTGAGCTAATTTAATCTTACCACAAACATGGAAATTTGAGATGCAGACCCCAAAGCTACACCCAGAGAGATATCCTGCATGATACGCAGAATTCTATACAGTTAAATCTACATTCATTCAAGGTATACATAATACCCAGAATTTAATTTATACACAAAATAAATAAATCATACGTCATACCAACTTGTTCTTGAACGCAAATATGATTGATCCAGCATGTTCTGCTGCATTTCCAACTATTGGTAGCAAAATTATGCTGATGAAGCTAACAGAAATTCCCCAAGAATCTGATGCAGCCTAATTGAGAAAGACTTTTATGTAAGAGTATGCACTATGCCATAGAACGCAATAAAGGTTTTACACCAAAAAGGTTTGCATTTATACCTCTATTGTTCCCACAACATACTCAGATAGCACAGCTATGATAATTGTCATGCCAACTAGCCAAGTAAATGCACCCCAAAATCCTATCACTGCCTTTTCGTCTTCCTCATCATCCTGGAAATAATTGCACCAAAATAAGTTTTAGTCATTGGGTTTTATACCGACTCTTTGAAGATAAAAGAAATGGTCTTACAACCCAATTACATTTTCCCAACGCCAAAATCAAGGCATGTGTATTTTACCTACTGTTGGTAATTTTTCACTATTGTTCTCCTGTCTTTTAGTATAGATGTGGAAAAAAAAAAAAAAAAAAAGGATAATATGAGTAAAAGAAATTTCTGAAAATATTAGAAATTTTTCACAAAGGTAATATAGAAAATTGAATAGCATTTGTGGGGTGGAAAAATAAAAAGGAAAAGCGAATAATCTTTTTTTTTTTCATCAGTTAATATAATAGTAAAATGATTAAATTCAATATTCTAACAATTTAAAACTTCAAAATAATTGGTAATTTATTAGAATATCAAAATAGATGGTTTTGAGTTGGAATCTTTCTTCACTCTACCTCCCGATAATTTACAATTAAGTACTTGTTATAAAGCCTTATTTTCATTTCTGGTCCAATCCGCTATTAAAGCAACTGCAATTAAGCTTCCCATGCATGCAATTTAAGCAGAAGGAATTTAGACAATGAACTTAAAACTTTCTTCTTCTTTTTTTTTTAAATAGTTAGAAACCTCTACTCTATTACCCGAATCTCTCTCTCTCTCTCTCTCTCTCTCGGTGCCATCAAATTAATTGGGTCTTTTGCAACCTAAAATATTGTTCACCGGTATAAACTTGTTTGTTTTTTTAATCACCTCTTGTGAATCAAACAATTCCCGGTGGGTTTTTAACTGGAAGAAGATATATGCAACATATGCTATAAGCATGACAATGCTGCTTGCTCTTGACAACTGGAGGGTATACACAGCTGTGGAAGTTTCAATTCCTGAGGCATATCTGAACATCAATGGTAGCAAGTGGCATAGCAATCCCAGCAACAGAAGGAGCGAGTTCACATCCGCCTGTTTCTGTTAAACCAAACAAAATAGAATAAAAATCACATAAAACCCACCTTCCTAATTTCTAAATTAAAGTGGCTAAATTGGAATTGATGTCTTACTCTGTCATATCTTTGTTCCTTTTTAATGTTGGCCAAGCCTCCACATAGGAGAGAGGTCCCAAGTACAAGAAGAAGGTTTGAAAGGATAGAACCCAGAAGAGAGTACTTAACAACATGAATTTTGTTTTGGCGAAGAGCAAATAATGCAATTATCAGCTCCGTTGCATTACCACATGTTGCATTCAGAAGCCCTCCAACTGCACATCGATCCAACACTCAATATTTCAATTCCTTTGATGAATATGGAATTTTTATTTTTCAAATACCAGATGACGAATAATGAATGAGTTCTAGGAATTGGATTCAAATAATACCTGTCGGACCCGTGAAGTATGCAATTTGCCTGATTGTTACATAGAAAAAAATATATATAACAATGTTACATGATTGTCTTTTATTTGTTCTAAATGTTTTTAATCACATAATTAAAATGCCAACTTACTCAGTCAGGAAGCTGACTCGTTCTGCAAGCGGTGCGAGTCCAAGTAAGCTCAAAGCAAAAATCCAAGGCTACGTGTCATAAAAGGAATATCGATCAAAAACAAAAGTGTCAAGTAAATAGACATATCATAATGTATGTATTTTAAGATCTCGATTTTGTGTGTAAACAAATACACAGATACCATAAGTTATATATGAGTCACGTTTATCTTAAAAGCATGCATTTATCCACTAAAAGATCCAGAAATATTTACACTTACTCTTCCAAAGTTATAAAAGTCTGCAACAATTGCTAGTGGAATAGCTGGGAAGAGCACAGCAAGCTTGGTGCCAAGAATAACCTCTTGCAAATTGGCCAAGAATTGTCTAAGCATTTTGAACCGAACTTTGGATACAAGCACTGGATCCGATTTCTTGCGCAAAATTGAGGATGACACATTTTGTGGTGTCCGACCCTTGGAGAGGCCCTTGTTCATTAAGCTCTTAGAGTCACCATTCTCCACGTTGTCCATGGCCTCATGATGTGAATCCATGCCCATGGTATCATGATGTGAATCCATTGTATGTCAAGCTCTAATTGTGATAAAGATACCTTAGCTAACAATAACAATGACTTGGAAAGAACCCCTGAAACTACTCTCTCTCTCTCTCTCTCTCTTTGAGGTATTACACTACTGGATCTTATACAGGACAAGCTTATTGCAGATTTAAAGAGTCGAGGCAGAGTGTGTAATTAGGGTACGCAGCTTCCAGGAATTTTCGCATGTCCTTGTCTTCGTCTTGCATGAGTCTCTCCACGTACTTAAACCTCAAACTTACGCGTAAGTGTTGCTGCTGCCTTGTCGAAAGGTGGCAAACGAATAGCCGTTATACGTTGTGTTATAATGCCCATAGACATGAGAGAGATCAAAAAAATAATTAAATAAATAACTTTTTATTATTAGTTCCACTTTCACACTCTCCGACACAAAATCCACATGTTTATACTAAATATTCACATTTTATGCAAAATATGAAAGAGTGTGAACATGTTAGACGTAAAACAATCAAAACCCATAAAAAATTCTATGTATAGCCCAACCTTATCCAAAATGCAACATGATGATTGTTGAAGTTTATAAGTTTGGTTTATCTTTTAAGTCAGTTTACAAATAGTAATTTTTAGTATTTAGTACCCGTCTAGGATGCACTTATAAGCAAGTTTATTGTTTATTTTTCTACTATTTGCAGGTCATATGTGAGTCATTTACTTATTATATTTAACTTAAGTTTATTTTTATTACTATTTACGAGTTTCACATGAGCCAGCTACTTATTTTTATTTAACTTTTACTTTTTATTTATAGTATTGTCAGCAAAAAATTAAATAAGATTTTTCAAATGAACACCTAACGTTGGGTTGGTATGAAGTAACAAGTTATTAAAATAAGCTTAGTTGAAATAGGATACAAAACAAATAAATTTATATCAAATATCTATGATTTTTATTGACAAAAGAATGAGTGAGAATCATTTGAAATGGTTTATACGTAAAAAGAGAGCAATTAATGCACAAGTTAAAAAAGTTTTTTTTTTTTTCTTCTTTTTATTTTTAAGATAAGAATGAGTAATTTGATTCAAGTTAAGGGAACAGAAATATATAGAGCAAGACCTAAACTAACACTAGTAAAATAGTAAAAATGACATGTTAATTAAAAAATAATAGAGAACATGATTTTGGTGTTCGAGTGGCAAAAAATAATACATATAACTGATCTTAATTAGTTTGTTGAGAATCAATAGTTAATCCAAAATTTGGGGTTAAAATATTTGTTATTCTGTTTAACTTGTTGTTTCTAAAATAAAAAAAATGTATAGCTTGTTAAGACCATTTTTTTTTTTTTTAACCTTACTTTTATTTAAATACAATTATATTTTTATGCAACTAATTATTTTTAAAATTAAATAAGATAATGAATTTAAACTTATCTTTTAGTCATTCAATAGTCTGGATGCAATGCTTCCTTCTCTCATATGAATGGCGGCTCCCCGCAATAAATGTGAGAGAATGGATCATTATTTCAAAAGTATTAAATAACATTTCGTACATTTTATTGTAATAAATTATAAAATATTATTTAGGATATTGCTATCATTTTCACAAAATTCCAAGACAAATGTTTTTCTTAATTATAGGCTAATCAGTGTAAAATTTTTATTAAAAAATGCTATTGTCAGTACCAAAATCACATACTATATAATACAAATCACATATTATATAATCCAAAAGTTAGGCCCTTTTGGATATACACCACTGTAAGACTTTTAAAAAAACTTTCTCCCCTCTCCCCGTGTGTGTGTGTTAAAAAATACTTAGTATTCTCAAAAGAAAAAACAGTGAATTAATCCCACATTGAAAAATGAGTGTGAGTTAAAAAGGTTTAAAGTCTGTGCTGTGTATCTAAGAGTTAGAGCCTTTTGGATATACACCACTGTAAGTTTCTTTAAAAAACATTCTCCTCTCTCTCTCTCTGTGTGTTAAAAAATACTTAGTATTCTAAAAAAAAAAAAAATTATATCTCACATGCTATGGTTGCATCCAATAAATGTTTTCTCCTTTTCTCTTTTTTTTGTTTTTTGTTTTTACTTCTTATGCCACATGGAAATTATTATTTTTCCCTTTATTGTGCGCTCTTAAAATTATTTTTATCCCAACCAACAAAAGAGCATAGGTGAAACTTTATTACTAAAGTTTTAATAAAATTTATATTAACATTTTATAAAATTTCTAATATCACAAATTTGAAAATTATAAATTAATTTTGTTATATATTTTAAATCATTGTGATCATATACCATAATTTTTAGTTTTAAAAAACAGCCTTACTTTATAGGCTTGAATCTTAATATTTTTATCAATTACTTTTCGCTCAATTTTAGTCATGATATTTGTGAAATATTTTCACTATTTTACATTTAAATTTTATCTGACTCATATCTCACAAGCATACTACTTTTGCAATATGATTCTTAAACTTCTATATTGCTCCCTACACATGTCATGCATGAAGACGCAAATATCATGATATACAAAAGCACCAGTGGGTCTGATGATCATCATACCCACTGGTGCTTTTGACTTGCAAACGATGCCATAACTTTATAGCACATGTATATAACAATCGATCCATGTCATGAAATATAGTAAGAAATTTTGTATTTAAAGGAGAAAAAAAAAAAAAAAAAAAGTCTCCATGAGGCATATGACATTGTTCAAAAAAGTTAAAACTAGTTTGCTCTTGCTTTGAAGGTAAATAATTTGACTAGGACAATGTCTGACCATTACAAATGATCAACTGCAAGCAATTCAACGTCAATTAATATTATGGACACAATAATTTTTACAGTAATTTTTTTACTAATTCTTATTTGAACTTATTATTAACATTACATAGTTTTAAAATTTTATGTCTAAACTTATTATTCAGTGTCAACTCTAATACTTATTCTTCCTAAAAAAAAAACTCTAATACTTATTCAACAGTACTAGGGGTATCATTTTAAGGTTTTTTTTTTTTTGGGGGGTGGGGGGGTGGGGGGGGGGGCTGAATAGTTTAGGGTATGTTAAAAGAATGCTACTCTCGTTGTAATGTGTATGTGTATATATATATATATATATATATATATATATGTGGTTGCTGATTGCTTATAAAATAGTGAGAGAATTTTCATTATTCGATTAAAAATTTAAAGAAGATTAAAATAAATTGTAATTTTTTTGTGAACAATGCGTGTTCAATGTTCAAGTAATCAAAGGAATGGGAGAACATTCTACAATGAGAGGCAAAAAATCCATAAAACTAAAAAAGTGAATACACGCAGCTCCCTCAATGAAGTTTCTGGTATTTTAATTTTTGGGGGAGAAGTCTTTGGAAGTTTTCCATTGTTTAGAGAGTGAAGTTCCAATTAATGGTTGAACATATTAAGCGGTGAGTGCTGACACCATGGATTAGAGTTATCATCTTGTCATTTTTCCCATTAAAGCTGTTTGCTCCCTGTAAAATATTCATGGCCCACGACAAAAATGTGCCGCATGGCGCATGGGAGTCTGAGACGACTGGGGGCTTTGTGCATGCATGAGATGTCAATTGTGGTCTTGTTCATATTTAACACGACCTGCATGGAAAATGATGCAAACAAGGCATGATGTTTTGGGATTTTTATTTAGGGTAGATGAGTTGTGTTAAAACATAAAAATTCGTTTTGATATGATTAATAAGTTAGGGTTAATTCTATGTTGACTTGTTTAACTTGTAATCAATCTAAAATGATCTGACTTATGTAAATGTCATTTTTGCTCAATATAGATTCGTATTTTACCTATAGAATTGAGTTATTAAAAAAAAAATATTTATGTTAATAAATTCATTCTTTTGGATATTTTTTAAATGAGTTGGAATAGGTTGCATCCGTGTTAACTCAATACATGTTTATTAAACAAGTTGAAATTAATTGTGTGTACTATCAATCCAACACGAATGGTACATTAAGCAGGTTGCATGAGTCTTGTTGTATCAATCCAATTAATAAGCAAACTGTGTTAAAGTTGAAGAGTTTTGACATGATTATTAAATTAGTTGGATTGAAATTGATGTCAAATATTTTACCTCCAATATTATATGGATAAAAGGGCTGGAGTTTAATCAACGTTAGCCTTTAAGGTAAGCAAGGGGGGTTGTGCACTTTTTATGATCAAAACTAATCTAACAAAAAGAGGAAAAAGGACAAGTAAACTTCTTATGAAAGAGTTCGATAAAATTGTTATTGAAAGTTTGAATTATTTCCTAAGTATTCCACGATTGCATTAATCCTTCAGAATTCTTATCGTATACATGCATATTCAGACAACACTGATGCGTATATTCACAAGCTTATTGCCGAATACTATATATTAGTCTCAGCTCGTTTGCAAAGATTATATTGCTAATATTGCATATGAAATGATGAAACCTCCTTTAGAGACCACAATCAAATGACTGAAATAATCCAATATATAGACTAATACTTAACATAGGTAAATTCCCGTCTCATCCCAAGAAAAAATCTGCAGGGAAAAAAAATTTTATATATATTTCTTCGTGGAAATTTATATCCCCTAAATATAAACTTGGGAAACAAAAAATTTCAACACCCCCACCCTTCTAAAAAATAATAATAAGAAAAATCCATTGTAATGAGGGATAAACTTGAAGCAACACCTTATACCGTACGTCCGTACCAAAAAGTTAGAACTTAGAACTTTCGTGGAAATTTTCAAGGCACCCTAGCTCGGGTAGAATCTAACGGTTGTATATTTTCAGATTAATGAGCAAAAAAAAAAAAAAAAAAAAGACAAACTGCCATATTAAATAACTGATTGGGTTTGATCGTTGAGAGAGAAAAGAAGGTTGGACGAAGTTTCCTCACACTCTCTTATACTTGCAGTCCAAAATGGTTGACCCGTGAATCATACTCATCTAATTAAACAGACCCGATCCGAATGTATACGTTATATACTGCCATATTACAACACTTGCTGCGAAAGTAGCAATGAAGGATCGATGCATATATCTCACAATGTTAATTGGGTACACTAGATTTTCACTTCCGACCACGACTTGTGAATTTTGTGATACATCTCACAATGTTGCACAAACGATATAGTCTTGCTGTGTTTGATTTTATATGGTGTGTGGTTGAGCCAAATTAAGATCATGTATATACAGTATACGAATCTTTGTACTAAAGTAAAACGTTTCTATGCAAACAAGGATCTTGAAATTAACCAGCTAAATTGTTGATAGAGAGTTGTTGTTGCCTATTGATAATTTTCAACATTGTTTCAGCTAGTTTTTTTCGACCTACCATGTGACGATTGAAGATACAATTCATATTATTTTTTTAATGAATCATGTGATTTGTTTAAAAAGTACACATTGTTAGTCTTACAAATCGTCATATAACTTGATGATATTCAATGACTTAAACTTTGTCCTTCAAATTGTAATTTTGATGGCTAATTCATTGCCATAGGAATGTCACAAACACTATAAAAGGTTTTTTTTTTTTTTTAAATGCTAAAGCTACTACTCATTTTTGTACAAATTTTACAAACTCATATAATAATGAATGTGGTTGGTGTTATATCAAAGATATAGTAAATAAATTTCTTAATTATATTTTTGTTCTTTGTTTATAATTTGACAAATAATTTTTATTTTTCTTCATTCAGCTCATTATGATTGCATTTTACCATTAAGCCAAGATACTAATAAATTTATTTTTTATGTAGCTTTTGGTGTAGGTGAAATTTTGAACTATTCATAAAATAAATTTAAAAAAAGGTGAAATTTTGAACCCAAGTTGTTTGAGCAAAAGCCAATTTTTCTAATTCTGGTTTCCTTGTATGTTAATTGTAGGTGATTCAAAGTGGAATGAATCTAACTTCTTGAATCAAGGAAGGGATTTGAAAATGGCTCACTTAGGAGGACTCTTTTTTGAAAATGCAAGTAACAATAAAAATGAAAACAAGTGATATTGTTCTAAATTATTTCTAATACAGATTGAAATTAAAACAGATAAATTCGAAGCATAATTAATTCGAAGTAAAATAATTCAAAGGTTATCATTTATATATTCTAATGTATATAGAAAATGTTATGGTTTTTTATATTTTTTTATAGAGACATTTTTTTGAATTATAGGCAAAAATATTAAATATGAAATTATTCAATTTATACACGATAGTATATTAAATTAAACACATGGAAAAGTGCAAATATAGTTTTATATATAAGATTATTTAGGAAATTTGAAAAAAAAAAATTAGATTACATCATTGGAATGATAAATAGTACGTAATAGATATTCCATTCCAACTTCTTCTTTTTTTCTTTTTAATTAATAATAGTTCCTAACTTCCTATCCTCATGTAATCACAATTACAATATATCAAACATGCCATTATACTGAGTTACCTAATAAGTTTTCTATTCTTATTTTTATTGATATTTCAATAGTTGTGGAATGGTAATTTGAACCATAAATGTCTATTAGAAACACTAAGAAGTTATAAGCAAGCTACAAGACTTTTAATGATGCTATCAATTTGGATTAGTTTTTTTTTCCCCTAGATATCAATTTGGATTAGTTGGTTTGGCTGGTACCAAATGGCCTACCATTGATAATAATATTGTATAAGAATTTTCTTCAATTTAATTGTCAAAATTAATAGGAAAAAATTAGATCATAATGCTGATTATACAGTGGATTAATCGAATTAAACCAATTAACCAACTATGAATGCAAGTTGATTTTTAGGTTAATTACCACAAATTAATACACACCATATTATAAAGCAATAAAGCAATAAAATCAAGACATGCAATATAGTGGCAAAGTGGAAAATCAATGGAGAAATACCCCTTAAGGAAAAATCAATATGAGGGAAACCTTCCCCAACTAACAAGCTATAATCAAAGAGAAGCCTTTTCAATTTAGCGTAAAACATTTGCCTAGGTTGATATAGGATAGAATCTACTATTTAATTTTTGTAATTTATTAATTTTGGTATTTTTATGTAATTTTCGTTATTTTAGGTATAGGGCATTTATTTCATTGTTTTTAAGTGTTTTTAATGATTTTTAAGTCAAATTTGGTTCCTGTTATGGTTAGGTATTAATTAGGACTTATTTTAGAATATATTTTCTTGTCTATCAAGTTTTACAGAACCCTTAAATAGGTCTCCAAGTTTGTAAACGTTTTTTCAGTATTATTGATATTAATAAAAATTCAGACTTTTGTCTAATGTTTTTCTGGTAGATTCCAGACCCTTTCTCTTTGTAAATTCAAGAACCCTTGTGAATTCAAGGAACCCTCATGGATTGGAGGTTATTTTCAAAAGCAAACGTGTTTTGTTTCTTGTTTCTAGAAATAGACGTATTCTGCTTATTAACATTTCCGCATCTTGCATCATAGACCTTACAATCCTAGTAGATGAATGTACTATAAAAACCTTCTACAACTTCAAAATCTTTGAACTCTTTGATTATATGGATGCTTTATGGATGACTCACCCACGCTTTACAACTAAAACCTTCAACTATCACGAAGAATCTCTTGAAAATTTGATTAACCACAGTGACACACTAGGGTTGTGAGGGCTTGTGATTTTAACTCTGATCCACACTATGACAATAGCAACATAATAAAAAATATCTCCATAGACTCTCTGTACTTACGGGTTGAAAATGTGGAGGCTTTGGAGTTCTCTTTGAATAGCTCTAAAAAATTTGTCTTACCACCGAAATTGAAGTTGTGTATAAAGGGCCTTTAAATAAGCTTCCAATTAGGGTTGAATTGACATACATTACCTACTTCAGTAATACACATCAGATTTTGAATTCTCCAATTTTTGATAGATTAGGCCTTGATCGAGGGGCAATCAAGCTTCAATCGATCGTCAAATTAATGGTCAAAATATGGACAACTTGCTTTTCTTGAGTTGCTTCATCGACAAATGGTCTTCAATTTTAATGAACTCAAATGAACTAATTACAAACACATTTCACCATTTACATTATACTGAAATTTGCCTTCTCTATACTAAACAAAAACAATAGACTAATGACTTAAAAAAAAAAACAATAGACTAATAATATTGTATAAGAATTTTCCTCTTTCGTTGTCAATAGATAGAATGACAGATCGAAGTGGATCTTAAACTCAATATTGTCGTTATCAAATCATATTTGCTTCAATCTACAACACGACGTACATCATAATTATGAGAGGATGAGCATCATGTCGTGTAAGTATCTTTCGGGGATTCCATACTTAGTTTGTCAACTTCGTAATATCTTTGCCTTTTTAAACTCCATTAATGTGGTTTATAAACACGTAAAGTCGTCATTAGATTGCCAAATTCACATTCTACCAAAACGTAACATCGCAAACCCTTGGTATATGGGATGTGGGGGGAAAGAGCCGGGGTTCAAGTCTCCAAGAGAAAGTTTCACACAAATATACACTTAGATTATGTTAGAGTAGAATTTCTATTTTATATAAATAAATAAATAAAACAATATATAGAATATTGAGTTATCTAAAAGGTCATTATTTTTAAAATATATGAACGTTTCTTGGGTGTTGATTGGGGGTGGGGGGGGGGGGGGGGAAGAGGTTTAAAAAATTGCACAGTGAATTAAATGCAGTATCTACTATATACTTAAAAAAACAAAATAAGTAATTCAATTTTGAGTGCTTCACAAAATAGAAAAAAACCAATACAAAGTAATAAAAAGTAGATAAAGAAAAAAAAAACTAAACGTCAATTAGTAATCGTTGATTGGAAAACAAAGAGGTTGTAAGGAGAAGTAAAAAATAAAATAGAGATTACCGTGTGGAGAATATTAAAAACTTTACAGTGTAGTAACATAAACCGTTAAATTCACTTAAAAAATTAAATCAACAATCAACAATTAAATACAATCATAGTACTAAATTTAAATTTAAAACTAATCAAACTCTAACTATGGAAACCATATTAATCATAACTAAAAAAGATATGTTCTCTAATAGTAGTAGAAAATTACATAAGAAATAAAGTTAAAAAATTAAAAATCTATTTTTTGACATTTCATTTAACCTTATTTATAATATATATATATATATATTTATATATATAATTTTCATACACTATTACTTTCGAAAATCTAATGAATAATGCTACCTCTCATTTATCGTCTTTGTTATGCAAATCATCAGTTAGTAAATATATGATAATGGTAAAAAGCGTTACAAATGAGATTACTAAAAAAATATATAAAATTAATTAGCCACTATCATTATGGAGTAGTAGTCTATAATTTTACACATCCAAAAAAGTGGAATATATAGAGTTTTCTTAAAGGTATGTGTAAAGATTCACTATATATATATGTGTGTGTATAAAGGTAAAAAAAAAGGTATATTTAAGGTTTTTATAACTTAAAAACTAATGAAAACCAATGGTTAATAACTAAAATTATAGTATTAATAAAATATTTAATCAGACCATCCTAAAAAAATTATTACACGCAACGTGCTGGTATGCGACTAATTAAAATAAAATTTGGCTCAATTTTTATATGGACAAAGAAGGGTATCTAAACCTCTTCGAATACCTGACTATTCTCTTAGGTGTATGCAGTTCTCCCATCCCACACACACAGGTAATTACAAGGAGAAATCTCTTGGGGGTGGCTTCAAGATATTTCGAACTCAAAATCTTATGAATATTATGAGGCCTTAAGAGCCACTAAACAAACCCCTTGGGGCTAAATTTGGCTCATTTTTAGATTGGAATGCATATGTAAGCTGTTAGTATGCATTTGCATGTTTGGGCATATATATGTATCAATTTCCAGAATTTCTTTCCCAAATTCTCTTTATTTGACTCAATACCGAATCATTTATTTGATATTTCATAGATACATGTGTGGGAGTTACAAACCTGGAAAAGTTTTTTTTTTTTTTTTTAGTGATTTGAGATTTAAAACCTCATGGGCAATGCAGACCCCCCCCCCCCTTCTTGTTAAGGTAGTTACACAAATGGAGTTGTCATTTAATTAATTATAAGGAAAATTAAGAAGACCTCCAGATGAACATCTTTTTTATTGATAAAAAGAATGCACAGGACTTGAATAATTACAAGACTTTGGTTCTAAGTACAATATATGAAAAGAAATATTACAAGACTTAATATCCTAGTTACAATCTAATAAAAATAAATAGATAATTACTTGTTACAACCTAAGGAAAGTAAATAGAAAGTTTCAAGGTAAAAAACCTAATCAACATTCCATAGACTAGGATCAAGGCTAAATTACCAAGTGGAAAGATGTTAAACACCCACCTCACCCAACCTAAGTTTGTCTCCTAGGATATACCAGCCAACATAAAAAATACATTATTCCAATGCAAAAAAAAAAAAAAAAAAAAAAAATTATGGCAGTATGTAGGCAACGTAGTTACTCCAATCTAAAATAGGCATATATCACTTTTATGAATCTAAATTTAGTTAAATTTAAGTCCATTTGAAGCCATGGAAGTCTACTTTTCAATGAGACAACACTCACTAAACTATTTATCAAAATTCAAAAGATACGAGGATATGAATAATCAAAGGTCATTTTCCAATAAAATCTTTTGAATATTTTGAAACACTTTTGAAGTTGTAATTACTTCTGAACAACCAAAAATGCCACAATTACCAGTGAGAGACATTTTTGAAGCTCATCATTGGGGTAGTTAATCTAAGTCATTAGTTGATATACAATGATGTGTCTACATCCTAATTCCAACATATCTACATACTATACATTCACCATGGTCATCATATTATCATGGTCTAATTCCTAATCATGCAAAACATACAATAAAACAATTATGCATATTACCTACTAGCAAGATAGGTTAACCATGAGGGAGGGTACTTAACTTGCTTGAAGGGTTCTTGAACTTTATAAAATGAGGTGTCTATACTATTATTAGAGATTTTTAGTAAATTGTGCTGATCATATGAGGTTGAAGTTTGTGCTTAGCCTATCGTATTTGGGTGTGTGTGGTTGTTTCACCTGTTTGTGGTGGTGGCATGGTTGTACAATGGGGGGTTTGGATCGAATAGCTTGGTATTTGTTTAGTTGAGGCTTTTGTGTGGTTATGAATTTATGGTGGTTGGGGTTTTGGTTGAAGTCAAGAAGTAATGATTGAAGCTTCTTTTGGTTGTAATTGGGCTATGGTGGCATTTGAAGAGAAAGAGGAGAAACTTTTAAATGGTTTTTTAATATTTAAAGGATTTTTTAATACTTGTAGTATTATGTGCAGTGTAGGTCAGGTGATATATTATCTCCACTCAACGAACCAATGTAATGGCAACAAAGGGTTAATTTGAGCATTTCCCATAGTTCAAGGGATTTTAATTTCAAATTAGAAGCATAAGGGTTAGTTTAATTTTGATTCAAAGTCCAAGATTTATTTATTTTTTTTCCTTCGAAAATGTGAATATTAACAAATTTCAATATATCACAACAAGAAAATTTATGCTAATTGCTTAGTGCATCAACAAATTACCTTAAAAACGTCACTAAAGCGTTTGCCCTTTGCCCTCTTGCTTTTCAGCGGTGTTTTAAGAATGTCGCCAAATGTATTTTCCTACATAAAAACTGAAAATATCATATTATTTAGTGGCGTTTTTGAAAACGTCACTAAAGGTTTTTGAATGCCGTTAAAGAGTTATATATGGCAACGTTTTTAAAAACGTCACAACAGACCTATTGCAATGGTGCTATAGCGACATTTTTTACCGTCGCTATAAAAAACATCGTGATAGATCATTTGTGTCTACATTGACGTTGTTTTGGTTATTTGCAACGTTTTACAAATGCCGCCTAAACCCAGCTTTTTTGTAGTGATTTTATCTAATGATATCTTTACAAGGTCTTTCAAGACACAATTTTTTTAAAGAATGAATATTAATAATATTAAACTTAGGTACAAACATTTAAGATGTATCTTATTATTATTATTATTATTCTTATATGCTCTCGTGTGTTTGTAGGAGTTACAATTAAGATTTATCTTAACCTATAAAAAAAAATTAAAGATTTAAGGGGCGTACTATGCTTGCAGAAAACATTTTATTAGATACAAACTCATGTCATGTACACATGTTGCCAAGTATTTCATAATTTTTTTTTTTTTTTTTGAAGGAAGTATTTCATAATTTGACCAAGAAGATAATCAAATTACAAATGCATAATCTTTAATAAAGATTATCAAACCAACAATATGATGCAATAATCTTTTTTTTTTATTCTCCCTTGTAACTAAACCAGTACGTGAATAGATTAAGTCGAATCAAACATTAGAGCATCAACATTGGATGTTCTAAAAAAATGCTACTTTAACACACCAATAAATTATTTTATCTATTTTAGCATAATATTTGAAAATATACCCTACATTTATCTTCTATTCTTCCATACAACACATTAAAATAATACATATAACACATTATAATAATATTATCTCAACACACAACTCAACCCAAAGCAAAGAAGAAATTATTAAAAAAAACAAAAAAAGAAAGAGCCATTAAGAGGAGAGAGAAGGGGAAGAGAAATTATATATATAAGAATAACATGAGCTAGCAAAGTGCACTGTAACTCCATGCCAATTTTTTTTTTCTTCAGTTTAGCACATCCAATGGAGCATGCTTTTTGGTATATTTGGTATGCTAAAATGCTAAATTTTAGTGACAAGCATCCTAAAAGCATCAGCTGTGCCATCCTAATTGCCATTTTAATACACCAAAACTCACTTTATCTTATTTACCACACCATTTTACAATACATCTCGCATCAGATATTCTATTTTAACATTACAACACATTAAAATAATATAAACGTCTAATAAAAAATTATTTAATTTCTCCAAACCCAAAACTTCTTTCCCCATTCTCTACACTGAGGTCTGAACCAAAAACTCATTCACCACCATCACAACGGTAAACACACCACCACGGATCATCCCAAAAAAAAACCCATAACCACAAAAGAAAAAAAAAACCACAACAGCCCAAAAAATCATCCCCACAAAAAGTCCTCCGACCAAAAAATCATCACCATAAAAAACAAAACCACAACAGCCCAAAAATTCATCACCACAACATCTCTCTCTCTTAAAAAGTCCTCCATTTCCAAACTTTGTAAACCCATTTCAGCATAGAATTTCTTCTTTTGGGCGATATCAACGATGTTGGACAAGAGGTGGCTGGACGAGATGGCCTCTGGCCGATGTCAGCGGCTAGGCAAGAGGAGTTTGGGCAATATCAGCGGCGGCATTTGAGAGTGAGAAGGATGTCATAGGCTAACCTATCCATTGGAACTCAGGCTAACCCACCCAAACCCACCTACCGCCGATCCATTCATCGGAACCCACAATAGAACCCACCCATCAAATCACAACACCAAAAAAAAAAAAAA